>JAKCOX010000006.1:30152585-30752585 GCA_022605575.1 Laterallus jamaicensis coturniculus
GGTTTATGCTGTTAACAGCTACCATAGGCTTTAGGAGGAGCTTTGCAAGACTTTGCAAGGGGAGCTGAGCAATTAATTGTCCCTGGAGATACTAAAATCTCCACTAAAGAATGCTCCTAAGAGCAGATTAAATAAACATGCCACGAGTGGTTGAGTTCAGTCTGATGCCACCTCAGGAGCTGATCTAACCATCCTCCTGGCATCACTTCCAATTTTATTTCTGCGATCAGAACCTTTATCCAAGACACAGTCAGTGTTTAACCCTTTATCTTGCCCCTTACCCAGAGGAAATTGCCTGACTTCTCTGCATATAAACAAAGGCAAATAAAATTTTGGCTGAAAGTTTCAAATGAGCAAAAAAGGACTCTCAGTAGGAGGCAGGCACTTAACTCCAATCAGCTTTGTAAACCTTGAGTTTAGCAGTTCTGTGACAGCATTTTACATTTCATCTTCCAGCTAACTGTTAGGTTGGATGATTGTCCAGATAACAAGAGTTTACCATTGCCAAACATACGCAAAACTCACTTGGCAAAGCAGGAGCGTACACTGGCTGATGTTTTGGTTTACTCCTTCAATAGAGGGAGTAAATGGAGGGCTTTAGAAATCATTATTTGGGATAAGAAGGGTTTTATTTGCAGTTTATAAATGTATTAAAGTAGCTTAGGTTTTTTAGTGCTCCCTCATCATTAGCTGAACTTACTGTGAAACATGATCTCTTTTTAATCAATTCTAAACAGATCTCAGCAAATAATAATAAAAAAAAATAGCTCAGCAGCAGATGATTTCAGAGCTTATAAAGGTGGAGAGGTTTTCTCCTTTCAGCAGACTGTCCAAGCTTTTCTGACCAAGAAAGTAGTTTCATTAAAGCCCAGGGAGAATACTGCTTGTGGAGCTGAAGAAAAAGAAAACAGTTAATTAGTGCTGGCCAGATGCAGTCTAGAGTGTAGAGGAAAGCTACTGTGTTCATTTTTTAACCAGTGCACCAATCTTTATTGACATAAATCCTCGGATTATTTGGCAAGTGAAAAGGAACGTAAACCCCATGTTCTTAGTAGGACCAGTAAACAGCATGGCATTAGATATAGTTATAATAATTAATATATGTTGTTGAGATTGCCACATTTTGTCTTTACTTCTACCAGTGTTTGAAATGCAGCTTTGTAGTTCCTTGGAATTCAAGAGGACAAGCTCTGTCCTGGCATGAGTGTGTAAACTCTCTGAAGTACTGTCAAATGGTGCATTTTTATTTGAAGACAAGGTTTACCCCTAATACTTTATCAACGTCATCTATATAACAATTCTTTTTCTTTATTTTAAAGGGTTGGGGCTTTTTTTGCTCTTTTAGTACAGTGACAATTCTTTTGGATGAGTTTAGAGAAGGCAGCCCCATGTGTTCTGAATAAATGATACATTACAGGGCGGGGATGTTCACACTTCGGCATGACAATATAATTGATTTTGTGCTTAGATAAATAGGAAATGGTGTTCTCTGATGTGTTCAAGAGTTCTGAATTAAAAATGTAAAGTTTGCTGTTAGAAAAAGTGATTCTGGAACAGCTTTCATGGCCGAAAGCTGGCATGCTGTTGCAAATAAGGTCTCACATCTAACACTGTGCTGATGCAGAGTAGCCCTACGTCTAAGGTGTTTGGGTATATCAATATACTTGGCCATTTAAAATCTTAAATAAGCACAGTAATGCAGACAGCTTGAAAAAAAGTGCACATTTTGGAACAAAAAATATTAACTATCTTTCAAAAACTTTCACACATAGAAGTAATTATTTGTAAAGGAAAATGCGTCATGGCAAAGGGAATGCAAAAATAATAGATAATGTGTAAGATTTATGGAAAATGCAACAAAACAAATTCTGCACCACCAGGAATTAGGTTTTTGGTTTTAAGTATTAAAATTCACACCCCATACTTCATTTCAAATATTTTTTTAGTATAAATGCCCCTAAATAAATAGTCGCAGCTATTAACATAACCTCGTTAGTTCAGATTTTTTTATTTATTTCCTAATTTTGAAAGGTGCTGAGCAGCACTTTAAAATCCTTACTTCTGACATTTGAAAATCAAGCTCCATGTTGTCTGCCTGTTCTAATAGACATGTTTTGTGTTCAGCCTTTTCATCACTCTTGTAGACAGGATTACTCAAATAATCCAGCCATCTAGATACTTTACCTCCAACACTGTGTGTTGCTCACTGTTCTTGGATGCTAAAAGCATAATAAGGATTACAGGGGTAGCAGATGGACTGAATTGATTTATAGCAATACAGCCTTGCCAGAGTTTGCAAACTCTTTGTGGGTATTGCAAGAGTTGAAGCGTATCTTCAACTCCTGCCTTTCAGAGCTGTGAAAAAAACTTGCCTGGTTTAGGGCTGGCTTCGAGGAAACTACGGCAGAGCTCCTGCCTGTCCTGATTTTGGTAAAGACCAACCATTTCTGGCTTTCCTAATTTGCAAAGAGACTGCTGGTGTAGCCCAGCTGTACAACTGATGTTAAATAAATAAATGAAGAGGACAACTTCTGTTTACTTTTTACATCGCTGACCTTATAATCGGGAATGCTTTGCACGGGATAGAGCTAACTTTGGCTGACGCAGGCTCATTCCCTGGGTGCTCAATGGGGAATGAGAGCTTTATTCAGCTGCTTTGAATCATCTTGCGGCAGAGACCCCCCACGAGCAGGCGGGGGCTGCGTTTTGGTAACCTGAGGATGAGCTGGGGGGGGGAGTGTGTGTGTGTGTGTGAGAGAGTGGTGAGCTACCCCCGCAAAACGCCTGAGCAGTGTGCTATCTTCACTTGTGTTTGCGGTTTCCCCTAGTTTAGTAAATCTGTGGCAGGAGTATTTACAAAATGATGTTATCAAATACATAAATATTATGATTGTGGAACAGAAAGAGGGAAAGAAATTTTCAAAGCTGTGCAGGCTGGTCCCATTTCACTTATGTCCTGTATTTCATAACGCAACAGAAATTTGGGTGTTGCTCTAAAGGATGCTCTTCTCTCGACCTCCCATCTGCATATCTTCTTTTCCCACTGGCACACGAACATGCCCTTCCTTCTTTGCACTGGTGAGATGATAAAATATTCTGTTTCTGCTGTGGGAGGATAAAGCATGCAACTTGAAACACCCTGAAATCTGGAAATTCATAACAGACAGCTGGATTTTGAAGCTGTGGCTGTTCCCAAAACTATTGGTGCATGGAACAGCCCCCCTCACTAATTCCGCCCCTCTGCAAGTGGTTTGGAGGCTGAAGCTTCTCCTTGCAGCATGTTTTTCTGCAGGTAAGGCTGCTCCCTGCAGCTCCCCAGTTTTCCCCACTGCTGGCTTGTGGTCCAGGGAAGAAGCCGGCAGGCAGGCAGAGGGAGCAGAGTGCTGCCCCGCTCCACAGCAGGGCCTGAAAGCTGTTGTGCTGAGCTACACAGCTGTGTAGGGCCCTCCTGCCTTTGCCTTCCCCATACCCTGCTGTAGAGCCCAGAAATGACCGCAGAGCTGGGGAGCAGGAAGCACCCTGGGCATGCCCCTCTTAGGGGTGATTGGGCAGGGCACTGCTTGTGCTCAGGGGGGGTTCCAAAGTTAGTCAAAATATGAGGAGGCTGAGGGAGGTTCAGGGCTTGCGGCAGTGTCAAGTGAGATGGTTTCCCTGGAGAGAGGGAGCCCATGCCCGTGTCCAGCAGGTAGCTGCCTGAGTTGGGAAGCGGCTGCAGCTGTCGGGATATGCATGCTGCTGCGTAGGCTTGCAGCACGGTGGGATTAGATTGCTGGGAACAGGAGTCATTTGCGGCTCCTGAGCCTGGAAACATCATATGCTGGCTGCTGGCTTTTCATTCTGCTTTAAGACCACCAGGCAGTTCTTACTTGCATGCTCTATAAAACTTTTTGAAGAGTTTTACAGCTTACTTAGCTAGTTATACCTTTGGTACACTATAAAATGAAACAATTGTCAGTGACTGGGCCAGTCCCACACACCTCATGATAAACCAGGACACCCCAGATGCTGATG
The DNA here is from genome assembly GCA_022605575.1 of Laterallus jamaicensis coturniculus. Taxonomy (NCBI): domain Eukaryota; kingdom Metazoa; phylum Chordata; class Aves; order Gruiformes; family Rallidae; genus Laterallus; species Laterallus jamaicensis. The sequence continues at coordinate 30,156,597 of JAKCOX010000006.1, forward strand.
GTCACAGGGTCATACCATGTCCCCCAGCAGTGACAGCAGTGTGTGTGCCAGTGTGGGATGCTCTGCTTGCTGAGCCCCTCGCACCCCACAGGGTCCTCAGTACCTTTTGTGGGTCCTCAGGCTATCACGTGCTGGCATTTCTGAGAGCCTCTGTGTTGTTTTGACTGCGCTTGCACCCTGACCCTCATCCGTCAGCAAATTTACAGCATGCTGTGCTGTAAGTGCAAGTCAGAGCGAGCAATGAAAACCACACGGGAAAACAAAAGGCACCTCAGCTCTTAAGCACACTGATGTCAGCTAGTGCTGGCAGGGAGTCTCATCATTACATAAGGATGCACTTATCCAAACGCCGTTTTGTATTTTGGGAGACAGATGTGCCTTGCAGTTGCTAGTGGAAGTTGAACGTTAAATATGAAACCCATTCATTTTCTCTTAGTCATACTTTGGATTTAAGCAGATGTTTTCCTAATTTGTAGTTTTCAAATGTAGCATGCTGACAAGACATTTATCATTAACTACAACTTCATCCATGCAGTTTAACAAATTGGCCAATTATTAACAGCAAGGGTTGTGTGGCGGTTGATGCATAGCTCCTGCTGCTTTGAAAGGCCTAAATTGAAACTCAATACATTTTTACAATATAAATTAATTGAGCTTTGGGCCACATCACCATTATTCCAGTGCGCTCTGCTCTCATTTTCAGAAGGAACAGCCATTTGTAATGTGCTGAGTAGCCGTGCTGTCCACAAGCGGAGGCTCCTGGTCGTGGAAAGTAATGGCTAACATTTTTCTAGTAGGGACATGAAGATGGCTGGTGGCAGCCAAGCGTAGGCAGCATGACATTCGGAGGGGGTGTGGTTGTGGGATGGTGTTCATACGTGTGGACTATGCTGGCTCAGCCACAGATGATACAGGAGGTGTCCTGGAAGGGTGCGGGGTAAGGTGGGAGGGTGGAGCTGTAAAAGCAGGGTGCATGCAGCTGCCTGGAAGCTTGTGCTACCTAATGTTTTCCATTATAACATTTCTCTTGCTTTTAACTTTGCTAGTCTTTACCCATTTTTTTCCCCTGTTTTATATTTGCAGGGTTTGATGGGGTAGGGGAGGAAGGGTTGCTGGTGATGCTGTGCATTGGTTGAAGTGTCCAAAGGTGATTCCCAAAGCCAGGAGCCACTATATGCATGAAAATAGAATCTATTTTCCCCGCTCCAGAATTCAAGCAGGCAGCTTTGTCATCATTTCTCATCCCATGGATGTGACTTGAAGGAGAACCTCAATGTCTCTGATTTCTAGAAAGTATAAAGACCTTGATTTTTACTAGCTGGCACTGCAGAAATTTTGACTTACATTCCAGCTGAACTGGGAAAGCTCTTTGGGACAGTTTGTTCCTAGTTGCTCCAGCTTCTGGCAAACCAGTAGTTTTTTTCCCCTCTATATTTGCAACTGCACATGAGGGAAATTACACACTTTGTTACAGAACAGGCTGCCATGCAGACTAATTAAATGAGAACTGTAAACAATTAAATTAAAGACATGTGGTGTATTTTATCTTGCTTTACGCAGCCACATGTGCTAGGAACAAAGCACCTATAGGGCTGGCTTTATAGTCCTATCTGATGCCCTCTTCCTCATATCCCTCCACTCTGGGAAAAGGGGCTCGTGGTACCTTCACAAAATTGGTCAGGAGCAGCAGTGTCTCAGCAGAGAGGCAGGAGGTTGCATAAAATGCAGAAAGAGAGTTAAAAAACCCCCAACAACGTAGATTTGGGGCTTGTGTTGCCACTGTTCCTGATCTGCATTAGAGGCGTGAGTCTTAGGACTACTTAAAATGAGCTGAAGGCCTGATCCAGAGGGATGCAATGGATGTTTTAAAGAGAGATCTTTGGCATAGTTGTCTCCTTAGTAACTTTTTGATGGAAACAGATGTGGCAGCAGATGTTCAAGGGAAGGTGACAGGTTATGGCTAGGTTGTCAATCATACTTTGCTTTCCCTGGGTTTAGACAAGCTAAATCTCCAGAAGCAGCTGCGTATCCCATGCCAAGCTTTAGTGGGATGCGAGCACAGGTAGATGTTGAGCAGATTGGACTAACCCAGATCCTGATCCTTTGCAGTGCTGCCAAGCTCCTGGAGAAGAGTCCGTTCTCCGTTGGCACCCCGAGCCCCCTGCTCCCCTCACCGGCGAGCCTGCAACTGGCACAGCTCCAGGCGCAGCTCACACTCCACAGGCTGAAGTTGGCTCAGACCACAGTCACCAACAACCCGGCGGCTGCCACTGTCCTCAACCAGGTGCTCTCCAAGGTGGCCATGTCTCAGCCACTCTTCAACCAGCTGAGGCACCCCACCGTGATGAACACCCCACAGGGCCACGGAGCAGGGCAGCCACAGGGGCCCGGCATCGCCGGTGCAAGGTTCCCCTCCGGGGGCATTGCCTTTCCCACCCAGAGCCCAGCCTTAGCCACGCCAGGGGGCAACTTGGGGCCTGTCCAAGCCCAGACCCCCAATGCCATCGTCATGAGTCCCTTCGGAGGTGTCATGGCTCCAACCTCCAGCCAGCAACCCATGGTAGTGGGTCTCAACAAAGCGGGTGCCTCCACCTCCACCCCCACCGGTGCTGCTGTGGGAGGCTTTTACGAGTACAACAAGCAAAATGCCACTGCTGCCGTCCCTCAGGTGTACACATCAGAGGGGGACCAGCCCAGCCAGCATGGTTTCCTTGCTGGTGGGACCCATGCAGCCTCCTCAGTGGCAGGGCCACGCTATGAGGGTCACTTTGGGGCTCCCAGCCAGCTGCAGCATGAGGCAGTGGCTGCCTTTCCCAAGGAAGCCTATGGTGCGGCAGCACAGCATGGGGCGGCACGGGTCTTCCCCAGCGACCCCCACACCGGCTCCCATCCGAAAGGAGATCCCGGCCCTGTCTTGCATGGCAGCAGTACAAGCAACCACTGGGAAAACATCCCTAATTTCCCCAGCCAAAACAAGCCTGACCTCATGCCCGGCGACAGCCTGTGGCCGTCAGCAAGTCAGCAGCAGTATGAAATAAGAAACGAGCTCTACAACCCCGAAGAGCCGACACCTGACACAAAGTTCAGCACGGCCGCCCCCCCTGCCTTCGGCCGCCTCAACCACAGCAAGCAGAGCTTCGGCAGCCCTCGCATGAGGCAGAAGCAGGAGCGCAGTGGCGGCGCAACTGACCTGCCTGCCCGCTCCCTGCCACCACACCAGCTGGGTGACCTCCGCAGCGTGGCCCCCCTCCACTTCCCCCACGTCTGTGCCCTGTGCGACAAGAAGATCTTCGATCTGAAGGTGAGTGGTTTTAAGGTGCCGCAGTTTGGACCCTTGAACAGGCTGCCTGGAGACTGATCTGGCCACCAGGTCCTGCCACCCCTTTGTTGCCACCAGTGTCCATCACCGTGGAGGTGCCCTCTTGAGAGAAGTGGAAACAAAGGGCCATAGTTTTGCTTAGGGTACCGTACATCTGTTTCATGGCAATTAGTGGGTTTCAAAACCTGGTTTTGTTTCACATGTAGCTGTGAAAGGCAGTGAGCTTACAGCACTGGCGTGAGAAATGCTGGCAAGGTCTGGGCTGGGGTCACAGCTCATCTCAATGGCCTAAAGCAAGAGAGGGAGGAGCTTGAAGCCAATCCCTTGCTTCTCAAGTCAGTATGGTAACTGCATGTCTGTGGTTTCACTGCCTCTCCCTCTCTTTGCTTCTCTGATTGCAAAGACTTCCCCCTAATAGCCTTGTGGAAGCAGTTTGCTTAAACAAAAGAGTGCATTTTGATACAATGATTTAAATAATTCCTCTGTTGGGATCTCTTCTTCCTTCTAGTATCTCTAAGGAATGTTTAGGACTCAGGGTCCCCAGTGACTCTGGCCTGGAAGCAAAAAGCTACTCAGCATGCGTAGTGTAGACCATACTCCCACTTCTCTGTTCATACTGCCAAGAGAGTTCCAAATCCAACCTCACCCTCAAGAAGCTTCCCGGTGCCCAGAGAGCCTGTGTGCTAGGTCAAGTTATGTAGGTCAGGTCTGGAGAAGTCTCTGAGCCCCACAGCCGTACATGGGTTCTGGCTGGCGTTGTTCTGGCCCCCCAGGGAGCCCAGCTCAACAAGTCCTCATGGCCTTTTCCCTCGCCTGGCAGGACCAGCTCCTAACTGTGAAGGCATTTATTTTCATGCAGATGGTATCCTGACAGAAACGTTACAACAGCATGTAACTTTTAGGAAGGAAGATGGCCAGCAAATGAAACAGTACCTGATACTTACGCACCCTGGACTTTTGAGATACCATAATATATTTACTCTTTCGTGTTTCCCTTTTACTCTTTGAGCAGCTGCTTGCAGAAGGATTTGGTTTGCTGTGGTTACTGCAGCTACAGGACTGATCTGAAGTATCCCCTGTGTGGGGCATGCTGGGCATTTTTTTTTCCTTAAACATTTTAAAAGGGCAGGGAAAATGTCATCATGGTGAGTTTTGGTTGATCTGTTTGTTGGTTATTTATACGCTGTCTCATTTGCACCACAGAAGTGTAAATAGCTACAGGTACTTCGACCAATTTTCCGTATCTTTTGAAATGAATAAACACTGTCCTTGCTGCCTTGTGTGCTGAGCAGTTTCATTATGGGCATTGCAGGAGGTGAGGGTGCTCAGTGCCTTGCAGGGTGAGCTCTTCAGTTAGAGTGAAGTAACTGGACTAATAAAAATATGCTAGATTAAAAAACTAATACAGAGAAGCTCTCCTTATGCGAAGTAACTGATAATTTAACCTACAAACAATGAATTGATAAATGCATTGGATGAAAGGGTGCTTGGCTCCAGTATCGCACAGTTTGATCATCATCTCACTGTTGGTTCTAGACCAAGGTAAATTGAATGGAGAAGCAATCTCTTGTAAATTTCTCTCAGCATTTTTCCTATGTTCATCATCTCTTTGTTTCAATGTAGGACTGGGATCAGCACGTCAAGGGAAGTCTTCATATCCAAAAATGTATGGCTTTTTCAGATAAGTAAGTATTGTTTTAGAGACACTCTTCCAACTGAATATCTAGCAGAGCATCCCTTGCTGCAGTGGCTCTACACCAGGAATTTACTGTCTAATAATTATGCTCCAATATTTATGGCACATTTTGCTTGCTCCTAAAGTTGTTTTCTTTCTTTTCCAGCACTGGTATCCGGTGTGTGTTAAGCTCAGCAGATGGAACATTGCATTTATCACCAAATAATGCAGCAGTTTTCAATCCATCTAGTGTCGAAGGTGAATGGTTGTATGTGCAATAGTTAAAACCACTTTTACTTTAATTGAAAGGGAAGTCAGTCTCTGGGGACAAGTGGACATTTTAAATGAAACGTGATACAAGTTTCCAAGGAAAACTTGTAGAGGTTGTGCACAGAAAGACTAAAAGCCAACACTGTGCCTTTCAAAGTATGCATTTATTTTTCTTTCAGACAATGACTTGCTTTCACAGTACAATGAAATAGTATATAACTTGGTGTAGAGACTGTGAAATTAATTATTATGTAAATGTGGCGCTGCTTACTGAGCACATTAATGTGATTAATATGAGTCAAGTTTGTCATTAAATGTGTGTAATCCGTTATTCAGATTATCCACCAAATGTCGGCTCCTCTTTTATCACTACGTCAGCAAGACCCTTTGGCCAGCCAGCTCCTACGTTTTCTTCTCCATCAGGGGTAAGAGTGAGTACCTAAGCAAATTGATCTCTGTGTCCAGATTCTTGTAGAAGCCACTTCTACTTACTGCTATTAAAACCATGACGACTTCCTTTTAGACAATAATCGGAATATTCAGTCTGTTAGTTCAACTTCCCAGCAGCTCTTTTATGCTTTTGATTTTGGCAAAATAAGGATTTGATTGTGGGTTGATTGCTGTGGGGTTTTTTCCCAATGCTAAAAGTTATTTGACTGTTAGAGAGATTTGGGGAAGGCAGGTAAATGGTTTTGTGTGTATCCCACTGATTATTTTTCCCCCCGTTTTCTGAACTGTTTTGACCAGGGAAGGTGAGCTTCAGCTTGGAATGAAGATTTGAATGGGTTTTTATTTGCTAAGTATCGATCCCAGGAAGCAGACTGCCATCTCTGCAGAGAAGGCTGTGGGGGGACCTCATTGCAGCCTTCCAGTACCTGAAGGGAGCATACAAACAGGAGGGGAATCAACTTTTTAAAAGGGCAGACAATGGCAGGACAAGGGGGAATGGATTAAAGCTGAAGGAGGGAAGGTTTAGATTGGATATTAGAGGGAAGTTTTTTACAGAGAGTGGTGAGGGGCTGGAACAGGCTGCCCAGAGAGGTGGTGGATGCCCCATCCCTGGGGGTGTTCAAGGCCAGGTTGGATGGGGCCCTGGGCAACCTTGTGTAGATCCAGGCCTGAGGTTGGTGTCCCTGCCTGTGGCAGGGGGTTTGGAGCTTTATGATCCTTGGGGTCCCTTCCAACCCTTGCCATTCTATGATTCTATGATCTCTCAAGTCATTTATTTGTAGCAATTGCTCCCATGCTGGGGGTCCTTCTCCAAGGTAGCAATAGTGGCAAAGATACTGGCAGCAGTTTTGGTAACCATTGCTCACCTGAGGGTCCCAAGTCAATTCATTATACCAAACTAGCTTGTTCTTAGTTTGCGTATGCTGTTTATATAATCTGCTGCCACTGGTAGCCTTTCAGCAAGCCTGCTTTGGTACAGCCTTGCATGGTTTAGGTGTGTTATGCATTCAGCACAGGTCCCCAGCTCTATTGCTCTGATGTGCACTTGAATTCCTAGCCCAATAATCAAAAAAATGCCAGAGAAAGAAGGGTAACATTAGAAGTGGTTCTTACACTGACAAAGCAGAATGGTTTTAAAAGATGGAAAAATAGGGCAAATAAAAACCAAATAGTCTTTGTAACAGAAATACAAAGTTGTTAGGATTAAAATGAAGCTCAACATATATTGGAAAGCTACAATTAAAGCTGGAGACATCAAGACTCACATTAGGGCATTCATGGAATAGCAACAGTAATCCAGGGGTTCAAGTTTTCACCTAGTTAGCTTTTGTGTGTATATCCTGATGTGGTCTCAGACACTCTGGAAAGCCAGGCTGGGTTGTGTACCCATCCCTCCCCAGTTCAGGCATTGCTTACAGAAATGTCACCCAATTTGTTTAATCCAAGCAATTTTCTGCTGTATAGTTTTGCTGTGCCAGAGGTTATTTGAAGGGGTTTTCACTTCTGCCTGTCACAGACACCGTGTGTGCAGGGGAGCACAGAGCAGAGCTGCTCATGATGGCTCCCTCCAAGGTCAGAGGTGGAGTAGCAGCAGGCATGGAGGAATGTTCCTTTTCATCATGTCTGTCAAGCTCACAACAAACGAAATTACTGCTAATGCCAGTATCATTTCTCCTTAGAATCTGTCACTATTTATCATTTAAGCAGCTTGCAGAAGTCCTCCTTCTGAATAACCTGCGGTACTATGAGAGATAAGAGAAACAGTAACTTTGATTTTCCTGGACACAGTAAATCCTCTTTTTCCTCAGAAGCTCATTGGGTGGACAGGGAGCTATATTAGAGGCGTTAAGATTTAGTTTGCCAGCTGTCATTCACCCTGCAACCCAGGTGGCTTATAATTTATTACACCTTTGCGCGGTAGTATTCACTTTCAGCTAAGCTGCTGCCATTTAGCTGAGCAGTGGGAGATTACACTTGACCCTGCATGTAATCATAAACAAAGTGTTCAGATTTCTGGAAGAGCTTGCTCTGTGCTATCCATCTGGAAATAACTCTATCCCTCTTCAGAAGGCAAATGCAGTACTTACAAGTCTTCACTCAGGCATGGAGAGCCATTAGTACTGGAGGGATGGGGCTGTCTGTTTCTTATCATTAGAAAAGATTCATGTGAAGCTTAAGAAAGGGATAAAGAATTTGAAAAACAGGAAAAGAATATTGAAAAAAAACCCCAAAAACTGTAATAGTAAAAAAAGCCAAACTGGATTGGTGAAAGAACATGGCAAATGGTGTGAAGCACATTTCACTGCTGTGCATCAAATTACTCCTGTAGCAGTTGTGCAGCTGCGTTGGTAAACCCCTGTAGACATTGGTTGCAAAGTAAGTCAGAGTCTTACTGAAAATCACATTCAGTGCTTGACACACAACAGCTCTTCTAACTTCCTGACTGTGGATGTGGAAGGTGTATATTCCTTTTCTGGCTGTGATTTACAGCCCTGTTTAATGAATGGATCCAATTTAACTTCAATCAGCTGACAACATTATTGCTTGGTACAGCACATTGGCTTCTGGTATGAGTATATGACCACTTCTTAATCATGAATTACAGCAGATTTATGGCGTAGTATTTTAATTTAAGCCATTGCCAATTGTGGGGAGGTGGTAACGTCTTACAGGCATTTGATTTAATGTACTACTGAGTGCATGTTGGAACACGGGCTCTGGAGCCTACAATAGGGAACAGCTCAGCCTTTCTTGTCCTATAGACTCTTAACATACCGTCTCTTAACAGATCTATCAAAATGAACAGAAGGTTCCAGGTGTCCTGGGGTGTTCCTACACTGGGACTGCATTTGCTGTCAGGAAAGTTTCCTTTTTCTCTGCTAGCTGTAGTTGCATTTTTGTGTTGTGCACTACACACTGCCTTGCCAGATGCATCCGTCGCTTCCTTTTCTTTTCAAGTGGAGTTGAGTTGCTTCATCTTTTTCAGGATCAGGTCTTTGTTATTTTTCTGCTAGAGATAATGCCTTAACTCCAGGATGTTAGCACTACTTTGACTTACCTTGTGCACTTGGGCAGGCTCTGTAAGATGCATGCTAAGTAGCAGACCACTGTATAATACAGGGTTTTGCTGCAGCAAAAATACACAAATGGTTAAGTGGGGAAGCCTGGAGGGAAGGTAATGGGCTGAAGGTGTAAATAAGATAACATTAGCTCTGTAACTTGTGAACTTGCTGACAAGCCAAACATTTGTGATGGCTCTGGTGAACTTGATCCCACAAGATTACATGATTTGCATCTTCCCTTGAATGGCACAATTTTAACTGAAGGTAGAGTTACTTCTTCAGTAAAATTCTAATAGCAGAGGTCGTAAACAGGGAAGTAGTCTGGGAAGACTTAATCCTGGGTAAGTGATGTTTTGCATGTCATTAGCTGGGGTAAATTATGTGCCTCTCTGAATATGTCCTGATGCCTCTTTGCAAAGGAGTGTAGACCCTGCTTTCCACGTCAGGGAGATGGGCAGCTCTTTGGGAACTGCCCCAGTGCTCCAAAATAGACTTCCACCCTTGGGAAGTGATTACTGCACCAGCAGCCGTGTGCCTGTGCCAGGGCAATTTGGAACCTCAGCCTCTCCGTGTGTCCAGTGGTCGCTATGCCCCCAGGGAAAAAGTCCTCCCTACTGTGTGTTGTTGCAGGGAGTGGGGAAAGTAGTACATTTTCCAATCTCATGTACAGCTGTGGGCCCTCTTACAAATTAAACAGGGTCCCTTTTAGCTCCAGCCCCTGCCCCTGTTCCAGCAAGGCAGAAGGAGGATTTAAATTCAGCCACCTCTGTAGTCACCTCAACTGATTTCTGACTGCAGTGAACATCTGTTTCATTTTCCAGGCACCACCAACGCTACATAAAGGGACATTTATGGAATACTCAAAAATACTCACTTTTTGTGCACTGATGGCTGATTATCTGCTGAGAGCTTTTTACTCAGCAGCAGTGCCCAGTGCCTTTGTGCACAGGGAAGGCACAGAGCCCCCAGCGTGACAGACAGATGCAGATGGGCTGGGGAAGGCAGAGTAGCTGTAACGATTGTGCTGGCATGGCAGATGGGTACCAGCCCCCCAAGGAGATAGTCAGGGGCGGCTGAGACCCTCTGCCATGTCTCCAAACACCAAGGAGCCTCCAAACTCTTGCTGGTGCTGAGTGCAGTCCAGTGGCCTGTGCCCATGGCAGCCGGGCACTCTGCTGTGACATGCCAGAGATGTGAAGCTCTGGAGTCCATCCGATTTGAGGTTGCAAGTTAGTATTTGCAGCAATATTGTTAAACCTGTTTGAACAAGAGCATCTCTTCTAGAAATCTTCTCTAGACTCTGAAATATCCAAGGATGGAGATTCCATTGCAAGCTGCACTGCAGTTAAACATTGCCCTTCCCATTTGTATTTCGAAACCAGGATGTTAAAATACAAGGTTTTAAAAAAGGACACTTGTCCTTAATAACAGGCATACAGAACAGATTGTTACACCTTTTGCAGAAATATAAGGTCTGGAATATCTAAGATAAAAACATTGAGTTGGTTTGTTGGGTTTTTTTCTTCCCAGTTTCCCCAGAGGAAATCTACACTGGGTCGAGTTGTTCACATCTGCAACCTTCCCGAGGGAAGCTGCACGGAGAATGATGTTATTAATCTGGGCCTCCCGTTTGGGAAGGTCACCAACTATATCCTCATGAAATCCACTAATCAGGTACCGGTCACCGTATTGACATCTGTTGATATAAAAACAAATGGACATCAAGACAGAATCTTTAGGGGAATAGAAACTTAAATATGTGAATCCTACTCTTAAAGCAAAGAAATAAAATAGGTGTTTGCAGAATGAGATGATGGCATAAACATGACCACTGCCTCATACTTCTTGTTAAATAACCACAGAAAGCTCAATGAAGTGTAAACCTATGTTTTAAAAATACAAAAACATAAAGAGTTTTGGCTGCCTTCTCTCTGGCACTTGTTAGGGTTACTTCCAGACCTCTCTGGTTCTGTTTGGGAGACTTTTATTGCTTTATCACCCATATATGTAGAGCTGAACTGGGCATTGGTGAACGATGTGTACTCTAGTCTGGTTTGGCTGTCCCACGCTGTTTGATGAACTGCTGCTACAGCAGAAGCTGGTCCTGCAACGATGTAATTACAGTTACAGGCTGGTGGCAGAGCCCCCAGGCCATGGCTTGGCTGGGGGATCTGGTAGAGAGGTGCCTAAGGAACCTTAGTGCCTTACAGGGGGCACTGACGCCCCACTCACTCCCTTTTCATGTGCACCAGATTGCAGTAGAGCTCTTTCTTCAAGGTGGCTTAGAGTCTACCTTGTGTAGCTTAAGTCTACCAGGGTTGGTAGTCCAGGAAGACTAGAAAATCTTCTCTCACATACCACAGTACAGAGGGATGTAGAATCTACACTGGTGGGCAATGTTTGAGATTTTAATGCTTCCAAATGTTTCAGTATTTCAAAATGCAGTCATTGCACAGCTGTGAGTATACCCATTGATCAGTTTAACTCTGGTCACATCAAATGCAATCTTCCTGTAAATAAAAGCACTAGTTAACATTGTTCAGGTTTTTTTAAACTGTATTGGAGATTTGTTCTGGGTGCTCATGGTCTGAGGGTTCTGCTTTTATCTGAATCCCTTGTGGCTCTGCAAGACGCAGCTGACAATCTCAGGAGCAGCGCACGCTGTGGCATCGCAGGCCTGCCTCCTGTCAGCAGCTGGTCGTGGCATAGAAGCACCAGAGAGGGAGTGAGGGAAAGGTGATGTTTTCATATATCCAGAAAGATTAGATTCTAGTCATTTAGTTTAGAACAAAACTGGCTTCTAATGTTGCATGTTGGCTTTCATAGTTGGGATGACACTGTTATTTGCAGTTAAAAGGAGTCTGAGTTACTATTTCAGCTCCAGCACTGGAAAGCTACCATGGTCTGTAGTGTAAAGACATTTTGTGTGAGAAGAACCCAAACAAAACTTATTTCCTCTCTTATACTTTGTATTTTTTATTACATAGTAGATTTTAAAGCTCTCCCCGTTTGTGCTAGGCCTTTCTGGAAATGGCTTACAGTGAAGCAGCACAAGCCATGGTGCAGTACTACAAAGAAAAGCCTGCTATGATAAATGATGACAAGTTACTTATCAGGATGTCTAAAAGATACAAGGAATTGCAGCTGAAGGTAAGATAGTCATTCCTGATAAGATTTCCTTAGTTGGCATGGCAAGTCCTGGAAAATACATTGAAAAATCTTTGGAGATTAACAGTTTCTAATTAGTGCTTTGGTATTATGGAAAAATAGGAAAGATAATTCATGTATGTTAATGATCGTTTATATAGGCTTCTTGCTCTTGTTCTAAATTTTTAACTCTTGGAAGAGACCCCATTTTTCTCTGTTCCTCTTGTACCATTATTTAAAAAAATCCATTCTGAGCTTTCTTCTGAGTGGGCTCCCCCACATCGCTTGGCTTAACAAAGGTCTAAAACACGGCCATGTGTAAGATACAGCATGGCAGCAAAAAGAGGACAATCCTATCCTTTTTGTCAGGCAGCAAGCCTGAAGCAGTGCTTTCCACTGCTTGCATGCTTGAGCCATAGTACAATCTTTATACCAAGCAGTGATGGCAGGGCTAAACGTCACATGGATTTTATTTTTCTTTCTTTCTCATGAATGACCTGAATTAAAGTGTTAGATTGTTTTATATTTTTTTTACTCAGAGTCAGAACAGAGGAACAGCCTTCGGACTCTCTGTAGAGTGTGTGCCACTTCTGATATGATTCCAAAAATCAGTGCTCTTGGAGCGTGTTTATGGAAGCTTCTGTATTGCCACGTGTAATGCCAAGAGAGTATGTTTTTCATGGAAACTTTGACTGCGACTGGCAATGCAGAGCTGAAAAGCTTCATATTATGTTATCTAACATGGCACGAAGTTATTTTATAAAATAACTCTGCAATGTTCCAAGTTAAGAGGTTAAGGGGCTTTTATGAGCTTTGAGGAAGAACAAGTAACTCAGATGGTTTGTTTTGACCTATGGAAAAGTTTCTTTCTCTCCTATATGTGTATAGTAGTTTAAGGAGACTTAAAGGAGTTGCTGAAAGTCACTAAACCAGGGCAGTCTGTCTTAGAGTGATACAGTGAGGGGTTCAGACGCAAGGTGGCAGAGACTGTGCATCTTAATGTAGAACAGGAACAGGAATTACCCAGCAGAGTGTGGGACCTTGTCTAGATTTCAGTAAGATTTTCAGCCTTTCCAATTGCAGTTTTTCAGGTCATGGAATTATTTTTCTCTGCATGAGTAAAAATCCTTTCTCTTTGTTAAGAACAAAGGAACAAAGTGCAACACAGAAGGCCAAATGTGCATGAGCTATTTACCACTACAAACTGCTCTGAGTTCCTGCATGATTATGTTCCTCAGCTGTGCATGCTCCAAGTGTTTGATGAATTGCATGCACTCCAGCCTGGAGTAGTGAGTGCATCTTTTTGTAAATGATCTTGAATCTCAAGTAATCAATGCTTCCTGTAGGCATCTTTCTTCCACTTAGCTTTTCTGAAACTCTCGTGTCTAAACGTAGTCTTTTAGAGCTATGCTCCAGAATGAGCTAAACTCTGAGATGAAGAGAAGGCAGTTCATTCCCAGAGGGTCAGAAGTGGGCTGCTATAAGTACTTAATTTACATAATAGAAAAATTGCTTTGTTTCCTCTTACATCCAATTCCTAGAAAATGCTCTGTGGTGGACGTGTAACAGGGAAGGCCAAGCTAATTTTCAGAGCCTGTTACAGCAGCCAAGTATGAGGAGACAGTGCTACAACGTAATGGAGCAAATTTTCCATTTGTATCATTTTACCTCTTTGATCATGTTATTGAGATACCAGCTGCAGAAAAGACTGTAACCACAACACTGAAACCAAATATTTCTCCGTAGTAGTATAATGGGATGATGCATGGGTGCTGTTTCTTGAAGGACAAATCACCTATGTTAGCTTGAAAAGCAGTGCAGCATGCTGAACAATGTCTTTGTCTTATTTAGAAACCAGGTAAGAACGTAGCTGCTATCATCCAGGACATCCACTCACAGAGGGAGAGGGACCTGCTGCGTGAAGTGGACAGGTAAAGTTTCTCCATAGTTTGGAACTGGGATCTAGATAAGTCTGTAAATCTGCAGGTAGAAAAAGCATTATCCATGTGCTTTCCCCTCTTATCTCATTTACTTTCCTAATTTGGATTTCACTTCAAATCACAGTAAAAATATAAGTGGGTACACAGCCTGTATCATGAGATCAGATTGAAACTGCGCATGTTATGAAAATAAATGAACTCTTTCCTACTGATGATGATGACTCAGAAAACATGGCTGGCACATGAAGAACACACAAACTAAGCTGTTCCTCTCTCCTCTCCCTTGAGTGAAAAGCGTGAAGGCTAGGGTTGCTGTGAGACCTGGTGGGAAGGAGCCAGTTCAGATTGAAATGTACTTGGGTATGTTTCTGATCTGCCTGATTTCTGGACCTTACAGCATAAATGGAGTGGAATGACAGTCCCAAAACATCTCTTTTAAACAGATTACCTTTATGGCTTTTGTCTCAGAGGTGCCCTAGATGAATAAGTATTAAGGGTACAGACATTAGGGTCATTGTAAAGGTATTAACATATTATAAGCTTTAAATACTAAACCCCTGTGAGACACTTGTAAGAATGAATGAATATATTCTTGACATATCTGTGGGGATTTAGTTAAGCTCTGTGGATATGACACTGCCTTTTCTCCTGTTCACTGTGTTTGCAGCTATGCAGTGCATGTCTGTGAAAGGCCTGGGGTCTTGGGTTCGCAGGCACTGGCACAGGCCCCATGTGTTTCCAATCCACATGAACTTGGTAGCCTACAGTGGGTCAGCCAGTTACAGCTGCCTTTTCCCTCTGCAACAGGTACGGCACGGAGAGGCCCCGCTCTCGCAGCCCCATAAGCCGTTCCCTGTCGCCCCGATCCCACACTCCCAGCTTCACTTCCTGCAGTTCACCCCACAGCCCGATGGGGACCAGCAGGACCGACTGGGGAAATGGGAGAGAGTCATGGGATCAGTCCCCGTATTCCCGACGGGAAGAGGAAAGAGAATGGCGAGAGAACGGGGATGAGAAGAGGGACAGGACTGACATGTGGGTGCATGAGAGGAAACATTATTCCAGACAGCTGGACAAGTTTGATTTGGATGAACGGCTTGAAGGAGGCAGGGGGCACAGAGAAAAATATTTAAGGAGTGGTTCCCCTGGCTCCCTTCACCCCTTATCTGGCTACAAGAGCAGGGAAGATGACTATTACCGGAAAACGTCTAAGTCAAAATCTGAGAAGTTTCAGAGGCAGCTGCAGGATTTACCTGGGAGATCCAAGAGAAAGGAGGAAGCAAAATCAAGGGAGCGCAGGCATTCTTACAGCGAGGACACTCCCAGGGAGGAGGCAGCTGAACAGAAGCATAGCAAAGCATCTGAGGGCTCCAGGCAAAAACAAAGTGATAAGAATAAGGCGAAGAAAGCTGAAAAAGACCAAGAGGAAGATGCTGCTGCTGAAGACAGTGATGTGAAGGAACCCAAGCCTCCTGAGAACGAGGTAAATAGAGACCTCAAACTGAATGTAAAAATATGGTAAATACTGAAGTAACATGTTTTCTGAAATATTTTAGATAGGTTGTTGTTGGTGTGGTGCTGGTGCCATGCTTATGACGTGTTCTGCCATGATTAAATCAGGGAGTATGGTCCTGGAAGAGATCTTGCCCACATCTTTGCCCAAATCATGCAGATCTATTACACTGCTGCAGTTTTGGCTACATGGACATCATCTTTCTGTGTCAAGCACAGAACCTCTGGGTAACCAGTGTGGGGAAGGGGGCATATAAAACCAAGTGGCAATCTGAATTTGCGTGCAGGTTGTGTGTGCAGGGGCAATGCCCTACTGCTCTCTCTTCTAAGTCTGTGCTCTCTTCCACTGTCTCTGATGTGGATTGAGTTATCTGGGAAGTAAGTGGTATTTTACAGAGATGCACAATATTTGTAGGACAATATAGGGGACTAGTTGTTACACTGCTATGATGGAGAATGAACTTTTAATGAAGAACATTTTATTTTTGGTCAACTCAGCTGAGCAATTGGTTCTGATTAATCATATATCCCTACTGTCAGCTGTGGCAAGGGATAATTCACACCACTTCCTTCAATGTGCTGACAGGAACCTCATCCCATGACAGAACAACTGAATCAGCATACCTATAAAACAGTGGGATCTCTGGAGGAATACTGCCAGTTGGTAAAGTGGCAGCATTTGTGGTTTTGATTCTTCATTGGGAAAATATGGAGAAGGAACAGATCAAGATGCCTCATTTTCTCAGTCCCAGTACAGCCCATGCCCCACCCTATGGGGACCTTGTTACTGGCTCTTGACCACCTTGCTTCCCCGTATCTCCTCTGGGGATGGTGGCATGGGGGACTGCAGAGCTGCTTTTCTGACCAGGGGTCCCTCCCTAGCTTGTGAATTCATGTTGCCAGGGCTGCCTTCAGTTGGTTTTGGTTGACCTTGTGTTCATTCCTATCATGTTGGAGCAAGGTTGGTGGAAATTTCTAGATCTTTTAACTCAGCTAATGCCTGTATCAGGCAGCAGCAGTACCTCATGCTGCTGATACGTGTGTCCGTACCACCTTTTGTCATCTTTCTCCTTTGGCTGGTATTTCACTGTGATGGATGGCTCCCTGGGAGTAGATGTCAGAGAGAAATACCAGACAGCATCCTAAATCACTGGCGCTGCACACGCCTCTGCATGTTTTTCAAGTTATTTTAAAGTTGCTCTCCAGGGACTACTGCTAATAATTAATTTTAAAGGGAAGAAATAGGTTTGAGTGTCTTGAACTCACACTTTTGCTTTGCCCCTCCTTTACCAAGTGCCAGGTAGTACTGTGGTTTTGTCCTTCCAAAGTATGAACTGTACAAGCAGTTGCAATCTCAGCTGATCCTACAGCAATAAACAAAACAGTTGAGGTCTTTTGCAGAGTTTTAACACTGCTGCTCTCCTTACCATGTCTAAGCCAACATAACAGATGTGGGTAGAGAACAGAGGAGTGGAGGTTGGAAATTTTAGCAAATTCACATTCTCCTCCACCTGTCTTCTAGCCAATTCTGTGATTTAAATTTCAAGTCTCTAATTTTGTTTAAATTTCTTTTTCTTAATTCTTATTCATGCGGCTTTGCTAATAGAATCCAGTTCTTGGGTCTTTTCCCACAGCCCAGTTGACTTGCATAAACTTCAGAAATAAAGAATGTGACCTTGTGGTGACTTTGTTTCCCTAAACCCAGAATAGAAACATAATAGAGCACCACTGTGTGTTGCTATACGTGTATATGTTGTCTTTATTTTAGGCTGGAAAAGAGGAGCAAGTTCCAGAGAAGAGCTCACCTTCAGCTAATAAACAAGAAAAAGAATCTGGAGAGATTCTGGAAAACACAAGAAAAGAGAAGGTTGGTGACACATTGTTAGTGCAGCTTCCACAGCAAAATGAGTGAAAACCCAGGTTTGGGAGCACATTCTCCCAAGTGAAATATTAAACCCCCACAGAAAGGCGCGTAAAGTGGTTGTAGAAGAGAGCTGTCTAAAGTAACTTGCTGTATTTTGACCTCTGCTTTAAAGGATAGCTTTTCCTGAAGTCTCCAGAACTCTTTTTTTAGTTGCTCTTTGCCCATGTACATTGCTTCACATGCATAGCCCTTGGCACTGGCAACTGCAAGTAACATATGCCCAAGTGAACCATGTAACTTTGTGAACTCCAAGAATAGGAGACGTGGTCAGCTGGTGGAGAAGGAGGGGACTAATGATGAAAACTTCTCAGAACATTGGTCTTAGATGGACTGTTGATAGTAGCCCCTTCTGGTTGTTTCTGGTTTTAATTAAATAATGTCTTTACAGCACCCTTACTGCAGCATCGCACTCGGGAACAGCAATGTCCTTGGAATTCCTCCAGCTTCATATCTGTAGGGTCATGGGTAGATGGTCAGATATGGAAGCTATTGATATCTGCTGCTTTAGAAAACTGATCTCCTGGCAAGAACAGTGTCAACTCCCAGAGTTTTCGTGCTGTTTTAGGATTCTAGGAGGGGAAGTGTGGGAATGGCCAAAGAGGAGGAGAATACAGATTATTAATAGATTATGTGTACATGATGAGTCTGGGACTTGAAATCTAAGCTGCAAGTCTGTCTTAAAAGTAGCATATCTGATAATTCTAATACTTCTGAAGTCCAGTATTGGTGTCTGAGCCCTGTAAGTCTGTAACTGCATGTAGGAGGTGTTTCGGATTATGTACCTTGGAGTATAACTGTAAAACCGATTTTTCTTAAGGTCTAGGCCAATCTGTGCCAAAACAGTCCCTGGCAGAGGGCTTTTGCTGCTGGAAGGAAATGACTATAGAAGGTAGCCACATTTCCTTGGTCACTGTAGGAATTTAAAGGACCTAGTCAAGCAAAGCAAGAGCCACAGCAGCTGGACTGGGATTTAGTATATTCTCATTGTGCGGCCTATTTCTTGCCACCGTGAGATGGAGGTTGAGAAAAGGGAAAGGTTCATTTCCTTGGGGGGGGTCACACAGAAGAATCAGTTGCATAAGAAAGTATAACAGGTTGTGCCTTGTTTCACTGCTTACAGAAAAGTAAGGAGCAGGAGACTGGAAAGGCTGTAATCGTCAAAGCAGTTACAGGACCTCCACAAAGTGATGTTTATATGATAATTAAAAAGGGACTGCTTATCCTGGTGCATAAGGGTTACTCACAACACCAAGGCATATTGTTCTTTGAAACTAAAATACAAGAGAGGTTAAATACAGCCAGATCAAAGTTCTTCCTGGTTCCTGATGTTACAAGCCCACTTTTTAATAGCAACGATCTATAACTGCTAATCTCTCAAATGTTTTACATCTTTGTGACAGGAACGAGACTGGGAGAGTGGAAGCGAGATAGAAGGTGAGACCTGGTATCCTGCTAACATGGAGGAATTGGTGACAGTAGATGAAGTGGGAGAAGATGATTTAATTATGGAGCCGGATATAACTGAGCTTGAAGAAATAGTACCAGTTGATAAAAAAACCAAAACTGCTTCAGAAATGTGTCCCTGTATGTCAACCATATTAGAACTGAAAAATGATCACAGCCACCTAACCAGGAGTGAAGACAAATTTGCCCATAAAGCTTTAGAAACAAATTTCAGATCGGCAAAGGGCAGCGTAGCTTCTAGCGGCTGTCAGGATGATGAGGATGATGATGATAATGATGATGCTGTCACTGAAGCATCAAGCCTAAATCTGGACCCTGAGCAGAAGCCAGAGGAATTGCAAGAAGACCAATCTGCTAAGGACTCTGATCCTCAGCAGAAGGAAGGAAAAATGGATAAGAGCTCTGACACTTGCTTAGAGCCTGAAGATCACCATATACCTTCTGTTCATCTGAAAGAAGAGACTCTCCAGCTCCCTGATACATTTATAGATGATTACAAACAGATGGGATCACAAGGATCTGAGAGCAGAGAAGTTATGGAAATGCTTGTTAAAAATGCTAGCGAAGAAACAAGACACGGAAGCCGAGAGTGTCCAGAGGCCAAGGGTAACTATTGGGTTTTTTCTTTCCAGCCCACTGAGAGTCTTGCATGTTTTCTCTGACAGTGGACTGAAATTTATTGCTAACAAGAATAAATGTTGCTAATGGTACAAGACTTGTCCTTGGAGCAGCTCAGTAAAAGAACCCCGGTGCCTTTCGCCAAGCTAAACCATTAGAGGCTCTTAGCTGAATAGTGTAAAGGAAATATGATAAGCAGCTTGCAAGCTTTCTGAAAGGCATAAGCTGCTATAATTGTCATGTCAAGGTTCACATGAGTTTAGCTGGACTCTTTCAGTGCTCTGCTAAATTTATTTTGAATTGTCAATGAAATGAGTGACAGTTTCTGAAGGTCAACAGAAAAGTATCTGTAGATGTCTGGCTGGCTCCTGGACAAGGTGGGTATTCTTACATACTGTACTGGAGCGTTAGTAACATGGTGGAAATCATCCATTGATTGTTACTTCTCCGTTCCTGTTCATGCAAATATGTGCCTTTTGTAGCTTGCCTTACCATCTCCTGTTATCCACCACATGCTGCCTTTAGTATAGCTGATAGAACACACTGTGAGTAAAGGTATCATGTAATATACCAAAAAATGTAATCGTAGCTGCCTATGAACATTTTAGCTGTTGGAACAAAGTAGATGTTGAGTGTCTCAAAGTGAGTTCAGTTCCTCATCACGCTTTCAAATGAAACTTGAGCGAATGGGCTGTGTATAACGAGGGGAAGTGGGAAACAGCATAGAGCATATTGGCCAGGAATGCTCTTTTTTTGTTGCTACAGGAGCCTGTGGGATCGAGAAAGATTTTTGAGGGTGCCACTTTCCATTAAATGCTGGAACACTTAATGTGAATGTCTGATTTTGAACTAGCTTCTTCCTTTAGGACATACTTGAAACTTGCTCAGTTTTCAATGCTTACCTGTTTGGCCTGAAGGCGCCTTGCCAGGCTTTGCATACTTGGAGGTAATGCTGCCATGCAGACTGCTTATGACTGGGAATGGCAAGGTTGGCTCCCCTGGGCTGCCCAGATGATGAAAAAGTTGGGTATCCCAAGAGCATAGTTACTTCAGTGTTTTCAGTGTCTCAGGTTCCAGGTTGCCAGCAAGGAGTCTGGAGGCTCCAGGAGAGCTTGTGCTTCTGAGGTTTCCACCATGGACTTGTTATCTGGGATCTACAATGCAAGGCTCTAGGCTCTGCAAATGTAGCTGCCAGCTCAGAAGCCCAGAAATCCACCTAAGCGGGACATCAGATGCCACAAAGGCCCTGGGTGTCTTAGGAGAAGCTAACTGAAGCTTGCTGGTTTTCCAGGATTTCTGCTGCAGACTTGGGAACATGGGGTGGGTTTAAAGTTAACCTGAAAGACCACCAGTCAGGATTTTATAGTATTTCCTTTTAAATTGTGTAATAGATGTATTTAAAACAATGAGGAAAAAAAGTGTTCCCTGAGCCAGAAATTGCAGCTCTTTGAAGTGCAGACTTGAAAGACAGGAGGGGTTTGGTTTGGGCAAAAATATATTTGTTTTATGAGAAAATATATCCTTTATCCAGGTGAAAATTGCAAAGCAATACAAATTTTGTCAGGGTAAGAGAACTATTTCTTTGAGATAAGAAGTGAAGAATAGGAATCAGACCAGTTTGTCTGTAAATCTATTGCTCTGTGATAACAGATTATCCTATTTATTTATTTATTTAAATAAAAGCAATTAATATTTTGGGAACGAAGAGCATCTGTTCTTTTGACTGGCTTTATCTGCCTCAGCAAATCAACCCACTGTTTTCCACACCTTCAATGTACTGCCTGTGTCCATTAATATTGGTCAGCAGAGACCAACCCTCCCATCCCTACTGGCCAGGAACCAAACTCTTCGAGTGGCCAAGAGCCATAAGGTAGTAACTGTCCCTTGGAGAGCTGAGGATGAGAGAAGAGTGGCTCCAGGGAGATGATGACAGTGGTGCTGCAGGGGTGCTACCAGAGGAAGGTTTGCTCTGCCCGTGAGGCTCCTTAAGCAGTTTGGGGATTTGCTCTCAGCAGGTCCTGCTGCCCCTCTGCTTTCTCAGCAGCCCCTGTGCTAGCTCAGCTCCATCACCAGTCAGGCAATGCCACATGTGGTTATGGAGCTGCAGTTGGACCATGCTTGTGCCAGAGGCACATATAATATAGATCTATTCAGAGATTAAAATATGAAAAGAAAAACCATAATGAATGTGAAATTAGAATTGGGAGAGAAATGAGGTTGACTGCACAGTGTAGTGTAGCTGTTGGAGTTGCACTGAGTAGACCTCTGATTTGAATGCAAAAGCATTTTTTCCAGATTTTACTTCATTTATACATCCACCCAGCAAGCGTTCCCAAGAGGTTTACAAATGGCTCTTTAAACTAATAAACTGGTTTTATTCAATACACGTATTCATTTGTTAAGCAAATTCTAGGTACCTGGAAATGAGATCCCTGGAAT
The DNA here is from genome assembly GCA_022605575.1 of Laterallus jamaicensis coturniculus. NCBI lineage: Eukaryota > Metazoa > Chordata > Aves > Gruiformes > Rallidae > Laterallus > Laterallus jamaicensis. The sequence goes on from JAKCOX010000006.1 coordinate 30,178,417, forward strand.
ACCCAGAGGTAGAGCCTAAAAGAAGGCACTCTCCGCCAGGCTGGGAACAAGAGGACGTCTTCACCGAGCTCAGCATTCCCCTGGGTAGGTTGGACGCCCAGGCTGCCCTCAGCCTGCCATGCCGCCCACTGCAATACCCAGAGCTTACAACAAGATGTCACTTTAAGGCTACTTGGTGTATTTATTTTACAGAACAGATGTGAGGAGAGAGAAGGAAGGGGTTATCCGATAGAGGGGTAGCTGATGAAAGGAACGGGCTTTTGGTTATGGATTGTTGCTAATTTCATGAATGGTAAAAGATAGCTGTTAACGTTGCTGATTAAATGAAATGTTTCCTTAGACTGTATATGTAATATGCATGAAAAATGCTTAGTGCTTTAAGTCTTTGTCATGAAAGTATTGATTATACTTTCAGTATAAGCAGAAGCATTTGTTTTATCCTGTAAACACTGAGCAGGAGTAAAACGTCTGGAAGTACATCCTAAAGGGCATCCTGTGTAACTTAAGCATGAATTTGCTGCTAATAAGTACAAGTGCTATCCTAGCCCTTGAGGTTACACAGTGAGGTTTCTAGTCAATATTATGTGCAGGAAGGTACATTTTAAAATATCAATAATATCTAAAAGAGGACTGGAAGGTCTAGTTGGAGTGCGCAGGATTTTAAACTGCAGCTCAGTATTGCAAAATTAGGGAAATTAGAGAAATTCATCCAGGATTCAGTCTTCAGATCTGTGTCATTTAACTAAGCAACACCTTTTTTTATTTGAAAACAATTTTATTGTGGAGGGCAAGGGTTTCAACTGACACAGGAGTCTAATTCAGAATTTCTCAACAGGTGTGGAATTTGTGGTGCCTAGAACTGGGTTTTACTGCAAGCTCTGTGGACTCTTCTACACAAATGAAGAGACGGCAAAGACAAGTCACTGCAGAAGTACTGTGCACTACAAAAATCTTCAGGTAAAAACACATGTAAAGCTCACTAACTGCTGGCTTATGGGGTAGACTGTGTGTAAGATAAGATGATGCAACAACAAAAAATAGATTTTATGCTGTGGACAGAATTCAGACAAAGGGAAATTTAGATATGCAAAACATTTCAGTAGTTCTACATTTTAGCACAGTAATTTCTCACTCCCAGATCTTTGGATCATAAATAAAATGTGGCCAGGTGATAATTCTATTTTCTCATCTCTGTTTGGTCCTTGTCACTACCACAGCATGCAACTCAGATCTTTACTTCTCTGTTCTTGAGGGTCCCAGACATTTGTATCACTGGAGTGAGCAGCAGCCTTTCTATTTCTTAACTTCAGGAGCATTATATATGCCACTTGTTTAATAATGTTGCCAGGCTTATTTTTGCACGAGCGTGAATTGCTGCAGCGTGTTGCAGCACGCAGTGCCTCGTGATGCACAGGCTCTCCGAGGCATTTCCTGCAACCCACTGCAATCACCTCCCCCTGCTGCAGAGCACAGTGCTTCAGCCACGCAGAACACCGCCAGTGCATAGTTTCTGTAGGGATACGCAGAAGCATGTGATTACTTATATGCTTTCCATAAGCATATACCGTAAGCACATCAATACTTGATAGCAGCACACACAGACCATGGGTGCTTGCAGACCCTACTTCTGTTCCTTTTCAGATGCCAGGTGATAGTAACAATCGTGACAGCGTGAGCATTAACTGCCTTGTGCTGAGGACTCCTCAGAGGAGGTGGCCTTGTCTCTCACGTTGGGTGCCTGTCTGTGTGCCTGGCACATGCACTGCAGAAGACCCTTTGGTTAAGAATTCTTGGTGTTTACCTACCTTTTGCAAAAGGCTGCTCAAGCACCTCTCCTGTGAAGACAGGCTGAGAGAATTGGGGTTGTTCAGCCTGGAGGAGGCTCCAGGGGGACCTTATAGCAGCCTTCCAATACCTGAGAGGTGCCCTTGTTCACGAGGGCATGTAGCAGTAGGACAAGGGGTAATGGTTTTGCCCTTGAAAAGGGAAGATTTAGGTTGGGTATTAGGAAAAAGTTCTTCAATATGAGGGTGGTAGATCTCTGGAACAGGTTGCCCAGAGAGGTAGCGGAGGCCCCATCCCTGGAGATATTCAAGGTCAGGCTTGGTGGGGCTCTGAGCTTCCTGATCTAGTAAAGATGTCCCTGCTTACTGCAGGGGATTGGACTAGATGACCTTTAAAGGTCCTTTCCAACCTAACACATTCTATGATTTTATGATTCTATTCCTTCTTTCGCTGTTCCTTCCTGCTGCCTACAGTAAATGCTGGAGCTCTGCTTCTCTTCAAGTAGTAGCCAGCTTTCCCTGGATGACTATCAGGCACTGGCTTTTCTAGTGACAAAGTCAAATCATTTCTCTAGGAGAATTTTATTTTTGACTTTCCTAAAGTTACATAGCTGTAATCATACAGGGGCCTCTGGCTTTCAAAACCTCTGCCTGCAGAGCTGCAGTGCTTGCTAATAATGGATCCTCCAAGCATAAGCTTGAGAAGCAGCTGCCCAGTTTGTGTGCCTGGTTTTGCTTCATACAAAAAAAATATAATCCAGAGGGATTCACTAAAGGTGGCACCACTCAGTGCAGGCTGTGTCCCCCATGGGAGTCTGTCCCAAAGAAACTCTTGCTAAAGCAAAGATTGCAACTCCAGCCCTTGCCCCTAGCAACTGGTCCCATTGGAAGAAGGATTTATTTTTAAATTGTCTAAGTTATTTCATTAAAGTCATAGGAAAAAAAAGGCCAACTAAAAGAGAGTCAGCGAAAAAACCCCTCTTTTTCTCCCTGATAAGCCATTTCCCATGAGCACTGTGGTAGATATCTGACACTGACTTGAGATAAAAGAACAAAGACCACAAAAGCTGTTAAAATTAAATCTGACGATTATGGTAATGAAAACAGACTGTTCTGTCGAGCTGTACCTCTTATCTTGCTAAATGGAGGAAGTAAATACCTCATCCAACTTCTGCCTGCTCAGGTGGAGACTGCAAATTTTAAATACTTGTTCTGTACTAGAACCCTTTTAGTTGCAATAATGCTTATTTATGTACTCTGCCAGAAATGTCAGTCTTCTCCTGTGATGATGCAATTTACTGAGTGTATCCACCAACATAAGAACTACAAACTCTAGTGTTTACTGTAGGTGAAGCTATGGGACTTTCTGTTGTCTTGCCTACATGACAAATACCATTGTCCAATAACAATGACATCATCTCAAATGCTTTCACTGTAGTTGATTTTTACTTGTCATCTTTCATGTGATCTCCTCAGAGCCACATCCAAAATACACATTCAGTGTTAGGATTTAAATGCAAAACTAAACAGCTTGTTTACCAGTTTTCTCCCAAAAGCCTTGCTTAGGTGATGATGATTTTGTCTTGTAGTAAAACAGTCAACTTCATCCAATTTGGTGCCCCTTGAACAACAGCAGTCACTGGAAAAAAAACAACTGTTTCTTTGTTGGCCTTGTAGACTTCTTGTAATTTTCCATTCCCCTCAGCTTGATCAATTATTTTCCCAGGTGGTATTTATATTTACAGATCCCCTGCATTTTCTGTGTCCAAAAAAAATCCCTCATTTGGCCATCCCTCCCACCACTACCCCAAAAAGCTGTCGGATTCTTCTGGTGTGAGCTACCTTGGCAACTTAGTGCAGCATTTTATCCTGTTTTCCACTGGCTTTACGCAGTATTCATCAAAAACTTGTATTTAAGTGAAAAAAAACTTTTTCCTTGACCAACACTTTGCTATAAATTAATCTGAAGTCTGGTCTGTGAACTTTGAAACTGGTGTTTGCGGTACTCACGTCAGCTGACACCGTCAGGTAAAGGTGGTGGATAAATGTCGGCCTTATTTTGGTGGGTAATCATTAAAAACCAAAAATGTGTGGGTTATCTGATCCAATGGCAAGCGTTGGTGATTTATTACAGTTCATGATGTTCAGATCACTTCTCCCAGCCTTTATGGACCCTATATCTATATATACTACCATAACATTTGCTCTGGCTTTCTGCCACATGGAATTTTGTACCCATGGATTGAGACTGAGTTGTGTAATTTCCACAGCCAAATCTCTATCCCCAGAGTAACAAAGGTGCAGACATCATTTTGTCACAGGTATGCCCCTTCCTTGCCATTACTGAGTCCCTTTCAGAGGGACCTCTTGCATCCAAAACTTGTATTTATGTGACACAACTCAGCAGTGCTAACAGATCCCTTAGTTTTTTCACATCATTTCACCTTCAAAGAGTAACCTGTACTCTGGGGAAATGCTGCAAGTAGATAAAATTTAGCAGTGATGGGAGATGGTCTTTTCAAAACAAATCAGAATGAGCATCAGCTAGAAAAGAGAGTCTTATGATCATAATAATGTGCAGGTCTCTTATTCTTGCATGCGGTATAGGTTGTTAATAGCAGCATCTCTACATTATTATGTGGGAATTTACCATGCATCTCTCTAGGCTGGCTGCTACCAGAGAAGTTTCTTTCCATCCATTTCTAGGTCTGTTAACCTTGAATAAATACTTCTAGCACCACTTTCAAAGCCACACCGATTCTTTGTCCTTTTTTGTGCAGCTCTGCCAACTAAAAGCACTGCCAGAAGGCTGAAAGCCTCACTGGCCATGGCTGTATTTTAAAATTGTATTTTCAAAGCCTCAAAAGACTTTATCTTAGAGAAACAAAATAAATGTGAATACTCTAGCCAGACTGCTGAATTGTGTTAATTATTATACTGAATTTGATTATTCCCTTAAAAACAAATGTTCTTTTCCAGAAAGTATATCTCTAAACTGGACCTGCTGAAAATATAACATATATGCTTTAGATTGTGACTCAGAAACTGCTTCTATTTTCTGATACACCAGTCTTACACCTCTGTAATTCAGTTGACTCAGTGTAATTAGTTCCTGCCCTAAAAAATACGGGAGTAGAAAGCTTTCACAGAGAAAAGGTGAGGTCTGGTTACATAGACTGATGGGGACTCATGGTCCTCCTGGCTCTGTCACGGGTTCCACCTGTGACACAGAGCAGATGACTGAAGGTCCTGAGCCTCTTCATGTAGTAAGGTACTTTGCTGGACACAACTATATTTCCTGGCTTCTATTTTCACCAAAATGAGACTTCTATGTGTTTTCTTCTCTGTTGAGATGCTGAGAGAGCACAAGAGTTCTGGCAAGGTGTAAAGCATCCCACGTTGAATATATTCAGTTCTGGTAATGATGCTTTTTTTTTTAATGTGATTGCAGAAGTATCTGTCCCAGCTTGCTGAAGAGAGCCTGAAAATGAAAGAAGAAGGCAGCCACCTGCCTCAGGATGACACCGGCATTGTTCCTCACTTTGAGAAGAAGAAGCTATGATGTGGATGAACTGGAAGAGCTGTAATGAGTGAATGCTGATACTTCTTTTTTTTTAAATTTTATTTCTATGATATAACTGTCAATTTGCACTGTACAGAGGAGGGGAAATAAAGAGCATGTTCCATGCATCTATGCCCAGAGTGCCATTAAAAACCAAAATGCCTGAAACTGTTTCCCACGGTGAAGCAATGCTGGCATATCTGTAAGAAGTGGAGCAATTCTTTCTCACACTCTGTGTGCTGGGAGTGGTTTCCTAGATTAAATCAGAATTCTCAGGGATTCTTAAAGTTTTAATTCTGATGTGACACATCAGGTCAGGCAGAGTATTTAGAAGCACTCAGCATCCTCCAGTGGACGCTGGAAGGAAAGGAGATGTGACTATAAATAGGCTTTAATGTTGCTTAAAGTATCTTCATCCATTTCACTCATTGCCCCAGTGAGAAGTAGGATTTGCATAGGACATCTAAAGCCATTGTGCTAAAACTAGTCAGTAGATGGCATAATATAAACCCCATCAGCATCCACCTCCCTGTGTCTTGGAGCTTGGTGAAGTGATAGAACGTTTGTGTCATGAAGCACTCATCGTATGCTGCCTGTCTTGTACGGACGCAGAGGGAGCCACAGTCTGTCCCAGGGACCTTATAGCCTGAACCCAGCCCAGCGAGAGCCATTCGAATGCATGTGCTGACAGCCAGCCTGCTCTGGCTTCCAGCATTTTCCATGGTGTGACCAGGATGTTCTCCAGGTACCATTGTGTCTGAAAGTCTTTTTGATAATTCTAAAGGGTGCCAACTTTGAGTCTTACAGACTTGAAACTCTCACGAGAGGCTTTTTTTAAGTGCCACATGTTTGGACCATATCTCTTTTAGACATTTTATTCAAGATCCTTGCTTTTGGGGTCTTTCTGTTCTCTTTCAAGCTTGCTTTTCCTCAGCTTGGCAATGCTGAATTTTTCCTGGTTTTCCTGGAAAGATGCCAGACTTTTAATATTGTTTTTGTATTTTATTTCCCTGAATTTTTTAAGGTGAATACAACAACTGATGGCTCACGGAGTGCTGCACTGAGAACACAGGATGCACCAGCAGCTCTGGCATTATTATGAGCTATTGTTTCTGCACAGTTGTTGCTTAGTATTTTGCAAAGTCCCTTTGAAATGCATCGTACAAGTTTCTGGTTCATTTCAATAGGCTTTGTGTAGTAAAGTGAATATGTATGTGCACCACTGCCAGAATTGATCCTGGAGTTAGGCTTTTATAAAATGCCTCACGCAATCTAGGCAGATGGGGATTTGCAGATGTATTTCCATTCTTTGCCTAACTCTAATATTCATCACAGTATGTTCTGTAAAAACTGCTGGTCCTGGATATCCTGCTTAGATGTTACGCAGAGGAAGTAGATTCCCAGAAGGTTCTAGCCGTCCCTACGAATGGAAGTCACAAATGTGGCTGAAGTGCCAAAACTGCTTCCACCAAAGTATCCGTTTCATCATGTCTTGTGCCAGCAGCCATGCTCCTTCTCTGAAGTACCCTGTAGCCAGGCAGTGTGTCTCAGAGGTGCCTGGTGGTGTTGCCTGAAGCCCTGTTCCAATTCAAGGCCTGTGCTTTCCACTCCGTTTTACCAGAGGTGGGTTCAGATTTCATATTTGGAATTCCTGCTTCTTGCAAGATGAGGGATTCTTTGCATCCCAGATTCAGATGTGGCCTATCCAAAAGACAAGGGGAAATGAAAAACATTACAGCCTAAATCCCCCTTTGTCCAGACTTGAAGTATGCTAAGACTTGGGTCTACCTGTCATTTAAACCAGCTTTTTTTGGTTGCTTTTCCCTATGGAAAAATAATACCAATATTGCAGACCAGGTATTTTTCCTTCAAGGGCTGGTTTTTTCTTTGACTGTTTGTTTTTCACATTGCAGTGAAATTTGAGCACAGGGTTGTTAGGGCAAGAGCTTTTATTGCAAGCTGTAAGATTACAAAAATGGTAGTAAAGATTGTGCAATTGTCTTCTAAAGCACAGCTCTCAAGCTGGTCATGTATCATCTGCATATGAAGTTCCCTTCATGCCCTTCAGCACAATCTGAGCACAAGGAAAGGAAATCACTACAAATGCAAGCATCAAATCTTTGAAGTTAACCCTGCTATCAAACTGGGGCTCTCACCGGCCTAATGGGAGCTTGTTAGACCATGTGGTTATGCTTAATTGGATGTGAGACATAGCTGACTGTATATCAAAGTCATATGCCTCCAGCAACTTTATCCCCAGGTAACCTCAAATGAGAAAAGTATCACTGTTATTATTCTTTATTTGGATTGCAGTAGGAGCTACAGGTCCACTGCCTTTATTATAGGCACGGCACAAATCCACAACAAAGACTTTCCCAGGCCAAAGAGCTTTAAATCAGGCTTTCCTAAAACAGACAACAGGTGGATACAGGCAGGCAGGGAGAGCAGTAGGTAACCATGAGATTTTGACTGGCAGCGGCAGAATAATTAAAATGAGTGTTTACCCAGGGGCTTATTTTTGGATTTACGGGAGATGATTCAAACTACTTCCCCCCTCCTCTGGTTCTGAACCAGATTCACTCCCATTATTCACAGCTTGCATGTTTAATCTCTTTTTTTCTTTTTTCCTGGCCAGTTGCATTAGACACACAAAATCCCTTCTTGAGAGAGTGAGCCTTGGTGTCCTTCAGTCCCCGAGCGCTTAAGTTCGGTCTCCATCCAAGGCTCCAAAAGCTGGGGTTTTGATGGACTCTCACCAGGAACTGTGCTGGGTGCTCCAGACACCTTGTTTGGGTCATGGGGACAGGCCCTTGCTTGCTATGAAGGAGGAGGCTACAGATGGCATCTCTGCCCTGTGTGGTTTCCTCTTCTGGCGGTAGATGACTCAGGTGAGTGCTGCAGGTGCAGTGCCCAGCCCCGCAGACGTGATCAGACCCAGACGTTTGCAGAGGTGGTTTGGACACCCCATCCCTTTGGGCTCTGTCCTGACACAACAGCGATCCGCAAAATCCTGGGTACGGCCAAATGGGCGATTCCCCTTCTGAGAAGGTCCCTTCTCCCCCTAAAAGTCAACACTTCAAAGCAGTTAAAAGCAATCCCGAGTCTCAACTAGCTCCTAATGATCCCTATGACCAGTTTTCAGCCTGATGCACTTTGAGAACTCAAGAGAGAATCTCCTTCCCTCTCCAACAGGCCCTCATGCAATGCTGACAGGCGCTCAACTCCTCAACTTCTCTCTACTACCTATTCTGCTGAGGAAGAAGGCCACTGTAGGCATCCACTTACCTTTCTCAGCTTGTGTAAAAATGTGTTGTTTATTTTGGTTTATTATATTGAAAATCTTGACTGTTTTTAGTTGGCATAATTAATCATTACTATAATCCACGCTGTTTATTAATACAGATAAATATATTTATATATATATAGCACAAAGCAGGCTCAGGTCTAGCCAAACAAATATTGATATTTAAAAAGGAGCTCCCTTAATATATACAAATAATTTCAACCAAAGATTGCACTTTTTAGTAGGGACTGTGATTTTCCTATTTGTGAAATCTGCATTGATCTCAAATAGTCTTTCATGTCAATCTGCAACTTAGATTCTTTGAAGTAAAAAATAAAAGAATTAAACATTTGCCCCATAAGATTAGACAAAGTTTCATAATGGCTTTAACACTAAATTAGTGTTAGGCTGGTTATAGTCAGGGTTTTTCTATTCTTTAAGGATTAAGGCTGTGATTTGTAGAGTTATACTTGAACTGGACCAGATGTACTATTTATTGAGCTTATATAATCTTGTTAATTTAAGTTTTGGCTTGTAAACAGTTGGAATTTGTTAGTACTTATTTAATTATGTAGGAACCGTCACCAGTATTAACTGATCTATGTAACTGATTGCAAAGTGTTTCAATTTGTGTTTCTTAAAAAGAAAGATTTTAATAAAGAGAATTATAAAGCATATACATTGGTGGGCAGTCGTCCCAACAACAATATGCCTCTAGCTTCCTAGGGGATGTATTGAAAGTCAGAATGAAAGAAAAGATATTTGGGAATGGGGGGTAAGAAGGAAGTGGGAGGCCAAAATGTTTGCTTTAAATATAATTCCTAGAAGTTGTGCTTCTTGCCAGGTAGCTCCTGCTGTACAGAGTGCGAGTGATTGCTGCGCCTGGTGCTGAAGTTGGAGTGAACACATCTCAGCGGTTCTCTCTGTAATTACTATTAATTGCTATTGCCTACTCCTGTCCCTCTATATGTATGTCCTCACTTCCCTTCCTATTTCCAAATGAACTGGGCGAGCTGTCTGTCGCCATTGGGTTTTCTGTCTCATCCAGGTTGGCTTCTCGTCCTTCTGAAAGCACCAAACAAAATTGTCCCCAGCCAAGAACCTTCTCCACCCCATCTCAACACAAGTCCTTCTCTTTGCCTTTTTACCCTGTTTCCCTTGTGTTCTCCCTTTGCTGATTTTTCTTCTTTCCAGCGTATTGTCCTCCCTGGTGCCCTCACAGCTCTGTGGAGACCTTTCCTGCTCTCTGGCCTTCTCCCTGGCTCACCTTCATCGCCAGCAACCAGAGCTCCTGGGAAGAAACACTGCCTCAGTCAGGGTAATGCAAAGACTGGCTTGTACTAAATATTTAAAGAACACAATGAGGATAAGAGCCGAGGGGAGACTTCACCACCAGCTTTGATGAATTCATACTGAAGACAACTGAAACATGGCCATGTCCAGTCCATGTGCAAGGCAGGGCATGGGGCACCATCACAGCACAAGCTGTGCCTCCCACCCAGTGAGGGAGGGAAATGGGTCTGCCTGCCCCACAGAACAGCCAGGGAAATGGGTCATGGGCAAAAAGACTGGCACTTGGGTTTTTCTGACTCCCCAGTTCATGAAATAAGTGCTTTAGCATCTTTCAAGTAGCTGTTTTGCAGCTAAGGCTCACATGCAATGTATTTTAAGCACAAATGGTTTCAGTTCTTCTGTCCTGGATGTACTGAAACCTTTGTACGTGTGATTTTGATACCATCTCATCACAACTATGAATCTTTCGCTCTAGAAATCAAGCAAATCAATTTTGTGTTAACTTGGCATCATATATTAGTAACAAAATAAAATCCAAACTGTGGTGTTCAAAACATGAGTTTCCAGTCCAGATTTTGTCACACTTTGTTTTCTTGGTGGAGAGGGGAATGCAGGTGTGAAAGACTTCATTAGTAAACATCAGCCTGCACCCAAATACCAGCTTGGCCATTTGACACCAGGCTGTGACCCACCTGCCTTGGACAGCTAGGCTGTAACCCAGCTGTCCTGCCCGACTGGCAGAGCAGACCACGTCAAGGCTGTCCAAAAACAGGGGCCCTCCCTGCGAAGCAGACCAGGAGGGAGGGCAGGGGAGGTGTGTGAAGCCAGGGATGGTGCTGCCTGCTCTGGATCAGGACGCTGTGGGGCTCAGCTGGTGTATGCACTGCCCGAATGGAAGCAGGGCCAGGCTGATGGGCAGCTTGCTGCAGCACATGTCGGTGTCGTGGCCGCCTTCCGCCTGCTCTCCAGCAGCCTGGGACTCTGCCGTGTTTGTGCAGGTGGCAGCAAGGGCAGCCTGAGAGAACAGGTTTGCCTTTGCTTACTTTTCTATATCCGACTCCGCCAATCTCCACTTATCTGTGTCAGTATGTTGAGCATGTGCTTGGCTTGCCTGATGCAATGCCACAGAGTGAAGCCATGGGAGCATGTGGTAGGTATTCCAGGAGGAAAAGTTCCCCCTGTTGTGGAGAGGAGGGGGACTGGACAAGGATTCCTCCTACAACATCTTAATGGAACTGGGTAAATGGAGCAGTGAAATGAAAAATGCCCTTTTCCCTTGCCCAAAAGTAATGTCCATAAGGATCAGCCTTCTTGTTCCAGGGCCTGAGCTGGGCTTACTGACCTGGGGGACAGGAACCCCCCTCACTGGCCCTGGCATGTCACACCTCCTCTTTGCTGGCAATCCGGTCCCAATGTTTATGAAACCCACTGTCCTGCACTAACCTGTTACATTCACAGCACCATGGAAGCGCAACTCCCCAGATGCTGGCGTGAAAGAAGCGGAGGTAGAGGCATTTCTTCCTTCCTAGCTGTCCTCTTTTACTGCTCAACCTGAGCTTCAGGAGGACCCTGCCCAGCATCCCAGGAGCCTGGGAATGGGCAGGGGCCACTGGGACCCATCGTCCATGCTGTGAAGATGGTTTTCTTAGGGAACGTCAGCACACAATTGCATCAGCCTAATGCAGGGTAAGATTTCTGATCAGATAACCACGGTGATTAAAGCCAGTGAGCTCTTCCCTTTCAGTTCACATTGGGCTTATTCTGATTAAACTGCTGACTGCTGGAACCAGCTTTTAGTTACCTGAAGTAGCTTTTTATACCAAAATGGGTGCGTACGTCAATTTTTAATTAACTGGGTCAGATCTGAATGAGTGAGCATGTCCAAAAGCTTTTTGTGAACTAGAAAGCTGTGTAGGGCACGCTGACTTCAGCCTACTAAATGTTTAAATAATTGCCAGGCTGAGCCTTGGCCAATATTCCTCAAGGTAAGTCAGTGAGTACCAGCAGTACAGCCCTGGATTGAGAGGCAGTGTTTCCAGTCTGATTTCTTCCCAGTACCTTAGAAACAAAGGTTCCTGTTTATAAGCTGTCCTCCCCTTATTCCTGAACCATGTCTGAGGACATATTAGTCCCACCTTCCTTAAACAGTCTTGGTGTCTTTAAAGGACACAGGAAGCTTGTTTTGTTTGTGGGTTTCTTCTCTGGCTGGGCTGTGTTTTCATTGCAGCTAGTTTATCTTTGGCAGATTGCAACATGTTCTTGGCAGCAAACTTTCACCTTGAGCTCAGGGGGTGTAGCCACACGGCGTTTTGCACATCTGTGGTGGGGAACTAGGAAAAATTATGTTAAAACCAGTTTCATCTCTGTAATGTTAGTAGTGCTCTGCAGAGGTCCCAGCTCCCAGGACGTGGGCACGCTGGAGAGCAGTGTGTGTGCGTGTGCATGAGCAAGACCTGTGCTGCCTTGCATGGACTTCAGTGTTAAACAGCTGGCAATCAGACGTACTTGGCCAACATAACAATCTCAAATAATATTGTTTTGGTGTGTGCCCCAAGTTGAGTTTCTCCCCTCCTTATCTATCCAGGTCACTGTTACTGCTCTATCTGTAGGTCCGAGCAGCGGTGGTGAGCTTGCTGAGTCGCTGGGTGCAGCGAGACATACATGGGGAGTGGTATCAGTGTTCCATGAGGTGACCCTGCCATGGAGTGCAGTCTCTGGGAACAAGGCAGACCTCCTACCTGATTTGGAGGCAGAGAAAGAACCAATGGGACCAACAGGATGAGCAGACCAGGTCTGTCCTAATGCTAACAGGGACCAGCACCACTCCGAGTGGGCTATTCCCAAGCCTGTTTCCATTTGATTGCAATTGGGAAAGATTAATTTGATTAAGCAGGATACGCTAGATATTAGTCTGCCAACAGACCAGCAAGTCAGCCAGGATGCTGTAAATGATCCCAGAAGCCTTCTCCTTCTTTTTTCTCTCACAAATTAGCCCAGACAGGGGTGAGGGTGGGGGGCAAGGGGTATGTTAGTGAGGCAGGTAGGGATCTGGCATCGGACATTCCCTCCTGCTCCAGGCATGGAAGGAAGCCCAGCTGCTGCAGGGGTGCACGGAGACCCAGCAGGGCCTTTTGTGGTTGATGTCAGGCTGAGTATGAAATGGTCCCAAGAGGTCTGAAATGAATTGGAAGGACTGTGTTCGTGGGTATTTCCCACCAGCAGGCTGATGTCCCTGTGACTTCACATCTGTAGGCTACATGTGACCTGCTCCTCTGCTTCTCTCTTCCTGCAGAGGCAGATGCTGATTCACAAGATGCTGCTGTTCAGCCATGGGCATGACACTTCCCAAACCCACTCCATGGCATCTGATCCCAAAATCAGCAGTGAGAGTCTGTTTGAGGGCTGCTGAAGCCTTAAGGTTAGCTAAGTACCCATTTAAAACAGCATCAAATACACACAGTGTGAGAAAGCACTGGGCTCCACCAGCTCAGTGAAATGAGAAAAAAAACCTGAAGTGAAAGAACCATTTGGGTATGTTCCCCCTAGGAGCCTCTCCATCTCTGCACGTTCAGGGCATGTTCACACCATGGCAAGGAATGCCATGAACTCAATTCCATGAATTACTTCTTGTCAGCCAAGCAAAATGGGAAGCAAACTGTGTTTGCTTAAACCGCCGTGCCGGTGGTCTGAGCGAGTGGATGCTAGCTCAGAAGGAGCAGGGGAGTTGGTGTGGGTCAGCTGATATGCAGTAACTAGCACTGCTGTGGTATCTGGATTGCTTGTGATTGTGTGAACATGCCTGAAGATGCAGACCGTATAAAGCAGAGCAGTGCTTAGGTTTTTGAAGTTCACATCTGCTCTTATTTGGTCCTGAAGACTTTCAGCAAAGACCACCCACTGAAATGAAGAATCGTTTTCCTGAAAGGCAAGGGACCAGGACAAGTATTCAACCTCATTCAATGCCTTCCTATGATCTTGTGGGTCTTTGAATTCCTCTTTACCTACAAGAGGTTTACTACAGTGCAAAATGAGATCCTGGAGCAAAAAGACGTTCCTTTCTAAGGGGATATGGGCTGTTGAGGCTCCAGGACTTCCATCTTTAAAGATTAATGCTTCAAGGCGAGTTGTCATAGGTTGCTAAAATAACCTTTTCCCACCACTTTCCTCATGTCAGCATTTCTACAGCTCCAGTGCGTTGCGGCTGCTGTTGTTATGTAAGAATTTATGAATGGCTGTGAAGTTCAAAGGCATATTGGCAACCCCAAGTACCAAAAAGCCAGGAGTCAGCCCAAGCCCTGCCCCATTTCCCAAGAAGTTGTTTGCCAACTTTATCTTTTCCCAACATTTTTTATTATTATTAGCCAGCAAACTTGAGGATCTCTTTATTCACCTCCCAGTTTTTAAGCATTTAAGTTGCTCTAGTTTCATGTTTTCAAATCTTTCATCCACAACCTTGCGGGCTAGGAGCGTACTTTGTTTATAAATGAAAGCTACAATTCCCTTGTTTCAAGGAGCTGGGATTTGAGGATATATTCCCCAAAGCATAAAAGTTGTGATAAAATCACAGCAGTGCACAGTCTCTCCTCTGTTTGGAAGAGGAGGCGTTGGACTGCTGAGAGCTGCAGGCATCACTAGCTACTGTCATGTTAGTGAGTCAAATAAAAATAACACTGTGGTTAAACATCAGCTCTGCAAGCCTCCCTAAAGAAGATAACCTCATCTTCTTCTAGCTGCAGTGCTTCACAAAAGCACTGCCTTTGTAATCCTCTGGATTAACGTTCACACTCAAACTCCCTGCCCCAGAAGGCCCCTGCACCCCTGGCAGAGGGGATTTAAGAGTATAAAGCTCTCCCTGGGATGCAGGGGAGGCTGGTGCCAGCCAGGCACCTCCTGGGACATGTGGCTGCGGCTGCTGCCAAACCAGGAGCTTTTTGGCTTTCTCCCCCCCTCGCTTCTCTTCGCTGTTGCTTTATTTCAGCTTCGTGCTGCTGTTCACGTAGCCCCCCTCAGCCTGAATCAGCTCCCTATTGTCTGTGCTGTCAACACAGCTGTCTAAATCCCTTCCCCCAAATTCCCCAGGAAGCCCCTGCCTGCAAGGGCCAGGCCTTAGTCTGAGTTTGCAGCTTTTTGTCAGGTCCTGGGCTGAGCTCAGATGCCTGTTTGGACCGGTGTGAGGTCAAAATGGAGACAAGCGGAGGGAAACCCTGCAGTTCAGCACAGCCCAATGCTTGCTGACTGCACGCTGGTGGCTGCTGCAGCGCTCCAGCCTGGGACCGACGGGCGATGCAAAGTGAAGCGAATGATTAGCATTATTAAAAATGCTTTGCAATTATACAGCATCTTTTCATCTAAAGATTTCAAAGCTTCGTAGCACTCACACAAAGTTACTTATTATCCCTGGCGTTCAGCAGAGTCAGGAAATGAAGGAAAGCAGCTAAGTGACTCGCCTTAGGTCATGCAGAAAGTCGGCGTCGGAGGTGGGAACTCGGCCCCGAAGTGCTGACTCTACGCCTTGTGCCCCAACGCAAGGACACACCTGCCCTTCTCCTGTGCCAGGCCAGCTCCTTGGGGTGCAGAGTGGGGGAACCACACGGCCCACACGGATGAGCAGTGCAGCCCAGGCAGTGCTTAGGAGATGCCTGTCTGGGAGCAGCACCCACCCTCGCTGAGCCCTGCTCCTTCCCACCTCCCAGGAGCCCCCTGCACACTGCTGAGGGGCTGTGGTGGTATCTGTTGCGCCCGAGGCCGCAGTCCAGTTTGGCATGGCTCAGCCTGGCTGGATCCACAGCAGTCAAGAGACCTGGAGGGCTTGGAAGGCAAGGGGCGGTGTAGGGTGGTGGTGTGCCCTCCAGCTGAGCATGGCGGCCGCGGCCCCATCGCCAGCACACTCCCTCCAGCCAGCACGCACACGGGAAGACTGTAAGGACCTTTCTTCACAGGGGACATCGCTAGGGACACTAAGCCTGCATGCCCCAGAACACACTGTGCAGAAACTGGTGAGGTCAGAAGTGCTGTCGCCTACCTCAGCACCACAGCCAGGCAGCACATTCTCGCGAACCGAGCCTGGGCTGCGGTGAAGGTGCAGCAGCACTGACTCCCTTCAGAGCAAGTGGCCCAAGCTGGCCAAGGAGCCCAGTTAGATCTGCAGACACCCACCGGGAGATCAGAAATACATTGCTAAGATGCTGGGCTCCTTGGCTGGCTCAGCTGGCTTCACTGAGGGGTGCACTGGGTGCCAAACCTCCCTGCCTCATAGCAAGAGAGCTGAAAACGTCAGGTCCCTGTGCACCTTGTGTCACTCTTCTGACTTCAGTCCCGTGCTGGGGTGTTGGGGTGTTGGGACAGTGCGGCAGTGGGGAGAAAAGGCAGAACTAGGGACTGAGGAGGTAGAGGGAGAGGAGAGGAGAGAGAAAAAAAGCAGCTGTGAAACAGGACAGAGAGGCAGGCAGACCTCCAGACCTCACTGTCCAGGGGAAGGCCTTGGCTGAGTCTCCTGGCCCCAGTGAGGTAAAAGTTCTTTTCGGTGCTGAACCCAAAAGGCAACTTGCTGAGTTACATTTTTAAGGTGAAAATTTTATTTCTAAGACAACACTAATCTACTTCCACTCTTCCAATCTCTCTTGCTTTATTTTTACCCTAGAAATATGAGGAAAATATACTTTGATCAAGGGTTGGGTTTTTTTTGGAAGACTTGGGATACTACAGGGGTTTTAATGATAAACAGTACCCTGTTGAAAATATATCCCTTCGATCAAGGCAGGCATGACTGATACAGCTTCAGACTTCCAAGGGGCATATTAAAATAAATAACAGGAACTAATCCATACAGTCAGCTCTCTGTAGGAGCTCAGGGATTTACATGTCTAAACTTCACTGGGATGGGACTTCAGGACTGGGGATAAAACTCCAGCTAATTAAGCATAACTTCAGTGAGGATAAAACCCAGGCAAGGGGAAGAATTTGAAGGCAGAGACTGGAGTTGAACAAATTCCAACCTCAGAAATGGCACTGAGGATGAATAGTCATTACAAGGAATCATTTTAAAAAGCAGAATAACTGATTGGTTATAAAAGCTGTGTCTCAAAAGTGAGTTGGAGCTTTGTCTTTTACAGGATATTCATAGAAAAGGGAAAATATTTTTCCTGGTTGCACATGGCTGAAGAAAACAGGGAAGGGAAAAGTGATATTATAGGGGTAGAGATTAATGTTTAGTTAGTATGTGCAAAACTTGAACTCGTACTTTGCCTTAACTTTCACTGAGGATGAGGGTGTTAATCATGCAGCTGCAGATGAGAAGGGTAATGGGATGGGTATGGAAATGTTCACGTCCAGGCTAGAAGCAAATCTCAGGGCTCCTTCCTTCACCAGAGGCAGAGGAACGGGCTAATCCACATGCCAGAGCTCCAGAAGAACTGGCCCGATGTCTTTAACAGGTCCCTCAGTCAGAGGCAGGAGCACAGTGAGCCCATACAGAAGAAGTGAACTGATCTGGACAAGAATGGGCATGAAGGCTTCAGCTTAACAGTATACAGAGAGTTTCAGAACAAATGGTGAAGGAAAGGCTAGCAAAAGACAGGGAGCTAAACGGCGTGAGATTAAATGGGTTTATCAAACCCATTTATCTTTCTTGGGTAAGGTAAGCTGCAAGCCATTTGCTTAGTGAAGGAAGTGGGGTGGATCTCATCTCTCTGGACTTAAATTGCACATTTCATATGATGCTATGTGGAAAGTTCTTAAAAAAAAGGGAGAAGTGATTTAGGACAAGGTATAAACCCCATAAAGACCTGCTGTGACAGCAGAGCAGGGCTGTCAGGCTGGAGGGCAGCTAACCAGGGGAGCTTTAAACATCATTACAGGAGATCTGGCAAAGTGCTTTGGTAAATGAGCTTGGCACTAATGTTAGCAGAGAACTGGTGAAATTGCTGATGACAGAAAATACGAAACAACTTCAGGACAAATGAGACTTGAGATATTATTGCACAGAAAAAAAGTAGTCAGCAGCAGAAAGCGGCAGTCATAGCCCTCTCCTATGAGCTAGCTGGCAGCTCACACTTCAATCACCAACTGGCCAGCTGGGTGGAAACACGAAGCAAGAAATGCAGTCCTGGAAGGCAGCAGGAGAGGTGCAGCCCGGGCTGCAGCAAGGGCTGGGGTGTGCTTGAGGAGAGGCTCTCACGGTTCATTTTGCAGAGTGAATGCAGACACCAAGACGGTGTCCATGCGTAAATGCTCCCAGCAAGGGAGAGGAAAGAGCTGAGGGTGCTAATGGCCGATGCTGGTACAGAGTAAGTGATCAAAAAGAGGCATCAGGCATTTTGGTTGGAAGATCACTGCTAACTATTTGACAATGTGGTTCAGGAACAGACTCCCCAGTGCAAGTCATGCATGCAAAATATTACATCAGTTTGAGGACGGAACTTGATAAGTTTATGAAAAGGATTATATATCACAAGGTACCTGTACCTGGAGACCTCGTGGCACAGAAGTTCCTGCCAGTCCTATGCACAAAGGCAAATATTCTGTGACTTTCAGTCAATATAAATAAGGAGCATGTGATTATATACACACAAAAAACAGGCACATGATTTATTAATCACAGGACCTCGGCTTGTCAAATAATAATTACAAGGCAATAACACACCTTGTTTTAATAAATGGCTCCCTAAAATTTTCTCCCACAGTAAACCAGAAACAAAAAAGAACAATTATTCCAAGGTAAAGGTGGCATTTGGCTTTTCTGGTTGTTAGCTTTGAAATGAACTCACTGCCTGGAACTCTTAGCTCAAGTGCTCCCATTTTTCTGCCCATTTCACAAGTTCAGCCCTTTCCAGTAGAGCGTCTTTTCAGATGTGCGGTTGCCTTTTGTTAAGGCAAGAATGAACAGATGACAAATGCAGCACAGAGGAGACAGACATGCCTGGAACAGTTTTATGAAGCGAACCAAATTCTACTGCTTCTGCCAGGAGGGCGTACTCAAAAAATGTGATGAGGGGAAGGCTTTTTGTGCAACGTGAGGGGCAAGCCCTGGAAAGGCACGATACAGGCAAGCTAAACTGTGGTTCGGGGAAGTGTTTATCCAAAGCCATCGCAGCGGGTGACGCTTCCGTTTCCACGCTCAGGCAAACACGAGCTGATTCCCCACCACCTCCCAGCCCTGACAGGCGCTGCACACGCAGCTCTGCAGCACAGCCCCGTTCCCAGCTCACGGACGGAGCTGCCAGAGGATGTTCAAAAGCAACTCTAATTACTGAGCATTAAAAAAAAAGCGAAGGCGTGTTTCAGTATCCTTTCAACCTGGAGCTGACGCTGCCTGATGGAGAATGGGATTGCTGTGCTTGCAGTTCATTTTATGAAGGCACCTCTGCAGAAGATGCAAAAACAAAAGTAGGCTGAAGGAAAAGAAAGCAGAAGGCCGAGAGACAGACAACTGAACAGAGCAGATTGATTTAACAGATATGATACATTTTTGCTGTCTGCATTATGTGTGGGAAATTTATATTCCAAGTACCACAGTAACAGACTCGACTGTAATCAAACAGCACTGCTGAGGTGTCAGGAGCACAGATGCTGCCTTTCAAAAATATTTAAAACAGAAAGTAAAACTTTAAAAGCTCTGCAGTTGGGACGGCAATGAAAATGCTCTGCTATGTTTCCTAGCCCAACACAATTTCTCCCAGCTTTTCACTGCTCTCTCTGGTGCTGGAGGTCAGAGGACCAACGTGAATCACCTCAGCTACAGCTCAGATAAACCATGATGAAAAAGCAAATTCTGGCAGCAAACCGGCCAAGAGCAGCCCAGAGACACGCGGTGTCTATTGTGCGCTAGACATTGGACGGGGGCAGGGCTGCTCCCCACATTTTGGGAAACTTCAGCCAATGGATTCCTCCCCTGGGTGTTACGGGAGGGCTTGGCCAGCATGTGAGAAAGGGAGGGAGGGCAGAGTTTGAAAACAACCCAGCCGGCTCTAAGGAAGGAAGTGACCTGCTCGCCTCCGTGCAAACATTTTGTTCCAGGTGATCGGCGGTGTTAGGGGTGGAAGAGCAGGAGGGGCCTGGCAGCTGCTAGCAGGTCCCCGCTTCGCGCAGGTTGGGGCATCGGAGGTCCTGGGCACAGGTAACCCCGGGATGCAGGTGTTGGGGAGCGGGTGTTGAGCTGCGCAGCCCGCACAGGTTGCCTGGAGCTGCAAACCAGCCAGAAACAGTCAAAAGAGGGTTTGGGGTTTTTTTTTCCCATACGGTGGGAGGAATTCTGCTCTGTTCTTTTTATGGTGGTATGTTTGCTATTAAGATGGCTGGGGGAGGGAAGCCAGGAAGGAGCAAGCAGGTCTCAACAGCTCAGAGATTAGCATGTGATCAGCTGTCTTTTAAATATTACAGGCAGTTCTGAGGTTAGAAAGGCAAGAAGAGGGGCTGTCTGTTAGCAGACTGGTTGATACAATGGAAAATAGAAAGAATCTTTCATGCGCATCAGCCCTTTTTCCAGGTCACGGTGTTTCAGAAATCAGAAAGCACAGGCAGCCAAATCTGGATGAGATTTTTCAGTGATTGATAGCCCAGCTGCTAATAGAGACATCCAGCAGAGAAAGGAAAAAACACACCATTTTCTTGTCAGGAGGTGTGCTGGGTGGTTCAAGGGGTTTCATCTTCTTTTGATTACTTACCCAGCTTTTGGGGATCTTGGAAGAGATCCAATCCTAAAATTTACCAGAAAATCCCCTAGCAATTTTCCACGGTGCTTTAACACATGTAATTGGCACGATGCACTGATTTTGCTGAATTTGCGACATCTTCTCTCATGCAGGTTCTGGTTACTGTTTCAGTTTCACTGCCACCTCTTTCCTCCTCACGGCCAAATCTCTTCAAAGCCCCCCTTCTGTCTTGCAGGGGAAGCTGAATTCCATGATCTGTATTAATAGCTAGGATTTATTTTCCAAATCTCAGCACACCAGAGTGGTTTGCCTGATACGTGCCAGTCAGTGGAGATGCAAAGCGCAAACTAGAAATTACTTTTTGATTGATGGGGAAACAACACCTTTTGAAGCTGCCACTAGGTTGCACGTGGAGAAAAAAGTCTTGTGTGAGCAGGGTGAACTGTCCTGACTTGAAAATGTCTGCAACTTGGTATCTTCATGAACGAGAAAGATCTCTTTCTGTCATTTGTCTGATGGAGAAAGTATTTATGGTTGAAAATGCAGCAGTTGTACTGCACAGTCTTTTAAAAGTTCTCTGCTGTTTTAATTCTTATATTTAGTTTTCATCTTAGTTTTTATGATTCGTTCAGAGCTGGGCCAGTAAATGAATTCAGAGGCTCTTGTACAGAGAAAATTTGGCTTTTATTTGAGTCAAAAGTACACTGATTTGGAGTGGAATGATACTGAAAAAATATGTAAAACTACTACAGAAGTCAAGTCATAATCTGTTAACTGAGGAGGCTTCTCTTGCTCCATAATTTCTCTTGCTGGAAAATCCTGCAAAGCAAACGTACTTTCAAAGAAGAAAGGATTTGCATTTTCTTCCCTTCCTGGCCTGCTATTGCTTGCGGGTCTCCAGAGTGACAAGTTACAGAGAGAAAACAAAGCTGAGTTTTTAGGAGAGACTGTGAACAGAGGGTGAAATACATGACAATGACAGAGGGGTATCATCTTTAATTGGGTGTCTGGCCCCAGGCAGTGCGTGTAGAATAAACAGGGTAAACTACAATAAGGTAGAAAGTTTGGAAGATTGCACGTGGATATGCATTGTTTAGATGATAGGAGTTTCAGTAGTGGAGAAGGTGGCTGCATCACCTTTTTACCTGTCAGGTTCCCTGCAAAGTAGGGCTCTTGCCTGACAGCTGTGACACACCACTGTTGCCGTGCTTCCCAGTCCCCCTGCCTAAAGCCCTGTCCTGCAACACCCAATGTTCAAGAGAAAGTACAGGAGTCTTGGCAAAGAGGCAGCAAAAGGCCTGAAATCCCCATGTTAGCAACACAAAGAAGAGGCAATATCTTATTTTTCTAGTGGTTTTGCTTCAGAAAAAAAAAAAAACCTTAAAAAAAATGTTTCTGATTAAAGGAGGAGGGCACAATGTTCACAATGTTGTGGAGGAGCCAGGCACAGCTGTCAGGGTTTCCACGGCTGGCTGTGCTGCCAGCACACCCAGGGCTCAGCTTCCCAGTCAGGTTCTATCCCTGGACTGCAAACACCCACCCATCTCTCTCTCATGGGCTCCGGGCGCGGCTGTTCTCCCACATCCTGGGGATTGTTACTTCACACCTAACCTCAGACCTGTCCAAGGTATTGCTAACTGACGCCAGTGACTTCAAGGCCAGGTTGGATGTGGCCCTGGGCAACCTTGTGTAGATCCAGGCCTGAGGTTGGTGGCCCTGCCTGTGGCAGGGGGGTTGGAGCTTTATGATCCTTGGGGTCCCTTCCAACCCTTGCCATTCTGTGATTCTATGACTCTTGGAAACGTTAAGGTGGCAGGAGATGCTGATATGGTGTGCTCCTGTGAGCAGACCGGGCTGTGTTAGGCTGGGGAATGGAAGCTGCTGGCCTGGTGCCTGCGCGGTAACAGCCCCGCAGGACACCTCTGTACCCACCTACCCAGGCGGCCTGAGACAGCTGTATTTAACCGCAGGGCCAGCCATGCCGAGTAGGCCGGCACACGCCAGAGGGGCTGCAGGACAGGGCCTGAGCAGGAGGGCGCGGGGCCGCCGCTGAGGGCAGCAGCACGCAGCGCCGCACGGAGCGGGCTGTCCGCCTGCCTCACGCACCGAGGCATTTCCTTTCCCTCCGCCCGGGAACGCTGCGCTGGGCGCTGAGCACCGCTGAGCACCGCCGCGCCACGGGACGTCTCCTCAGGGGCCCTGGCAACCAGCCGGCCGCCTCCCGCCCTACCCACATGAGTGGTCCCTTCCCGCTGCCACCTCCGAGATGCCTTCGCCCTGCCACCCCCGCTCCCCCTTCTCTTTCCTGAGGGCCGAGCACCCCAACCGTCCCCACCCACCGGCCTCTCCGCCCGCCGATTGGCTGCTGCGGCGGGAGGGAGACAGCCAATCCGCGGCGCCGCTGGCGGCCGTGTCGCTGGGGGGAAGAAAACAAAAACAAGCAGGCTGCGGCGCGCGCGCGGCCGAGGGGCGGGGCTGGGTAGCGCGAGCGGACCGGAGCGGAGCGGGCGGGCCCGCCGACCGCCGCCGGTAGCAGTCGCGGGGACGGCCCGTGAGGGGGGGCGGCCTGCAGTCCGGGCGGCCCTGCCTTCTCCTCGCACGCAGGGTGAGGCGGCCCCGCCCGGTGCGTGAGGGGCGGCCAGGCCGCGGGGCGGTCGCTGAGGGGCAGTTGTTGCGGTGAGGACCCGCTCCCCCGGCCTGCCCCCCGGACAGCCCGCCCCGCTCTCGCTGCCTCGGCGCGTCCGGGCCGTCGTGGCAGCCGGGCTTCGCTGCGTCCCGCTTCGCCGCCTCCGGCAGTGGCAGCGTAGCTGCGGGCACGTCCCGTGAGGTGCGGACCCTCCTCGGCCGCAGCCGGGGCGCGTGAACGGCTGCCAGGCCTGTGCGGGCGTGTGGCGGCAGGGCCCGGCGCCAGCCCCGCTCCCACCGGCCTGAGGCTCCCAGGTCAGGCCTTCAGGGCCGGAGCTGCTCCGCCGTTGGCGCCTTCCAGCGGGGGTAGCTAAATCTTGCGAGGTTATTCTTGTGTGTGGCTGCAGGACGACAGCTGGTGTTTGTGGGCCTCCGCAGCGTTCCTCCTTGGTGGGGAGGGCTTGCCTGAAGTCAGGGAGAGGAGAAGAAAGGTGTAAGCTGTGTGGAAGTTCCTCAGGGATGTTTCGCCCAGGCGTAAGGTCTTGATAAGTTTTGGAAGCTTTCTTCTGCAGTGTGTGTTGTTCCTAAACGTTAATTTGCTGCTGTTTATCTGCTGGGCTAGAATCACTTGCATAGGTGAAGTATGTGCTGTAGTATTGAGTGGGGAGAGCTGAACATACTATACTGGCCGTTTTCAGTGACTTAAGGCATCTGCTAAAGTACTTTAAAAGTACTTTAAAAGCACTGATTTCTCACAGCATTCTTGTTTTGCAGATGTTTAAATGTACCTATGTCCATTTTGTTCTAATTTTATTTATTCTAACAGCATTTGGGTTATTCTGATGCTTTTAATGCAGGTCTTGAAATCGTGTTCTGTGGTTGATAGACAGTACTGTGTGATATAACTCTGCAAATTATGAAGTGATTTAAAAAATGTGTTTTGCTGTAGCATTCTGAAGCTCCAGCAGGCCTGTTGGCTTGAGTTAATGAGAGGGGTTGTTGAGAATATCTTACTAATCAATAGGATGACTTGAATTGTAAGGCTCAGTCATTCCAGCATCCATGTTACAAACAAAGCAGGATGCTGAGTCTTAAAAAGACAGGGTATGAAAGTCATGTTGTCATTTATTAGGTTGTCATTGGTGGAGGATTTCAGGTGGGGTCCTATATGGAAAAAGCATTTTACCACTGGAATTTTAGGACTTGATTACAAGTTAAGGGTTGACTTACAGATTAAGTCATGATGGTTATTTAATAAGATTTTTGTCCTTTGTCATTTTCTTTTCAGAAAGGTGGACAACTGATGGAACATTCTGCTAGGAAGAATCAAACTCTTCTTACAAGGTAGTTTGCTCAGGTTAGACTGAGATCTGTACAAGAAAACACGTGACCCAACAGCGACTGGAAACACTTGAGAACTCCTGAATGATTGATTGAGGTAACTCCGAAAGAATGTTTATCTAAAAAAGATGGTGTAGGGCAGAGAGGACTTCTTATTACATAAAGCTGTTAACTGTTTGGGTTGATATTAGGAAATGCAAGATCATGGCAGCTTGATACCGTGCCCTCAGCCAGAGTTTCTTTATTGCCAACGGTCGGGGATGAATCATTTGCAGTTAATAGCTCTGCGGTAGGCAAGAGGGCATAAGAGGGGAAAACAAGGAAAGAGAAGAAAAGGGGAAGGGACTGCTGCCGTTGGTGTCACAATCTCAACACTCAACGGTAAGCTGCTTTCAGGGCACCAAAGGATGAGGAAGGGGAAAACAGATCCACTGAATTTGTAAGGCACTTAAGAACTTTGCAGGACAGCGAAGTAATTTGTGAAAATCTTGCTGGTGAGTTCTGGAGCTGCTTAGTTTTTGGTCTACATAAAGGAAGGATGCATGATGCTATGTCTTTCATAGTGACGTGAGGTGGTTTGTAGAATAGCAGCTGCTAGGAAGAGGGAGAAGGAGTAGCAGAAAAAGAGAAGTGTTCAGCTTTATCCCTTGCTGCTTGAATGGTGGTTGTAAGGAGTGTTTGAAGGGTACAGAAGCACAGGTGTCAAAGTTTGACATCTGTTTGTAAACAAATGGTAAAACATAACAGCTGTGTCCTTGAGGGGAGGAACAAAAAAACAGCTTGTCTTCTAAGGGCTGGTCTGAACTTGATAAATTGGTACCATTTTATCAGTATAATTCACCTGAAGAACATTTCTCTTCTGAGTGCAATAGAACATTGGAATCATTCGCTCATGTAGATAAACACTTTGCAAAACAGGACAGACTAAATTGATAGAGGTGACTTTTATCAATAAAATAATGCTGCACACAGAGGGCTTTTACCCTTAAAATAACGGCTTTTATCCTGGTGCCTCCTTTATAAGCAACAGAACTGACAGCTGCTCAGACATCAAGGCTTTGATAGAGTTTGAGGGTGGTGCTGTTTCATGTTACATCCTTTACCTTCCCAGGAACTTTTCAGTGGTTACTGATAGTTAATTATAACTTGTTAAAAAAAACAACCCTATTTTTGCATTGTATTCTGAGAGTAAAGCCTTTGCAGTTCTTGAAGATTTGGTCTAGTGCTTTTCTTCTAAGCTTCTCTGTTTCTATTCAGGTCTTGGAGGGAAAACTTTAAGACTTCACGTTTCACAGTCAGTTCTGTTTAAGCAGCAATGGAAATAGAGAAGCAGCACATTTATATTACCCCAATAGGTAAGTAATGAATTCAGTATTTTTTACTTAAAACTTATCTGACCTTAAGTGTTCTCTGTAGAAAAAATGTATTACATGTTCATTTTTTAACAGTACTGGCTTAAAAAAAACCCTTCATTAAAAATTTACACAATAGTTCTTCCAATTATATATCTTAATATCCTGCTTCATGATAATGATTTCAAAATTTGTTAAAGAAATACTAACATCATTATTTTAACTTAATGGTGGCTCTGGGATTCTTACCATCTGACTTCCAGTGGTGCTGGTGTGAAGAAAAGAATAAGCTCAAAAGTAAAATATGTTGTAGGTGTATTTGAGAGGTACAAATTCTGCTTTTATGTAGCTGTTCAGCTTAAACTTAGAGGAAATAAATGATGAAAGGCTTGTCTGGAAGTAGGCTGGCATGGGAGAAATTTACTGAACATATGTTAGAGAATGCCTTGAAACTTGACTGTTTTGCCCATGTTACAAATGTCTTTTATGATGCTTAGTCAAATTATTACAGTTTCATGCTGTTTACTGTGTCTTCCAAAAGTTGCAGTGATCTAAACTGACCTTTTTATACCAAAGAATATTTGTAGCTTTAAAATGTTTTATTAAATACATATATATATGTGTGTGTGTGTTAAGTAGGTACGTAATGCAGTTGAAATGGCAGGATGCTCCATATGACCTCTTATTTTAAACCAGAATGAGTTTAATATAGAATATAGAAGATACATTGTTCTCAGCATTTTAGAATTATATTTGGATAATAGGTGGGGAAACTGCTAGATGTCTAAATTGACCTACTTTGGTCAAAATTCGTGTGTAGGTAAGTACTTGCTGAATCCTTCGTTAATTAAGGTAGCACTTTAAAAGCACAAATCTCAAGTGTGCCTGCTAGGCTTAATAGCAGGGTAGTAAGATAAATTTGGATAACTTAATATATAGTAAGCAAAGTCTCAAACTTTATAGAACACTAGTGCAGCATGTATAAATGTAAAAATGAGAAGCTGAAAGGGTGATCTGCGTTATTTTAGATGTACTTGTTGTAAAATTACTTTAGAAAATCGTTGAAAACTGGTAGAACTGTTTAACCATTTTTTTTCAGCCTAGCAAGGTAGTGGAAGGCCAGTTGGTTATACTGTGGAGAAAGGTTGCAGCTGGAAACAATAGGGTTACATTAAAAAATAATTCTGTAGTGCAGTGAGAAATACCAAGTCTTATGGGTTGGTTGTTTCCTGTGGAGGATTTCCTTTAGTTTTAAACCTCAGATCAGGATTGTGCGAGGGGGTTGGACTGCAGCCTCCCCTTTTATCAATAGTTGTCAGATTCAAGATGGTCTGTGTTAATTGTTGGCCATTTTCTCTGGAAGCTGAGAAAGAAATGGTCATCGAAGAGTGTAGTTCCTGGACAGCCAGACTGTAGGTCTAACCTGGAGAAATGCATGGGAGAGTGGTCACAAAGAAGAATCTAAATTCATGTGTCTGTGATGAGCTGATTGTGCTGATGGGGTCTCCCTGGGGAATGAGAGGAAGGAAACCTGTTCTGTTTGGTTTTGCTTTTTTGCCCCCTCTGCAAGGTTTATGCAAATCTCTCATTGTCTTAGTCAAATGTTAGACAAGCTGAGAAAGCTTGCTGTGGGGAATCTTTTCCTGGGCATGAGGCATGTGTTTCTTTTTTAGCTTGCTGCAAACATAAAAGGAATGCTTTTGCAGGAGTAATGAGCAGAAAGTTGAGGTTTAGACTGGAATGGCTGTGTTATTGCTCAGTGGTGGCATTCACATCTGTGAACACCAGCATCTAAATGTTGTTTCTTTGATCACGAAGGAGGCAGTTGCATCAAGCTTTCTTCATTTTGTAATGTAGTATCATCTTTGATATGGGTAACTAACTTTGAGGTTGAAAATGTTTTGTTTTAGTGCACTTTGCGTTCAAAATGGCTTTCATGAGCCTGTTTTAATAAATATAGTTCTGAGTATTGTCAAATGAACGTTGCTATTTAGAATGTGTTGGGATGGTGAAGTAATATTGTCAGCTAAGTTCAAATACAAATTAAAATACTACTCATATTCCAAATTTATGGCAGTGAACTTTTCTGTAGAGCAGACTTGGTGTAGCTGGGAAAGCAGCTGCTTCTGTGTGTGCTTCCTGGGCTTGGGACTCTAGGCTCTATCTCTGAGACACTGCTGAGTCCTTTAAGAAAATAAGGGCTGTGTAAAAGAGAGCTGTGGCTGTTCTCTTTGTCTGTGTTTTCCAAGTTGCAAGGACTCCCAGGGTACTAACCAGACTGTAAATGGGTCCCTAGGTGCTTTTTTTATCTTGATGAGCTAAGATTAGGAAGAAGAACTTAGGAAGGCTTTTGCTCATAATGCTCACAGTAAGACATTCTGCTGAACCATACAGCTCAGGTGGGGGACACCCTACCTGTGTGAAATAAGACTAGAAGATGTTAAATGTGCATTAGCTTCCTGCAAGAGTGAAAATTATTGCAGTTCTAAGTACTTACAGGTGTTTACAGATCCTTAAGTTGAGAGTCTTTTGTTGGGTATGAAACAAAGCCAGTTATCTATTAGATATGATTGTATTGGGGAATAAACCATGGCCATTTTAAAAACAATCTTGACGGAAGCTACAGTGAGGGGAAATTCATAAAGAAGAGAGACCACATTGTTTTCAAAGACTTTCTTCTCTAAGTCTTCACTACCAAACTCCTCAGACTTTGTATTAAACAGCATTCCCCCCAACTTAAAAAATTAGTGATGTTTTTCTATACTTGTAAGTCTGAATGATTTTTTTACAGCTGGTGAGCTGTATTTGAAATTTCTTGAATGAGGGGAGTGTTGGTTGGTGACTTAGGAAATTAATTTCTTTGGTAACTAGTCTGTTAACATTAGTGAATTCTTACAGAATTTATCTCCCTGGCAGTTTTTGTTTGTTTATCAATCGAGATGAGTGGGTGGAGTGAGAACTGGGCCCTTAGATCATACAGCACTAAAAATTTCTGATAGTTTTTGTTTAAGAAGGGTGGGGTTTTCTGTAGGTCACCTGTTTATAAATGGTCTGTTCATTTGCTTTCCAATGCTTGACATATGCTCCATTTAGATTGTGGGTAGGTTGTCTAGAGGAATAAGGAACTCCTTATTACCCTTATGTGTGGACATACTTTAAAAGCAACTTAATTTGCCTTTACACTGTTGGAAATGTGAGTTCTATTTAATGTTGAAATCCTTTGAAAAGGCAGTGTGTTTTGTTGTTCTAACACAAAACTGTTAGTTTTAGCTATAACAAACACTTTGCTTTGTCTCCTTTTTCAGAACTTGAGAATCTAAGTGATGCTCCATTTTCTGGGGATGAAGAAAATGGTGGGTCTGAGGAACGGAAGGCTGAAATCAATGGAAATTGGATTCCTGCAACTTCAATTACTGAAGCCAAAATAAATGCTAAAGCAAAGAGACGGTTGAGGAAAAACTCTTCTAGAGATTCTGGGAGAGGAGACTCTGTTAGCGACAATGGAGACACACTGAAGATTGGACTAGTACCAACAAGCCCAAAGGGGAAACTCCTGGACAGGCGATCCCGGTCTGGAAAGGGAAGAGGTCTACCAAAGAAAGGTTGGTGTAGCTTGGTGAAGACAGTAGCATGATAAAGATTCTGTCCAAAGCATAGTAATATTTTTTTTTCTACTGGGAATCATTTTCATAAACTACGGTCTCTTGTGTTAGATGGTATGTGGCATTCTTACTCGAAGATTTTTACATGTATCATCAATTAACTTTTGCCTTTAAGGCAAGTACCTTTTCTTAGCAAATGTAATACAGAAATTCGAACTGTTGGTGGTTCACAGGATCGTTACTAATGCAAACTTAAAAGCATGGCTATATTTGAAAGTAGAGTTTCATACTGCTTCTGGTATCTTACTGGAAGGTGGTGAAAAGACTGGTTGCTCAAGTGGAACACGTCATACAAACACGTGCTTTTCAGCATATATTGTTAGAGCTGGAAGGGGGGCACGGGTGGTGATGCATCACTCCAGTGGAAGACTGTTGGGTTGAACTCAGAAGTATTATACTTGTAAACTGGTGGTCCTTGCTTACTGTCCATTATTTTTCCAGGTGGAGCAGGTGGTAAAGGAGTTTGGGGAACACCAGGTCAAGTGTATGATGTGGAAGAAGTAGATATCAAGGATCCTAATTATGATGATGACCAGGTAGGCAAATAATTTCTTTGCAGTGTTATTTCCTTTATTATTTCCAGTTGCTTTGATGCTGCTTCTGTCAATGGAAGGGTGACCTTGTGAGTTATGTGAATGTCAGCCTGGCTTGGCTGTACTAAGTGCTCATTTTTATGTTCAAGAATGGACTACTGGCTAAAGGCAGCTGGTGTAGAAGCATCACACTGTAACATTCACTTACTCGCTCCTGGTTCCCATGGAGGAGAGTGTTGCAGTGCTGCTCTGTTGCAAGCAGGCACCATGTTAAAATGCAACACAGGTTTCCTCGGGTTGGGGGTTTAGTTTGGGACAGTATTATTTATGTTTTTTTCTATTCCCTGTATTCACAACCTTCCCAGTGTCTTGTATCTACTTGGCATAAACACCTCAAACTAGTGCAGAGTCAATAGCCTGGGTATCATGTTTATGTGTATTTATTTAGAATACAATGTAGAAGATTGTACCTTACAACCATATTAGCAGGGGAGGGAGAGAAAGTAAAGCTCCTTGGGTAAAGCATGCTTTATAACATTAAATCACTGAGAAAAGGAAATACTGATTACAAACACAATTACTAGAGTCTCTGAGATCAGTATAATTGTGAGAATCTAAGTAAATTCTGTATGACATAAGCAGAGTGACGGTGGTGTCCTTTGAGCAGAGGCTGACAGGAATATGAAAACCTTCTTCCAGGATAATTTTTTTTGCCTGCAATTCAAGACTTTAACAGAGAAACCTGTTAAAAATAAAGCTGATGAGTGCACAAAGAAAGTTTAAAGAAGAATGAATATTCTGTGGAACTTTTGTATGCTTAGCTTTTCTAAGGTTTTAAATGGAGACTGTTGTGAAGGAAGGATAGGCTCTTGGGCTTCTGCTATACTACTTGATCATGGAAAGCTTTTTTCCAGTAAACATCAGTTGGAAAACTACATATTTCTGTGATCTGCAGTTTTGCTCTGAATGTTACTTCTGTAGACCCTGAGGAGTAGGGAACTGAATTACAGTGGGGAGATCTGGTTGTGCTAGAACCCTGCAGACCAGGTTATACAAGAGGCAGTTGCTGTGTGATTCTCTTTCCCCCTTAGGGAATGTCTTCACTCACAAATACTCTGGAAATACCTTTTTTTCTGATTTGTACGAGCTGTTGCCTGTTTGGTCATGCAGTCACTAAGGAAGAGGGAAGAGAGGCAGGCTGGCTGTCAGGGGCTGGAGTACCACTTGCAGGGAAAGATGCTGGAAGTTGTATCTTGTGCTGTGGCACAGTGAACTGCTGGTCTGGGTCAGTGGTTTCTGTTGCTCTCCCTGCAGTGCGTAGGCTCTTGTTCTCTGTGTTGCCGTGATGTAAGCAGAACCCTAGAACAGAGTTTGGAGGGTTTACCATCATTTCACAGGAAATTCAGCTAACAGTAAGTTCCAAATACAAGAAGATGTTTAGGCAGCATTATCCACACTTTAATGGTAGAGACATAATCTGCTCTTTTCTGGGAGAACACTGACTACCATGACTTAAGCATTAAGGATTTAGAAGCTATATTTTGATGCTATTAGCACTGCATAAAATGTAAGAAGAGACAGTACTGTTTATATAAGGGTATATGTTTTTGTTGTCTTTTAAAATAGGAGAACTGTGTCTATGAAACAGTAGTTTTGCCTCTGGATGAAAGAACATTTGAAAAAACTTTAACACCAATTATACAGGAGTATTTTGAACATGGAGATACTAATGAAGTTTCGGTAGGTCACATGCCTTTTTACTGTTTCCTTTTAGGGAGCAAACCTCTAGCATACAAGGGAATCCAGGCACTGGCTATAAATGAGTGTATAGAGATGTTGGCATGAAAAGTACAGTAAGAATACCTAAGCAGTTATGTTCATTACATAAGCAGAAGCATATATGTAAATATATAATAATAAGCATATAAATATTTATGCATTTGCAACATTTTTATAATACATATTTATATAATAAAATTCAAAGTCTGAATCTGTTTTGTTTTTCAAATCTTCTTTAGGAGATGCTGAAGGATTTAAACCTTGGTGAAATGAAATACAGTGTGCCAGTGCTGGCTGTTTCCTTGGCATTAGAAGGGAAGGCTAGTCACAGGGAAATGACATCTAAGCTTATCTCTGACCTCTGTGGGACAGTAGTAAGCAAGAATGATGTTGAAAAGTCCTTTGATAGACTGCTTAAGGAGCTACCTGAATTGGTGTTGGACTCTCCCAGGGCACCACAGGTATGTTTGTAAACTTCTATGCTTTTTCTCGTTTTTTGTTGTTTTTTTTAAAATTGTGGCTAAAATCAATCAAGTAAACTGAAATAGACATTATATTTTGAAAAATATGTATAGGTTGTCTTGCTGTCTCATCCCTTACCAATTTCCTAGGCTGTGTTTTTACTTTGAGATGGCTCATTTAAATGAAATCTGAAAATCAAGGCCTTTGTAAATGTCTACTTAGAACTGCTTTGAAATTCCACGTTTTAAGTAAAAATGCTTCTGTTTTGTTGCAGTTGGTGGGCCAGTTTATTGCTAGAGCTGTTGGAGATGGGGTTCTAAGCAACACCTACATCGATGGCTACAAAGGCACTGTGGATTGTGTCCAAGCTCGGTAACTTGGGATTTTATATAGCTTTTCTATTCCAAATGGCAGAGATGATGATCAGGAATTTAGGACATCAGGATAAAAACGATGTGGTTTTTTATAACTTCTTTTTTGTAATTTAAATTTTAAAAAAAGCTGAGAATGCCAGTAAACAACAAAATCCAGAAAGGCTCATGTCAGAGGAGAAATACTTCAAGTGCATGAAAAATGAGTTAATACATTTGAGTTCAGTTTGTCAGGTTTGTTGTCCAGCTTATGTTTGAGGGTGAAAAAAAGAGCTGAAACAAGAAGTGATTATAGAAGGTTTTGCCTGTAGAAAAAGCTTTAATGTGATTAATGAGTAAATATAGCATCAGGACAGCTGCTGTAAATACGTTGTGAAATACACAAGGGATTAACTGTTTTGCCTTACAAAGGACTGAAGCCTGTGCAGTGCTTTCCCAGACCTTATGTGCAATGCTTTATTCATCAAGAAGTAAAATTGTTCTCCATGTCAGGGTGGAGAAGTCTGAAGGACTGTCAGGACCAGTTCCTGACAAAGGGGGACATTTTAATAACCAGGCAGGTTTTATTACATTTCCCCCATGAGCACACGTTTCAGGCTTGATGTGGAGGTGCTGAAATCTTGAAGCTTCTAAAAGCTTCATTTGTAATGATGATAGTTGGGCTCTTTCAGAAGGGAAATACTTGGCTGCCTAACTTCAGGGCTTGAATTGGTGAAAATTGTCTGTCAGTTCTACAGATGTCTCCTGTGATTTGAAGGATCATAGCCTACATAATGCACACCTGGGATGCTTTGCTGCCTTTGCTATTTCTTGGCCAGTCTTTTCTGCTCATTAAATCTTGGTGAATAGAGTTGTTATGGGCTAGGCCACAGGATGAGGATTGGTGTAACTGTTCCTTCTTCAGCTGGATGGTGCTTAACTGGATCTGAGATTTCTTTTTAGCACCTTCCTTTTTCATTCTTCTCTCAATGGACTAGCAAGGTTCTCTAGTTCACACCATATTTTTGCAATTACCTGTTTGCCTCCTGAAGTGCCATTTTGGTTTAAATTCTAAAAAATTCCTAAGTCTTTAGACCCAAACATAATCTTTCAGCTGTTGTTAAGTGTGGAAGCAACTCTGGACTCTCTTGTTTGAGTTACACGTGCCAAGCCACATTCTTGGAGGAGCCTAGATACAATCCATCTCTGTGTAAAAAAAAAAAAATACTAAGTTCTTTCTTGTGAGGACGTTTCAGGTTCTTACACCATCACAGGATTGTTACCTGTCCTTAGCATGGTATAACCAGCAGTAGGAAGGTGGAGAATGTGGGGAGCAAGCTTGCTGGCTTCTTGATCCAGATCTCCCCATGGAGTTGCTAACCTTGACCTCTTTCTCAGGGTCTGACCACTTTGGCCAAGTGTGGGGAAAGTTAGAGGTACCCTTTGGTCAGTGGGGAAAGTTAGAGATACCTTTTCATGAAATTGTGTTAATAACTTTTTGAAAAACACCAACTTTGCTTTCTAGGGCTGCACTGGACCGAGCTACTGTATTGCTGAGCATGACAAAGGGTGGAAAGCGTATAGACAGCGTGTGGGGGTCCGGAGGCGGCCAGCAGTCTGTGAAACACCTTGTTAAAGAGGTAGGTGATTTCTACAAAATTCTTCTCTACATTTTACTGTTTGTCTAAGTGTTTTTTTTTTTAATGGAGTAAAGGGGATATCTATTTAAAAAAAAAAATTATACAAAGTAACTGTTAAAAACTTGTGGATAATTTTGTTGATTTTGCAGGATTCTTCAGTGCTGGGAACATGCTAGTACATATTCTGTATTGCAAGCACACATTTATTTTTGCTTTAAGCAAAACTTTAAGCACTTAGCTTTTTAGGAGTTTACAATATAAAACGGTGAAGTAATTAAAAGAGCCAAGATGAAACTGGCTAAACTAGATAAACCATTACTATTTTTTTTGGCTTTGCTCTTTAAAAGCATCATAACTCAAAAAAAAAAAAAGGAAGAAACAGGAATGTTCAGAGCTCCATGCTATGAAGTAGGCAGGTTTAAAGGAAAAGGCCATGTTGCAGTTTTGAAGTTGGAAGAGTAACAGAAGATAGGAGTTCAGGGGACCAGGTAATATGGGTATGATTAAGTTTAACCTTTTCTGGTGAATCTTGTGAGGCAGTGCTTTTAGTACTTGTGTGTCTGTTCACGTTGTGGAGAGGCATTTGGCTTACACTGTGTTTCAGTTTGCTGATAACGTCTTAATCACATTTATAAAAACTTGAGTAGCAAGTTTCAGGAACTGACTTGCTGCTGGGTTGACCGCAGATTATCCAAACAGTTGATGGCTTCTCTAATTTATATCTAATTTGTGTTGGGCTCTTTTTGTTTTAAAATTCAATAGATTGATATGTTGCTGAAAGAGTATTTGCTTTCTGGAGATGTACTGGAAGTTGAACGTTCCCTCCAGGAACTGGAAGTACCCCACTTTCACCATGAACTTGTGTATGAAGTAAGGAGAAATCAAAGTCTCATTAATAATTGTCAGTAATATCAACAGGTTTGATGTGGACATGCAGATAACCTAACTGGAATCTGAGGTTCAAGCTAAGAGCTTTGATATTATTTGAATAACTAAATTGTTTAATGTAAAATTAATGGTTTGCGTGCTCATTAGTGTGTGCATTGTGCATTTCTGAGGTACTTCAGAACCAGACTGTGTAAGAGAAAGACCTTTGCTCTATCTGGGAGGCTGTTCCCATTTGTACTCTTTATTTTTATCTGCCAGATTGGGAGATGGTTGTTCACTGATGAAGGTGAACACCTGCAATCAACAAAAATCTCTGTTCAGTAAATGGGCTCCTTTGAGAAAATTCCTTCCTGACAAAAGCACAGAGCCCTTTTAGTTGATGGAGGGTGTGGTGATTTGTAGATTTTACACTTCGTTCTTCAAAAATCTCAGATACAAAATAATCATAGATTCAAAATCAATTCCATAAAATTAATTAATTGCCATCTGTATTGCAGCAGCCATATGGATTTAGTCATGTAGCGCTCAAACCTGAGCCAGAAAGGCCCTCTCTGTAGTCCTTTCTGTTTTTCCAGATATGTTCACTGCTTTTTGCACCTTGTAAGTCTACATAACATACTTGAACCACTGTCTCCGTTCTCACTGAAAGATTTGCATGATCTGTTTTAGGCCATTGTGATGGTTTTGGAGTCAACTGGAGACAAGACCTTCAAAATGATACTGGATCTGTTGAAATCTCTCTGGAGATCTTCTGTCATTACTATGGACCAAATGAAAAGAGTAAGTATAGCATTTAGAAAACTTTGGGTAAGGTGTCCCAGAATCTGTTTATTTTTTTCCCCTTTTAAGTACTATGGGTAGTCTCCTGCTGACTGCTATTTTCTGAATTCCTCATGGTGGTTCTGTATGCCATACAGTCTGTTGCTGATACATGTACAATGCTTGTACTGGATGTACAGGTGGGTTCCGAGCAGTAGAACTGCAAGGTACAGAATACTTGAATCTTCAGAGATTTCCAACTGCTTTATGCAATTAGGTGGTTAAACCTAGTAATTAAAAATACTACCATATAGCTTCATTTTTCTTAATTTTTTGCTTATTCAGTTTTCCATAATTGAAGTACAATAAGGACCCACCTAATTATAAATGTCAATTAGAGCAGCTAGTATTTTGCACAGTTGGAATCATCCATGTCTTTGCTTCTAGGTATGAATGTAGGACAGATGTTCTGTCCCAGGGCAAACCAGGTACCACAGAGACTTGTGTCAAAATATACCCAGGCATACTGCTGGTGACTGGCTGTCACCAGTGTTTCCCTTACTGCATAAATTGTTGTGAAGATTTATGATCCAATTTTGTCTACTTACATGGAAGAAAAATTAAGTTTTCTTCAGGGTTTTTACCCATGTGATAGCAGCCAGGCTGATGCAGACATTCTGTACTGTTGGGGTTTCTGGCTGCTAAAGAAGTTAAAAATGCAGCTGGTGTTCTATTGTGTCATACCATGGTATTGGCTGGTATTACCCCTTTTCTGCTAGTTTGCAGCTCCCTTGCTTTCGGTTTGTTGAAGTTGTCCTTAGTATATGTGAAATAAATGTTGAAATCAATCCCTGCACTCTGAGTGCAAGGGGATAATTAAAAATTTTGTAATAAAATCATAGAATAACCAGGTTTTTATTTGAATTCTTACACTACAGGGCTATGAACGAGTTTACCGTGAGATCCCAGATATTAACCTGGATGTGCCACACTCCTATTCTGTGCTTGAGCGGTTTGTAGAGGAATGTTTTCAGGCTGGAATAATCACCAAACAACTGAGAGACCTCTGTCCTTCAAGGTACTTGTTTCACTGTAGATACATGAAGGCATGGCTTTTTGTCCCCACTGGAAAGCAGGACCTTGGGACCAAAGTATCACAGATTTGAAATGGAAAGTGTGGAGGATGGAGAAACAGGGGGGTTGTAATGGTAAAGTTTATTAAGAAGCTGCACTGATGGGAAACTTGAAGGCTGGGATAAATACCTGAGGAAAATAAGCCTCTGGGGAGTCTGAGACATCACACCAGTGTACTCTCCAGAGGATGAAGGCCTGCCTCTCCTCTGTTTTGCTGATGCACTTGGCAGAGGTCAGTGCAGTGCTGAGAAGGAAAATGGAGGTGCCAGTGATCCATGTAGGTGGCAGTAGACAACTGTCAGCTACAGTGAAAAGGTGAGGAAAAAATTTGCTTTTAAGCACTGGGTTAGACATACCGAATGGCCTGAGATATGTTCCAAAATAAGACAACCAATCCCAGTGTTTCTCTGAAAGGGAAACAGACATTTATGTGGAATAAGCTCTGTGCACCTGATCCCTTGTCTGTCATGTGGTTGGTATAGTGCTGCTTGTTTTGGTGTTGTTTACTTAATCATGGCATAACTAATGCCGTAGCTAATCAGTAGCCTGTTCTCTCCCTACTGGTCACAGTATGATTTGTAAGCTCTGTTTCCTGGGGGAAATACTTGTAAAAGTTAAAATTGCATGTTAATGCTGTTACTCACAATTTACACCTAGGTAATACTATTTGCTAGATCTTTTCCAGTTTGGGTGTTGTGTTAAGCTGCTTAAACCATTCTGACAGCTTGTGATTAAATTCAGGTTTTGAAATGTCAGTCTTATCAAAAGCAGCCTGTACTTGTGGACTTTAGACTTAAAACAGTATTGAATGTTTTGCAGGTTTGGGGTGTGGGAGGGTTAAGACATCACTGCAACAAAAGCTTGATCATACTTTAGTTATGAATACACTGAGAGGCGGTTTTGGCTTGTATACTTCAGTTTTGGGTAGAAAAAAGCCATTCCTAGGCTATCAGTCTAGGATCTTTTCCAAGTGTGAGCATTTCAAGGTGAGCAAAACAGAAAGCACCTGACAACATGGATTTTAAAAAGCTTTTTGCAGATGTAATATTCACCTGGATTTTAAGAATTTACCAGTGATGGACCGTGTCAGCTCATGTTGCTGAACCACAGAATCACAGAGTTGTAGGGGTTGGAAGGGACCTCGAGAGATCATCCGGTCCAACCCCCCTGCCAAAGCAGGCAGAACTTGCACACCTTTTTATATTTGACTCCCCAAGGTCAAAAGAAGATTCTTATCAGTGATAAGAATACACAAGTGATGCTATGTTGAAATTACTGAAAAGATCCTTTCTTCTTTCTTACAGGGGCAGAAAGCGTTTTGTGAGTGAAGGAGATGGAGGTCGGCTTAAGCTAGAAAGCTACTGAATGTGAGAACTAACTCCTGAAGCCTTAAAAGTTTAAAGGGAAAGTAGCTATCCCTATATATACAAACACGCATGCTTTTTTGGTGTGTGTATGTATATATGTGTACACATAGACCAAAACCTTAAAGAGTTGCTTAGCACAGTTAATATTTTTTTAAAAAGCACATGTTTTGGGTACAAATCTTTTTTTTAAATAGTTTTATAAATTTCAGAAAGAAAACTTCTTTGGGCATGTAGTAGAACAACTGGCCACTCTGCTGTGGTGGTGCCTTCAGATAAGCTATCTTTTTACGTGCCATATGTTTATGACCTAATCATTCCATGTTTGCATCGTCTGACTGCCGCTCTTTTCTTTCAAGGACAGTGTTGTCACCATAAAAAGCTTTAGAGAAGGGTCAAGTTAAGCTGCTGTGATCCTATTTTCATTGCTGCTGAAGAAATACTGTGCTTTGGGAGGAAAAATTAGCTGTTTCTTTGTTTTAAAGAGCCCAAGAAAATGGAGTTGGGTGACAAGATTGATTCATCTGTTTCAGGGGAGAACACTGGTTGGTTTTAGCCCCATGTACCAAACTTGTCTTTTTTTTTCTATGTAACTGGAAAAGTGAAAAGTTCTGGTAAAGCATATTAAAAATATTTTTTGTGAAGTTCTTGCTTCTGCTTTATTTTCTTTTTAAACAGAACAAATTTAACTGTGTTCAGATCTTTGTAGTGTGTGCAGTTAAGCTGTGCATCTCATACCGGCCTTTTCGCTTGTTATCTCAGCAGAGCACCGAGTAATTAAACTCGGGGTTAAGTATTTACCAAGTACGTTTTTGAACACAAGTGGCTTGAGTAGGAGGGTCCAGGCTGGCAGGGAGCTGATGGGAGTGTGTCTGTACGGCGCAGCTTTGCCCAGGCCTTTCTCCAGGACAAGACAGAGCCGGGGCGGTCTGACCGCAGCACGGGGGAGCCCCTCCCGCTCCCTTCAGTTCTGTGACCAGGGTTCCCCGTTCCGCCAGTAGCTGCGGGAGCCCCGGGCGCAGGCTGGGGTTCGACCGCCTCACGGCACCCGGCCCTAGAGCAGCGCCTCCCGGTCCCGGAGCCGCTTTTGCTGCACTGGGCATCTCTGACAGCCAGGCGCCGAGGAAGGAGCCTCCCACCTCCCCCCGGCCCCAGCCCCCAGCAGCTCCTGCCTCCTCGGCCAGCCTTTCATCCGCAAGCTCCGTTACAAAGCGGGTACCTCCGAATCGCGGGCGCGGCCGCCACGGGTGACGGTCCTCGCTGCCCCTCCCCGGGGCTAGGGCTGGGGCGGCGGCGTCCCCTCGGCTGCCCGCGCCGCCTCCAGCGCCGCCCGCTGCAGCTTCTCCAGCTTCTCCAGCGACACCGACTTGAGGGGCAGCACCTTGGGCTTGCACAGCACCATGGCGGTCGCGTCCTCCACCGACAGCTGCCCTGCAAAGGGAGAAAAGCGCCGTGCGTGAGCGCCAGGGCCGGGCCGGCGGCTGGGCTGGGCCGCGCCCGGGCTGGGCCGGGCCGTGCCCGTGGCCGGTACCTTGCTTGGGGAGCACCTCCCGGAACGCGGCCTTCCCCTCCGGCATAGCGGCTCCCGTACGGCGGCGCGCAGGCGCGGTGCGGGGGGCTGGCACGTTCGGAACCGGCGCCGCGCGCACACTACCGGCGGTGCGGCCGGCCCCAGTGCATGCTGGGCTTTAGAGTCCTCGGCGGCGCGGAAGGATCTGGGCGGTCATCTCTACGGAGGGAAGTTCGGTTTGCGTCGCGCAGTGCAGGCCGGGAACTGTAGTTGCTGCTGGGCGGGGCGGGAGCGGAGTCACCCCGGCAGCGGCGCCGGACTGCTGGATCCCGGCCGGCCGCCGCGGGCGGGGCGGGGCAGCGCCCTGCGTGGGCAGCGGGCAGCAGGAAGGCGGAGCCCGGTTGCTCCAGCGCCGGGGGTTCAGTGGGGCGGCCGCGGGAGCTCCCTGCCGTGCCGGGGCTTTCCGGCGGGGCGGGGTGGTGCGTTAAACCTGCGCGGGCTCGCCCTGCCGCGCGGCGTGCAGCCGGCGCTCCCCCGCCTCCCCGGGCCTGTGCTCCTCCTCTCCGCCAAGTCCGGGCTCTGCGGCTGGTTCTGGGCGGCGGGTTTGGGTTTTGCTGCGCCCCGCAGCAGGCGCCGCCCGGCAGCCGCGCTCGGGCAGCCCGCAGGGGTGCCTGCAGCGCCTCGGCCTTCGCTGTGTGAATGGGGCTGCTGCTGTTCACACCGCGCCCGGCAGGAAAGGAGGGCTGAAGCCGAGCCTGGGCAGCCGGCGCCTCAGATCCCCCCTCAGCGCCGCTGAGTTCGCGTGTTGAGGGTCCTTTGCCGCTCGGCTCGGAGGCGCCCGGGGCCGCCCCCGTGCCCGTGCGGTGCCCCGGCACTGCCCCACTCCCGGGGTGTGTTGTCATTGAGATTTTGCTCCTGAGCTTGCCTGCGTTCCCCGCGCTCGCTGCCTACCCGCACCTTTGCTTGGGGATGGGCAGGGAGGGCTCCTCAGCCCGCTGACCCCGCTCAGCAGGCGCTGAGCACTGCTCTGACTGCTCTGAGGTCGGGGGCTCGCTTCTGACCGCCGCGTCTGCCGGGTGAACGGCCGCTGGCGAATAAAATTAGGGGAAAATGATTCTATTTGCTATTCATTCTCTTTCATTCTGCCTCAGTTGCCGGGTGTGTGCTTCCCTCTGCTGCGGGCCTGCCAGCTGTGGGATCCCAGGGTGTTCCTGGGTTTGCTGGGAGGCTGTGCTAAAACTTAGAGTAAGCAGCACCTCTCTGCTGGTTATTTAAAGCCTCTGTCTGCATTGTTCCAGAACTATTTCCTTTTTCCTCTAAGGCAACCTAGAGTAGGAAACCAGTGGTCCCTCAGGTAGCCTGCTTCCACCTCACATGAAGTCTCTCCTGCTTGTTGGCTTGGAGGCCAGCAGAGAACCTGCAGCTGGTGAGAGTGGGTCCCCTCCTTCCTGCCTTTTGTAGAGTCAGCCAAAGATAACAGTAGTGGTTTGGTCCTGGGCGGCTCAGAAGTGGGCCCGTTTCTGTTGTGATTCACATCTTCCACTTTCAGGTCAGAAGGCTGGCATCGACGAGGCTATAAAATGGACGGGCTTGCTTGGGACATCCTTATCTTCCCTTTGAAGTGCACACTGATTTCAGTGGGAAAAGCTTTTTTCTCTGGTGTGCTAGTCCATGTGCCAATTAGTACTTCATACTGATTGGAAGTGAAAAGACTAGGGACTGATTTATGAAGACTTTGGATGTTTGTAGACCAGGGTGTTTAAAACAGTGCATGAAATGTGCAGATCAGTAATTTGATAAGTCGTTTGTTTTTTAAAACTAATCCAGCATCTTAGTTATGGCTGTGGCTAAAAATGAGTGTAAAAATGTAAAAGACAGCCAGTTATGACTGAAAATCTTGTGCTGTGAAACCAACAGTTACTCCTGTGGTAACAAATATGGCCTGCAGAGCAACAGAAGATAAACTGAAAGCAAGACATTGAAGTCAAATTGCAGGCTAGTGTTTTTGGCAGTGTCCTTCACAGTGCCAATGGCCACCTGGAGTCCCGTGTTGTGTGAGGACTGGCATTCATAGCAACCAGAGCCCTTCTTGGTCGTGCAGGGAATCACTTTCCAAGCGCAGTTTTCCTGCCAACCGAGTTTGTTTGCTTGGTGATAAGAAACAATGGTCAACTCAGTTTGTCACTCGAACGTTTTAGTGACTGAGAAATGGAATCTGGCATCATGTGCTAAATCTATTTTCTTGGCTAGTCAAATGCCAGCTTGGCAGCCTGTCTAGAAAGCTGATAGCACTGGGACAGGCGTGATTGTGGAGACTGGTTTTGACAGTCTCTAGTAAATGTGCTCTTAAGACATCTCTTTCCATTTGGAAAAAACCCAAACCGGTTATCACCTTCAGGACTGGGTGAGAGAGAGGAGAGTCTTGGGCATTGTTTGCAGCTTGTATTGTACTTAATATCGTACTTTTCAAAGTGCCTTAAAAACAGGAATGGCTTAGCTTTGAGTAAGGCTCAAGTAATTATTCACCAGAGTGGTGTTAGTCATAGTTGAGAGGAGGGGAAAGCGTGGCACAGAGGACCTAATTTCCCTTGTTTTGTTGGAAGAGGACAGATGAGGGACATGATCTTTTCTGCTGAGGGAAGAGTAGTTATACCCTGGCTTTTGCCATTTTCTGTCTCTGGGGTCAACATGTGCTTGAACATACACTTATTTCTCTCCTGGGCTTTTCTAGTTGTCAGAAATAGCTAGAAAGCTGAAATACTTTGCCAAACCCCTTCAATCTGGGAAAAGCGCCGTGCGCTTACAGTGGGACCATGCTAGGACAGTGCATTCTCTTGCTGCCACCACATGTGGCTGAACAAGACTGCCCT
This sequence comes from Laterallus jamaicensis coturniculus, assembly GCA_022605575.1. NCBI lineage: Eukaryota > Metazoa > Chordata > Aves > Gruiformes > Rallidae > Laterallus > Laterallus jamaicensis. Next base: position 30,221,257 of record JAKCOX010000006.1, read on the forward strand.
TGTGTACAGCATAATGATGCTGTTTTCATGTGGCACACAGCTTCCTTAAGTCCTGAGTCTTGGCCTTTGGATAAATCCCAGTGTAATTTGTCAAGGTGTGAAGGTGGTATCCATGGAAAGGACAATATACTCTTGAGTTGGTTATCCCTTTTTTCACTGATGTCACAAACAAGTTGTCCTCGTACGCTGCAGAAAGCTTGGCAGCCACAAAACCAGCAATCATTTTATAAATGATAAGCTTGTTTTCCTCTTCCCAGACACTCTGGATGCAGCAGGCAGCGAAGATGTGCATTGCTGGAATCCAGAGAGTTTTGTAACGTGGCAGCCGCTTGCTGAAAGCCCAGCAGATACAAACCGACACTCACTTTAAGTCTTGGGAAACATCTACTAAGTAGAAGAAAAAAGCATTTAGGTGAAGCAATGTTACCAAGCCCATTTGTTTATGAGGCTTGGTTTTTGTCTCTATACATTTTAAACGCTTTTTATTTTCACTCTGCTTTTTGAGCCTATCAAGTTCATGTTTTCCATTTTTTCCCATATGACAAGACAGTCTGGAATCAAGTCCTTACCTTAAAAAACAAAAATCTGGTTCAGAGTCCCATACGATCACATAGCTCCAGATATGGGCTGTTTAAAAATAAACCCACTTTCATGAGAATTACCCATCTTGAAGGTGATTTTCTGTTCTAAGTAAATACTTTGTTAAAAGCTTCTTAAACTGTCAACAACACTCTATCTGTGTTTGTTTTCCAGGAAGCTCGCTCTCTCTTCTAAAATCTAGAGCTTGTTTCACCTCTGGATGTGCTGACGAGGTCAGAAATGTAGTGTACCAGCACGACTGTGACGTGTGTTGAATAATGCATACCGATGCTTTCAGAAATACATGTGCAGATTTCATGTGGTTGTCCCCTTCAGCTGCTGAGTGGTACCTTGGGACACGGAGCCCATCTTCTTCAGAGTCAAGGGGAGGAAGGTGGTCTGGGTTTACTGGGTAGGGTAAGGCAGGGAACAGAAAGCCTCGTGTGACTCCCTGAGGAAATCACAAATGCCTTCAGAGCCTGGAGGTTGATAGCTTGATGTTTAACCCAGTCCTTGTTTGTGGAAGGCCGTTGACAGATGAGTGATTTATTTTAGATGAGCTTTCCGAATATACTTATTTTAAATCTGTCATTGTCTGGTGCAGTGGTATCCTCAAGCTGTAGAGTTGCCTTTCACTGCTGTGTATGTAAAAGTGCCTAGAAATGTGTTATCCAAGGAATGCAGAAACAGCTTTTCGATGGTCTGCTCTTCCTGCTCTGTCTCTAGCAGTAATGCCCGGTAAATGCAGAGACCTGTCTGCCGGTCTTACTGCTGCGTTTAAGCCCCATTCTGGGCTCTCAGGCCAGATGCTCTAAACTGGCATTTCTAGGAGGTTACTCCTCTACTTGTGTGGTTTGAATCGCTTAAGTCTTTGGCCTTGTGCCTTCAAGTGCCAGCAGAGGCATGCTGTAATTGCCCGTAAATGCACCATCTGTCAAATTATTGTTTAATTATTCCAGCTTCTCACCGCCACGCACTGCTCAGTGTCTCTCTTGCTATCTTTATTTAATTGAGTGGAAAAAATCTGAGACTTGTGCTTCACTTACATCACTCTGTATTTACCCAGCATTGCTGGATCCTATTATGAAGTCCCAGCTTTTGTATGCAGAAGTCAGTCTTCTGTATAGAAAAAATAATGTGAATATCTAAAGCATATGTTAGGAAGAGAATCAATATTTTAACACATGGTAAAGTCAGGCCATAAATCTTTTAACACAGTCAAATGATTGTATTATTATCCCTTGAAACACCGCTCCTCCCCCTGAGAAACAAGAGGGGGAAAGAAAACTCTTGAATAACCAAGCCCTTGTCCTCACAATGCAGGACTGTTCTTAGCCAGTCGCTCTGTCTGTGTCACTTCTTTCTTTTTTGTCTACCAGCTCTCTTTTTTTCTTGTGTGTCAAATGCCTTCCTCTTCAAAACTCGTCCTTCCCTAGCCCCATCCCTGTTCATCTGTTTCAGAGTATTACTGGGATGTCAGCTCTTTCCCGAGATCAGCTTGTGATGACCAGTTCCACTGCCTACTTGTTACCCTATCGAACCTCTACGCGTTCTCTCAGGCTCGCAACCAACCCTTTATTGATGGGAGTTAAAACCCCTCATCTTCCAGAGCTCACCCTTTGCCCATGCGGCCTATAAAAAGCTTGGCAGCACGCTGACTGCACTGCTTTTCTTTCCTCATGCCCCCCGTGTCTGCGACAAATGTGTGTCACTGTTCTGGCCTTACCCTGAGCTCTCAGGCTTTGAATCAGGGCACTCTTTTTTGTACAGCGCCCTGCACACTAGATGAAGACCAGGGCTCCGGTGCACCACCACAGCGTTAATAAATACCAGGGTTGCTCATGCTCACTGTGCTCTGGTTCTTGTATCTCTGGGCAGAAGGAGTTCATGATGGTCTTCTTGAAGATGATTCTGCAACTGAAGTTATTTAGTTTTCAGGGGGCTTGGGAGGCTGCTGTTTATTTCTGCTCTCCCCCTCCATGTGAAATCCTCAACTGAAGTTTTCCTTTACAGGTGCACTCCCTGCAACGCCTGGCTCCCTGACCGAGCCAGCATCATTGTTGGGGTGGTGCTTTTCACTTCCTGTAACTGAACTGTGAGATTACTCATTTCATAGTTTTTTGAAACTGATTTGTTTTATATTTCATCCATCTCTTTCCTGCAGGAAAGAGCAATTTAGATAATGATTTCGCTGTGGAATTGACTTCAGGCTTTACTGCTATTTGTCACCATTCAGGAAATCCATCCCTGGCTCCAGGAGAACACTCAATCCCTGCTGACAGTCTGGAAGAGGGAGAGAAAATAGATAGCAGAGCTGCAGCTATTAAGACCAACAGGCAAATATTTTATTCCAACTCAATTTTCCTTTCCCAAATTACTTTTAAAGAATTTTTTTTTCTCTTTATGAGGATGTGAATGAGGGTTGGCTGGTTGTTTTCCTGGGGACTCTCGTGTTCAGCTGATCCTCATCTTCTTCCACATTTCAGACAGTAGAGTTTGCAGCAGTGACAAGATGTAATCCTGAGTAAAACTGCTCGTGCCTGTGGCCTTGGTTAACCTGCTGGCAACGATACTTGCCTGGGCATGGGGCAGCTGGCTTTTCTACACAGCTCAGTATGGATATGCTGCCACTCCCAGTCACTTTTAGGACACAGTTGAATTGTTTACAATAATCTTAAGAAAAATCTTGTAGTAAAATTGTTCTGTGGGACAACCACTGCCAGAGACCTTTCCCCTTTCTTGGCTATTGTGGGAGATGCCTCACACCTTTATCAGCTAACAGTGTTAACAGTACAGAACTGGTCTCTCTTTGAAGGACAGGCCACGCTGCTACGCTTCCGTGGCTGTCGAGGACTGGGGGATTAGAGAGGACACAGAATGGACATAGGATTTGCCCTTGTATGAAGTTCAGCAGGGAAACATTTGGGCTGCTTTCACGCTGGCATTCCTACATACCGTACCATACCAGTCAGCCCTGTACTAATCTTCATGGACCTTTGAAGGCATGAAATGACACGCAGTGCAAACGAAATCAAAGCCACGCCATGCCAGATTGTTGGTGCCAGCCAGTTTTAGGAGGCTGACACAGAAGCCAAGTGGAACAGGTACACTGGTAGGAGATGCCTTGTACCACCTGCAGGCGTGCAGAGCCGCGTAGCATCGGAGTCCTGCAGCAAAGTGCGGCACGTAAAAAGCTGGTGAATCCACAGCCACTTTGGCTTGAAAGCACTTTCCTGGGGAGGAAGTGGCTTTTCCCTTGGAAAGCTCAACTCCCCAGGGTCTGTGTGAGGTCAATGGAAAAAGTGATTTCTTCAGAATATGATTCAGAGTGCCTAAACACAGGCTTATCTTTTTGACTACTGAGGAAGCTCAACCTCTGTAAATTTAAACTAATTTTTGTGAATACCCATCCCCTCTTGCCCCTTAGTTTTGGGACTTATGTTAGTCCTGGATGTGGTTAGTCCCTGGTAGGCATACCGCCTACTGAAATTCATGTGCTGCACACCCAAGCTAAGAGAAGCTTGTCCACCAGAGTAAAAACGTTCTGTTGGATCCTGCCTTGTCTTTCTGAGTTACCCTGGGACATCAGAGATGGATTTACAAGCACCAGAACAATGAAATGAAGTCAAGAAAGGTTGGTTTCTTTAGGGACGGCCTGATTGGAGCTGAAATAATCAGCATCTGTTTCAGTTTAACTGAGTTTTTCATTCCAGCCTTTCTCCCCTTTCGAATACAGAGAAATGAAGCCTTTAATTTTCCCTGTCTTCCACTGTAGAGAAAAGCAGGAGTTTCTAACAGCTGATACTGTCCTGTCTAGCATATCTACACCAAAACTATACAGTGTATTGTCTGTTGGGAATGAAAAAGGTCTTGCTTGTTTCTGTTGTTTGTAGTGTCGACTTTGAAAGAGAAATCGTTTGAACTGCTTGACTCCCCATTTGTGTACCTGAAGATTAGCTTGCTCCATAGCCTGCTGGATTTTCAGTATCCCCTTGCACTAAGGTGAAGAGAGAGCTGCTGGCCCTGGGGCAATTAGGACACAGCACATACTTGAAAAAGTTTCTGTGCATACAAATAAAGAAGAGAAAATAATTTAATGCACAGCATTCTGGATGTGCTGTTTCAGCGTTGGTGTGTCCTGCCTTGCCACCTGGAAGAGCTCCTCTAAGACCTGGGAAGTCTGCTCAAAACATCACTAACAGCCTGACAGACAGAGATAGGTGGCTAATGAGTTGAAAATTGAAGCTGGCAGGACCAGAATTGTTTTTTACATGATAGTTTTACAACCCTAAATCATGCTACTTGGTTTTGAGAACAGGTACTTTAATCAAACTCGGTCCTTTTATCATACGTTTGCTTTGTAGAACCAACTGCAGGAAAAGGCAAAAGTAATTTCTTGTCACTCAAGTAGGCAGACCTGACTCTGAACACATAAAAGGAACAGACAGTAAAAATAGCAACACTGTAGCACTTCAACGAGAACCACATTTTGAGGTTCCCCTTCTTTGCATCCTTCTTTGTATTGCAACAGCATCTCACACCAAGCAGAAGCTTTTGCTCTGGTGGGGCAGTGTCTGTGTTCAGAGTGATGGATCTTGTCAGCCACTCGTAATAAAAGCAGTGGAGCCAAGGTGACGTTTGAGGGGAAGACAGAAAAGCAATGGCAAAGGCATGCACTTATTTTTCTGATTGCCGTGAAGCTCGCAAAATGAAATGGGCTTTGTCGTGGCATCAGCCTTCACAGCATGCTTCTCTTCCCCAGAACAACTAAAGCTGTTGCAACCCTTGGCTAGGAGACTGAAGCCAAACTTCTGGTAAGTCCCTGATTCACGAGAAGGGAAGGGAATAGGACGGGGCAGGAGGGCCTGGTTAGACTGAGGTGAGGGTGAGAGGAAGATGAAACCGAGGACTGGAAATTTGGAGGTTTGAGACACGATGGAAGGAGATTGAGATTCATGAAGAAAGCGAAGCTGGGAATAAGAGTAGTTTTATGCTGAGACTGGCTGGCAAGGAACTGGCAGCAGGAGAGGGATAGAAGACAACAGAATTCAGTTTGCTCTCCAGTAGAAGGAGAGGAGAGTAAAGAGACAGGAATGCCAGGGGTATAGGCAGTGAGATGAAGAACGAGACCAAAAACTGAAGTAGGACCTGGCATGAGGAGCCAAATTTGGAGACCTCCCCTTGGAGGTTAAGAAAGGAGAGCTGCCTGGGGGAAGGAACAGGTGATCTACACCTGAAAGTGGAGATCAGGCACAGAGGAAGGGCATGGAGTACCAGGGGAGAGCTGCAGGAGCAGCCCCACGCAGGGCAGAGCAGCGGGGCAGGTGGGTGGACATGAGGCGGCACAGTGGGATGTGCTCGCTGGAACATCCTGACTTCCAGAGCTGGATGTGGAACAGAGCTTCCCTGAGGCTGGCCTTCACGTTGGCTCAGCCAGCCAAGAATTTGCCTCTTGTGCTGTCTGCCCCAGCGTGCAGCACAGAAATGACTAGAATTGAGTGTCCTTGGACGAGGCGGCAGCTGCCTGCCTGGGGGAGGAGGGCGAGCTTGCTTGTAGTTAGATGACAAAAATTTTACAGAGAGAAAGGGTCAATTCATTAGTCTGGCAGCCACTAAATTAAGAAAAGGCAAGTGGGGCTGCTGTATCAAAGGTATCTGAATTCAGTCGCAGATGATTCTGAAGTTGCTGGACTGATCTTGTGGTCAGCTGAAGCAAGCTTAACTAATTAATTGCTTTATTTTAGTTCATTGTGTAAGAGCTAGCTCCTAATAAATCACATTGCTTTGTGGAAACATGCTTGAAACAACTGTGTAAATACTAAATAGCCTTAGGAATGATCTTAAGAATCCACTGAGTAATCCAAATTCCAACACTCATCTCCCTCAACTGCTGGTCTAGATGGAGGGTAACAGTCTGCTGCTGTTGTCTGTTTCTCTTTGAGTAAAAGGTACAGAGGTGCGTGTTGGGGGTACAGAGGTACCAGCAGGGTTGGTGACACATGGAGGTGTGCTGGCCCTGCATGGATGGTTACCCTTTTCAAGAACACACAGGAAATGCTGCAGGTGTTCAAGGAGCATTGGGAAGGTTGCAAAGCTTCAAGGTTCAAGTTTAAAAGTGAGGCAATGCCTAAATAAAATTACCAGTGAAACCTTAATTCAGAACCCATATGCATGTAGGTTATGAACCAGTCATTAATTATATTTCCCTTCCTGTTCATTTCAGTGTGAATGGCAGTAATTCACAATCCTCACACAGCTCTATGGGTTTTCTGGGGCAGCTGACACTCAGGAGCCTCTGACTTACTGTCTGTGGATCTATCTTAATGAGAGGTACCATAAGGTTCAAAATATGGACCTGTCAGTGTAGCCTCCTGATGTGGAGGCTCTTAGCTAATACTTTTAAGGACTGTGACTCTTCTACTCGCCTTCTACACCAGGCCAGGTCTGTGTCGATGCAAACTGGGAACTGACAGTGCTGATGGAGGTTGGGAGTAGCTTGGAGTCGAGCTCTCCAGCATCTCATAGGAGGGTATATAATTAACATTTCCATTTGTGCAAATTAAAAACCAAATCTTGTGTGTATGAATCCTGCCTCTGTTAATTCTGACTGTTGGCACAAGTACTACTGTAGTATCGGTCTAGTCTCACAGGGTGTATTTAAGGAATTGCAGTAGAAGGATGGAGTTATCAAGCTAAATTTCTTGGCTGATTCCTTGTCTAGTGACAACTGTCCTGCTCTGCTTTCTATCAGCTTTCCAGTTTTGTGTTTAATCATGAAAAGAGCAAACCTTTTTTTTTTTTTTTAGTATAAAGTAACAATTTTTCAGATTTCAAATCATATTTTGAAAGCAAATCATGTGGGATCAGAAGTAAGATCTCTGACAGAACCAGAGTACGTGTAGCCTGTACCCTTTGTACATACTTCTCCAGTGCTAAAGCAACTAGGCAGTGGCACTTTGCACACAAAACCCCTGAGAATTGTAAAGGTATGGTACACAGACAACAAAACATTGAGATCCTCCCTCTGTGTGGTGAATACACACTGGCCTTTAATACAGAAGACATCCATGTGTGTTCAAATAAGCTACACAAGATTCTTTCAGACTCCAAGCTTTGCAGGACAAAATGTAGCTCCTTGTTTTGTAGGGGATCAGAGCACTGTCCCCAGCCTATTTTTTATTACTGAGCAGTAATGACAAATAAACACCAAGTAATTGTGAGAAATATTCTCAGTAGGAAATGTCACCTGGTTTCTGCCCTGTCTCACCAATTATGCTGAAAGGCCAGTTCTGCTTTTAATGCCGTCCAGCATTTATCAGTTAAAAGGTGGCCAAAGGACAGAACCCAGATACCTGAATATGAATAATCTTGTTTCACTGCAACCAGATTCCGTGGTTGTCAGAAGTTGTAAAAAATAAGATTATGGAAATACCATTTACTGACTGATCTAGGCAGTGGCTTCCAAATTTACTTGTGTTTATGGTTCTGCGAAGGTGGCTGCTGTTCCCTTCAAACGTGAGCCAGTGGGACCAGTCCAGATGAGCAAGTACTGAGATCAAATAGTAGACTCCCACTAGCTTTAATGTGTTTTATAGAAAGTTGAGCTAGTACTGCAGTGCAGCATCCACCTAGGCTTGAAAGGGGAGCTGACTGCAACCCCTGGAGGATTTAGCATTAAGAGGCTGAAGTTTTCTCAGCAAAATACCCAAAGATCTCTTACAACAAGCTGCAAAAGAGCTTGCTATTAAACCCCATCTGAAATAAAATGCTGACTGACAGCAGGTGCTCTGTCACAATTGAGCATCTCTGTCTATGCAGAGGTATAGCTGCCACCTCCTGAACGGCTACTGCCATTTCTTGCAGGCCCCACAAGGCAGCTTGCTGGCCTCACAAGGCAGCTTGGGTGCGCTTAGGGTGTTGGACTTGGTCTCTTGAGGTCCTTTCCAACCCCTACAATTCTGTGATTCTGTGACCTCACCTATGGGAAGAGCCACCAGCCTGTGGGTGCGAGGTTATAGTGGACACCAGCTGGGGACAGTCTGGGTTTTGTAGAAGAAACTGTGAAATGCTGCAGCCTCCTGGCCCATCTCTCTTGCAGTGTCTCAGCAGCTAAAGGTGAGCGGCCGGAGCAGGGTGGCTGTGCCACCTGCGTACAGCGGGGAGAAGAGTTACTTCTGAGGAGCTCTGAACGCCTGAATCCCTGACCCTGCCTGTCCTGGGGGGCAAGCTCGCCCGTGAAACGGCCAGACCGGTGGGAAGGCAGTTCCTGGTTCTTGTAATGCTTTAATGAGCTGCAGCCGGTCAGCCACGGAGCTACGGGCCGTCCTCCTCACCCGGGGAGATCCTGGCAGAGGCTTCTCCCCGGTGTGGCGGCGGTGTCGCAGCGGAAGGTTTCACCGCGGCCGCGCAGGGCTGGCTGCCTGCTGCCCGCCTGCTCGGGCTGGTTACCTGCTCGGGCTGCCCGGCGGCGCAGCGGTGGGCATTGAGGGGTTGCCGGGCCACGGCCCGGCCCCACGGGACTTGCGGGACCCTGCCGTGAGCGGCAGCGCCAGAGGCGAGTCCTTGTCTGATCGCGCCTTGCTACCGCTCCCGCCCGGGTAGCCGGCGCAGCCCGCGGGAGGCCGGAGTGCGGCCGGTACGGAGCCCCTACGGCCGCCGCCCGTCCCGCCGCCGCCTCGCCGTCGCCAGGGGCAACCCGGCCACTTCCGCCCGCCGCCAAGATGGCGGCGGCGCCTTAACCTGGAAGCGGTCGGTCGCCCCGCGCCTCGGCGTGCCCGCCCCCGTGGTGCCGCGGGAGGTCTGTGGGCGGGGAGTCCCGTGACGGCTCGGTGCGCAGAGACGGTGGCCGGCAGGGGAGGGGGGGGGGCCGAGCGCGCCTCGGGAGGATGGCGGAGCCGCACGGTACGGGTGGCCGGGCTCGGGGCCGCGGAGGGTTGGGGCGGGGGGGAAAGGTGGCGGCGGGGCTCGCCGCCGGCGGGGGCGTCGGGGCGCGCCGAGACGGCGGCTGACAGCGGGCGGGGTGGGCCTGGCGGCGTCCGGGGACGGCAGCGGGGGAGGCGGGAGGCCGCGGGCACAAAGGCGGGGAGGGCCCGGGCGGCAGGTAACCGCGCGGGGGGCGCGCCCTGTGCCGCCCCAGCGCGGGGGGTCGGCGGCGGGAGGCAGTGGGGCTGCCCGCCCGGGCTCCGCGCACCGGCACCCGGCGAGTGTGCGTGCGTGCGTGCCCCGGCGGCGTGCAGCCCCGCCCGGCAGCCGCGGGGCCCGGGGCAGGTGGGGTGGGGCGGGCCGGGCCGGGCAGGGGGCCGCCCGCTGCGTCGCCCCGCTGGGCTCAGCGGCAGGGCTGCCCCACTCCGCCGTGCTGCCGGGCGATGGCATCGAGCAGCCACCGCCACAACAACAACAACAACAACAAGAAAGAAAGAAAGGAGGAAGCTCCGTTTTACAGCCTCACCTCTCCTCCTCCCCTCCAGCTCCCGGTGCCGAGAGCTGGCGAAGAGACATTTAAGAGACTTCGCCTGCGTGTAGTGGCACTGACGCTCAGAGTAATGATTACCGGCGTTCAGGGTAATGATTACATCTGCTCCTGTCTGTGTGAGTGCTGTCCCCCTCCCTCCTCCCCTCCCTCCCCGCCGTAGAGGCGTGAGGCTCTTTTCCTGTTTCACCCGGTGTATTTATTGTGGCGGTTCTGATGGAGCAGGAGAGGCAGAAGCTCGTTTGCCAAAGCCGTCGCCTTCCTGTCTAGCCAGGTGACTTTCCCGGTATTTAAACCCCAGAGGTGTCGGAGGGAAAGCGGTGTGACAGCTTCCCGCGTGGGTCTGTGGCTGTAGAAGGTGTTTTCAGCGAGTTGCAAGTATCTTTTCCTAGGAATCGGTTAAAAAGCCGTAGTAACCCCCCAGCACCTCCTAAGGTGTGTTGACTGAAATTGCGGCTGGGCGTGAGCTACGCAGAAATTCGGTGCGACTCAAATTTAGGGAAACTCTGTGGCTGCTTGACCTTTCCGGCTTATTTCAGAGCAGGTAGGCAGGTGGGATGGAGAATCGCCAGGTGTGAGAAAACAATGGCAAAGTTCTGAAACAGTGATTTTTCAACTCGGATATTTGTGATGGGGTTAGGGAAGCCTGGGTTCTGTGCCGTTCTGCACATGTGCAGACACTGTTCAAGGAAGAATATTCATGATCAAGGAGTTGTAAGTGTGTGTATTGTCATTGCTGCAGTACTTGGTCTGGATTTTTTTGGACTATCCAACTAGAAATTAGGATGGTTTTAGTAATTCCCTTCAGTGTCTTAATTTCCTGTTTCTTGTTTGCATGTTCGCCTTCTTATTGTTTCTTCTTTTTACCATCTAAACTGCATTTTTAAAAATCACTAGTCATTATTGGATGCTTCTATTTATAAAATCCGAATCTTAAAGGAGGTGGTGGTCAAATTAAGTCACACTTATTTACAGCCATATTTCAGGCATATGTTGCATGGTGATCTCGATATAATCCTAGCCTGGTTTTGGGAAAGATTTACTGTATCCTATGAATTTGTTATTACCCTGCTATGCATACATTTTAATTTTAGTAACACTCTTATCCTCTTAATTCCTGTTGAACGGTTTGGGTTTGACTGTTTTGGTTTTCTGTGTAATTATTCTTTGCTCTGGACGAGTAAAACGGGAGATTATTGTAGGACTTTGAAGCTGGATTCCTTTTAATTTAGGCTAATGTTTGTCAGCCGTCAGGATTTCTGTACGTGTGGCAAGGCAAAACATGTACATCAGGCAAAACTAATTTTTTACATAGTCTTGTAATACAGAAAGATGATTCCAGACAAAGCTCGCCCTGTGTCCACAGCCTTCCTTTGAGGGATACCAAGGAATGCTCAATGAGGATGCTGTCTTCTGCCACATCCCTCTGCTCTGCTCTTTCTAGAAATGTCAAACAATCCCCAACATTTTTTCTTAGGGGTGATGGCAAGGGTAGGGTTGATGAACAGTGCTGATTGCGAAGAGCTGCTGTTCCTGGTCTAGTTTTTCCTTTCCAGCGTGACAGATCTGTAAGGCGGGAGGTGCTGGGAGGGGCGTTCCTTTGTTATGTTGACACTTACATCGCACTGACGGGTGTATTCTCCTCCAGGAATTTTGTGTGATGGGAAGGGATTCCCTCAGACAACGAATATTTTCCCCAGCTGTCTTCCTGCACTCTTAGCCTGCGAAGAGAAATTAAGCGCTCCAGAGATGGCTTGTGCGTTCGCCTTTTAGGAAACCCTTGGATTGATCGTTGCCTGGCTGTGGCTTTTCTAGAAGGGAGTGTTTCTGCTCAAGTGTTTCTATGTGCGTGGCTGTCCGGGCTTATCACCCTACGAGCCTGCTGCTGCAGCACCCGTGAAGTAGGTGGCTGAGGACGCCCGTGTGTGTGTGTGTGTGTGTGCAGGGTGCTCACGTGTGGTGATTGGGGTCAGGCTGTGACAGTGCCTTCTGCGTGTTCTGAAGGGGGGAGAAGGGTCATGCTGTACCATCTGTGCCACGGTGCAGGGTAGGTAGCTCCCGACCCACAGCAGGTGACGTGCCCCCACGTCCAGCCCCGCTCATCTAGTGGCATTTCCCACCCAAAATGGTTTTGAGGCTCGTTGCTCTTTACTTTATCCCCCCCGGCGGCAGCTCTGGGGATGCTCTTTTAATTGAAGTGAGGTTTGCCTTCCTCTCTCTCGCTGTAATACCTTGTATTTATTTTTGCTGCATGCAACTGCACCTCGGAGGAGATATTTCTGTCTCTGTGTGTGAGAGGGCTGGTGGAGATAGTGAAGGGGCGAAGATTAAGCAGCCAGTTGTAACTAGATTGTAGAGATAAAAGAGAACCCATGTTTACATTAAAATCGTACCGGCTGACATAGCCTAGTCTGTGTGATACAGTAGACTTGCTATGTTACAAAACATACCGGGGTAAAATGTAACAGGTTGTATAATAAACAGGTAATGTTTGCGGTATTGGCCCTTGGCCTTAATTTGCTTGGGTTTTCTGCTGTGTTGCTTGGGCTTGACTGCGTTGTGAAATGCACGTAACATACTACGGATGCCTGGGCATTCTCCGACACCAAATTTGGTTCAATAAAGGCGTTTTCACTACAGCAGAACAACGGTCACTGGGAAAAAAGGGAATTTTAATGACTAAGATTTTTTTTCCCCCATCATTAACCTCTAGGTAATGGATATATTTTGGCCAGAAATTAGGCAGTATCTATACTTTCTTTCTAAAAAGTGAATTTTGGCCTGTTTTCAGACCGTGGCAGTTTAAGGAGTACTTTATCTGTATTGCTCTACAAGAGAAATACTATGTATGAGGACAGAGCCTATCCTATAGTTGTAGACATGCTGATTAGCTTGAGAATATGTTAAGAGGCTGTGAATTGGCGTAGATAAATGCCTGGGTGCCTGGTCAGAGAACTTCTTAAAACAATCTGGCGTGCCTATCTACTTGTTTCTTTTAGCGTGGCTTTACTGTTAAGGAGGACATGAAAAAAAATAGGGAAGACTTGATCATCTTTTGATTTCTCTACAAAAGAAATCTGTGTTCCCAGGTTGGATGTATGTTAGATCTTAATTTGCACTCCTGCCTCTCTTTTTGTTACACAAAGTGCTGGAATGTGGGGTTGTTTTTGTTTGTTTTTTGGGTTTTTTTGGCCGCAGGAAAGTATATAGCTGTTTCTTTATTATCGTTATTTATTTATTTAGCACAATCGAAAGTTTGCTGCTCGTCAGTTGGTGGTGTGTTGGGGTTTTGCAGCGAGGAGGAGCAGCAGCCCCTGGGGAAGCGAGCTGTGCTCCAGCCCGGAATCAGGCGACTGGTGCTCCCCGTAAATTGGCTCTGGCTGGCTCTTACCTCGCCGTGCTAATCCTCTGCGGGCTTCTGTTGCCTTCGAAGTGCTTCGTGCTCCACGTATGAGCCATCCGGCAGGCAGCATTTCCACGGAGCCCTCCTGATGCCGTGGATATTGTATCCGGTTCAGTGGACCTGCCTACCCTGTGGTCGGAGGCTTTTTGTTATGCATGCACCCTAATTGTTCTTTCTGTTGGCATTGTACGCAGCCTGAAGGGGCTGCGCACCAACGCCAACAGCCTCTCTAATACCTTACGCCTTTGCATTAGAATGGCCGCATAACTATCGCAGCACATCTCCGTTCACTCGCTGCTTTGACTGCTGGGATTTAAAATAGGTTCTTTTCTGCAGCACACATCTTGGCGGTTGGTACTGCTTCGGAGAGGGGTTCTGAAGCGCACCCTTACTAAATAGCGAAGCCTGTTTGCCATGAGGTGCGGTTTTAACTGACCCCTGGCGTGGTCTCCCTCTCCTTTCAGCCCACAGGTTGACACAGGCACTCGGAGGGGAGGAAAAAAGCACCAAAACTTAAGCAGCTTTTCATCAGCTATTTCTAAACTCACTGTATTTGGGGTTGCAAAACGTGTTTGCTTGAGGCTTGGCTTTGCATTTACTTCCAGAAATCCTATAGATGCCTGTGGGCATAAGGAATGTGAAGTATTGTGCCACCATTGTTTTGGTGCTGAAACATTTGGTGACTTATGACTAACTTTACCAGAATCACCTCAGATTTCCTTTGAAAGTGTTGATACAGCGATGTGACTGAAAGCAGACACTTTTGGGGAACTGGTGGCAGATTGCCATCACCTATCTGTCAAAAGTTTGCTTTACAACGTTGTTCAGCAGAACAGCAATTAGTATCACTTACTTGACTTAGTGGTTAGTAGATGCAAAGAGACTTTTAAAAACCATTATAGAATCCTATCTTTTAAAGGTTGGAATTAATCTCTTGTAGCTATACTCCTGTTATGTGTGGTCAAATTTCAGGAAGGGTAATATATTGCAACAAAGTCGCCCAAAAATAGGAAGAATAGTTTAATGCTGGGGTTCACTCTGTCTTACATGATTTAGCCTGTGAAAACTGCTGCAAGGAAGGTATGTTTTAACCAAACGTTCATTTTTTGGGTTTATAGATCTGCTGTTAGTAGCTTGTCACTCTTACACTTGTTTGCACATATGAATGCAGTAGTAGTTCGGGTTAATGAAATGAGGGATCCTGTTGTTGGAACTAAAGTTACAAAACCAGGTTTCTGAAAGGGTGATAGTATTGCAAGGAATCATAAATTTACTTAAAACTTCGATAATATGCTTGATGATTCATTTATCTATGAAGTATTCTACCACAGTGGTGCAAACATACGTATTATTGTAATACAGTATTTTAACACATACTTTGTCAAAAACTTGTGTCTGTTAGAAGCTTAGAATAAGTATAGCAGGCTTGAAAATATAAGGTTAAATAAAGTTAAGTAAAAGAATAAAAATAGTCTTGACCTGACACCCCGAGGACCTTAAGTTGTAGAATATTTATACTTCATGTGTACTTGGATTTTAATTATCCATTAGATACTGCAGATAATGTTTCTTCAGTACCTCAAAGAATATGGCAAAACCACTCTAGGATTTGATACAGTATTTAGATCTATATTTTCAGTGTTTCCATCCTAATAGGAGTCTGTATTAAATGAGAAATTGAAGAGCTGTTTCATGACAGTCTGAATGGTCAGAACGGTCCATTGGGTCTGGCATGTTGTGTTGACTAGGAAGAAAAATAAACAGATTTATTACTTTCATGAAGAAATACCTGAGTGGCAGCCAGAAAGACCAAGGCCTGGTATTTATTTGTAGCAAAGTGCAGTAATGATCACAGGGAGTTAGACTTATTTTTTTTCCTTTTTTTGTTTTTCCTCCTCCTTGCCTGTGCCCCAGTCATCTAAATCTTGGCAAATATGGAATTTTGCTTTCCCTTAGCTCTTGAGACTTCTCTTCTGTGACTGGCAGTAGTGGTAACCTGTGCCATCGCAGCACATGATCTGTCCAGTCTTCTGTATAATAAGATTTCACACTGTTGTCTTTTTTTTTTTGATGCTGAAAGTTAGGTAAAAATCTGTTTTGTAATACACAGCACTAATTGTGTCTGTTGATAATTGTCCTGGGAGGAAATACTCATGTTGTTGTGTCAAAATACTTAAAGAAAAACCCCCAAAACTAAACCCCAACACTTCAAAAAAAAATATTAACTATTGCATAGACATTTTTTGTTTTAGCCTGTCACTGTAACTTAAAGCTTGTATAGCACAGCAGCAAAGGTCCTAGTACATTTGTAGCTAATTGGCTAAAGCTGTACATACAGTGCAACTGCAGGTGCTGAGTAAAGTGCTTTGTGCTGTGGAAGGGTTTGGGTTCTCAGCTTTAGCCTTATTTTTCCTTCATGTTTTACCCAATCCAGCAAAACATGGGGGTTTATTCCATCCTCATTTAAAAAACTACAACAAAAATCCTATATTCTGTCTCTCTGCCCTCCCCCCTGCACCGACTCAACCAAAAAAACCTCTAAATCAACCCTCGGCTGTCCGAAGCAAGGAAATAATTGAGTAATCCTTATTCTCTTCATTAGATGAACTGTTGTATTTCTGAAATTGTGAGGGGTTTTTGTGCTCTTTTATATTACCCTTCCCCCTCCTCCTTGAGTCAGCCACTGCAGAAAAGCAGAACTGTGCATTTCTTTTAATTCTAAGGGATAACCATGCCGAGAGGAGCCGTCTTGATTTCTGTAAATGCCAAGTCCTGTTCAGAAGCATTTAGTTACATGGAGTCACTATGTGTAGCAGAGAGAAAATGACTTCACTAGCAAACTATATGGCTTCTGAAGGCATCAGGTGGCTTAATATGTAAACAAAAGTCCACAGCAGTCAAAAATAGATCTTTATAAAAAGAAATAGTGCAAAAAAGTGACCCCCTAAACAAGGAAGTGAAGGGCTACCAGGGAATCCGTCTATGTAGTCCTGCAAAATGCTAATCATAGCAGAATATGAAGGGCTTGCTATGAAAACCCATTTTGCTGTTACTTCTGACATAGCACTTAGAGTACGTGACTTTTAAAAATGTTTCTTACAGAGAAATGATCGTACAATAAAAGGTTTAAAGCCAAGAAAAATCCTATAAAATATGCATAATTTGGAGTCATTTGCACAGTTTTCTTATTGAAGGGATGGATGGGTTAAGTGAAGCCTCAGATCAAGTGTTCTTGTTAGCGTGCTAAATCTATGGCAATTACTTTTTCAATAGATTTATAAAATCTAACAGCTATTGCACAGTATTTGTAAAACTTAAACTATTGCTTATTAAAGACAATTTTATAACTGTCAGTTACATGGGATTTAAGATTTTAGATTCTTTCCATGAAAAGGGAAATTCATCCTGATAAATGATATAGTTAAGATATGTGGGAATGGGTGTTTGTGCTGCAAATTTTGCTCTGGTGAAATCCCTCTGCCTCTTTTGAACTCTTCAGCAATGTGCAGATGATGGCAGATTTCAGGCTGTCGTATTTGTTTTTCATGGTGGGCTACATGTTTGCTTTTTGGGATATTCAAACAATTGTTTGGCAGCTTTCTTGATAACATGTTGTGTGTGGCAGGCCTAGTGAGGAAGGAAACAAAAGTTTAAACATCATAGCCATGAGTTGTAATTTACATAATGCATACAACAACCTGGGTTTTTTTTCCCCCCCCATGACTTCATCCATAAATACATTTTTTTTGTGGTTTAGGTTATCAAGAGGCATGTTTTTACAGTAGTAATTTCTCTTCTTTCTTTCTTTCTTTCCCGTAAGAAGCCTTCGGAGAAGTGTTGGTAGTTATTTCTTGCATTTAAGATGCATATTGTCTTTTAAAACTGGCTCTTTGCAGCCCAGCTCTTTTGAGAAGCCCTAAGTCGTACCCAAACAGATATCAAGGGTTCAGTTACATGCTCTCAGTGTAGTATCATGTTTTCTTCTTCTAAACCAAGATGCTGTTTATTGAACCAATTAGCTGTTGGGTGCAAGCCAGAACTTTCTCCCGAAATCAGAATTAATGAATAAACAAGTGACACTGGAAAGACTTTTCATTCTCAATGGGCAGCGACAGTTAACGTGTGACTAGGACACGGTCCGTATCCTGCAACCTCGGTGCCCCTGTGTGTCTGTCTATACTTGGTCCTGCTGACGTCAGGGGGGTAAACTTTTGAGTATGGATCACACGTTCGCATCGTATATTTGATGGTATGTCTGTCTTGGAATGTTTTTGAAACCATTCCAGCTCTTCTGTAGCCAGCAGATGGGATGCATACGCCTTCATTAACAAGCAGTTAACTCTGCTGGTACGACTAAATTTTCATCACGCTCTGGGTCTCTGACTTGGCTCTTTCTGCATTCCAGCTCCCACTGTTTGTTCTGCTCCCTCTACGAAGGAAATCAGCACTAGCATTACATGCTCCTGCCCTCCTGTGGTAATGAAAACCTAAACGTTTTTCTCAAAATCAGGTTGTGTAAAAATAAAAAGAGAGGAGAATAAGGAACTAGGTGGGTTTTTTTTCTTTTTTTTTCTTCTGGAGCAGCTGCTCCACGTATGCTTGCTTTTGGTGACGTGTTCTGCTTCAAAAGCCCTGAGAAAATCATAGTAATTTCTAAACTTGCTGTTACGGTATCAGAAAGAACTTAGAGCCTCATTATAGCTTTGAATTAACCTTTATACATGATACCCCGTTTGCATTAGTTCAGCGAAACTAAGGCACAGAAATTACAGGGAAGGTTTTTAACAGCAGTAATGGCAATGGGATTGCTCTGCCTTCCCTGCTCGGTGGGAGCTGAAAGGCAGTTCCAGCACATGCCTTGGCAAGCCTGCCTGGCCGGGTGACCCACGCCAAGCTCACCACGAGTAAGGAGCGGAGGTGGATCCCAGTCCCGAGCTCCGAGCTCCTTCCAGACAAGTGAAAGGCAGAGCAAGGCAAACGGATGTGGAACTGCTACTGCAGTGAAAGCCACGCCGAGCAGCGTGTTAGATCTTTGGACGTCTGGTATGATAACAAGTAGTCAAGTTGCCTGAAAGGATCCTGATGTGGTTGTAGTCTGTATGTGACCTCTCATTTCCTTATTGATCCTCTGTATTAATAACAATACTAAAAGGCAGCAGCTCTCATCTTCATTTCAAAGCTAATGGTGTATATAAACCGTGAACGTAAAACTTCAGTCTCTTTAGGCAAATATTTATGAGATATTCTCAACATGTATGGTCTTGGAACAAGAAATCTGTGTTTGTCACAGCTTTCACTCCTGTGACTTCCAGCGTCTACTGAAATGGCTTAAACCTGCTTCATGTTAGCAGGAGCACTTTCACAGTTTGCACACCGTTGAGTCTTTCAGCCAGCTTGTTGGCTGTCTTTCAAAAAATATACAACTGATCAGTTGTATACCATTGTAATCTAAAAGTATGCTCTAGAGCTGCAGCTACCGATTTTCCCCATCATTTTGTATTATTACAATGTCATTTTTAGTCCTGCCTCATCTATGAAGCCCCTTAATTGACAGTGAGAATACACTACATAGAGTTCCAACAAAAAGAAATGCTAGATTCTCTAATCTTTGCTGTAAATTTCTGGCTCTTGTGACACAGAAACAACGCAGGGTAAAATGGTGCATAGAGCATGAAAGCAACTCATTGCAACTGCTTCTCTGTGCTCCCTTACCCTGGGGTAATGCGAGTTACACTGCCGGCTAACTGGTGCTCTGCAGCGATTGTCTACTGAGTTACTCTGTCTGTGAATCGATGTAGAGATAGAAAGTTCTCAAAGAAAAATACAAGGGGAAAGCACAGAAGGTTTGTATGTGAGTGATTTCAAAGTGTTGCTACTCATTGTGTAATGCTTTCTCTAAATAGGAATCTAGTAATGGCTTGAACTTTTCTCTTGTACTTTCCCAGTGACAAAGCCATAACTTGTTTGTCGTGTTTGGAGGTGATGAGCAAAGGATGATGAGCCACAGAAAGTGTTCTGCATGGGGTGTGTGTGGCTGTAAAAGCTCATGGATTGAATTTCAGGTTCTGTGGAAGCATAGAGTGGAAAATGACTGCTTAGACCCTTGTCTCCCTATCAGGAGATAAGCAACTTTCCCTAAGCAACTTTCTCAAGCATCAGAGGCTGAGATGGGCGACTGTCTTGGTTATTTATTTTACTTACAATTTTTACATAAATTCAGTGTTGTATAACTTGGTTTATGAATGGAATGAGAGACTAAGAAACTAGTGAACAAGTTTCCGTTTGTGGGGTTGTACTTTGGTGGCTCGTCCACGTGTACTGCAGGTGTGTGTATATCCAGTACAATTGCATGCTGCTTTTCAGTTATCCAAAGGAAACCAGCAGAACTTGATTGACAGAATTAATGCTGGAAATGTTACTTTTCACTCAGGTTTTGACCACTTTTCAGGCGGCTGCTCTAATACAAGTTTTACACTGATCCATTGTAGAGACAATAATTCCAAAGCTCCAACATTTAGGATTCTTTTGAATTCTGGTTTTCCTTGGTGTCAATTACCAGCTAGGGAGTGCTGAGAGTTGTGTTATCAGGCAGATGGTGGGGGGACGGTCTGGTTGTATGGTCCTTTTTCTTCATCTAGTGTGGCCATGGGCATTTTACTTGATTATTAAGTTACAGCTTTTAACACTGTGCCTAGTGTGTGCAGCCTAATGTAAATAAAACAGCCTAGCCTGAAAAGCAGTGACAAAGTGCAACAAGGTTTTCTGATATGAAAGCTGAAACATGTGATCACCAAGTAGATTAATTAGCCGGAGCCAGGAATTTCGTTCTTTTAAGTCGAGCTTTTCATTTGCCTGTGAGGTTTGCCTTTCAGCGTGGGGTGTTCTGATATGCTGGCACTGTTGTAATTGTACAACTGTAATTGATATACATATATTAAAAAAACCCCAAAACAAACCCAAGGATTACTTTGTACTGTTTGAAGTGCACCAAATTCACTTGTGGATCACTCCCACCTTTATTTCGGTACTTATGATGCTTTATGGTGCTTCTTGAAGAATTAATGTCTCCTATGCAATTTTGATATTTGAAACAGTATCTAGAAATAATAAATAAGAAATTGAACAAATTTAACAAATTGAGACCTCCTGATGATAATATAGGTGAGGAAGAAATTTTAACTGGAACAGATGGTATTTTTTCAGCTCAATTTAGATGTGCTCTTTTATCTCCCTTTATTTTTTATTTATTTTAAATAACACTTCAAGACTTAAGCATGCTTGTGGGAACAGACTTGCTCTCTAGAAATATCTGATTTTTTTCCCCCTCTCTGTGTTTAGGGAAATTATTTTCTTTGGGCTTGATGTATCCCTGAAGCAAATCAGTTTTCTGTTGATTCAGTGCTTGAAAAACTATTTAAACGTTTTAGTTTCTAGTTTCTTAATAGTTAAGTTTCAGTGAAAGCACATATTTTACTGACTCAGAAAAACCACTTAACCAGCCAGGACTGTATTTTCTCCCAGTAGTTTCACTCTTTAACGTTTTTTTTTGAGATACCTACGGTGAGCAGCTGGTCTCCCTACTGTACTTTCTTTAGTGGAAAGATTCAGGTATCCTCTGTTGGTTGGCTTCATGCTTGATTTTTGAGTGTGAGGTCATATGCAAGTGAAGGATAAAAGCACTGTGTCACTGAAAAGGTAGAATTTTACACTCTCATTTTACTTTAACACTACACCGAATAGTGATTTTTAAAAAAATAACCCCCAAAACCTAATTTCACTAGTGACTTTTGTTGTTATTGTGAGTTGCTCCTGAGTTCTGTGCCTGTGTTTTGAAACTGTTAAATGTTATATGAATAAAGATCCCAAAAATAGTGATCAAATGCAATTACTGTTTGCAATTATTTCGTATCCTGCGGGGAAGCCCAAGTAGGTGCCGCCTGTAGGGGTGGGTATTCCTTTGCCCTGCTGTAGAATTCCAATTTTTAGTATACTGGATTTATAGTAGAGTTTAAATTAGTTGCTGGTAATTGATAACTGAATTCCAAATTCAGATCAAACTCTAATTAACTGATGCTTTTCTTTTTCATTGATGCTAGGATTTCCTTTTGCTGATCTAATGTAGTGTGGAGGGAGCAACAGCCATTTCCTCCTCGCTTTTTCTGGTCTCTCCCAGACGTTGAAAACACTGCAGTTGTGGTGCCATGTGCAGATAGCCTAAGTCTGATTTATGGTCACATGAACACCGTGAGGCTTGTTTTTAAACAAACCCCAAGCCTTTTAAGCTTAGCTGTTTTAAAACTGATAGTTTTTCGGTTTCATTTCTGCTGGAGTTATTTTTATGGATATCTTGTATTTCTTTGTTGTGCTCTCATTCACACGGGGAAAATGTAATCTACCAAGTGGTGAATGTTGGTAAGCTCTGTTGCATTCTAGAGATTTTTGTTTCTATTTAATAGTCAAGCTTTTGTATCTCTATTAGCAGCTTCATGTATTGTACATGCAAGCAGGATATTACATTGGAACAGGCAGGGCAGCGTAGCTTGCTAGCAACCCACAGACCAGAATTGCCTTGCAGGGCAATGATTTGCTTCCTTTTTCTGAAGAAGGGGTGGAAGGGCTAATTTGGGTAACAAATGCTTGAAGCACCCAACTTTTTCTTAGATCCCACTTTGTAGCCTCATCCGGCTTGCTGGACATAGTGGTACCATGGCCAAAGGATGGAGAGGATAGGCAATTTTCTAGCAGATTCCTGCAGAATTATGGTGTGATTATAAATATGAGAGTGGAAGCAGACCCACAAAAGCATCCTTTGAAAATACCACGTTCTTCTGGGGAGAGATGAAGAACTCTTGAAGTAAAATGTTATTTTATTAATAAATGCTGAAAGTAGGAAAGAGATGGTACTGTGTAAGACTGCATAGGCTGAATGTGGCCTGCAGTAACGAGCCTGACTATGGCAGGGTTCATCTGGCCTGGCTTTAGTGGTCGTGTTGTTTACTTTGTAAAAGAAGCTGGGGGTTGGCTGTGGGAGAAGTGAGCAGTGAAATAGTATCATCTGCACAAATCTGACATGAGGAATTTAGGAGTTGGAGGACAGCACACACAATGTGTCAAACAGCAGAGGCCGTGATTAAAACCTCTTTCCGTCATGGTTCCAACTGGTAGATCCTCACATCCACAGAGCAGATTTAGCCTCAGCAAGCAAGAATACTCTTAAATTAAAACCTCCTTTTTTGCATCACGCCTGAATTTGACCCCATAGGATGCTGATTTAATATAAGGTGATTTAATGTGTATCTTCATTTTAAAAAAACCCCAAAATTTAAAATGCATGTTTGTAGCAGTTAATTATACTTTAATCCTAAACCACTTTTCACAATCGTCAGAGCTTTACTCACTGCCCCTGTAAGAATTACAGAAGCTTTTGATTTGGTAGGAATTTTTGTGATACAGACAAGTGATGTTCAGCTCTTCAGATTACAGCTTCTTCTCCACCTTCTGTTGGAAGAATTATTGTCAGAGAATGGAAGGAGGAAGGATTCGCGGGGGAGAGAGAAACTGCCCCCATTTGCACAACCTTATGTCCAAGAATCACAGGAGCTGGAGGCTGGTGGGGAAGAGAAGGCTTCAACAGACACATTCTAATCCCTCAGCCTCACATAGAATAAAAGCCTTGATATAATTTGTCTGTTTCTTACCTTGCAGCAAAGGGAGGGATGGAGCAGGGCTTGGGGCAGGATGGAGGAATACAGCACTGGCATGTCATGCCTTGCTGCAGAGGGAGCGTATGCAGGGAAGGTGGCTTCGGCCATGCCCCATCGCAGAGGACAGACCAATATAGGTCCTACTCCCCAGATCTTCTCTAGTTCTGCTGTCCTGCCAGTGTCGTCTTCTGCTCTCTAGTCATTATTCCTGTACATTGTCATGCTTGTAGTTCCTTGCAGTCTATACTCTGCTCATTCTTAAAGGAGATGGTAGTGGTTATTGTCTGTCTTGTACCTGTGGTACTGCTGTTTTCATTTTGGGAATGGCTGAGTATAAAAGGAACACATCTGTAGCAAGTATTTGTTAAAATTAGTTAATCAACTTCCTTGTTACTTATTTATTTTTACAGGTTTAGGTACCTCTCCAGTGTTTAATTTTTTTTCTGCTGTTCAGGAGCTCTTTTCTCACCTCCTCAGGATACTTTCCTTGTATCCTCATAGTGCTCGTGTATAAATATAGTACCTTGATTTTGAACATACTGTTCTGGAGCATATTGTCATATGAAAATTTGTTCAGTCCTTCTACTTTGTTCATGAGTCTGTGTGCCGCCTTTGAGTGCTTTCTGCATATGTCTAGTACTTTGTGGGTTACATTTGTTTTGAAAAAGACTTTCTCTTATAATCTGGATTACTTCAACCTGTACTACTTGTGTGAATGTCACTTAGATGGTTGAAATGCTCATCAAAGGAAAAAATCCAGGCTCCATCACTGTTGAGCTGCACAGAGGAGGATGGGTGTAGTGCAGGAACACGCTGCAAAGAGCTGAGAACAGACCTCACCTCTGTGTCAGGCAGAGGAGCTGATACAGGCAGTCCCGATGCTGTTCTCTGCTCACAGGGTTTAGTTCAGCCCTCTGGTCTGTTTCTTAAAAATGTTCACAAACAGATCCGACGATTTCTTGCTGAATAACTCTGACATCTATAACTGATAGCTTTTTTTTTTCTAAATCAAAGGGCAATAAGGTGTGAGGAAATCATTCATTGTAAACAGGCATACAGTATATATATATATATTTTTCATTTTGCTAGGGTGGTGGTAGAACTTTCAAGTGGCTTTAAGCTAGCCTCTTCTTCATTTTTTTCCAAATACCCATTTTGAATTTATTATTGAGGGATTAAGTAAAAATCATGTTGCATGATATTTGTACAGTGTCGTTTTGTTCAGTTTGTGTGTTTAATTTTTCCATACTTTTTTCCTGATTAACATTGCTGCTGCTTTCTACTTTTGCAATATACAAGCCTTTCAAGTGTGCTAAGGAATTTATCATCCAATTGGTTTTTGGCAAGCAGAAATCATGTTTTTCACTATTTCTAGTAAAAATGTCATTGAAGACCTTTTGTTTTTTTAGAAAAAAAAAAGATGTCTCATCTGAACAGATTTTTAAGAATCTGCTTGGAAGGGATAACAGTGGTTTTCTTTTTTTTTTTTTTTTTTAATCTTGAAGGAAAACATCTTGTTCCTGTGAAGATACCCAATTTATCATGCATTTTCCAGAATTCTTTGTATATGTGAAATAATCTTTTAATGAGGCTCCTTAGTTACGAGCAGGATAGAATTCAGTGCCATTTGGAATCTTGTGTGTCAAGCTGAGCTGGAGCTTAAGGCATTGTTTGGGGAAGGCTCCTTGACAGCAGGAACGAGCATGAGGAGTGTTTGTGGCAGGTCTGGGCTTTAGGTGGCCTTTCATAGGAAGGTGAACAGAGCTTGCTTTCTCTTCCATGTTTCATTTTTATCTTCTATCCTGGAAAAGAAATCTTAGGGATTGTAATATTGGGGTTTTTTGGGTGATGCAGAGTGTAAGGTGTTGCACTTGGACTGGAAGAATCCCAGATATATTTACAGACTGGGAGAAGAGCTCCTGGCATGCAGCCCTGCTGAGAAGTACCTGGGTGTCATGGTGGATGAGAAACTTAACATGAGCCAGCAGTGGCTCTTGCTGCTCGCAAGGCCAATGGTATCCTGGGCTCCATCAGAAGAGGGGTGGCAGCAGGAACAGGGCGGGGATTGTCCCTCTCTGCTCTGCCCTCGTGAGGCCCCACCTGGAGTACTGTGTCCAGAGCTGGGGCCCCCAATACAAGAGAGATGTGGAACTGTAGGAGAGGGTTCAGAGGAGCCACAAAGATGATCAGAGGGCTGGAGCACCTGCCCTACAAAGAGAGGCTGAGGGAGCTGGGCTTGCTCAGCCTGGAGAAGAGAAGGCTGCGGGGGGACCTCATTGCAGCCTGCCAGTCCCTGAAGGGAACATGCAAACAGGAGGGGAATCAATTTTTTAAAAGGATAGACAATGGCAGGACAAGGGGGAATGGATTAAAGCTAAAGGAAGGAAGGTGTAAATTAGATATTGGGGGAAATTTTTTACAGAGAGTGTGGTGAGGTGCTGGAACAGGCTGCCCAGAGAGGTGGTGGATGTCCCGTCCCTGGAGGTGTTCAGGGCCAGGTTGGATGGGGCCCTGGGCAACCTTGTGTAGCTCCAGGCCTGGAGGTTGGTGGCCCTGCCTCTGGCAGGGGGGTTGGAGCTCTATGATCTTTGGGGTCCCTTCCAACCCATGCCATTCTATGATTCTACGCTAATGCATTAGATGCTGATTGGTGGAAAACAAAACACATCTAAAAACTAAATAAAAGTACTGTAAGAAGTTAGGAAAATCTATTTTGCAATATAGTCAAATTTAGGTGTCAATGAGATGGCTTCTAGTCTTAAATGTGTTTAAATTTCCAATTACTACACACTCTGCCTTCTCCATGCAGCATGTTGGAGCAGGAGTGGTGTTTGCTGATTGATTACTGTCTCAGTATTTTTATATCTGGGATACTCTTACATGGAGTTTCTTACCAATTGCTTCTTGCCCATCAGCCTCCCACCCCTGTTCTTGTTCCAGCTTCTGCCCATTTCTCTCTTCCCCATGTTTCTCAGCTTGCCCATGCTCCAGGCAGGAGGTTTTCTCCTCTGCGTGGCTGCTGTGGCCCCATGGAAGGTGAGGAGGATGATGGGAGGGTGTCTCAGCTGCATAGGAAAGGCCTGTTCAGCTGCTGTGCGTGTGACTTGCTCTGTGGGAACGCCTTATAGCAAAAGAAGTTGGTGTGTAGGAGTCAGAGGTGAAACAGGCTGAGGGTTTATGAAATACTTGGCTCTTTGTTGCCAGAGGAATTCCTCACAGTTTTCTTACTTGAGGTTTCAGAGTGGCCAGGAGCATGTGTGTGGTGAAAATCACTGTGGCACCAGACATCATCTTAAACAGATTTCAAGTCCCTGATCTAAACCAAAAAATGCCATATTTGTTGTGAAATCGGTGTTCAGACTGCCTTTGATGTGAAAAAAGCAGCGTGCTTTTACCAGCCTTCAGGCTTTTAAACATCACCTTTGAGGAGCGAGGGCTGAGATGGTTCAACAGGTCTGAAGAAGCCTTTGCCACAGAACACTGGCTGTACATAGCTGTATGCAGTGCTACCTGAATCACCCATAGCATGCATCTGTTTGCTTAAATAATATTTCACTGTTTCACATCATTATGTTTAATTCTGCTTTGCTGTTGGGGGAGAAGAGTTGAAAGCTTTGAAAACAGCTTGGGAGCAATTTTATTCTTCATCCCCTTATCAGGGTGTATAATGAATCTACATTTTGATGGTGCTGTTAATTTACAAAGTTCCCCAAAGTATTTCTGAGTTGCTGTGGTTGAGCACTGTCTGAAGCAGTGGTGCAGGACGGTGGTATGTCTGGTGGAACATGGAAGCTGTTTAACCACGTGCAGCAACGCAGCACAGGAGGATAAAGAAGTGGAAGGAGTAATACAAAATCCAGTTGAAACTGCAGGAAGATCTGGGTAGGTAGAATGCAGTTAACCTTATTCACCACCACAGGGATTTCTAAGGAGAATCCAGCTGGATCGGACACATGCAACAGGGAAAACACCCTTTCTCTTTGGCAGTTTATAGTTCTTGCTTCTGAATAAGAATACTTGGAAGGCAGAAGTGGTTCATCACATCATGTTGAGGCAAATGTTTGCCGGAAAAAGAGATGAGAGTACTGTAACTTGCATCCAGTTATCTGAAATGTAGTGGTTTCTTGTTCTACCTATATTCTAACTTGGCCCGAATAAGTTTGCTTTCATCAGGTAAAATGCTTCTATCAGAAAGGGTGAGGTTACAACACCAACCAACGTCCCCAAAAAGCCCAACCTCCACACAAACAACAAGCCAAACCAACAACCGTTGGTTATGCAGTAGTGCGGGAAGATGTGTAGATCTCTATTTTTCATTCAGAGTATTCTATGTTTGTTTTGGTTTCCTGTAATTTTCAAATATGTAATGTTAAAATTTTGTTATAATATGCCACCCCAAAGAAAACAACTCCAGCTGATCATTATGCAGTTTTCAAATAAATTTTCTTTTTTTTAAATTTAGTTGTGATGAAGTGAAATGCACATTTAAATTGGAGCAAATTTGATTCCTATCATGGTTGTTATCTTTTTTCTGTGAAGAACACTGATCTGTTAAGGGAGATACTTATTTTCTGAGAATAGGTTAAATGCAAAATATGTTAACAACTTCTAAAAGTGAGGAGATTTATAACTGAAAACTTGTGGGTAAATATGCTTGGGGTTTTTTTGGGTTGTTTTTTTTTTTTGCAATTTACCAGACACTTGTATAACTTCTAAACTCATGTATGGTAGTTGAAAAGTGTTACTGCGAATGTCAATTTCTATACATTAGTTATATGTCAACTAGGTGTTTGATAAAACAAATATATCCAAGCTTTTCTCATTTTAGCTGAAGCTCAAGAACTGCTAGTAAGCTTAGGTAGAAAAAAAAATTGAGCAGGGGCCAGGTATTGTGCAGGGATGCGCTGCCACATGTAGTTACTATGGCTTTGTCTGCTTGAACATAGAAGGTAAAGAGCCATCATTCCTTTTCGTGTTCAGAATTGCATTGAAAGCACGTTTTAAGTTGGTTTTCAGACAGGCTTAGGCTTTTTTCCTAGCATAGCTGCAAGGGGATCTTGTGACTTACACAGTCACTAATTATGGTCAGAAAATTCAAGGGACTGAGAGTCATCCAGCACTGAACTTTGCAAAATGGTCATAATTATTACATAAAAGCATGTTGAAGAAGACAAACTTACTGCTTCAAATTTGGAGACAAAGAAATAAAGAGAAATGCTAGAATAAACATATTTTTACTTTGTTGTAGATAATTCTGTGTTGGTGGTAGAAGCTAGGGCAGGGCGCTGCCCTAGCAGTAACAGGGCAATGGTTGATTTGGCTGAGATGGGATGTAGTATGTGGCTTGTCCCAATTTCTGTTGGATAAACATAATGTAAGTTGTTGATGATTCAGATACTAGGCAATAACTAGATAATATATATTACTCCGTTGCTGTCTTGTGTCTTTACTTTCTCTCCTGCCTGTCATTCTTCTTTTGTCTCCTGTTGGGTTGGTTTTACTTTGATATGTTGTTTTTATTGCTCAGAGCAAATGATGAGTAAAAGAAAAATATTCAATGCTGGTTTATAGTTTTCATCGTCACCTTAAGTGGGACCAATGCTGCTTTCTATCCAGTTTGTAACAAAGCTGTGTGGCAGGCCGTTTCCTTGTTTTACTGGAATTGTGGGGGGATCTGAATAGGGGTTGGTAATAGTGAAGGGTGTTTTTATAGTGGAAAATAAGTTTTTGCTACAGGAAGGTGACCTTTGTTCAGAGGAAGGTGTTGAGTACGTTGTAGCACTTGCTCTCGTGGAAGGTCATATTCCACTCTAGGTGCAGAATTTGTATAGTCACAGAAATGAGGGAACTAGATTTTCCTAAGCTAATACATCCATTAAGAACAACCTTTGTTTAGGCACTTCTAGTTATTAGGACCTGTACTAAGACTGGGAAATTTGTTTCATCTAGCAAGTTACAATTTTCGAATTTCATGTATTATGCAGGGTTACACAGCCTGGTGATAGGACGAGTTACCATGGAAACAGAGACATGTAGCCCAAAAGGTACATGCTGGGGGACCACACATGCAGAAAGTACCTTTTTACATATTAAAATAAGCTGCCACATGGAGTTAGCAGAATTCTTTGTACTTGCTCATAGAGCCTGCTTCTGTGGAAACATGAAACGGTGTTTTATAACTTTAGCAAAAAAATGTTGGTTGGTTTCTTATTTCTTTTCAGTAAATGGGGGAAAAAGAGAAAATTCTTCATAAAAACAATGTTGGAGTGCATGGAATGAATCACAGTCTGTCTATTTTTGTACTTGCTAGGTGAGTTCAAAGGCAGGGCACAAAAGATTATTTGTACCCCTAGGAACTTAAGGCGTAGGTGTCTTTCTGTCTGCTGGCATGGAGCCTTTTTGTCATGATAGACCTGGACTTTGGTACGTGACCTGGCATTTGGTGCCATGCAGTACTTCCAGAGAGGGGCCGGTCTGATGGCCTGTGAATGAAAAGATGGATCCAAAAGCCTCACAACAGGCAGTAATGTCCACGTGCATTTGCTGTGGAAGGGCATGGCTGTGTCGGAAGCTGGGATGGGATGACCTAGGACATATGTCTGCTTCTGCAGGTACAGAGTGATGAGAGTTCTAGTGTCTGGAGACACTTGAAACCAATTCATTTATTTATAGTAACTGCAGCTTTAATTGCACGTAGGTTTGTAATCAGGTGTCTGCAGTTACAGATGTGTCTGCAGATTTAAGAAACCACAAGGAAAGCATAAGCAACCCTTCAGAAATGGTCTAGGTGTTGTCCCCTTGGTCTGATATTTTTCTAGTTGATCCCTTGACCTTCAGGTTTTGCTCGAATGCCAGACTGGGTTATGCTCAGCTGTTCTGCTGCTGTAGAAACAGCAAGCAGGCAGGGGGAGGGTCTTGGGGACAGTCCTTTGGCAGATGAAGATACATCCTAAAGGGCTTAGAGGGCTCTCGGGGCTCTCCTGGCTGACCCACCTCCACGGGTTTGGGCTTCGAGGGCAGGGATTATGCTCCTGCTAACGACCATCCTGTACTCTGAAATAAAGGATTTTACTTCCCAAGGAGGAGAGAAAGTGTCTAGCTGGGGTATTTCAGGAGCACTCCTCTCGTGGAGAGAGATGAGGTGATGCTTTTGATCTGTGGCAGTACGATGGCTGCCTCCGTAGCTCTGAGCGAGGTTTTGTGTTCGGAGGAGCCCTGCAACCGCCTGGTGACTGATTCAGCACTTTGCTCCCAGCTGGGCTGCGGTGGCTGCGGTGGCTGAAGCTGAAATGCACTTACGCAGATGAAAACTCTGTAGGTCAGATGTTTGAAGCTAGTAAATTGTAGGAGAGAATGTGCTTTGTTTGCAAGTGACTCGGTGGCTAAAGTGTTTTGGGTTTTGAAATAAAAGTAGTGACTGTTTTTTCCCCCTGCATATGTGGCATTGAGAATGGAAAGTTGCAGCTCCTTGGACTCAACATTCATCCATTGCTTATCGACGTCTTCGTGTTTGTGGTGTAGTAGGGCATGAAATGCTTTTGGTATATCCCATGCTATTCTAAGTAAAAGGTAAATGCTTTGAAGATGGTAGATTTGTCTCTGTTTGTTTGTTTGTAAATAGGTGTTGCTGCATTACTAGGTAGCATTTGGACCCTGCCTCGTTGTAAAGGGCACTTAGGTCTGACTAATCATAACATCCTAGATCAGAATTGGCATCTCAAAACACCTTATTTCTTGCTATGTAGCTGAATTACAGTCTGCTTACTCGAGTGTCTGGTATGAGCCAATTCCTTATTTTTTCTATGTGTTTAGTATTTGGAACGATCCTTTTCTGTTATTTGGGTTGCAATGCTCAAGCTGTGGTGTGTGCCCTTTGGGTTAGGTTTAGTAAAAGTGCAGAAAAAAGGGGAAAACATTCCTATTCCAGTTATACACATAGTAAGGGTTTTTCCTTTCAAATACAGGTCTGTAGGTTTCTGCTATTTTACAGAAGTACTTTAATTCTGCTTTATTTGAGTGTAACATTTTAGGCTGTAGTGAAAATAAGGCTTTAGATTTCACATGCTCAGAATACTGGAAATTGCGTCTGTTCCAGTACACAAAACACATAACAGGAACCAGTAAGTGTTTAAGGGGAGCTGTAAAGTGACTGTTTTGTAAGACGATGTGCCAAGATGATGTTCCTTCAGCAGAAAAGACTGAGGTTAGTTAGCCTCATTGCTTGAGATGGAAATATTTCAGCAGTGGGATAGTATTTTATTTCCATTAATGATTTCTTCTTCAAGGCATCTCTATGAACATACAGGAAATATACTTACAAGTCACAAGACGCGTAGTGCACCCTCTGAGAGAGGGACTGTTGGTAAGTCATGCAGGAATGGCCTCTTCTCGGGGTGGGGGGGCATCATCACGGGGCAGATGCAGCGAGACTAGCAGTAGGATCTTGGGCAACAAGGTGAGCTTTGGCCATACCTTCTGGCTGCCTTCCTCTGGCGCCTGGGGTTTGGTCACGCTGGCACTGGTGCAGCCCTGGTGCCAGCTGCCTGATGCCGTGTTTCATTAGGGAGCTTGCATGCAAATGGCTTGCAAGTTTGTGTAAAATCAAAATTAAAAAATAGGAATGACCTCCCCTCAATTACAAGCTGTGAAGTAATATTGGTAGTGGATTTTTTCTAGAACAGTAGTAAAATTGCTCTTCAGTAGCGGCTAGGAGACAGTTAAGTGTTTTACAGCCGCCTTTGAATAGTAGTGGGGTGAAATCCTTTATCTCAAGCCTCATATTGCATTAGATAAGGACCAGCAAGCATCAGTATTTATAGTACCAAGTTGCAGGTGATTAGTATTATTCCTAGAATTGCACTTCGAAATTACTGTGTCTTTTATAAAACATTTGTTGCATAAATGTTTTAGGTTCTATTGTTCAGTGGAACTGAAATCTATTTTCAGTTACTTGCACGTATTAAAAAAAAAATCAGTAAAATACACGATCAATGTGTTGCTCTTTTTCAGGTGGCTTAGGAAGGTGATACAATTTAGGCTGAAGTTGTTGTGTTTCTGAAATTTTGTCAGTTATAGTTGACAGAAAAAAAAAAAAAAGATCTGGGGTATGTTCACCAGACATCAGGAAGAAAGAATAAGAACTCTGATGTTGGTTATTTATAGCTTTTAATAATTATTTTACTTTTTTAAAAAAATAGTATTTGTAAAAGGGAAGAGATTGGTTTCTTTAACTTCTCTAAAAGTTTTATTTACTTCGCACAGCATATGAATGAGAGAGTCTTACTTGGTTTTCCAAGTTCTTCAGCACATAATAGTTAAATGTTTTTATGTCAATTAATATTGACAGGAAGGCGGTTTGGACAGCATTGGAAAATGGAAGTAGTTGGCAGATCTGGCTAATTTCACTGAATTTCCTTTTGCTAAAAATATCTCTAAAAGAAGCTCTCCTTTTGAGATACAATGAATGCCTGTTCGACTGCAGTTTAGAATGGTTGGTGACTCTTGTCCTTTAATCAAAAGGGCTTGAAAAATATAAATAACCTTTTGAAACATATTCAGCTTCCTCTGTAGTACATGCAATTCTGTCCATGTCCTCCCAAAGTTTGCATAAGTCTTTAACTTGATGGGTGCAAGTAACCCCATTAGCTTGAATGATCTGCAATAGAAAGAGAAGCTCTGGAGAGCTGCTTCCATGAAGTTGAGAATTTCACGTGTATCCATGTTGGCAGGATGAAGGAGGTCAGGGCAGCTATGTGTCGCCGAGTTTTGTCTCCAAACTTGGTCATTAATTTATGAAATGGCAAGATTTTAGTCCTGCTGACTGAAAGCATGGAGCATCAAGTATGGATTCTCATTTGTATTGCATGCTTATATGCTAAAAATAATTTGAGACAAGGTGTGATGGTATTAAAGTTACAAAACACTTTATAAAATAGGGTAAGTGTAATTTAGTTGTTTAAGGGCTGGGTTGTCTCTGTTACAAGGTCATCATGGGGTGCTTACAGGCAGCCTAGAAAGTTGTTTGATGGAGCCTTCTGCTGCTGGGAATCCCAGCTCCGGTGAGTGGGAGCAGGGAGATGCTGGTGTCTTAGGGGTGCCTCAGACTCCTGAGGGGTGAGGCTGTTCCAGCAGAGGCATTTTCTTCAATGTGCTTCACCTGGCGTTTGCTTTTGTCTGGAGAAATTCTCATCACGGGCTTTTTCTTCTTAGAAGTGCTGGTTGTAGTTATTTGAGGTCTTAGAGAATTACTTTATTTGGAAACAAAGAGGCTAAGCTTTCTCAAGCTAATTTTAAATACATTTCACAGTCTTGGGCAGTAATGAAAATCCCTAGTAAAGAGATAAAAATGATCGAGGTGCAGTGCCTCTAACCATTTTGTCACTCTGAACAGGGAGTATTGTTTCCAGTCCTGCCACACTGGGAGCTTGGCTCTGCTCTCCCTGTGTTAGAAACCCACTGCTGCCTGCGGCTTGCCTGCCCATCACTGCCTCCTAACACCTTTACCGCTGAGGGGAGGCTGCACTCTCTAGTCATGACCTTCTGTATTGGTCTGAACTTCCTTTTGTGCGGGCAAGATTTTTGTTCCAGATCAGAAAATGAAATGTTGAACTGGCATATTGAATCAGGGACACCCGGTTTTTAGGTACAGTTACACTGAGGGCACCTCCACTCGTGGCTTTAAATCTTGGT
This sequence comes from Laterallus jamaicensis coturniculus, assembly GCA_022605575.1. Taxonomy (NCBI): domain Eukaryota; kingdom Metazoa; phylum Chordata; class Aves; order Gruiformes; family Rallidae; genus Laterallus; species Laterallus jamaicensis. Next base: position 30,255,101 of record JAKCOX010000006.1, read on the forward strand.
TTTATAGGAACAAACTTTCCAGCCGTTTGCATGCAGCTCCATAGCAAAATGCCTCATCAGTAATTGCTAATGAAGACAGAGAAATGCATGCAGATTATTTGGAGCGTTTGCACTACTGAGCTGCTTTCAGCAGCACTAATCTCCAGCCGGCTTTCCTTTCTGAGGCTCCTTCAAAACCTGCTTCAGCTGCAGTGCCTGTAAGAAACTAAAGCAAATCTCTTGGTGGGTCCTAAATTTGATTTAAGTTGAAAGCTTATGAGAGCAGCAGCTGCCCTCTGAGTGTTTTGCACGGTAAGACCTGGATGCAGAGCCGTAGCTGTTTGGCACTGCCACGTGGCTCAGTTTTCTAAATGCTGAGTTTTTCTGAGAAACCAACTCTGTTAGTTCTCAATTCTTTGTGTTGCTTTTCATACAGAAACCAAACTGTCAGGCGTTTCAGGCTACCACCCTTTAGTCAGCTGGATTTTTGCATTTGGAGTCGTTACGTTTCTCATTGGTGGAGTTTTACAAGCATGTGGATTATACAGTGCTGAGCACAACTTTTAAAGCATAATGTAGGTTGGTAATCTTGAGAATAGGTCAGGTTAATGGATGGTGTAAAAGCTGGGTGGAAACCTTAAGGATGTAGTAAGCAACCAGCTTGTGCTGCTTTAAAGAGCTCTGCGATGGAGAAAATGTCAGTTTAAAGCTGTTGCTGCTGCGGGCGCATAACCCTGGTCCTTTACCAGCAGAGTTGTCCAGAACACAGCAACTGGAGGCAGTAGGGTTTTTTGCTATTATGGGATTTGTAGCACACGCTTTGTGATACCAGCAGCTATGAATGGGGGTAAAGGATTGGAAGCCATCTCCTGGGGGAGGTTCTCTTTTGAGCTTTGTTAATAAACAGCTTGATTTGCAACTGAGGTAAAGTGGCTTGCCCCTCTTACTGTCCTTAAATAGGGTTTGTTTTTTTTTTTTTAATGTGAGCAAATATATTGAGCAAAGTGCTCCTGTGTGTTCTCCAAGCACATGTTTGTACTTGAAGGTAAGCGTACATAGCATAGCTGTGCAATTAAAGATAGTTACTTGAGCTTTGCTTGAAAAAAATAAATGTGTTTCTAGTACTAGTTGGTTGCTTAAGTATGCAAAATATTATTTAATCGATTTTGATTATGAACTTTATGAACTTGTGCAGAAGATGGAATGCCAGGACAGCTCCTGTGGAGGCTTTAGGGAGTATTTTAACATGACTCATGTGGTTGAGGAAGCGAGGTACTCTGAGATACAGGCAAACTTTCTTCTTCAGTGAATGCTGCATAGCAAAGGGAAGTTGATTCCAGGCTACAAGGCGGAGTGATGTTGGGACATGAAATTATTATTGCCATTGATTGGCCATTTTTCTTTCACAAAGATACATTCCAAAACCTCTCCAGAGTATTCAGATGCGAAGTTCTCAGGCATGTCGTGTTTTGAATTGAAACATGAAGCAAAGCTGCTTTCTAGGATACATGATGATTTTGTAAAAATGTAAATGGCTCTATAGGTTTCAGACATCTGTTCACTTCTTAGGCTGCGTTATACTCATTGAGGGGGGAAAAGTTCACGGTACGATTTAAAGATACGTTATATACTGTTGTCATGAGAAATTCCTTCATAATTGTGCTTCTCTTGAAGCATAATATATTATTTCTTCAGAGCTTTCAGTTGACTTTTTGATAGGTTTATGTTAAAAATCAAATCACGTGAAGCTGGTGACTCTGTTCTGCCCCATGTTAAAAGCAGACCTGCGGTTCCGAGCCAGCCAGGAGATCTGGAGGCAAAGTGTTCAGTTACTATAGCGGGTTAGATTTCTTTGTAGATCGATTTGAGGCTCTTTTGTCCTGAAAGAATAATCCTGTATAGGTTTGTTTGAGGAGGCTGACACTTAAAATTATGGCAGATCTTTGTTGATTGATTGGGCATGGAGGGGAGAGAGAATATTCATGTTGATGGCCAGGGTGTTATGCTAAGGACTAGCTAAGACTTAAGATGTTGACTCAGATGTAGTGCTGAAGGCAGTGTTCTGTTTAAGAATTATAATTTTTCTTTCCTCGTGTATACTAATTACTATAGCTCTTCTACACAGTGGGTCTTCTGAGAAGCATGTGTAGTATTTTTGTCTTAGCTCTGGGTTTTTCATTGACATTTGAAGAGCAGGACAAATCATTAACTTGAGTTAGCAAGCACAGGCTTGATGTAGAAATGTTCAAGATTTAACTGGAAGTTAAGTTGTATGCTCACACTCACTTCAGCTTCTCTTCTCTCTGTGTTACAGAAATACTAATACGGAGCATTTGACCTTCTAATCTCTACAGTTGAATCTCCTGATACCAGGATTAGGAAAGAGTGCCTTCAGAACCAATATGTAGCAAATGGGTGTTATACCTCCGAAGCTCCTCCCTTGGTTCAACACTTGCATGTTTTAAGGATCATTGTCGCCTCAGCAGTGAATTGTTCTTGTGAACTTCAGAAACGGATTTCATGTGGTGCTTGCTAAACGTTGTGTCACCATGAGTAGTAATCTAGGAAAAGAAAAGGACTGTAAAGAGAAGGATCCAAAAGTCCCATCGTCAAAAGAAAGGGAGAAGGAGGCCAAAGCCTCTGGAGGATTTGGGAAAGAGAGCAAAGAAAAGGAGCCTAAGACCAAAGGGAAAGATGCCAAAGACGGAAAGAAGGACTCCAGTAGCACGCAGCCTGGGGTAGCTTTTTCAGTGGACAATACGATAAAAAGACCTAATCCAGCCACAGGTACCCGCAAAAAGTCCAGCAACGCTGAAGTGATCAAAGAGCTAAATAAATGCCGGGAAGAGAATTCAATGCGCTTGGATTTGTCCAAGAGGTCTATACACATGCTTCCATCAGCTGTCAAAGAGCTAACGCAGTTAACAGAACTTTATTTATACAGTAACAAACTGCAGTGCCTACCGGCAGAGGTGGGCTGTCTCGTGAACCTGATGACACTGGCCCTGAGTGAGAACTCGCTCACCAGTTTGCCTGACTCTCTTGATAACTTGAAGAAACTGCGCATGCTTGACCTGCGGCATAACAAACTTAGAGAAATCCCTTCGGTGGTGTACAGGCTAAGCTCCCTCGCCACGCTTTACCTACGCTTTAATCGTATAACTACTGTGGAAAAGGATATCAAAAACTTGTCAAAGCTCACCATGCTTAGCATACGAGAGAACAAAATCAAGCAACTACCTGCTGAAATTGGTAAGCGGTTATGCTGAGAGTTTAATTCTATGTTTATGTTCATTTTGCAGGTCAGTTAAGTATATAGAAACTGCCACTTCTCCAGGTGCCTTTCTCTATTTTAGACTTCATAAAATTATGCTTATGTAATGCAATGTAAGCTTACACTGAGAGTAATGAATAGAATCATAAAATCATAGGGGGTGGAAGGGACCTCGAGAGGTCATTGGGTCCAACCCCCCTGCCAAAGCAGGCTCCCTAGCTCAGATTGCACAGATAGGCGTCCAGACAGGTCTTGAATATCTCCAGAGATGGAGACTCCACAATACCTTGGATATATTTTTTTTTAAAACAACAAAAGCCCTTTTTTTTTAATCTTGTCTTAAACTCAAATGTATCTTGTTTTCATCTTTACAATATGTGAAACCACAAGGCATCTTCAGAGCCAGATGGTTTAAAAAAAAAAAGAGCTAGAAGGGCAAGTCTCATTTAAGATTTCTTCATAAATCATTTATGAACTGTTGCAAGTTATAAACACAATATGGGCAGGTTAGAGGGGTGTGACCATGGTAGTAATACAAGGTAGAATGGGTAGCTACATGCTATTACCACGAGGAAGCTGTTGGATACTGTCACGGTCAATAATGTAGGTTAATCATTTGTGAAAGCTTCTACCTTTTATAAGTAATAAATATAGTAATACGTGAACTTAATTTAAAGTAACCAAATGATGTAGGCATAGCTGATGATTCTTTTTAATGAAGAATTGTTTTTCAAACATTTTTACGAAAGTTTGAAAGATGGTGAAATAGTATGAAAGTGGTTTATTAATTTAAATACTTTATTACAAAAAATTTGCTGGAATAGCTGTATATCAAGAACTCTCAAGTTGTTCCTAATAGCTTCTGATTCATGGGAAACATCTTTTTCACACTATTCTCAAGCAGTAATTGAACAATGTACGTGCCTCATAAAAGGGAGGTTTTGTCATCAGTGGTGTTTTATTATGTATCACTAAGCAGAGCTTAGGACCCTTTAGGGGGAGGGGGAACACATGCAGTTCAACTGCTTCGACTTTCTTCAAGTGTGGGGGAAAATAACTCACAAAAGTCCTTAACCACTGCAAGAAATAATTCCTTAGCCCTGTTTTTAAAAGCTGTTGTGGGTTTTCTCATGGTCACCTACCCAGTGCTTGTGAGTATTTTATGTGTTACTGGAGTTGGCCCCTGCACTCACCAGTTTTGCAAAGCTTGGGAAACACTTGTGAATTCCTAGTAGTTCTTTTCCAAATTAGCTGTGCTCGCCTCTTTCTCCTGCACCTTGATGTGTTAGATAGGCAAGATAACATGTTCCTGATGGCAGGAACCTCCTGGGCATGTCTGAAATTGCAAATCACGTTACCAGCAATGTCCGGTACAGAGAACTTCTGTATGTGGTAACAGGAGTAAAGAAACATAGTGAGAGGGTGTAAGTTGTCAGTCTCTGCCTTTGGTTCCCTGTAGCTGCTTCCAGAATGGATTCTAGTGGAAACACTTTTTTTGCTAGGAAAAATTAAATGGCTAATGTGGTGTGTTTTCTGATCAATGTGATTTTTGAGTGGGCCTGAGAATGTCATCAGTCCCGGGAATTTCCCTTGGGAGAAGTAAGGAATTAAAGTTTTGACCTATTTTGACACTTCAGTTTAAGTCCAACAACCTCTTTGAATCTTTTACTAATCAGAGAATCGTACTGGAAACCACGGGGCTGATGTTTGCAAAAAAACCCCCCGCTGTGCTCTGTGTTTCTACATATGTTGAAGAAATTGTGGCCAATTTAGCTGATTGAGCTGTATTACAGAGCTATCAGGGCTTTACCTGGGTATCTCTGTGGCTCCGTTATTAAATGTAATCTAGCAAAGAGTCAGCTTCCGAGGTTCAACTGGGGATAGTACTGCATAAATGTAAATTAATACTGGTGTGTGAGGGGAAAAATCCTTCTGTGAGGTATTGATATTGCCCTTTAGAAACCTTTGGTAGGTGCAGACGTTACGGCTTCTGTGGAACCCCTTTAACTGTTTTGTTTGCTTAATTCCCGTAGTTAAGTGTGCGTTAAAGTATATAACTCCTGCATGTGTTTGTTCACAGTAGTCTTGAAAGAGATCGTGTGTAACAGTTTCATGGAGGTAATCATGAATAGGTATCATGAAGGATGATACGTGCCTTGCTTCATTCTTTTGTATTTTATTTCTTTTTAATTCTTGTCTTGATAGGCGTACAGGCCGTGTTCTTGGTTCTTTAGCAGACCCTAGCCTGAGAACAGCAACTACTTCTGCCTTTGTATCCAGCAGTTAGTCGTGCCTTTATTTGTATTGTGGCAATGCCCGTGTTCCTTGTTACGGGTCAGCACCTCATTGTGGGAGGCATTTCAGAAGCACAAATGTGAGATGATTGGCACCCTTCTGAAGACTTTCAGAGGCAAATTGCTGTGTTCCACAGCATCCTTTTTTAATCAAACTGAATTTCTCTAAGCTGCCTGCAATTGCATCAGCTGAAAAATAAATTAATTAAAGGATTCCTAAGTAAGTAGCACAAATAATTTTAACTGCCAAGACAGACAGAACAGGCATTTGAAACCCTTTTTCCTCAAATAGTAAAACCAGACAAGATAGTTTCACTTTTGTAATTTATTTCTACTTGTTCACTTTCATGTGTCTTTGTTCTAATACCAGGATGAAATGTTTCAGTTGGAAAAAGTTAAAACAATGAAACTGCTGAGAAATTTATTTCTTACTTTCCAGTGGAACTTCTGGTTCTTTAAATGCTTGTTATTTCTCTACATTTTACATGTGCACTTTAAAGAGAGTTGCCTTTTAAGTTCCAATGATTTTAATCCCTTGTATGTTTATAATATATTTCCTAAGTGGAATATACTATGAAACATGCTTATATTATCAGCTTGTAACTAACACAGAAATTTGTTGCCACAAAGCAGGAAGCAAAATGAAGCTGTTATCTTTTTACAAAGCAATATCATGCCAAGCATTTAAAATTCTTTTTAAAAATACCCCATTGTTCTAAAGCTTAAGGCTCACATATCTGATGGTAAGCAACTGTGCTTGTTCGTATTTTTAAAAATTCAAAGCTTATGTAAACCTTTGACTTGTCCAACAAGGGAGAGTCTTGCAGTAGCTGGCTACGATGTGTTCATGTTGCTGATCTGGTATGCAGCTGCATGGAAAACCCTGGGTTTTCTTTGCCCTGTTTTTTGCAGGTAAATGTGCTACAAAAGACTGCCCTGGACAAAAAGAAAATTAAAACCCCAGAGTTTGAAAGATGGGATGTTACTACTGTTCCCTCAAGGAACCAGTGTTGAGTGTGATGAAATTAAAGTTGCTGGTGCTAGAGACTCCTGATGGCTTTCCTTACTACTGGACACAGAATACCTGTTTAGTATAATTCTAAAAGGCTTTACAACGTTAGGACCTTGCTCCTTTAAATTAAAGGGTCACCTGATTTGTAGCAATCATTGCATTTAATTACTCTTCTAGGAATCTTTAGTCTCCAGCCTTATAAAGTTTATTTTCCTTCTGCTCTTATTGAAAGAAATTGAAGGTAGTTTCTGGAGCGTTAAGTGCTCTCATATTTGAGGCCCTTCTTTTCTCCTGACACCCAATATGTCTGGCTAGTTGATTTTAGTGCCAGTAGTGTTCCACTGTTCTTAGATGCATCAGTTTACCTCTGTTGCTTACACTTGCTCATCTATTCTCTGTGCAGAGAGAGTCATATTATCTCCCAGTCTACTACTCAGGCCAGAATTTCTAGTCTGTAAGAAAGTCTCCATCCTGGCACCCTGCTATCCATTTTCTGTGTTGCCTTATGTTTTGAATCTGCTGGGCATGCTTGTTAGTATGAATATGCCATCCTGGATGAGAATTTTTCTCTCTGTGCTGGAGAGTGGTTTGGGTTGGAAGGGACTCTCCAAAGATCCTCTAGTTTCAACCTCCTACCATTGGTGGGACAGCCTCCATTAGACCAGGTTGCCCAATGCCCCATCCAACCTGGCTTTGAACACTTCCAGGGAGGGGGCATCTGCAACTTCTTTGGGCAAGATAACTCCTTGCATCATCTATGTTAGACTTACCATACAAATGCTCTTGTGATCACTGAAAACACCCTCACTCTTTGTCTTCTCTGTTCTTACTGTCTGCTGGGGGTCAATCTGTGATCCTGTTAGAAACACACTCTTCTTAACACTACCAAATGTCATCCAGTTTTCATTATTTTTAGTTACCTGTTTCTTCTAATGCCTCTAGCTTGCTAGGAAACCCTTACTTTCCAAGGTGTTGCTGAAGACACTGTAGAAGATTGGTCTTCAGGTGAATTCTTAAAGACTCTTGGAAAGGTAATCTCCATCCAAGCTGATAGGTTACTTAGTGTTACACTCATAGTGAGTTGTAGTCAATTCCCAGGCTATCTTGACATCATCTACTAGTCAACTGAGTCTCCTAGCTATTTTCTGCATGCTACTACATCAGACATCTTCATCGAGTCTAGGTTGACTAGATCTTCCATAGTTTTGTAGAAAACTGCTAACTGTATGCCAAACCTATTTAACATTTTATTGATTGAGGCAAAGTGATTTGAAAATTCTCTTCATACCTTTTACTTTAATACCTTCTGTTAATACTTTCTGCAAATTTTGTTGGTCTTCTGCATAACCTATAGATTACTGTGAGGTCATCTGAAGCCTTCCCTTTTTATTTCACTTATCTTAAGTTTTGAATTGTTAGTCTCCAATCCTGTGGTAGCGTTCCTTGTTTGATAGATGGTGTGGAAACTATACTACTGGTCATGTAATTTAAAAATAAGTTTCTATAAATGTTGTTCTTAAACATCTTCCACTTGCTGTGCAAGCATACAGTATAGATACTTATTAGATAATAAATTCATTTTAGGGAACCTGAAACTAACTCTAAAACATTTCTTAAAAGCACTTTCTGAGTGACTATAAAACACTTAATGTTGTTAGCAAGACACATAGTTGATCAGATTCTTAAGTGGTCCTGGAAATGCCTTGAAAACAACTGACCTGTTGGATGAGTATTGTCTTGAGGAAAACCTAGAAGAGGTGAAGAAGCTACCAGCCCTGAGCTGCTGGGAAGTAATCTAAAGTTTGCCTCTATTTTGGGCTTTAAACTGTCTTTAGTAGTTAAACAACACAAACTTAAATGAGGTGACTACACTGGGGGAAAAGTTGCTTTGCATTTAAAATAAATGTTTTAGTGAGAAAGAGGAAGTGTTATTACCTATCATCTCTAAACAGATGTGTGTGTTTCTGGTCTTTTCTTTCCCCCTTCAGAGCCACAATACCTCCTATTCTTTTGCATCCAGTTGCCTTACAATAGATAGGATGATGACAATAACGTTTATTGTCTTTTCAATATTCAGAAGGCTTCTTAATTTTGAATAGTCGTTTACCCAACTGAGCTAACTATGCAAACCAACAAAAATGAAGAAAACGTTGTCTGTACTTTCAACAAAGATAGTATTTTAGTAATTTGGCAAATTAAGACTCTAGATACCTAGCAAATCATTGCACCTAGCAATTTATTGGGACTTCTCTTAACACTTTTCCAGCAACTTGTATATTGCCTCTACATTATTGAAATTACTTTAATAGATTGCATAGTAAGCTGCAGACTTGATATGCATTGTTGTAGTTTCAAATATAAATAGATTTGTTTGAATAACATAGAAAAGTACTCAAAAAACGACTTAACTGAAAACATATTCCAAAGTTTATTGTTGTTGGGGTTTTTTTAATTCATTTTCTGCATGTTTAGCCAGAAGCTCTGTTCAAGAGTAGTTGGATTAGGGGGAGTTTTCATGAAACGTTTGTGCGATGTGTAAGAGCTTCATGATGCTGAAAGGGGTAGTATCTATCTACTCCTCACAGCTTCCTAGCCAAGCTGTTCCTTGGTGAGCTGAGTTATCACTAGTACTAACACAAAAATACTAATGGTTTTGCTGATTTTGTTGTTTGTTACTTCAGTTAGTTGAAATCAGTAAGTTTCAGCTAAGACTGGAACTGGAGTAGGAGGAGTGGGAGAGCATCAACTGGAGCAGGGAGAGCAGGACTACTGCTTTTGCCCACACTGAGCTGTTAAATCAGCTTGGCTTCTTGCTGCTTGCTTGTGAAACCTCACAGGTAGGATAGCTCATGTTGTGTAAGAGCCTATGAAGTGCACTACACATGGTTGGAAGAAGGGTGGATTACTGTCTGCAGAAAGCCATTGGAAACACATCAGATAATATTTTCAGAATTGTTCTTTATTCCTTTCCTTCCCTACTTTCTATGTTTTGTTCCACAAAGCCCCTGTGTAGCTTATTGGAGTCCTGGTAGCATCATCTCAGCCCCACCCTCCTGAAGCGATTACTTGTTATGTTTTCATTTACAGTGGTATGAATTCATTGATGACAGTTGTTTGAAGGCAGAGCTGCTCCATGTTGTGCTTTGTGAATCTAGTCTTACTTACAATTTGCCTCCTACCTGACAGTGGTGATAAATTGCTAGAGTGCATCTTGTCCAGTGCCCTGCTTCTGATTGTAGCCTTAAGCAAACATCTGCATATAAACAGGGTAAGTGCATATATGAGGCTTAACCTGACTCCTTTCCTAGATTCAGCTCTTTTCATATCAGGGGTTTCCTGAGTCTGGTGCAGCCTGTCTCTTTGGTAATGCTCAGTAGACTCGGTTGCCTTTCCTTTAAACTCCTGTAAACAGTTTGCAACCATAGCAAGGTCCACAAGCTTGCTGTGAATGTTGTTCTTGAGGTGAACTCAAGGCCTCACATACAGAGGTCACCCTTATCTCCCTGTCATCGGCAATGTGCATACCATTCTTCCAGATTTTGCTTCTGAATACTGATGGGTTGTTTGAAGTCTGTCACTTCATACATGAAGATAGATATGGGTCTCTGGTCCCCCATATTGCTTTACATTTTATATACCTAATGTCATCTGTCATTTTGTTGCCCTGGCAGTTACCTTCCTGAAGTTTCTCTGCAGTTTCTCCCTTTGTCCTTAGTGTTAGGAATAACATGGTATCAATCAGCAAACTTCTACTACTACTCAGCAGTAGTAGACTAAAAGATCACTGTTACAAAGATGTTGAATATATATACTTACCAAGTGCAAAACCAGAACTTACCTGATCGCTTGGTTGTTGAATCTTTGGTGGCATTTATGGAATAAAACCTTAATGGAAGGGTTTCAGTGTGGAAGCTTTTCCAAAACACAGCCTGTGTTCTGTTTCCAAAACCCATTTCTGTGGAAATGGGTTTGCAAGGTGGACTCCAGTTTGATTGCCATATCTGGTAAATTGTCCATTCCAGTCAGATCAAAAACTTGAAGATTAGAATGTAAGAATGCAAACGTTTTCAGTCAGGCAGTCAGCATGGGAAGGATGAAAACCAGAGGAACTGTCTTGGGATGAGGCCAAGCAAATGCTTCAGCTTGCAGGCTGTTACTTAAGCCTTTTGCATTTCTTGTACAGGAGGTTTATTGCATTCCTCCATGTTGTGTTGAAGGAACTGTTTTGCACAAGAGAGTTGTTTTTTCAAAGACAAGGTTACAGCAACTTTGGATAATTTTATCTTCATAGTACACCCAGCTCAAATAGGAATAATATTGTCAACGTGGTTGAAATTACATTTGCATAATTTCTGCAGGTTTCTTAAGAGTCCAAATATTGTGTTTTCTGTCTGTGAATGCAACTCTTATTATATGGAGAATCTGGTCAGGGCTGTTCAGCAAGGGAAATATTTTTAGATTGCAATTCAAGGAATCTGCCTACACCAGACTTGGAATGTCTCTGAGACTCTCTTCAGTTCTTCCCTTCCCCCAACTACCCAATACTTAGATCATTTGTGGTTTCTTCACTATTTTGAAACTCTTTTTCATAACACTTGCACCTGTTTGGTTTTCAGTAGCACAGACAGCAACCCAGATGTGTGCAGCTGCATTAGTTCATGTCTACTCACTCCATGCTGCATATAGTGCCTCCTTATTAAATGACTTGCTAGGTGCAAAACTTCAGTGGTGCTCTGAATTTCATTTCCCTTTTTAGTTTTTTTAGCAGACCTGACAATACAGAGAAATATTTGTTTACATTATTTGTATCTAAGAACTTTCTGTTTCAGCAGTTTGAAGGAAGCCAAGTTGTGCCCCTGGGCTTAGTTGACATGTTCATTTCTGCAAACACAATGGTTGAGAATATTTTTGTATTTTTGTATTCTAACGTGGTGAAAGCATTAAGTTCTGAACAGAAGTGGAACAAATACAGGCATGGATACATGTGTACTGCTCTCTAAAAGTCAGAGAAAATGACTGCTTATTTGATGCAGTTCTGGCAGCTTTCTTGGGCTGCTGGAAGAGTGAAGAACTTGATTTTGTCCAGCTTCAGCTTTGGTGTCTACATTTTGATTCCTGTGAAAACTCTTGTGGGGATGCAGTTTTGTCAGCTAGTCAAATTCCTCTTGATTATGTTTTCTTCAGGCTGGTTTTAGGATAATGATTAAGTAGTCTTGCCTTTTGATCTACTTGCGGAGAGCATATTGGGATGTTGCTCCAAGTGTAATGCCAGTAAATGCTGTCAGCTTGTTAGAAGACCAGCTTTTTTCTTTTTAAAAAATTTTTTTCCTGTTATATATATCAATGCTGCAATTATTTTAACTGTTTGGATACTTCTCTAAGCGCTGAGCTGCTTCCCTTAGGCAGCCCTTGCTACAGCAGCTGGGTGGGTGGTTAGCCTTTAATATTTGAGAGCAGGCGTGCTTGTTCCACGCTCACAATGGACAGGATCCAAGACGTGACCCCAGGTTCAGCTTCACCACAACCCCCCCAGCCCTTCCCTGCAGAGCTGTTTCCTCACCAGCTGGTGTGAGGCTGTACAAAGTTCGTTCTTTCTAGGTGCAAGGCTTTGCCTTTTTCTTGGCACTTATGGGGTTCCTGTTGGTTTACTCTATGGCCCATCTCAAATCTTGCCTTGAGCCCTCGCTAAGACTTTCTTCTACATGTTACCCATGTTTAAAATGTTTGAACACGTTTTTAATTTTATTTATATTTGTTTCTTTCAGCTATAGACAATAAATAGTGTTCTACTGTTACAACTTGTTGAAGCTTGTTTTAGACCAGATTTTGAATATTTCTTTTCAGTTGAGCTTAGCTTCTGTGTTTTTGAGTGGTTCCCACAACTAGATCCTGCAGTGCATTCTGCAAACTCAGAATATTTTATTGACCTTATTACTTACTTATATGAATATTTTAGCTTTGGTACATAAGTCACTTGTGACTATATTATAATTGCTTTCTTTCTACTCAGTAACTCTTCTGTGTAACTTAGAGCTGTGCAGTAATAATTCAAAATAGCTCTGACTGCTTAATTGTTCTTTTGGGCAGTTGGTAACTCACAGAATCATAGGGGTTGGAAAGGACCTTGAGAGATCATCGGGTCCAACCCCCACAACAAACAGTGCAGACGGGCTGTTCCACTGATGCACTCAAATCTCAGGGAGAGTAAAATTGTTCTGATTTTAGAAAAAAAAAATAAATTCAGGAGACTTAACCCAAAGAGCTGGATAGACAAACTAAACTCTTTTGTGTGTGTGTCAGCAAAGAACCTACTGAGAGATGAACAATTACCAAACATATAGGAACTGTTTGTAACTTGTTCCCAACATTGCTGGTTTCAGGTAATTATTCTTTACAAACTAGCTTACAACCAGTGTCCTGACACACCAGCCTGAAGTCCCACTAATATTTGCATTCTTCTCTTCCTTGTACTTTCCATAAGAGCCTTGATCCTCCTGCTGTGTCATCTGGCCCAGGATTTATCATGTTGTGAAGGATTTCATAATTTTCAATCTGCTTAAGCATGGGCAGGCACAGAGTTAATCCAGTGGAAAACAGATATTACAAATTGTGTTTGCTGTTCGAGACCGGTGCCCACTGAGTAGGAGACGCTCAAGCCTGGAGATGCTGAAGCCTTTTCCTGCTGACCTATACTTTCTCCCTACCTGACTGTTACTTTGTGTGTACTTTTTATGGTTGTGTGTTTTGGGTTTTTTGGGGTTTTTTTGGTTTTTTTTTTTTAATGAAGCTGTATTTTGTTTTTTAAATGGCCAAGAAGAATTTTCAGAGTTATGTAAGTCTGGGCATGTAACTTGGTCCTCCTGTCATAACAGGCTTTCAAGGTTAGCCTTGTAATGGGACTATAATTCTGCCTCATTATGCAGAAAATATTAGTCATTTCATAATGCTGGGGTTTTTCAGCAGGTATATTTAGCTTTGTCATACTATAACATTTAGTCTCAGTGCATATGAGAATAACAGTGAGGTGATTGCTCACCCCACCTTTTTTTTTTAAGGATTGTTGAGATGTATTCTCAACTGTATTTTTAGCAATGTTTTTATCTGGAAGGTGGTTGGGAATCTTCACAAACTTTTATCTGAAAAAGTGTGTGACTTGTCTGAATTTTTTATCTTGCAGAACCTTTTAAAATACAAATTTTGAAACACTACATAATAGAGTGTAACTAACTTTTGCAAAGATTATTTATAAACTACTCTATGATTTGATATATGGGCATTACTTCTACTTCAAAATCTTTTGTCAAGCTGTCTAGTATGTGCAGTTTCTGTCTGCTTTCTTGGCAGACTTTTGAGCTTCAGTTGTTGGGGTTTTTTTTTCTGCTTTGCAATTACTGAGCAATATAGCATTAACAAACCTTCCAAAATAAAACTACTCCAAGCCCTAGCACCTTCCTAGTTTATTTTCTAATTGTCTTGAAGATGCTTATCTCCTCAGTGCAGTTGCACATAGTTGAGAGAGAATCCTTTATTCATTACAGTGAGCTTAAGATTTGTTTATTTTGAACGTTATTTCTAGCAAAAAGAGTTTGTTCATTTTACCTGTGATTAGTATTTCCCTTAAAGTAGTGTTTGCCTTACTCCAGAGATTTTTGGGTGTTCAAACAGCCCGTTGGTGAAGTGATGGTAGTGTTGTCCACATGATGAACAGGGGTGGGTTTTTCTGGGTGAGGCTGATTTTGAGCTGGTGTATTTCTATTAAATTGGTTAAGATACAAGCACGTTTCAGCAAAATTTATGTAGTACACCACAAAAGAGCAAATACTGATTTTAAATTTTTTTTTTAGTAGGAATAAGACCATGAGCTCCTCACTCATCACCTGTTTTCCTTTTTGTACCTGAGCAAATCTATCTTTTAGGGAAACTTTTCCTTTGCCCTCTATATGCTGCTTAACCTTGCCAAGAAAAACCACCAGATTTCAGTTCTATCTTGATGAAACTTATTTTCACCTTTTTTTTTCTTTGAGAAGTGTTTCTTTCCATACAGTTGCTGCTGTTCAGACAACAAGTAGGACAATTTCAATTGCTGAAACAAGCAGGCTTTACATCGGCTCCTAGGAACAGCCTTGTGCAGATGGCCTTTGGTTTGGCCTCTTTGTTCTTGCAGATCATTATTTGTTGTATTGATTGTTTATGCCATGTGTTTATCCTGGCATAATATTTGAAAGAGCTGCTGTTGTGCAGCAGTGCAGGGGACAGTGCATCCATTCACTGGGCAAAGCACTGCTGTCAGGAGGCTGGTGAAAGAGCTGCCCCTGTTCTGTAGGTGCTGGGATGTTTTTGTAGTTTCAGTCACGTTAACTGTAGTGTTGCTGGTGCTCAGACCTCCATGAACACAGAGAGCCTTTCATACAGGAAAATACTCAGAGTTTAAAGAGAAGACTGGGCAGATGGTGCTCATCGGCCACAGGGCACAACCAACACTGGTTTGTAAAGGACTGGACCCTTGTATTTTCTTATGACTCCCTTTTCCCCATACATATCCTTCCCAAATCACATCAATTCCTCCCTGTCCCCTTCCCTAAAGATCCCATAGCAGTTCTTAACCATCCCAAGCTGCTTTTCCTTGCACCCCATAGTAGGTGTTCACACCTGATATGCAGTAACAGCCCTCGTTCTGTGAGGTGCTCCGGATAGCCTTTCCATGTACTTCCTGTGATGGTTCTCTCACTGGCCATGGGGCTGACAACTCTCCTGGGACAGTCCAATGAACATTTGGGCTCTTCCACCCACTGCTGGGCCTCCATGCACCTTTGCATGTGGAAATGCCCTTCCACCATATCACCTATGCATTTTTCACCTTGCTAAGGACATTGATGTGAGAACTCTTCCCATATGTTATGGAGAACAACAGGAGAAATGCACCATGAGTGCTTTTATTGACTTGCATGCTCTCCGTGTTGAGTCTCAGTACTACATGGTGAAGTACTGAAAGAATTTTGATGCCAACAGCACTTTACCTCACCTCTCCTTTTGCCCTGAGTGGTAAAAAAGACATTATATCAAATCATAAGCATGATTGCATCCAAGACTGAGATTCCTTACTGAGTAATGTGAACTAAAAACTCAATAATGTATCTTTTGAAATTGCTTTCCTTAAGCCTTTAAGATAGGGCTTTAACTTCCACTTGATTTCTTCTCTAAAGCCTAAAATTTATTGGGCAGTCCTCAATCTGTTTTAACACACAAATTTTTTATTAAATGTTTGCCAGTATTGCTTTTAAAAATAATGCCAGCATCTTTCATGTAGCAGTATTAAGTATGGCTATCCACATGAAGCCAGTGTTAGCTTGCCTTTAGCTGGCTAAATAAACACAGGCATCTCTACTTTTTTTTCTTCCCCCAGAATTAGCTAGTGAGATACTTGTTTCAGGCACGTAGCTTGCTGTTGTCAAAGTTTTCAGCAGGTGCAAAAATGAAGTGCAGCAAATGTTGCTTCAAAACCTCAAGTCTTTCTTCGACTTCAGCATATGTAGAGTGGGAAGAGTCAAGTAAATGAGAAATCAGTGTGATGAAATAAAATTTATGCCACATTTCAAACTTGACATCATTGATTTAGGTCTGAAGTGAAAACAAATGAAAACAGCAATCAAAGTGAAAGCTACAGCCCCAAAGTGCATGAAGGTTCTTGAGTTACCTCAGTGAAGATCTGTGGGGTTCTCTTTTTGTTTGTTTGTTTAAAGGGAGAGATTTTGAAGTCGTCTTCAAGCTTTTCTTCCTCCTTCTATTGCCTTCTACACTTTGCCCACTTGTTTTCATGAATAGCAGAAAGATATTCCTACCACAGAACATTAACTCTGGCTCAGTTTTTTTCTTAAATTTGCTTTCTTTTGCATATTAATGGTATTGAAATGTGTGGTTTATGAAGGGCTGGATGCAGCATGTTTGTCTCTGGAATACTTCAGTGATAACTTAGGAGAGGGGGCACACACACAGTGATGGAGGAGCCGCTTAAGCACGACCGTCAACATTTCTATCTGCCTTGTTTCTAGAAAAACATCCCAATTGGTGTTAACAAATGCATATATAATCTGTAATATATATTAATAATCTAAAACAACAGAATAATTTAGCTTTTGGGGTTGGCTTTTTTCTCATGGCCTTTCAGAACTGTTTTGTGATCTATGTAGTAAGAATTGTGGCTACATGACACCTGCAACTCAATACAGAGTCTGAATTCATAAAGATTTTAAGATTTATTACATCACCATTTGTGATTATCTGCTGATCTCATGGGTAGTCAGTCTACACGTCAGAACTTGCCCAAGCTAGTCCTGCAGGCCTGTAGGAAAATCCTTAAAGGAATGTGTCAAACAAAACAACACTGAAGCTTAAAAATAGACATTTGCTCCTCAAAAGGAATTTGCTACTCTTCCAAATTTGTTAATTCACTGAGTCATGCTCTTATACACAAATACAGTGACCTCATCTTTACTGGATAGAACTGTTCAACTTAGTTGCGTGAATTTCACCTTCATCAGATGCAAAAAATGTGAATGCATACACCTGTATTCATGCACACACATGTAATTGCTTTTTAAATCCAACAAGCTATTGCTCAGAATACAGTATATTTGGCATTAAATAGGAGAAACTATGCAGAGTTGTGCCTGGCTGTAAATTAGTGTGTAAATGTCAGGAATGAACTGGTTCAGAGTAAAGCAGCTCTAAGCAAGTTCACTCTTTTTTAAAGCTTAACAGATAAGCCTGTATTTCAAACTTATTTGCTATAGCTCTGCTTGAGTGTATAAAATACAATACTCTGTGTAAATAGGTTTACAGTTTACTTATATGTTGCCTTTTTTTGGTGATGACTAAAAATTGCTAAAAGTAGCACTCGATTTCTGGTGGATTATCTAGGTTGGCAGCCAAATAATTTTGATGTCACTTAATTGTCAACAATTTTATGTCTGAAAGTAAGAAATGTGATTTACTCTGTGATGTGTTAAACTTATGGACAGCCTGAAACAAGTGTCAGGTGTTTGTATTCAACAGCTTGAACTGTTAGAAGAAAATCAATCAATAAATAAGATTTCTTCTGAGAATCTGTAAAAGCTTTATCTGTGATTTTCAAAACCTGCGTTGATCAGCTTTTTAGATCTGACAGATGAAACTCTTTTATATTTCTAACATTATGGTAGCAATAGCATTTTTCAGATCATCCCAAAACCTGATTGTATTGATCTCTGCGTGGACATCATTGTCTAGAGCTATACATTAAAGATCTTGATGTTTTTGGTTTTCTTGTGTGCTTATAGGTGAGTTGTGTAACCTCATAACGCTGGATGTAGCGCACAATCAGCTTGAACATCTTCCAGAAGAGATTGGAAGCTGCACACAGATCACCAACCTTGACTTGCAGCACAATGAGCTCTTGGACCTGCCAGAAACCATAGGTATGTAAAGAGTCTGGAGAAGAGAAAACAAATCATTCTTGTTCACAAATCATTCATGTTCAGAAAGAGGAACAAATTTAAAAATGAGTATTTGGTTGGTGACTAGAGAATGACTGGTGTTCAGCTCAGGGCAACTTCACACTCCAGATCAAAAGCAAGGGGAGTGTGTATTACCCTATGTGTAGTTTCTGGCTTGCTGAATTACATTATTAAATCTAGATGTGCTGCAGAGTGTGGCGTCATCTAAGAATGAGAGCTATAATGAGCTATATAAGAGCTAAATAAATTTTCCAGTTTAAGGTGTTTTGTGGTTATGAATAAATATCTTACAGCTTGTTTGTACATTCTGTAATGAAACTGACCTTATAAAGGAATAAAAGGCTAAAAGACACTAGGCTGAAGTATAATACTTTAGCAGACATTTTAAATTTACGTCCTTGGCTAAAGAAAAATAACTAAAAAGATCTATGTTTCACCTTTATTCTTTGGATTTAATGCTTTTTCATAGAACAACTTAAAAAAACCCAACCCTTCCATGTCCACAAAGTCCATGTTCTAACAGAGAATTTGCAACTTAGGTTGGGAATAAGACTGAAATAAGTACTGTCCTAGTTGGTTTCAGAATCTCATATAGGATGAAACAACAAAATATGACTTTTCCTAGTTAATTAAATCAGTTTTAAACAGATGGCAGAGAAAGATGCATGCTGTGATTTAAAAAGACAAAAAACAAGGCCATCATGATTTTGAGCTCTTATTTGTCATCAGAGCATGCTTGGAAGAATGAGTGTTATCACTTAATATTTCTATTGAACATTTTGTTAATGTGTTTTAACGCATGGTAAAGGCAATGAGCAGGAGAGTGAGGAACCACTTAACAACCCTCCAGCTTTTCTTAGAGCAGTACAGTGTTGAGTCTGGAGCTACTGTGGCTTTTTTGTTTAGAAAGTTTGACCTGGACAGAGTTTACATTGATGAAGTATCTCCTGGAACTAAACTTCCTTCCTGGACGTATGTATAACATACTTGTCATATTTAGGAAGTGAATTATCTGGATAAAGTACTAATTATGAGAAAAATTCTCTAAGCAAATGTTAGATTTCCATTGTCAGGGCTTTTACACCATAGTTGTACTGTTCTGCACAAGAATCAACTGCGACTTACTGGGTTGCTTAGGGACTGACAGTTGCTGAGCCCTTGGAGGACCACAAAAATCTTAGTTA
Source organism: Laterallus jamaicensis coturniculus (assembly GCA_022605575.1). Taxonomy (NCBI): domain Eukaryota; kingdom Metazoa; phylum Chordata; class Aves; order Gruiformes; family Rallidae; genus Laterallus; species Laterallus jamaicensis. The sequence goes on from JAKCOX010000006.1 coordinate 30,274,336, forward strand.
TAATATGCAGCAAGACTGTGCTTACAAGGAAAGGCCTTTGGGTAGGAGAGGCACAGAGTTACTTATGCAGTTAAGTCATTTGAGATAGATATGAAATTGCTGACTGTGCAATCAAGATAGTTTGGACTTACAATAACTTTCTGAAGAAATAGGTAAGCTGAGGTGGCTGGTATTGTGTCAGGTTCATACCTGGTTCGACTGGATTTCTGCCTCTTTGTTTTTCCATTGCATTGTCTCTATAGTTTTTTGAAGTTACTTATTTTTAAATGTATATAGCTGTCTCTTTACATGTTTATCTGAGCTGAACATCAGTGCTATATATCTTAACAAACCACTTAAACTGGCTCAGTTTTTGCTCTAGTGGAAACTATCTGTTGTTTGTCTTGACCAACTTTTAGTAACTGGGCATTTCTGTCTAGACTAAAAACTTAAAGTCAAAAATTGGTATTTGTGCCATATATATATATATAGTTCACAAACAACCAGGCTTTAATACTGAAGGGAAAAACTTTAAACTCCAGCTTAAATGATAATGATCAACCTACATTTATGCATGTTACAGAAAAGGCAGCCGTAGCCAGTTCAGCAACATTGGCTCTGTTTCTTAGTCATCGCAGTTTTGGTTCAACATTAAAGCAAGTTGCGGCTTGATTTGTAGATTGCAGCTTGCTTTGTGGTCAGGGCTGTTCAGCAAGAGACTCTGAGTACAGAGAACAACCCAGCGAGTAAATGGCGCGTGGCCGCCTGGCATGCGTCGCTTGGCGCGGCTGCGGGATGGTTCTTCCAGCCTCTCCATCTCTCCCTCTGGTTCCTGTCCCTTCTACCCAGTGTTTGGCACAACTGGCTTTTCTGGCTGCATTTGCACCCTGCCAGGTTTCAGGATGCTAACATGCAGCTCTGGTAATGTTTCCCCAGTTCAGTCAAACTGGGCTGGGGGTCCCAGACTGGTACGAAAAAGACCAGGAACGTTGGCTCTTTGTAATTATTTAATGTACTATGAGCCTCTTGTTATGGAACAGACTTTTGCTGCTGAGTCCCCATCTCCCTCCACTGACACCCTTTTGATAAAGGCCTGTAGGTTTTATCTTTTTTTTTTTTTTTTTTTTTTCTTGAAGGGATGCTTTGAAAAACAGCAGCAAAAACCCCCCTTCCTTTTTCATTTCCCCCTCCCCTGAAAAAGGATACCTTCCCTCCTGCCCCACTCAAAATAACTCCAAAAACCCCCCCAAACCATAAAAAATGCTCTTAAATTCACTGCTGAACTCTCTAACCAAATTTTGGTTTTACCACAGAAGGATTTCTGAACCTGCTAACTAAAAAAAAACCACAACAAAACCCAAACTTGTTTTCTACCTAGCAGTACAGTGCTGAAATGTGCCAGAGCTGTGAGGAAGGGATGTTGGAGGGTGACATGCAGGGGAGTGGCAGGGAAGGGATTATGCATCAGCAATGATTACAGAGGTTGCAGAGCCAATATACCCACTCTGTAAAAATACAAAGCTCTTGTTTCAACAAACACTGTATAAGCATGCTTTCATGCAGTAACAAATGTCGATTTTTAGATATTAGTTGTCAGGAAGTGACCTAATGTCTTGCTTTATAGATATTGGCTTAATACATTCATATCTGTATTTCTGTTGATTGAAAACTGTAAAGTACTTTGTACATTAGATCACTTCCTGTAAGAAAAATGAGCTTTGTGCAACGGCTTAGTGCATTCCAAGAGTCTCAAGTCTAAAATCAAAATCATAGGATTTTAGCTTAGTGTTTTACTTGCAGATTTTTCCCCCTACCCTCATGGTGTTGTAGTTTTTTGGGTGAAATTTTTATCTACTTTTATTTTAGACAATGTCTTATCTCTGTCTATGTAGCTGGCCTACTAATACATCCAAAAGATAAAAGAAGGTGAAGAACAAGCCATGTATATTAATAATTGTACCTTTGAGGTCAGGAGAAAGCAAATTTGGGTGGAGTAAAGTGTTTCTTTGGACTACAAACTAGTTTAGAAAATTTTGTGCTGCAGATGCCACATTGAGAGTGTTCCCTCTTTGAACTCTTAATTTTAGCATTCTGTACAAACATGTTCATGATTTCTTATTTAAAAGCATAGAAACACTTGAGAAGGAAATTTAACAGAATTACAGCTTTTAAAAAAAAATCAGATTCTTCATTTGTTTTGTAACTTTCTGGCTTTGTGTGTTTATGTGTGCAGTTTGCTTATAGTCAAATGTGTGCAGTATTCATGGACATTTAAGGCAACAGGCATTTTAATAAGAAAAAGAATAGTCAGTTGTAAATGTTCCAAAACAATGCTTTAAAAGCACAAAAAATCCTGCCACAGGACACACTTTCCAGTGTCTGACATGACACAGCTCTGAAGAGATGGCTAAGAAAATGAGAGGCATGTTCAAAGCTCCACACTATCTATACCCCTGTCCTTTGCTGCTACAGAAACTGAAATCGTAACTCTCACCAAAGCAGATGTGTGGGGTAGCTGGGCCATTTTTGCTGGTTGACATTATGCTCTGACTAGGCTTCTAACCTGCCTAGCCCCAGTGTAGTTCTGAGAGCACTGCTGTGCTTTTAAACCATGCAGTTGATAAAGCATGAGCATGGTGACGGGAACCGGGCGTAAGTAGCTGGTACGGCTGAGGCTATAGAAACTGCAGCTGGGAGCTTTCAGTCCCCCGGCGTCTGAGCACGGGCGTTTCTGTAGAAAAGTGGAACTACATTAGAACTGTAATATCCGTTTAGCAGGTTTAGCCCAAACTGGGTAAGTCTTGTCCTGAAACATCTGACAAATGTGCCAGTCCTGACAGAACCCGGCAGAGCACTTGCAGCTCCCTGGGCGCTCAGGGGTGATGTTACATGTGACGGATGGGTTTGGTGTTACTAATTGCGTGCCACTCTGATGAAGCAAAGTGTTTAGGCTCCTGCTCCAGGTTTGATGGAGGCATTTGTGTTCTTAAAACTTAAGGTGGTGGCCTAGAGTTTTGGCCTGTGAGCGCTCAGTTATTTGCAGGATCAAGGCCATTTCCATAGTCTCACGCTAGGAGATCTGATCAGCGTTCAGTGCTTTGTCTAAGGTTTTGTCCTTGGACTGTGCTGTTAATGCAACATTTTAAAATCAGATTCTGCTAGTATTGGGCAATCTCAATAAGCTCAGCCTTTTCTTTATGGTCTGTTATAAGCCTTTCTTTTGGTCTGTTATAAGCCTGTGATGATTCTCATGGTGGTCTCATAAAGGGAATGAAGCTTCTGGCTCTTGCTGGCTTCAAGTCTAGACTTAGTAAATGTAATGCAGTGAAATTGGCTAGAAGATGGTGAGTGGCAGGAGAGAGTAAGTGGGAAGTGACTGCTCGCTGCCTCCTCCAAGGGCAGAACGGGAGGGATGAAGCAAAAAGCTGTGAGGTGTGGACCGCAAACCAGTCACAAACAGACTGTGCTGCATGTGATGGGTAGAGTGCTTGGGTGTCAGTGTTCGCACAGGTTGCTGTAGATGCTAAAAGCTCGCAGGGCAACGTGACAATTATGCAGAAAAAACATGTATCAGTTGCTGCTAAATTTGGGAAGCTGTTGAGCCACACGCTGCTGAATCTCCCTGGCTGTTGGGGAAGTTTCAGGGTGTGCTTTCCCTTTTCTTAGGTTCTTCTCTTGGTATCTGCTGTTAGGGGTTTTTTTTTCCTTTTTGCCTCCTGGAGAAAAAATGCTAGGTAGATCTCTAGCCTGAGAGCAATAATTCTCACATTCCTTAATTAGCTAAAATTATAAATGTATATTCATGTGTTATACATTTTCTGATTACTCTATATAGAAGGGCAGACTTAAAAAAATTAAACACATCGATCACTTAGGAAAGGTTAATACGGTTTTTTTTCTGCATTGCCAGTTAGGTGTAAACTGTTCGTATAATGTGATTTACATTTACATAAATCTTTAATTTTCCAGGAAGGTTTTAAATAGTGAACTGAAAAGGAAAAGTCTACCGATGAAAACTGAAATGAAATAAATTTCAGTAGCTTTGTGTAATTGCATGAAGAATTTAAATGGGTAAAATGCAACACACTAATTGATAGTCCCAAATTAGTCCCAACTGTTGCTTTTGACTCTGTTGCGGTGTGGTTTTGTATGTTTGTATCCTTTTCAGCTAATTCTAACTCCTTTTGTTGCTTGTTTAAATAAATTTTCAATGCAAGCCTGATATGGTGAAATACGTACATACTCCTTTTCTGTCAGAGTCAGGCTAGCTTCTATTGTCTTATTAATTCTGAGTTTATTGATTTGATCTGTGTTTGTGAAAATATTCTTTAATTTGTATTTTGGATGGATGTTCTTCCTGGTTAAGAGTAGGACAGGGACAGTTTATTTTAGTGAATACACATACCATCATATTGTAATTAGATATAGAGACCAATACGTACAGCTATATTAGAACTGCAGCTCAGCGTTTTCAGGATGATTTGTGTACTGCAGAAAGGAAAAGCGCCTAATCTTATTTTCTTTATGTGAGAAGGAGGCACAAGGGAAGAGTGATTCAAAGGAGCACATCAGAATCAAGACAAGCAGGCCTATTAGTTCCATGTATCTCGATGAACGCATGTTAAATGAAGTTGAATTTTCACAGCTTAGTTTCAGAAACATGTCACTAAGAGTTTGTGCTCTTTAGCCTTATGCAGGTGGTGTGTCTGTGGTGCATGTCAGATATTCGGGCTTCTGTCACTCAATTTTGGGCAGCATCTTGCACACACATGCAGTCAGCAATGATTATGGCCTTGAATCAGAGTTGAAAAACAAATAACTGCTGACATGGTCATGCCTTAGCCTTAATTTTGAAATAATGAGGGAAAACATGTCTTTGGTTGATACTGTTAGAATGCAAATAGATGGGAATCTCTTTGCTTGCTTCAGTTGACATTTAAACCAGTAAGGGTGGCAGAGATTAATTTTAAATTTATGTAAAATAACTTTCTAATGATATTTTAGGAGAGTTCCTAGACTTTGTGTAAAGAGGATAAATGAATGCACTTTGTTCTGAGCAGGACCGGAAAAGATGGATCCTGTTGATGTAGTTTGTGAGCCTGAATCTGCCCTCCACACTGGCCTGATACATACCAGAATGTATTGGTGTCTGGAAAGAAAAATTAAAATACACTAAAAATCACTTTACCATTAAACCAATAAAGTCCAGATTTTATAAGTCAGTCTTTGTGTGGTGTTCAACTATACCTTTGCATTGGGAGGAGCATAATTACATTTCATGCTTTGGCTTTGGTAGTTAGTAGCAATGTTAAGGAGGGATTCTATTCTGCAGTTTTCTTGAGTGGTTGCTCTCCCACCCCCATCACCCTTCTGTCCCCATTCCCAGTTTTCCAGCTTTTAGCCACACCATGTTAAACATTCGGGATGTTCCAGCCCTGCAGGTTGTAGACAGGATTTGACCTCTCTCGGATGATTGATCGATGACGTTAGTTTACGTTCACACAAATCTATAGGCTTTGCTTCAGGAAGAAGCTGCTCCCAGATGAGCTGAGTAACAACTGTGGGGTTTTGTTCTGCTTTCCTCTGCAACATGCTCACTGAGATCACTTGCAGGATGTCTTGCAGGACCGGTCGCTTTGCTCTCCTGTGGGGTGGGACATAGGCAGGCATCGCCTTTGCTTGTGGAATGCAACTGAAGGTTAAAATGGTTTATTTGAAGCCTTTCGTTTTACCCTATGGCTATCAAGGGAAACGGTTTGCTTTCTGACAAGAGAGTAGATTTAACATGTCAACAGCTCCTTTCACCTAAAAATCTGTGAAACTGTTCAAAAATTGTCATGGAGTATGGCCAACATCTGGAAAAACAAACATATTCTAAGTACAAAGTGTGATACAGGCATCTTCTGACTACAGCAGGCTGGGAGCACTGCTGAAATATTTGAACATGGTGTTTAATCTCTAGCTACAGCTGGCCAGCCCTAGCTTGTCTAGTCTCTCCTGCACAGCTTTCAATTCTTTTAAGGCCCTTAAGTCCCACCTGCTTTGTAACATATTCATCAAAACTCTTTTGGCTTTTTCTTCCATATTGTCACCTTTGCTATTCTCACCCCACATCTCATTAACCTTATAGTATTAAGCTTAAGTCATGTATGGGGATTTTGGAGAGGCATCGCTTGATTATTTTTTAAAATAAATTTTGGGTGTGCTTCTTGCTTTCTATTTGTTAAAAATGGTACTTTTTGTATGGAAACCAGCAATTTATCTTTCTTAGAAGCAGATTCTTTAAATCAAGTGAACTGTACTGTATGAAATGTTTGGTAATATAAAATGTGTTTAATAGGTGTCTATTGTGTACAAGATTTAGTCACATCAAAATGTAAAAATACCTACAAGTCAGACCATCAGAAATGCTTTAGTGCCATGTTTTTTGTAGCAAGCTGTTGCAGTTGTCTACTGCATGCTGAAGCTCATGTGTACTTTTGATTACAACCTTATGGGTTATGATATGCATGGCTCTTGTAAGTCCAATTTGTGTTTTTAAGATTTTCTGCAGAAGAGTTTTCTCTAGTGGACAAATTTTAAATTGATGTGATGCCTCTGCTTTATTTTGGAGAAAGCAACTGATCTTGATACAAGTTAGTTTGAGCAACTGAGCGATGCAAACCAGATTAATTGTTCTGTCTTTTAGTAATGATGCCATAGTTTTTTGCGCTAAGTAATGGCCCTTCATCTAAGGGTAGGGAATTTGAAAGATAGTTATAACTCAAGGAAGAGATATATGTATCCTTCCTACTTGGAAGAACCACTTTGGGTGATCTTTCTAAAAGGTGTGATGCTTGTAAGCATGGACTTGTGCTTTATTTTCAGTCTTCCCTTCATTTTGGGAGTGGCTTAACACCTGTTTTTTTTTCTTTGACTAGTATTTTTTAGGCACCTTTATTAAAAGAATTTAATTTAAAGCATCTATTTTGAGTCCCTGTTATTGTAACAGAGTTTACTTTAATGTTTCTGGATTTGCATGCTTCCAAGTAAATTTTAATTCCTTTCTGTGTGAATTAACCAGCTAACCCTGCCTGAGAGAGACATGCCAGTCACTCCAGTGAAGTGATTACGAATTCTGCACTTTGGTTGCTTCAGACCTGAAGACTGGGCAACATGGAGCCCACTGATGGGTTTAGTATGCTTTGCTGGTGAGACAGTGGGCCTGAGACAAGGTGGCTGTGCGAAGTCTGGTTCCTGAGAGTGTCCGTGCCAGAAGTTGAACTAAACCAATTTTTGCAGTGACTTTCTTAGGCCTGGCCTGAGTTTAGGGCTTAGTCAGGCTTCAGTATTGCAATTTTATAAGTAGCAGTGCACGAGGCAGGTGAGTTCACAAGGGTTTTATTGTAATGGGCTCCATAAGAAACCAAGTTGGAAGGGGTTTTACTTGTTGCCTTTCCTGCTAGTGTCTGCTTGTCAGTTGTGGTTATCAAACTGTCATGTTCATGAACATCCAGTATTGTGTTTTCTGAGTCACTCTACCTGTGAGGGGCTGTGTTAGAGGAACTGCTGAGGTATGGTTACAGTAAGAAAAGTACAACCGCAAACAATCCTGATGACTGAGTTGATTGTGACCAGTTGTTACCTTCCTCGCCTTATTTCTTAGACTTAACCACATCAGCAGTGTACCTAATACGGGTACCATCTTAGAATCCAGTAGCTGAACTGGAGAGGAGATGGGTGCGGGCACTGTGAAGTGGCTCAGAGTATGAGTATCAGCTGTGTAATCCTGAGCTTGAGAAGCTGTAAGTGGGGTCACTTTTGTGCAGTGTGCGAGGGCTGCTGTTTAACAACTGTTAACTATTTCTGTATTAAACCAGAATTTGTCACTTGGGCCTCAGAGCCCTTGATGTGGCCTGAGCATGTTAGCCAGCTGCCTGGCTAACGACCGTCAACCATGGAAGCAAATATTTACATCATTGTTCTGGGCATTAAATCTGACCTTCCTAAGTTTGAAAACTCTGGGCATTTTTTAAAGATGTAGTTTGTAGCAGAGTGAAGAGCTACAAGGTTCATCCTAATTTGTGAAGAGGAGACTAAGAGTTGGCTCTCCAGCATGTGAAGATAAAAGCTGATAAGCGTTTCTCACCGTGATACATTCACAGTGAAGTGTGAATATGAACTCTAATGAGCATGAAAAGATGTCAGAGTCTTGTTGACACAAGACTAAATGGCAATAAATTTGCTATAAATAAATTCTGGCTTGAAATGAGGTGGCGGCCCATACTGCCTGCATCAGCTGGGTGTAGGACAGCTTTTCCAGGAGCAGTGGGAGAGGTGCTGCTGGTGAAGCTCTAGCTGAAATGTTGCTGCTTTTATTGCAGTTCTCAGGAATAATTGTATTTAGTGCTGTGGTGTGTGAAAACACAGGGAATGTGGTACACGCAGGAGGTGTCCTTTATTATGCTTCTGCATGCCTTCCCTACGGAGAAGAAAGATAACTAGTAGAGAAACAGCGATAAAGTTCTATTGAGAAATGCTACTTATGATAAGAAAAAAACTACTGGGAGCTGGTATTTATGCCTCCTTTCTGATAATGCCACGAGGATAGCCAACGTGTGTCATTCTCTCCTGGGAAATTATGGTACAGTTGGGCTCTCTCTAATGGCTGCCTTGTTTCATTTTTCTGAAATGCCATGTTTCTGGTAGGAAGAGAGCCATATACATACAACCTGTGCTCGCAATCTGGGAACTGGCATAGCGACATCGTATTGCTAAGCAACAGTTGGCATCATGCTGTCTGCTAGAGCCATTCCCTGTCTGTCCTCTTTGCCTGAAAAATCCAGATCAGCATCTAGCTCAAGGTTTAAGCAGTGAAAATGAACAAGAGGTGGACGTCTTATTTTGCATTCAATTTGTCATATGTTTTGTTTGTAAAGCGTTAAATAACAATTCAGAGAAACACAGCTGGGGTGTGCTTTGTTCATCCCTAGAATGGCAAGTCCTAACAATCCTGGTGCCCAGCAATAGGGATATCTATGGTGTGAAGTGCAGCCAGTTTCCTACTCAGCCAGCAATGCCACATCACGCCAAATATGACACAAAATAGCTACATTATGTACCAAAGTGTATCTTGATACTAGTGGAATGCAGGCTCAAAGTAGATCTTAATTATTTCCTTTAGTGCATGCATTCGCTGTGAGATTTAACCTCCAAAGGCAAAGCTTTGTGCCCTGGAGAGCAGTATTGATGGCCACAGATTTTTAAACGCCTATTTTGGTTAAGGGAAAACTTTCTTTGATGCTTCTGCAAAAGCTAATCGTGTACTTGCTCAGGAAGAAAGCAGTTAAAAAGTATAAATAAAAATCCTAATAGGAAATACTACTGGTTAGGCAGCTCTGGATGAGTACGTGCTAGTTTAACTATTGTTTCATTATTGGCAGTGCTGAGTGAAATTTGTTGCTGTGTTTTTTAGCTAAATATCCAATGTTCACTGGAAATTTACCCCCTTTCTTAATTTGTAAGACACAGCTAATTTTTGTTCTATGTAAGTGTTTTTTCTGTTTGTGATTTTGGTTTTAGTTTTTTGTTTTGGTTTGGGGTTTGATTTTTTTTCCCCTCTGCTGTTCTGAATCTCCACTCTCAGTAACTACAGTGAATCATACAGTATTCCTAAATTTTGTAAAATTTTATTAGCTACACTCCCAGCTATTTGGTGATGTAGGGTTACTTTTACAGTATATTTTGACCGAGTTTTTACAGTATATTTTGATTCTTTCAAGAAGGTGGTATTTTTGCCACTTGTTGAGACTGGCTAGCAGATCCCATTGTAGCATTTGTATTAATTTTAATTCTTCATTTATTTTTTCCTTCCTTTACTTCCAAGCATATGTCATATACTAGATTTGCTTCTCCCTTTGTTGTGTTCCCATAACCTTTGTATGAATAGGTACGTATAGACATTAATTTATCATTCATTTACTGACTATTTACACTGTACATCTTAAGCTCCCAGCATCCTTTAATTATTTTTTTCCCCTGGTTATTCTTGCTGCCATTTGTTAAATCTGACATTTCTCATGTGTCTTTCTGGTACTTCAATTTGCAGAACAAATGTCTTGTGCTGTGAGTGGTTGTAAAAATGACTGTAAAATAGCAGATGTTTTGCAAGGGGCTGAGTGATTGCGTGAATCTGTTCACAGGTTCCACTAGTGCGATGTACACACGCGCGCAGACATGTTTGCTGATGGTAGGGATGAGTCAGGCACTGTTCTTCACACTGTTTGCCAGTTGACTTTTCAGGCAGGTTCAAGGCCTTACTACCTGTAGGAGTGTCTTAAGTGCCCCAGCACCGTCTATTTCAAAGATGTCCTTAAGCAGTTGATCTTGGACTTAAGTTCCTGTTGGATTGTTAAGGTTGGAGCTGAAGTGAGCTTCAGATGGGGAAATTTTCAAGTTGCAAGTTTCTTACAATTTTTTTTCCTGACAGAAACACATATCAACTGGAACTGTTGGCCCAGCAATATTCAGTAACACTTTTACATTTGCTATTGTCCAGATTTTTGTGGATTTTTTCTAGACTTTTCCTTTAGCATCATTCAGAAAACTTGGAAGTTTGGTCTTTTTCTATCACTTTTTTAGACTTTGCTGCTTTTGGAGGACAGTAAAGGGGTTTTTTTCCCTGGAGAGGAGGGCCTGGGTTTGCCAGGACCTGAGTTGTGTGATCTGTGCCCAAATTCTGGCAACAAGTGTCTTGTTGTTAATGATGCTTTTAAGAAGTCATTTTGGAGGCATCTGGTAAACAGTTGTTTTTTGGTAGAAAGATCAGGATAGAAGGACTCCTACAATAGGACACAGGCCTGCCTTGCTTACCATATCATGCAGAACTTTAGAATAATATGTAATATGCATAACGTACCTCTACTGAATGGTCACCTTCAGGATTGGAAAGCAGTGTACCCTGTGAATCTCCTGGTTTGGGATGGTGGCTCCATTTCATGATATGAAAAGTTTGAAGTGCAGTAGAGTGTGAGCCAACAGAAAAATCAGAAGTCAGACCTTGTTCTGTGCCTTTGTGTTAATCTAACAATGTATTGATAATTGTTCCCTACCTGTAGGAAATCTGTCCAGTCTAAGTCGTCTTGGCCTGAGGTACAATAGGCTGTCAGCAATTCCGAAGTCTTTAGCAAAATGCAGTGAACTTGATGAACTGAACCTGGAGAACAACAACATTTCTACTTTACCAGAGGTGAGAATTAGAGGGAGTGGATTTGGGAGGGAGTGTTGTTGTAAGGCATCAGTGTTTTGTAGAGGGATTGGAACATGGGAAATTACTTCACCTTGCATCACAACTGAGGAACACCCTTTGGTTTAATTTACATGTGTGTGAAATAGTGCAATTCTGTACCTAGTAGGTGCGTCTAGTATTGAAGATCTGATGTCATACAACTTCAGTCAAAAGTAGGAGCAATGCACGTGATTGTGTGTGTTATCCTGTTGTCCTGTTTGTTGTTTTCTGAAACCTTAAATAAGGAGTCAGTGGGTTCCCACCATTCAAACTAGATAAGAGCTTCTCAGCATTTCTGTTTCATGGAAGTAGAAAAATTAGATATCTCTCTCCCAACTCATTGAGGCAAGAGCAGCCTTTAAGAGAGTGGGTAAAGCTTGTCACAGCTATTTGGCCTCAACGTTCTTGTTTTAATGTGGAAAAGTGTGCTCTTGCCAGCAATGAGCTATTGTCTGGTAACTCCTTGACACACCTTCTTTCAGTTATGGAAAATAAAAAATTTGCATAATTTTCCAATTTCCAGTGACTCTTCAAGGATCATTAGAGAAAGAGAAATCTCTTTTATTGCTTTTCAGAGTTGCTGCACCTGATTGTCCTACCCTGGTCTCCCTTGTTTTAAGCAAATATCCATAGTTAGGAGTTCTGGAGCCACCTTGACAGTCTCTTCAAGTAACACGTTCCCTGAACAGTGCTTTGCAAGCTTTCTGGTGGAGAGGCAGAAAGTTCTAGTCCACTATACATCCATATGTTTTTCTATACTTCTTCCCTAGAGTTCTCTGAAAGGTTCCCCTGTGGAGGCCAGTTTCACAGCCCTGGATAGCTGCAATAGTTGGTTACACACGCCGGTTTTTAAATGCAGCTTTCCTATCTGCAGCCATTGAAACTGTTTCAACTGTTGGTTATACCTTTCATCCTGATTTTCTTTTTCTTAGTATGTTGAGACTGATTTATCAGGGCAGCAGAGTGTGAGATGCTCAGCAGCATGCAGATAGTGCTAGCAAACATCTAGAGAAAATGTTTGATTTGAAGCATGGGCAGAATTGCTCTGATGACAGAAAAAAATTCCCATGTGATTGATTCTTATCTTGATATTTCTTCCATTGCTTTAGAACTGTTTAGAGATTAAGGCTTCAGGACACAACATAGAGTTTTATTCTATTCTGTTTTAACAATAGTCCAAACTGCTTCCTGAAGTTTTTTAAAAAGAAAAAGAACGCATGAAATTATTCCCAATGTATCTAAAGACACATGTAGGAAGTGATACACAGCAGAAAAAAAAAACCAACCCAAAATAAGTTCTAAGTCAGGCAAAGCATTGGTAGTAACAAAGTCCAATAATTAAGTACTTTCCTTCAGATAAATTTCTACACTTGACAAGGATAGACTGAAAACAAGTAATTTAATAAATGTTTTGGCAAAACTATCGTTAAGAAAATGCTACTGACTGAAAGCCACCAGGCTACTTTTAAGATGAGAGCTAGGTTAGCCCACCCTACCCAGACATATTATAAAAGCAACTACAGTATAATTACAAAAAACCTAATGTGAGGGATGATTACTTGCTTTAAAATATGTTCAGTCATAATACAAAGCTCTTTGCAACTGTGCTGCCTTCTTCACATATATTTGCCAACAGTATGTTAATGCCTAAGCTGCTACCTTACAGAAGTGTATAGTTTATACAATAATCTGTTTAAAGTAAAACATTCTGTGCTATAAAACAAAGAACTGTATTTGTAGAAGAAACTTAGAAATTTCAAAGCATAGATGAAGCTGCTGAAACAATGCCTAATAAATATTTTATCTTAAAAGGATGGGCTGGGAGAAGGCAGCGCTGTCACAGCTCTCATAGATATAAGAGCATTGTTCTCTTTGTCCTGCCAAAGCTCTCTTGCTTCCCTTCAAATGTGTTTAATTACTCTAGGCTATTAGAGTGTATTAGCTAACATTTTTAATATTTTTTTGTATGGAAGCAGACTTCAAAAATGGCTTTTTGAAATGCCACAATCCATTTGAAGCAATAAAAGCGTGTTTGTAACGGAGCTCAGGGACTGCCTAACCTTAGGACAAAGAATATCTGTAATTAAATTATAGCTAGAAGCAGCATTTCCTCATCAAAGATTATACTAGTTAATGATTGGGTTAGATTAATACTGATTTGAAGATCCATTATTTTATCTTTATGGGGACAATTGCTGCACTGGTATTTGCTAAGATGTCCCTCTGAATTGTATTTCAGTGCTTAAAGTTTTAGCCCTGACATGTAGACAAGACCCTGTTTAATCCTGTTTACAATAACAGTAATAAACTATTTAGAAAAGTAGCCCAAGTTTTCCTGGTGAAAGACCAAAGCAATGTTCTTAAAGCTTTTACAGCAAGTACAGCACTGAAATTGCAATCCAGAAGCACTTGCATTAGGAATATGGTTGGAATCATTATCTTCTTACCGCTCATTCCTGATTGGAGATGTTGCATTATTTATGGTATGTAATGCCATGCATAAATCTCCAGTTTCTGTAATACTTAAGCAAATAGGGCTGAATTCAAGTTGGCATAGTAATAAGCAAAGGTGACACTTCAGCAGTAATTTAGATCTCATTATTCATCCCCATAGTTCGAGCAACGTGCTTGGCACGTAACGAACAGATAAACTCTGAGATCCGTGCTGCTGAGGTTGTAGAACCTAATTAGATGCAAAGTGAAATAAGACTCTGGATTCAATGGGCAGCAAGGCGTCTTGATTTTTATTTCTTAAGAGGGAGAGAAGGAAAGTGGTGTATTAACTCTTTAGGAATATTTTGAAAACAGGGAAAAAACCCAAAAAAACTTCCAAAACCTTAAGTTCCCACTCTTTTTCTGTGTCCTGCCTCGTTATCTGAAACTGCTACAGCCCAAAAGAAACCTTCTACCCAATGTGTTCACCTTATCAACTTTTATTGTATTCATGAAGCTTTTTATGGGAAATGCCAAACACCAGTTTATAAAAACAATGGTGCAAGCAGCTCTTTGGGCCCTGCTCTCAGCTGTGAGTAGGCATCCAAACTGTGTGAGGCGCAGCTGGGTGGCATTAGCTGAAGCTGGAACCTTTCTTCAGGATGGAGACACTGCTGGCTGCACCTGCCAGCCACTGTGCCTGGTCTCTTCAGAGCTGCCCAAGCCAAAGCAGTGTGTTCATTAAAAAATCCTTTTGGAGGAGCACAGCGTTACAAAAGCTCCTAAACTTGTGTGTTTAAGTGTGGTATGTTTGCCCTTTTTCTGTATCTGGCAGGGTGTAAGGAGAAAGGGGGAAATAAGGTAAAGGCTGATGCCTGTGAGCAGAGATTGTTACTGATGGAAGTTCTATCAAGTTTAACACTGGTTTGTGTGTTGCAACACTTATTTAGCACAGGGACTTGAGGGGGGAAAGCATTTCTAATTAGACCCATGAGGGAAAAGAGATGTATTCAAATAAATCTGTCCTAAGTTCCTGGGTGGTTTTTTTTTTTTTCTCTCTCTACAGGGTCTTTTATCCAGCCTTGTCAAACTGACTAGCTTAACACTGGCCAGGAACTGCTTCCAGTCCTATCCCGTGGGTGGCCCGTCCCAGTTCTCCACAATCTACTCTCTCAATATGGAGCACAACCGCATCAATAAAATCCCCTTTGGAATTTTCTCTAGAGCTAAAGTATTAAGTAAGCTGAACATGAAGGTGAGGCACAGAAACATGCTACTGTGTGTAAAATCAATGAGGAGCACTGTTTGCTGCTCCATGAATTCTAGGAAACTTGATGATATAAGGAGTGAATTTATCATGCTGAAGCGGACACTGCTGCTGTCACGTATAGAAACAATTTTGTATTCATTTTAAAACGTCCTATCAAGATGTTATTGTCTTTGGTTTTGTTAGTTAAGCTCAAATTTTTTGAGCAAATATTTGCTCAAATTTGAACAATGAAAACAAAGTTGGCTGCGAAGTTCTCCAATATTCAAATGAGCATGAGCATGTCAAGTAGTTTATTTCTCCCCCCTTTACTGTTACAGCTTGGATTAAAACCAAAATGTTGTAGAATATGGGGGTTTTTTTAATATATATTCTTTCAAAATTTAAGTCTGTAGACTTCTGCAATAGTTTTAGAGCACACAGAAAAAGGACCTTTATGGCTGTGCTGTGTACACTTAGCATTAAGAGAGCTAGGGAAAAGAAATGGCATTTTTGTATGACTGGGTTTGCTTCAAGTTCTTAAATTATTAAAAAAAACCCCGATCAAACACAAAATGTTTGAGTAGCTAAACCCAGCAGCTGATTTAGAATATATTTTGACACAAATGGTTTCTCAGTTTGCATTAAGACCATTTTTTATCTTGCACCCATTTGTAAGTTTGCATATTTACCAGGTCATACTTTGTGTGACCTCCTTTTGCCCTTTTATAGATTTCTGCAGAGTCTGGTCCAGATCAAATATTGTAGCAGTAAATTTTTTGAGCAGTAAAATGCTCAGATTAATTTCAGGTACTTTTACTCTGAACCATTAAAATGTATTTCCTTTGTGGTATGTTTGGCGGTTTGGGTGTTGTGTGTATGTGTTGTTCCCCACCCACCCCACCCCCCTTTTCTCTTTTTTCTTGTTTTTTGGTTTGTTTTGTTGGTTTAGGGGTGGGGAAAACAAGTAGTGCATACCTGTTGTTTTCAGACTCGCGCTATGAAGTATTTCTGGCTGTTCCCTGTGTCCCAGCTCAGCCAAGTATCCAGAATCTTAAGTAACATCTTTTCTTTGTTGTTTTGTGACTATATCATCTTCCACTGGTTGAGAGAGGAGAGGTTGGAGGGTTTTTTTTTTAAATTTTGTTGTTGAAGCAAATCTATTATATTTTTAGGTTTCCAGTGTGGCTGATAGCACCTCTGTAAGCTTTTTTGTGATTTTTGTTGGGGTGTTTTTTTGTCCTTCTAACTCCCCTCCATTGTATTCAGCAAAGAAAGGACAAAAAATATTTTAACTACTGGGACATAGGAATTCTTGAGAATTATGGACTTAAAATTTTTCCACTTCAGTTTGTGTTTGTAACACAGAGTCAGTTCTGTAACTCTGGGTTGAGACTGCACACTGTGTTTTGAGGAATTAAAAAAATATTTTGGCAATTATCAGTATTTTATTCTGCTGATTTGCTTGTATGTTTTGGTATGAAGTATTTTATAAGCAGTTTGTTTAATCTCTCAGATGCCTTGCTGACTTCTTCCAAGTGCAGACCCCTAATGCTTGATATGTTAAATCACAGGACAATCAGCTGACCTCTCTCCCCTTGGACTTCGGGACTTGGACTAGTATGGTAGAACTGAACTTAGCGACTAATCAGCTCACAAAAATCCCTGAGGATGTATCTGGGCTTGTTTCTCTTGAGGTGAGAAGAGTATAAGTCAACAGCTGACTGAATTCCTGCAAATAGGCATTTTCTACTTCAGGTTTAAGTAATACTACTTTGGTGTCAAATAAAGTTGTGTGTGTATGTATGCTATTTAAATAGATGTGTTGCATCTGTACATGGTTATTTTCAACAGCTTTTTGAATGTTTTTCTTTAGGCTCTAGGTGAGTGTCTTGTCTCTGTTAACTGCATATATATTTTTAACTATGTAGAAAGAAAATTTTTCTCAACAGAAGGTTACTGTTGTGAATGAAATGGCACTGAACTCAGTTCAATTCCTGGAGAGAGCAGCATGGGAACAGAAAGGATCAGAAAAACATAGTGAAATGGTTGTCAGCCAAAGGTGAATTGATTGTAGCTCTGTGCACCTCTTAGGCAGCCGGGTGGGAATTCTCAGCCTTTGAGGGAGAGGCACTTGTAGGTTGAAACTGTGAAGTGTACTTGCTGTGTCCCCTAGTCCTGTTTCCTGCGTTGCCATCAGCAGAAACAAAACTTTATTGCCTTGGAGGGGCATAAAGGTAGAGAGGTGCGTTGTTCAGGCAGCTGAGGGGACTTCATAAGCTCTGTGCGTTACTGGGAAAAATCTGTTTAAGTACATCAGCAAATGGCATATTTGAAATTGCAGATTTCCACTGTGACCACTGCTCTCAATAATTAATAAATCCTGTCGTTTGGGAGAAAAACAATATGGCAGAGTAGTTGCTATTTAGTGGCCCTGTTCCCCTCCAGTTGTGGCTGTGAATGACGTGACTGACAAGTCAGTAACCTGTAATAGCCAGGTTTGCCGGTGATCTGCTGGCTGCCAAAGCTGAAGACCTGCACAGTCCGCAGACCTGTTAGCATTTTTTTTTCCTCTGTAATTAAAGAATCAAATACAATGAACTATTTGGTCAGTGTTTACACAAAAGCAAAGGTTCCCACAGCAGTGCTAAGTCAGCTGCACTGCGTGTATTTTCTGTTCCTGCTTTTGTTTCTGGATACGCGATTCAAACGGTACTGTTCTTGTTGTTCAGCCTGTATTGTAGTGCATAAAGGCAGGCCACCAAAATACTGCTTGTGCTAAGGCTAAGATGCTGGCTTTTATTAGTTTTGCATTTCCCTTTTGATTTTTAGCCTTGTTCTCTATTCTGTTCCTGCGTTCAGTGCCTCTGTGTACATGAAGCTGCTGCGAGCTGGCATTGGCAGAAGCCAGGCATCTGCAGCCTTGGCTGGCTTAGCAGGGTGCTGTGCGTGCACCATGTCAGGCACTCTTTCACACCCTCATGTTTTGGTCTGCCTTGGTAAAGAGCTAGATACTAGAATTGTTTAATCAGTAATTAACTACCTTGCTGCTCACTGTGCTACGAGGCTTGATTGTTTCTATGGAGTGTCGGACTTTTTTGGAGGAAAAATGGTATGCTGGTGTAGTAATGCTTGTTAACTTGCTTGTGGTGTAATGAATAACTTGTGTAAAATGATGTTGCAAATAAGAATGCCTTTCTTGAACCTGGGATATTTATAATTCAACTTAGAAAGGAGAAGAAAAACAAGAGGATAACACTTGGTAGGTAGGGATGTGTGTGTGATAGGAGACTGTTTCGAAAAGCAGTGGGTATCTGTGCAGCGTGGCTGCTTAGGTGCTCTGACCTGTCTGTTTACTTGTTGCTGCTTCCAACCAAAGGAACGCAGGGTGAAAAGGAAGGATTAAGTTTTTTTGAAGAGGACTTGCCAACCACTTGGCAAATACAGTTATGAGGTAGCTATAAGGAAGGATAACAAAATGATAGGACCAGGAATGAATTGTTTTTGCTGCGGTCATTTGAAGAAACAAGGTGTTCTTTGGCTTTGTTCTGCATTTATTATGTAAAATAATATTTGAACTTAGTCTGTCATAAGCCTATGCATGTGTATCATTAAAGACTTTTTAAAAAGTTAATCACTGATTACTTTTTTTGATATTTTAAGTTTGCTTCCATAACTGGAATGTAGGCTAATCTTGGACTTCATTGCTTGAAAATATAAAAAGATCCTATTGTAATTATTATTTACTAATGGTGTGAAATTTTGTGCTGAAATTCTGTGTGTTTGGGTTTTGGGGTTTTTTAGGTTCTTATCTTGTCAAACAATCTACTAAAGAAACTTCCCCATGGAATTGGAAATCTACGGAAACTCCGAGAGCTAGATTTAGAGGAAAACAAACTGGAATCCTTGCCAAATGAAATAGCTTACCTCAAGGATCTGCAGGTGAAACAATAATGGGCTGAGATAAACATCTTGCATCTCTTATTTACACCATGCTGATTTAATCGCAGCTAGTTTGATGAGGGATACTATTTAGGATTTGACATAGAACCAAAAGTTAAGAATCTTGCCCAGCACAACTTTGTCTGCAATCTGTCCCCACTAATTCTTCCCCAGATGTATCAGTATTGAACAGACAGATTTTGGAGAGTTTAACTGTTGTATGATGAGTACAGTACTGCCACTCATAAGGGGCAATAGCCTCTTGTTTCAGTCATATTCATGAAAGTTTTTAAATTCAGGCAAGTATTTTAATATATGCTATTTTGTTTGCTGGTGCTTAATAGAGGTCTGGAATGTTTGTTGATGGGTAGAAAATTTTTTGATCAAATGCTAGAGAGTAGAACCCATGAATTTCTTATTTGTGTATCTTGTTACTTACTGTCACTTGATGCAGAAGTCATTAAGTTAATTTTTCAAAATGTGTTTTTTCCCCTTAGAAATTGGTTCTGACTAATAATCAGTTGACCACCCTTCCCAGAGGTATCGGTCATCTTACCAATCTGACGCACCTTGGGCTCGGAGAGAATCTTCTCACACACCTTCCTGAGGAAATTGGTGAGATCCCTTTTTCTGGATTTATGCAGCGTGCCTTAACCAAAGCAGTTTCTGACACAGAAGATAGGCATCTACTGTGCTCATAAGTAAAAGCCACAATATTCCTGTGAAACTTCTAGATATACACAACCTGATGTGAGCATGCGCCACAGGAACAGCACTATAGGGTACGATCTTTATCTTGCTGAACTGCAGTGGAACAAGTGGCCCAGCACTTTGCAGTTCTTCTGCAGAAAGTCACCCAACACCCACTAACTTGGAACAGTGATATTATCATAGAATGGCATGGGTTGGAAGGGACCCCCAAGGATCATAGAGCTCCAACCCCCCTGCCACAGGCAGGGACACCAACCTCAGGCCTGGATCTACACAAGGTTGCCCAGGGCCCCATCCAACCTGGCCTTGAACACCCCCAGGGATGGGGCATCCGCCACCTCTCTGAGCAGCCTGTTCCAGCACCTCACCACTCTCTTTGTAAAAAAACTTCTCCCTAATATCTAATCTAAACCTTCCTTCCTTTAGCTTTAAACCATTCCCCCTTGTCCTGCCACTGTCTACCCTTTTAAAAAGTTGATTCCCCTCCTGTTTGTATGCTCCCTTCAGGTACTGGCAGGCTGCAATGAGGTCCCCCTGCAGCCTTCTCTTCTCCAGGCTGAACAAGCCCAGCTCCTTCAGCCTCTTTGTAGGGCAGGTGCTCCAGCCCTCTAATCATCTTCGTGGCTCCTCTGAACCCTCTCCAACAGTTCCACATCTCTCTTGTACTGGGGGCCCCATATCTGGACACAGTACTCCAGATGGGGCCTTACGAGGGCAGAGTAGAGGGAGATGATCACCTCTGTCCCTGCTGGCCACCCCTGTTCCCACACATATTCCTTTTCTCCCCTTTTTTTCCTCTTACAAGTTGTGCATTATCAGTCACTCAACTTCATTATACTGTTCTTGGAGAGAGGACTCTGTCAGAAATGCACCAATCCTGCTGTAATTGCATGGTGTAGACAAAACCTTGTGTAAGGTATAGACAGCTGAAGTGTTTCTGCTGATAGCCCCTCTGCGCCCACTTCTGTTTGTAAGCCACCCTATTATTTTTCACTTTGATAAGAAAAGGAAGTGAAGAGGAGGAAATCTACAGGGGAAAAAAGGGAGGAATAGGAATCTTTTTGTTTACTTGAGACATCCAGAGTAAATGAGATTCAGAACATCTGAAACAGAGATCCCCAATTTGTTTTACAGTCAATCACAAGTATCTCCTGAACGCAATTCCGAGCACTTTAGTTAAAATCTTAAAGTTACAGCTCATGATGGAGGAAAAAAGATGGGAGAAGCCACACAAGGCAAAATATGCTCAGAAACAGCGGGGTGTGCAGGTAGAGAATGCTGGGACGTGGTCTGTCTCTCCCAGCATCTTTAGCGAGGAGTTGTTACAGCTTCTGCTCATCTTGTATGTGTCTCAGTGTGAGAAGGGCCTAAAACACTCTAAATCTGGAGCTTTGTAACTTGGCTCATAAGTTAGAGTTTGGATGCTATGGAAATAAACAGTAGAATGAATGTTTGTAAACTTAAAATACTGTTTGTTAATAGATGAGATGTGTTGTATTATGTTAACAGTTCCAATGTGTTTTCAGATGTGACTGCTTCATCTAAAGTTATAAGTTACTTCCCATTATTTCTTAACCTTTCATTTTCTGCTGGTTTTCCATCCCTTAAAGCTTACTGCTTTCTCTTGTGAAAGATGAAAGTCTTTTAGGTTATAGGAGAAGGTTATGGTATAGAAGATTAGAAAATGGGGAATGTTTTGAGGAGGAGGAGCGTACATTTGGGTTGTATTTCAAAGATACGGATTAATTGTCATATTTGATTGCTGTGGAGGAATGGAAGCCTTAAGAAAGGAGAAATTAACATGTTTTCCATCTTCTGGTTAACCTACAGTGTCTATAGTAGAGTCAGGTTGTAAAATTTGAATTCAGAAGGCATTTTTCACAAAGGTGTGTTCTGTGTAATAAATTCACTGCTGTGCAGAGATCTTTCCTCTTTTCTTCCTGTGGCGCATTACAGTTACAGCTTCAGGTCCTTAATGTATGTGTTCTAATTAAATAAAAGGTATGGCAAAGCTATTTTTATAGAGATAATACATACTACTGTGTGCTATAAATATTTTCTAGGCCCTTCAAACTAGATAGCTTTTCAATGTTGCCTGCAATTGCAAAGCACTTGCCTGAACTGTTATGGTAAAGTCTCTCTCAGTTCTCTTATTCTGTGTATTCTCAACTCAGTTGTTACCAAAAGGAGATGTAGTAGTGGATATTTTTACATGGAAACTAAAGCATATCAGTTCTTGCTTAGGTTCTGGTGCTTGAAAATAGTTCAGATGAGTCACCGAGTTGAGATTCTACAGAGTAAAGAATCTTAAAATGGACTTGGAGCTTCTGTCTGAAAGTTATAAACTGCACGAATTCAAAAATACTACTTTGTGTTATTTTATTTTAACCAGGTACACTGGAGAACCTGGAAGAACTGTATTTGAATGACAACCCCAATCTGCACAGCCTTCCCTTTGAGCTGGCTCTTTGCAGCAAACTGTCAATAATGAGTATTGAGAACTGCCCGCTCAGCCACCTTCCACCTCAGATTGTTGCAGGAGGACCCTCCTTCATCATTCAGTTCCTAAAAATGCAGGGACCATATCGTGCCATGGTCTGATGCTAATCGGATTGTCCAATACACTGTACAAAAAACAAACTGCATTAATGTTGTAATTGTCTGTATATGTATATATAATATAATATATGTGGCTTATATTATATTATATATATATATAAATATATAAATAATATAAAAAGGCAAATTTAAGACTGCATTATGTGTTTCTGCTAATAGAGGAATCATAGCCATTTAGATTTTTTTTTTTTATTCTGTAAAAATGCTTGTCTAAGTTTTCTTTGCTGAAGTCGATGGAAGTTGTCTGAATAATCTGGAAATGCCAGTTCATTTAAAGCAATTGCCAATGAACTCAAACGTTTAAATTTAAGGGACAAAAATAGTTTTGCTTAGATTTACTTTCATTTAAGAGAAATGTATAACCTTTATATAATGAACTCTTCTGTTTTCCTCCCTTTTTTTTGTGTCAAAACCCGAAAGGGTCACGTGTCCTGAGGTTGGGATTTTCTTTTAACTTATTTTGAGATTTGAAGCAAATGGTGTTTTTATATTGTTTACAGTCAGAGTAAATCACTGGATTTTGTTTTATTCTGATTTGCTCTGTTTTAATCAATCATATCTAGAGTTTATATGCCTCTGCTGATGAATTTTTATCAACTGGTTTGTATACTAAAAACATACTCATCAGAACAACTGGCAGGTGAAAAGGATGCAGTCAAAACAAAAGAAAAAGAGAAAAAAAGGAAAAAAAAAGCTTGAATTCCAAGTCTTGCTTCCCTGAATTATCAGTTGCAGGCATAACATATCTGAACTGAGCCTTTTGCAGTTGGTCTTTTCTAGCACAAGTAAAACTTTT
Organism: Laterallus jamaicensis coturniculus; assembly: GCA_022605575.1. Taxonomy (NCBI): domain Eukaryota; kingdom Metazoa; phylum Chordata; class Aves; order Gruiformes; family Rallidae; genus Laterallus; species Laterallus jamaicensis. The sequence goes on from JAKCOX010000006.1 coordinate 30,297,328, forward strand.
CAGATTGGTAAGAACATTGAGGATACTCAGTGAAGAGCAGTTTTCATTTTCATTTTGTGAAGTAACAGGTCCACGAGGTCTAGCAGTACAGTGAAGTGGCAAGGAAATAATATATATGTACATTTTTATTACGATGTTGAATCATAAACTACAACAGGCAATTTTAAGGATTCCTTATAGTCCTTGTACAATAAATGAATGTGTCTTACTTTTAAACACTGCAATATATGTAAGTTTTAAGGTTGGTTAACAATGTACTATGGTTTTATATCTTGACTTGCCTTGTACCTCCTTCCATTATGGAACTTCTGTGTCCAAGCACAATATCTTCACACTGTGCTGTTTTGCTGCTGAACTAAATGCACTTTTCCCCACAGCTGGGGCACTTGCTTCAAAATATTCAGTTCAGTATCTTGATTATTCTTTTTTTTTAACTTCATCCTATCTGTTTCAGTATTAAACCGATCGATTAAAACAGAGGCACCTTTTTCATTTGTGCATAGATGTTGGTAGCTCAAGAGAAACACTGTAAGTAGCGGGCGTTCAGTTTTATCCCGGCTTTCTCGGTTGTCTGTAAGGCAGAAGAAGATGCTTCAGGGAGACTTACACTATTGCTGCGCTTGTAGGGCCAGTTGTCCTTTGTCAGGAGGGTAGGTTAGGAACTGGAGGTGGTTGTGTTCCATGGCTAACTCAAGAACTGTCCAGTTTATCCTCACGGGAATTGCTGCTGGGGTAGTACGACGTAGAGGACTGTACCTTTTGAACCAAACCAAATCAGTCTATTTCACATGCAGAAGTTTGGGAAATACTATTTCTGCCTTTCAGGCACGCTTACTTAGATGCATTGCCTTGATCTGTTTGCATTCTGTTTTCTCATACGTCTTTTCATTAACAAGTTTTAATGGAAGGCAGGTGGAGATATAAAACCTTAGAGGGCTTAAACATGCTGTAAAACTATTGTAGATGTCACTGGATTTTACTAAGTAATGTTCTGTTCTTTCTCTCACGCTCTGTTCCCCCTCCCTCTCCTTTTATTTTCTTTTTTTTTACATCTACTGTAGCTTTTCAGTTTATACTTTAGTTTATGAAAGGCTAGTTCCTTACAGTTCTGCCTGAAGTTAATGTGTCTCGGCATTAAGCTGTTAAAATATGAAGATGCTGAAATGCTTAGTATCAAGACTGTAATCTAACTGCGGAGTATACTGCTAAATCCATTTTTGTGCCCTCAGGTCACTAAGGGGAAACTGGTTTGATTAATAAGGTTCCTTAAAACAAAAGTGGCGACCCCTTGTGTTATCAAGCATCTTGGTCTCACTCCCCGTCTGCTCCTCAATCCCACTTTTGTAAGAGTTGATGGGATTGAATTTGCTTTAGTTTGTAAATATGTTGATTATTCACCTTGTTAAGGTACATGGTTAATGACTGTATATTTGGAGCTGACCCCCTCTCCCATAAATTCTTGTGGAGAAGTTGGCTACCAAAATAGTGCTTGTTACACTCGCTTAAAAAACAAACTATTCTTTTCATTACACTTACAGGAATAAATAAAGCTATGTTTTAATTCATTACTATATTAAACCCAGGATATTTTTCAAAACTATCTTTGTACTAGCATGGTTGTTGTAATGCCAGATAATCCTGAGCCCTGTTCTAGGAGTTGAATTTTATACGTTCTGAGGTGCACAGTTAGTTTTTCAGTGTCTCGGGAGAGATTTAAATAAATGCAGCATGAGAGAAGTGCTGGCACAGGAGAAAGCAACTCAGAGGAATTGGGAAAGTTCTTTAAAATTACCCAAAAGTTTAAATACTAAATGATTTGGGAATAGATGCATATAAATCCATATAAGCACATGCATGATTTATATCCAAATCTATGTACAGATCCATATAAATCCAACTGGTTTCAGCATTCAAAATGGTCTTGCATCCTGACATAAGACTTCTATGTTTTCAAGGATGCTGGATTGCAGTTTCTAATTTGTATTTAATCCTTAGTTGGACACACATGCTGGCCTGTACATGTTCAAGAATTTTGTTTGGCCTGATCACTTAAAGAAAGTAAGTGGAAAAACATTGCCCAAACAAATGTATGTATACATACATACATACATATACATTTATCTGTATATGTGTGAAAGCACTGACAAGGTGGAGAAATTAGTTCTTTACAGCATCTTTGAGATGGAGAAATAGGTGATTCACAGATACTTGTATTGAATCTTTTTTTTCCCTTGCCATGCTGGGGGGATAATTTAGAAGGGTTGTTGAAAATTCTTGACAATCTTTACTCTGGGGTGAAAATCAAGACCTTGATTGCTTGCCTGTAGACAAAGAATCAGTTTTGTATGTCTTGTGCCTATGTACATAAGAATATGTACATATACACATACCCCACAAAGATACTATCCTGACTCATGCCTGATTCAACAACCTAAATTACTATAGACTCTGTGGTATTATGGAAGTCTGGTAAGGTGTAAAGCAGGTTAGAGATTAGTTAAACAATGAAAAGGAGGAATAATTGCCGTTGTGACTCATGTTGGTCACAACTGCATTTAAATTTACTAAGCAAAGTAGTTTGGTAATTCTTTGCAAGATTTATTTCCTTGAGTATAAACCCATTAATGTTCTGTCTTTGGCTGTCCCATATTTACCTTCGTTGTCAGAGTTGTCCACTATAAATGCAGTGGAAATGCTGCTTGTAAAGGTGGGTCACACAGTTGTGTAATTGGCACTTTTCTGTTTGCCAGATGCTACTGTAAAACTTTGAAATCCATACACCCTTTTTCTGAAAGAGACTTGAGTTGTAGAGTGTATGCTTCAGTGCCTCTCTTGGATTTAAGGTTTTTCCTCTGCAGTTTTGTCCAATCTCTTGCTGAAGTGTGAGAAAGTGCATGTTCAGGCTCTTTGAAGGTTGTGTTTGCTCATGTACATGATTTAGTAAATTAGTATTCAAACTGTCTAGCTGGGTAGCGCTTAAAGCGGTCGTGTCACCTGGAATTCAAGTATCATCTTTTATCCTGGGAGTTTGAAAAATACCTTTAAATACTTAGTATTTAACAATTAGAAAAGGTTGTTATTTTTCTTTTATTGAGAGGTTATTCTTTTATTTTATTCCCCACTTCCCCCCCCCTTTGTTTTTTTTAAACCCCAAAAATAAATTAAATTTCTGAATCAGGACAAACCCATATCAGGGAAGTCTTCATATCTGGATGCAACTCAGAGTTTTCACGTAGTCACTATCACACCTTGGTTGTATCAAATCAGCATGCCAGAATAGCTTCTAATTAGAAATCAGAAATGTGCAGTTGGCAGTAATTTGCACAACACAGACTTCAAGGCACAGTAAGGACAAATACAAACAAATGATAGTATCTACAAACGGTTTTTGGTTTTATGTTAGTAAAGATCAGAAAATTATGTTTATTATTCTGATGTTTAGGTCTTAACCAGGACTGCACAGGACTTTTGCTGTGGAAAAAATACCAGACCACACTTAATTTTGTGGTTAAAAGCTAAACAAGAGTGTAAACAGTCTACAAAATTGTACTTTTAATCTGAATTATTGTAATGTTGATTGTTATGTCAATATAAAAGATTGCCTTGCTTTTTTATAAGAGTCATTCTGTATCAATGCATTCATTATAAATAGTATATTTGTAAATAAGATGCCACTGAGTCTTTTGCAACTTTTCTAGTACTTATAGTCTGATGTGGATGTGACTTGTACTTTTGCAGTGCCCCAAATTGTCAATAATTGCTTTCTCTTTCTATACCTGTCACTTTTTAAAAGTTTTTTTTTTTCTAAGTAAAATACAGATTTTTATGTATAGCACTTGAAGGAAACTTCTGAAGTTGCATGACAGTAGCTGCTTTACTCAGTCACATAGATTGGACATCTTTGATAAAGCAAATGTTGCTGCCACTTTGTTACAGTACAGTAGGGGATATAGTGAAATAACACCAACCCTTTCTCTCTGAAAGGGCAAATAAGTCTTGGATTTTAGTGTAAAATGCATTTCAACAACAGCTAAATTAAAGTAGCTGTATGATTCTGTTGCCTAGTAAAAGATTTAAATGTCCAGGTTAATTGAAAGACAACATTGCTGGGCAATGACATAGGTCTGATGTCTTGTACCTTGCTAAAGCTCATTGTGATAGTTGCTGTTCCAAGAAGGTCGTGCTTCTGTAGTGTCCTACAAACAAAAATGCTGCTGCCCTTTGAAATCAGAATAGCAAGGCCTCAGCAGCTCGGGCAAGGTGACGGCGAGGAGCGTACGTACTGGGGTGCTCGGGGTGGCTGATAGCTTTGGAAACCAGAACTGCTTCTCATAGTGCACAGGAGTCACTCCCATAATAATCGCATGAGTACTTCTGTCCTGACGCCAGATCGCTGTGATTGAAGCCAGCAGAGGGTCTGAGCAGTGTGCCTAAAGGTCTGTCTTTGAGTCGATCCTTGTCACTGTAAGTAGGAGAGATGGGAGGTGAGAGCTAAGGAGTTGGCCAGCCTCATCACGAGGGTGATGCAGGACTGCATACTGTCCATCCCTCCCTGCTGTGACCGGGCTGAGCCACATGTGCGTAGGGAACATAACAGGGACACACTGCTCCAGACCTCGACAACCAGTGCTTGAGGGGCTTGCCCAGGAAGAGCAGCATCTGCATCACTGCATTTAGTAGCCCTTGACAGAATAGTCAAATTCACAAAAGAAAGTGCTTTATTCTTTTTTTTCTTTTTTTTTTCTTTAATTCTAAATCTATTTGTCTATCTGGCCTCTGCAACATCCTGTGCCTTATAATTCTGCAGTAGAATTATGTGCTGGGTGAAAAAGTACTTCCTTTTGTTGGTTTCGAACCACACCACCTTATTTCATTTGGTGACTCCTAGTTCTTATATTCTGAGAAATTTATGAACAGTCGTTTTCCTGTTCCTCTGCTTCTCACTACTGTTGAGGGTTGGGTTGGGCTTTTTTTTTTTCTTTTCATAAAAGCCAGTGTTTTTTCTCCAAGTCATACACTTCTAGTTGTTTTTTTTTTAGCTTCTGTTCAAAAAAACCCATTTCCATTCTGTGATCATTCTTGTTGCCTTTCTCCATAGCTCTCTAGTCCCAGCTCTGATTATTTTCCTAATTCATGGCCTTTAGATAGCTATTTTATTTTTCATGTAATTCTAGCCTGTGAAACAAAAGTACAGCTCTGTTACAAAAACTAAAGTTGAGTGGGCAATAAAGTTCAGCACTAAACTTCAGTGGGGAATAATCCCACTAGGCAGTGATCAGACTGGGGTTTAGGCTTCAGATGCAAGGCACCCACCTCAGTAATGAATCATTTCCTCTGATTAGCTACAATTGTCTTTTGTCATCTCTTACAACTAGATGTAAGAAACAAGATTAATATGAAATTTTGTTAAGTATGCTGATTTAAATAATGCCAGGACTCTGTGCTGGTGACTGTGCATAGTTTTGGAAGCTGTGACCTTTGAGTATTTCAGCTGGTCTTTTGAACTGTCAATGCCCAACACTTTCTGGAAACATTGGGAAATTTCTAGTGGTGGTGTTTCTTTGGAAGAGAAGTTGAAGACTGACAGTGAAGACCTTGAAGCCTTTGCAGAAAGCTGTGTAAGAAATTCCCATAGGTGAGGGGATTTGGGGGCAGGGAGGAAAGAAAAGAAAGCAAAAGCAGCATCCTACTGATAATCTGTATTAGAGCTCAGCAGCCCCTGGGGCTGGGGGGGTCTTGCTGGTGATGACCACTTTATGCTCAAATCACTGAAGCGAGCAGCCATGGATGAGCCCACCCTCAGAACAACAGTGCATGTTGGCTCTAATTGAGAAGTGAAGAAAATGTCTTGTTTCTGGCACCCTATGTCCTGGAGGCTGTGTTTTAAAGGCTCAAAAATACCTTGGGTGACTGGTGAGACAGATTACATGCTTGTGTAATTAATCCATGAGAAGTCCTTCAGGATATTGTGTGTCCCAATGCTGCTTTCCAGCCACAGGTCCTCTCCACTGGTGGGAAGCTGTCGACTTAGGTCCTTCCTGTACATTGGAGCATTTAGTGTGCAAATGCTGTATAAAATCTGGGCCCTGGGCAGCTTTATGGAGTACAGCTGGTGCTTCAACTGTGCATGGTGGGCAAAGGCAGAAGAAAGGTGTTAAAGGGCTGGGGATGGTTAGCTGTCATACGATTAGAAGAGGCTGAGGGCCTTGAAAGTAATTTGTTTTGTTTTTCACAAGCCATTTCGGTCAAATAAAATACATCATCTCTTCCTACAAGCCTTGCCTCACTTAGGATTGTAGGAGTGGGACCTAATTCGATTACTGAGATCAAATGATGCTGTTTTAGAGGAGGAGCCATCTGGAGTATTTGAGTGAGCAGCTGGCAGCCTGGGCTGCGCAGTTAATGATCTGACTGTATGCCTTGCAACTATTTTTTTTCCACTGCAAAACCTTTTAAGAGTCTTTAGAGATCAATCTACACCACTGCCTCTGAGCGAGATGCTATCTGCAAAATTGCACACAAGTGTTCCCTTTTAAAAGCCCTTCCCACAACCCCTTCTTTCTTCCTTTCTGTTGGTGAAGTATTTCTTTGTTATGACTCCTAATGAATCCCTAATTTGCTGTAGTTTGGTAGCTGCTTCTCTTGACCTAGTAGCTGGTTTGCTTTTTGGTCTGCAGTATCGGAGCTGTGCCCCAGGAAGTGATTTCCAAACCTCACGTGGACAGCTTTAATGGAAGTACATGTTTCCTTGAAAGTCTTAAAATGCTGTTTGAAATCAGCCATGGTAAGAATAACAGAGTAAAGCTCATCCTTCTGTATGGCCCGAGATTTTTGGATGCCCTGTCCTTGCCAAGTATGTTAACGGGGTGGGAAGTTATATCTGAGAAGCCTGAAAGGCTCTGTCCTTGTCGGCATAGCCCAGGGCAGCAAATTCAGCTGTGCAAGGAGCTGCTGGTCAGCCAGGCAGCTCTGGTTTCAGGCTTCTTAATCTTTTCCCAGTAAAATGCTTCTTTTCAGGTCTGCTGGGCACTTCCAGCCTCCCAAGAAACTGCCTGTGACAGGTTCTGGTGTGGCAGACCAGGAGAGAGGTTCCCAGCACCACCAGGGAGCTGGAGGTTTGCCAGGAAGGGGTGTAAGGCACCAGAGGACATTCCCTAAAAGCAGGTTGAGCGATGTGGTAAGCGGGTCCTCAGTGTCTCCTGGTTGGTGCCGTTGATATCCCACAGCCAGCCGCAGCTCCAGGGACAGCCTGCCAGGCAGGAGAGTGCGGCCAAGATTCTTGGGTCTGTGGCTCCACCAGATGGATGGTCCTGGAGCCAGGCCACCGCTTCTTGAGAAGAAGCTTTTGAAATTTTGAGGAGGGGCTGGTGTCACATTAAAACAGAGCCGTATTTGGAAATAGCAGAATCCTCCATGAGGAGGAGGGGCTTTTCCAGCAGCGCCTGGGGATTTTGCTGGGAGCTCTTGCAGTGTCACATCTGATCGTTTTCTCTCCATGTGTCCTCTCACCTCCCATCTCCTACTTCAGATTTGTCTCTCTTTGCAAACAGCCATTTATCTCACCCTGGTGCTTCCCACACTGGGCTGAGCTGAAGGAAGTGGAGAAGGGCAGGGAGAGCAAAGAGAAAATGTGGGACCAGCAGCATCCGGCCCATATACCCGTCGGTGTGCCCAATTCCTCTTCTGAACTTGCTTTGTGTCAGCCCTGTTTCTCGTTTTCTGTTGCAGAATAGAGACACCAGGAAAAAAACAGGATTTGGGAAAAGATGGCTGGGAGAGAGAAATATAGAAGATGGATCTGCTGCATGCAGCACAGTTGCATGTTGCTCTGCAGTTTCTCTGTTGTCTCCTCAGACACCTGGTTTGTAGAGAGCAGCCAGGGGTTTATGTGGTGTCTGAGTCCCTGTGAAGGGTTTTGATGTCTGAGCACTTACCAGACAAGCAATTTGGCTAGGGGTATGTGTCAAGACTCAGATAGGAATAAATTTTGATTATGTGACAAGTCTGTGGGCCATTTAGGAATAAGGATGAATGTCTTGGTTTTTGAAGTGGCATGGGGTGCCATACACAGTTCTGATGTGTAATGCTTAACAATACTCATCATTTTTGCTTTAGGAAGTCCCATCTGCTCCCACAAGTTGTTAGTGAAATATTAATGACAAAATTGCATTCCCACTCCATGCAGACATTTAATTCCCCAGAAACATTAAAAACATTTAGATTTTCTTAAGATATTTGTTAAAATGGCTACAATTGCTTTTTACCACTCCCATCTCTAGTCCTGCTTAAGGAAAACTGATGTTGGATTGTAGTGAGGAAATTAATGGTGACCTTCAGTGACTTCAACTCCAGAGGACTCTGCAGGCCTGGTGAGGTGTCCCAGTGCTTGGAGGCACTGGGAATCTCCTTGGTAGCACCTGATCCTGTTTCCTGACTGGTGGTTGATCCCATACAACCTGACTGCTGGGCAGTGAGGAGGGTCTGCTCAACAAAACAATTTTGATGGGCCGTTGATCAAAGGCAGCTGAAACCTGCAGTGAGCTGCCTTTCTGAGAATTTGGGGGGTATTTTTAGCCTAGCTGAACTGAAAGGGAACTGTCAGTCTTGAGATTTCAGTTGTGCTGTTTTCCTCTTGATGTGTCTGATCGCACTGGGGCCACACCTCCAGTAACACTGATGCTCTATGGCAATTCCTGCTTCTTTGTGGTTGGGACCCAGCAAACGGCTTGGCCCCCACAAGTGGTGGGTTCAGGGTGGGTTCAGCACTGCAGGTCTGCAGGGGAGCTCCAGCGTTTCCTAGCTTGCTCTCCCTGTCAGTCCTCCTGCCCTTGCATTTAACTGGCGCTGACAGGCTGAAGAGCAGAACTGTATGCGAGGCAGCAGGGGGTTCTCCTTTCCCTCCCCTCAGTTGCTCTGAGTTGCAGAGGGTGCTAAAGACATCAAGCCTTGTGAGGAAGGTGATGGCATCTTATACTGAGAGCACTGCCCTGCAGTATCCTTCATCCAAGCACAAAGACAAAACTGCAGTGGAAGAATCTGCTGGCATTGCTCTGTGTGGGGTTGGGAACCGCTTCTCAGGGGAAAAAAAAGAAGGAAGAGAGAGCATAGATTAATGCTGGTTGGTATGTCTCTAGTTCTCTGTGATATTTCAGGGCAAGATGTGGGTTTATTTTGCCCTTGAATTTTGTATGGCAGAAATTTCCCTTGCTACCTATGATGTTTCCAGGAAAAAGGAAAAAGCACTGAGTTAAGAAAGCACAAGTGGAGACATACCTTATTATACATCTTCTCTCAGCTTCAGCCTGCCTTCTTCTAAGTGCTTTGTCCTGATTACATGTTACCACCCTCACTAAAGTATTCCCAGATAGGATAAATGTTTCCTGGGGAGAGAGTTGTTTTGTGTTGCTGAAAAGCAACTGATGGTGCTGAATAAGCAAATAAATCAAAAGCTGGTGTTTAAACTTAATTTGAGCCTCTCAGGAAAAAAACCCCAGCCTTGTACCTTGCAATCTGCATAGGGATAATTGCATTGTAGGCAACAAGGGAATGAGCACAGCAAGGATGATGGATTTCCCTCTGCGGCACGTTGCACACAGGATCTGCAAACCACAGTGAGGATGGAAACCCTGGAGAGAAGAACCCTGCCTCTCGTGCCCACCGGATGACGAACGCTTCTGTCAGCTCTCCGCTCGCCTGGCTATCATCACGCAGGCCCAGAAGGGGCCCAGAAGTTGTCGGCCCATCTGCCAGCCAGAGTTCAATTGCAGGGCAGCCCCTGGCCATGCTGCGAGGCTGTACCTGCTCTACCAGCTCTCCTCTCCGGGAGGTCCCTCTGCGAAGGCAGGTCTGGAGGTCCCTCTGCGAAGGCAGGTCTGGAGGTCCCTCTGTGAAGGCAGGTCTGGAGGTCCCTCTGTGAAGGCAGGTCTGGAGGTCCCTCTGCGAAGGCAGGTCTGGAGGTCCCTCTGCGAAGGCAGGTCTCCGCTCCTTTCCTCCCACAGAGCAGATCCATGTGCAAACCTTTCTGCCCTGTCTAAATGGACAGATTGTGGCTGGGGTGTGGGAAGGGGGTCAGGCCTTAGCAGAAATGCCCCCTCCTGCATGGCCTGATGGCGAAAGGGCAGCATGGGGAGAAAGCACCTCCGGAGAGCTGGTGAGGGCAAGCTCTCCCCAGCACCACAGGTACTTGTAACTCCGGGCTAAGCCCACAGTAATGGTTTTTCCTTGAAGGTATTTGTGTCCCTTCCCAACAGACTTAGATCTCCACTCACTGCAGTCCTGGCAAACGGTTCTGCTGAGGCCAAGGAAGGAAAAGCCTCCAGCTGGAAGGACTTGGCTCACTCATCTTTTCCTGGGGCTTCACTCAGCCTGTGCTTTTAGCAGAGCTGGGTTTGATCACTGAGTGTGAGACCTGAGTGTGCCCTGCGCTGTGCTGCTCCTCTGCAGCTGTCTTGGCTCACTGTCCCCTTGGGAGCTACGGCTGGTGCTTCCCCAGGGCCAGGCAGCTAGTTTGGGCAGAGGCTGGAGGGTGAGCAGTGGGTACCTGTGCCTGGGGAGAGGTGCAGCAGCCTGTGGGTCACAGCTGGGGTGGGGGGACAGCAGGGACTAGGTGACGGGGGGTGGGCAGAAGGTCCTTATGCTAGTCAGCCTGTGCAGAGGAGCCTTGGCCATGATTTGGGACTGGGAGAAGTGCCAGATGCTCCCCTGTGTCCACCTCTGTGTCCCCAGCCCAGGAAGCTGTGGGGAGTAACTGGGAGAAGCTGGTGCAAGGAGAGGTCTCCTTCCAGAGTCAGCTACAGCTCCCGGATGGCTGCTCAGCATTATTTGCTTTTGCCACTAGATGGTGAGATACGTAGTAAGGGAAAAACAGAAAGTCTTGCTGCGTTCCCGGGCGGCCTCCCTTCCTGGGAAACCACGCTGACGTGCTCTGCTTTCTGGGAACCCGGCAATTTCAGGCAATTATCCCCTGGACCTTTTATACAGCTCTGCCGTGGAGAACTGCTGCTGCCACCCTGGCTCTTTGATCTTTTTAACTCTTGCGCTGCCACCCTGGATTCATTCAGGGACAAACCCGGCTAAACGCAGGCAGCAAACCTCATTGATGCAAGTGTGCATGGAAAGCTGTCTCCTGCTGTCACAGCTTACTGTGACCTGTTTTTTGAAGGGGATGTATGATGCAATCCCCCTTTCTCACTATGATGTGAACCTGCTGTGAAGCCCACAGCTTGCAGGGTGGGAGCTGCAACCTTCATCCCCTGCTTGGCTGCTCTCTGTTGTATCCAGTCTTTTCAGACCCATTTGACTTGCTAGAAACTTGACTCTGGCTGTGCCAAAGGAGCTTGCTGGGGATGTGCAGCAAACTGGAGAGTTACAGCTCACCTGGGGCACTTCTGCCTTCATAGGAGGGATTGAATGAATACTGCAGCCCCTGACCCCGAGGTAGCGTCACTGTGTCAGTCTCGGATGGAGACAGTTAAGAATGGGTGGGGGGAGAGGGCTGACACACACTTTTGGGCCCTGGGGAGTGAAACTTGAATGAGTGAGTTACTTCTCAGCTGAGTAATTGAATGTTAACCTCTCCCAGCTGGGAAATAAAATGCTTTCAAGTGAGGCAGCCTCAATTTTGCCTTAAACATAGATGGGCTCTGCTGAGGACAGGTAACTCATTGAGCTGCAGAAACTTGATTGATTTCATTAAGGGAAGGGTACAAGGAAAGCTGGTGGTGCCCAAACTCTGTCCGTTCTGAATGCTAGCCTGGATGTCTCTCCACACGCCCAGGACTACTTGTTCCTCCTCTGCAAAGCTGGTTAGAAAAGCCCTCTGGTCATTTCTGTACATTTCTGTGTGGCCGGTAGGAGCGGCTGCTGGTGGAATGCTGCTGGGCCTCATGGAGCACTGCGAGGCTCCTGGCTGTTATGGCTTGCTGGGTTGCTGCTGGAAGGGAGCGGGTTGTGCTGGAGCGGGTCAGGGAGTGCCCACTGCAGCAGGGCTGTGTATGGGTGACCTCTGGGAGAGAGCACTGCCCAAGGCGGGGTATTGCTGTCACTTGGGCAGGGCTGGGAGGACTTGGCTGTGTTTTGGCTGTGTTTTGGCTATATGGTCCCATACATATGGAAAAGCCCATCCTAATCTGGTAAAGGGTTTTGTGGGAGGCAGTGAGTCAGTCCCCTGAGTGAGTGGTATGGAATGGTCCTGTAATATATTAGCAACGGTCCACGGGGCTGTTTGGTTTAGTTTTCATTGTGTTTCTGCCATTATTGGCTAATTTTGGTGGGATCCATCTTGTGAGCTGGCAGAATGGGAAGCCTGGGAAAGGGGACGGAGCTGCTTCCTAGCCCTGAGGAATGGCCCCACACGTGCTTAGTTCTGGCCACGCTGCAGGATGCAGCAAGTAGGTAGGATTCCCAGATAGTGAACTGGATCAAGAAAAGTGGACTGTGTAAAAACACTTGTCTGCGGTTGGCACGGAGGAACACGTGTGTGTATGTACCTGTGTGTGCTATGGGGAGGAGATGCACATTGCTCTCTCCCCTAGGCATGGAGTGCCTGAAAGGCAGAAGGCCAGTGACGCACTGTCAGCCAGGGAGGCTTCTTGGTGTGCATCATTCCTCCTGCAGAGCTGAAACGAGCCTTTAATGTTACAGAGGCTACCATGACACCAGACAGAAGAAAAGGAGCGAAAATAATGAATAAATAAACCAGCAGCTTGCCTAGGCGCAGCTCCCAGTGCCTCAGCCTCACCTCCGACTCTGCCACGCTATAATAATCCATAGCACGGAAATGTTTCTCTTGGCTGTTGGTTTAGGGCTGTGCAATCAAACCCAGCAGTTAAAATCCTGCCGAACAGGGTAGGCAACCCGGATGGCAGCTGCTGAGGAAACGCAAGCAGAGCTCCCAAGCTATTTGCAAAAAAAAGCCCCAAACGACCAGAGGAGCAGGTGGGCACGTAGGACCCATCTTGTGTTGGTTTGAGCCAGCTCTCTGCAGCTGGGAGTAGTGAAGAATTGCTGCCATAGGTAATATTCAGCATGCCTCCTTTCCTTTCCCCTCTGAATATCTGATACCGTAGCAGCATCCCTGCTCGCAAGGGGATTAGGTGCTAGCACAGACCGCTGTCGCAGCTATCTGTTTCCTACTGGTTTATTCAAATAACTCAGAAAAGTACATCCAGCAGCTGAGTCCAGACAAACTCTGTTGAAAAACATGGCTCTGCAGGAGCCGTTGCTGTGAGATGTATGGAAAGAGCAAACCCCAAACTCGCACATTCAGCAGCGGATAGGGAAAGGAAGGGCTGTGGGCTTGAATGTGTGTACAGGGGGAATAGTGCCTGGGGTGCCATAGCAGCCTGAGGGGGGGCCAGACGCTTCTGATTATTATTCTTTTTAATTCTTATTTTCCTTTTATGTTAAAAATTAATCACAGCATTTGAACACACACCCTGGAAATAGGTGGTGTGCTTGCTGTATAACTTTATATTACTTTGCAGTGGCACCATCACACACCCAGCGATGCCAGGCCTGCCTGCAAAAGGTCTCTGCCTTTTCCCCTGATCACTCCCGTGGTGCTCATTTCCTTCCGGGGTTAACGCAGTAAAGAGGTAAAGCTTTTTTTTTGTGTCACTTGGGTGTACCTCCACCAGCTTGCCCTAAGCCTGGAGGAAAACAGGTCAACTCGAAGCAGCCATGAAGTCCACAGGGTGTCACAAGCCGTGGGATTTCAGTGTGTTACGCCCAAGGGATCCCCGTTGCTAATGCAAATCTTCCCTGAAAAGACACCCTGCTTTGATTTATTCAAATATACCCAGTAGCACCATCAAAATCCACAGCTTCACGAAGGGCTTCCTGCCATGGATATGCAAATACTGAGATAAGCACAAACAAGCAAACCACAGGTCTCCTAACACAAAGCAAACTGTGACTGCTGTTTACCTCTGGTCGCGGAGTGCCACGGCTCCAACCCAAGGCTCCCTCTTGATGGCTTGTGTCAAGTTGGCACAGAGCTGCTCTCAAAAGCTTCTGCTGAGAAGCAATTTCTGTGCCTTGTTCTAGTGGTTGCCCCTTTCAGTCAGCCCCCTCTCCTGTACCCTGAACAAGCTTCTGGTTTGTCTACCTTCTGTAACCCTGAACCAGGTTGTCCAAAAAGCAAGTCTGGGTCCTTCAGCAGCTCTTGTTACTTTTTTTTTTCCTGCCAGCATCTCACTATTCTTGTGGAAATAAACAATTCCTGGGGCTGCTTGTTCAAAACACACATTTCGCAGCCTTATTACCGTCACGATTCTTTCCAGAGATTATTTCCCTGTATGTGATGTGCTCTGTGCTGTGAGCAGCCCTGAGACCCCACGAACATTTCTCAGCTCCCTCTCCCCAAGAAGCAGTAGGGGAGGGTGGTCTCAACTACCCCTCTGCTGCTGGAAGCGATGCCGGAGCCAGCAGGCGGAAGAGATGTATAAACATGGAAGCAATATGCCTAATTAATGACCTGAAACCAGCAGTAAAGGTCAGCTTGTTTGCAAGGGACACGCTCAAGGCACAATCGCTGAACACGAACTTTGCTGCCGTGCCTCAGAAAGGGCACTGCTGCCCGCCCGGGACGGCGGCTGGTGGAGGGGGAGCTGTCAAAGGAGGATCGATAGCCTTCAGCCTCGCTCATTAGTGCGTGCCCAGGCTGTCCCTGTGAGCCTGGCTCTTTGCAGGGCTCTGCTGAGAAACCAGGCTGCTTTCCTGGGGAAAAAGCAGGCTCCTGCGGCTCTTCGGAGCGCGATGCCACCAGAGATCAGGCTGTTTTCTGGCTGTCTCGTCTTGCTGACTGAGTTCGAGCTGCAGAGTCTTTATAACTTGTACCAATACCGTCAGCACCACCTATTCAAAACTTGAGCATCTCGATGAAAATGCCAGGGGACTGATAGAAATATGTTGTTTACTAGCTGGTTTTTTTTAACCCCTTAAGCTTTTCTTTACAGTCTTCCAGAGGCTGTAAATTCAAGTTTCTTGCCTGATCCCAGGACTCTGGGAGTCGAGGCTTTATGGATATTACAAATTATCATCGAGTATGTTGCAGACTCGTGAAAACAGCCATCCTGTAGGACATGGTCTGCCACGGGTTGTTGTGTGAGATCTGAGGAGTCCTTGCTAGCCCTGGCAGTTTCCGACCACCTTTTACCTCAAGAATTGGGCAGATCCATGAGTTGACCTGCTGAGAAAATAAAGGGGAGTCTTGGTGTTACTGAGTCACTTTGCAGAAGGTGCTGAGCACTTCTGGTGTTAACAAAATCACAGACATGTCCTGCCCACGATAGTAGTGGTGCGAGGAAAGCGTCTTTGATGAGACAGGTTTTCTCCTCTGAGATGAAGACAGTGCCCTTCCAGCTGTCCTCTGCTTGCAGAGAGCACTCTCTCCAGCGTTTTTTCTGGAACAAACCCTATTCTTCAGGGCTTTTGGCCTTGCATGATCCCCTCGTGCTCTTTGTGCCAGCAAACGGCCCTGATAGTGGTTCTCCTTTTGCAATGTGGTCACTCTGAAGCGATGTTGTTGGCTGAGTTTAGCTTCGGGTGGACTGAGGGTGTCCAGTCACAAAAGGAGACAGAAGATCAAGGTGGCTGGTTGTGTTTTGTTATTTACACCTGGCCTCTGCCTGCAGGGTGTTTCCAGAAAGGTACTGGCCTAGGTCTGGTGTGAAATGCCTTGTACAGCCCATTGTGGCCTGAGTGCTGGTGCACTGTTACAGTCGAGGTCAAACTGGTCAGAGAAGGGGTTATCCACATCAGGCAGCCTGCACTGTCCTCTCCAGGTACCTCCATTCAAGCTGGGACCAAGGATGCCTCTGCCAGGGGTGATCTCAAGCCCCTGCAAGTCCCACATCTGAGGGACAGCAAGACCCATGGCTGGGCAGAGCAACATGTCCTGCTGCAGAGCGCACAGGTCCCCCACAATGAGCAGAAGGCAGAAG
The DNA here is from genome assembly GCA_022605575.1 of Laterallus jamaicensis coturniculus. Taxonomy (NCBI): domain Eukaryota; kingdom Metazoa; phylum Chordata; class Aves; order Gruiformes; family Rallidae; genus Laterallus; species Laterallus jamaicensis. The sequence continues at coordinate 30,313,272 of JAKCOX010000006.1, forward strand.
ATGGTCACAAAGTTGTGTCTCCTTAACCTCCCACCAGGCCTTGCTGCCGACTTTGGTGAGTCCCTCCATTGTTTGTGGTTACACGTCACATTTACTCTTTTGTGCCTGTGTGCCTGTCATCTTGGGTTCAATTTCCAGGCTTTAAGTGACTCCCTGCAGATTGCCCTTTCCCCAGGCACAGCAGGTTCTGCACTCCCGTGCTCAAACAGTGGGATTGTTCCTCATTGTCTGCACTTGGTCCTGTGCCAGCTGCAGAGGCTGTGCTCTCCAGCTCCCAGACCCCATCTCTCCCACTCCTGCTCCCTCTCTCCTGGGTGTCAATGCTCCTAGGCCTGGCTTATAACACGGCGTGTGGTGCAGGGACAAAGATGACAGGGCTTCCTCCATCTCGCAGAGGAAATACATTCATTGGTTCGAGCGTTCAGCACGGTGATTAATTGTGAGCTGCCTGAATCTGGAGCACCAAGTGAGCATCGTTACAGCCATCTGAAAATGAGGGAGAAGAGACCACGAGCGAGAGGATAAGGGCTGGAGTCCGCGTGCCGTACGGGTGAGTAATCTGTCCATGCTGAGAGCTGACAGCTTTGGGGGCCGGGCAGGCTACCAGGTACGTCACTGTTGGTCTCTTGCTGCTAGAAAAGTCCCGTGTTGCTGTTGCAGCACCGCAGGTGGATGATGCTAGCCTCTGTGCTGCTGGGGGAGCACCTGGGGATGCTCCCCTGGGCAAGGGCATCCCATGGGGCAGGGTGTGGGGTTTGCTGCCTGTCTGGGCCTGCTGCCTGCCTCCCTTTCTTCTCCTGCCGTGGGGCTGGGCGAGCCAGTGGGGAGCAGGGGGAAGGCAACAACGGGGCCCCAGGAGGCAGCCCGCGGGGCCGGGTGCTGCGGGGTGGGAGCTTTCGTGGGGGCTGCGGGGAGGAGGGCCTGCGGGCTGGCAGCGTGGGGGCTACCCCGTCCTTCCCTTCGTGGGGGCTACCCCGTCCTTCCCTTCGTGGGGGCTGCCCTCCCCGCCGATCCTTCGGCAGGAGAGCCTCCCTGCCTGCGGAGCGGGGTGCCGGGGCTCCTCCCGACCCCTCTCGGGGGTCTGCCCCGCCCCGCGGTGGGGCGAAGGCTGAGGCTGAGCCCCGGCCCGGCGGGCGGTGGGTGCAATGAGGCGCCGCGGCCAGCAGGTGCCACTGCCCCCCCGCGCTGCCCGGGGCCGCCGCCCGTCACGGCTGCAGCTCGGAGCGGGCAGCGCCCTGCCCGGGGGTCTCCCCGGCACCCTCTCCGCCTCACTGCCAGGGGCACGTCCGTGTCCTCCTTCTCCCTCCCCCGCCGCCGACCCGGGAGGCCAGAGCCCAGTCCCGCGCAGCCACTGCCCTCGGGGAGAGCAGCAAGAACGGCGGCTCACCCAGCGCCCGGAGCGGAGCCGAACCGCCGCGGCGGGGCCCGTCGGTGCCCACACGCGGGACGGGGCAGCAGCTTCCACCCCAGCGCGGCCCGGGCTGGCGGCGGCAGGAGTAGCGTCCCAGCCGCACCGCGGTGGGTGCCCGGAGCCACGCGGCTGCCCAGCGCCTGCACGGTAGTCGCATCCCCCTCCCCACCCCCGCAAGCCCACTCCCACAAACACGCACCCTGCCACCGCTGCCTCGGTTGTCCCGTGCGCATCCCCACCACCACCCCGGGTACGACCCGCTGGGGTCTGCGCCGCGGGGCTTCTCCTCTCTGCGGGAGGGATGGAGCCGCTCCCGCCGTGAGCTGTGTGGGGAGCCGGGCTGGGAGGGACCGTGGTGCGGTGGGTCGAGAGGTTGGGGGTGCGTAAGGGCTGTGAGGTGCCAGGGTGCGAGCAGCCGTGCAAAATACAGAAGGGGCCGAGCGGGCTACGTGCGTATGCGCTGAGCGGGCGGGCGTGAGCCCTGAGCGAGGTGAGTGTGCGTGGGGAGAGGTGTGTCGGGACCGGCGGTCGTGTGTCCGAGTCGGAGCGGAAGGGATGGGGAGGGGCGGAGAGGCGGGGAGAGCGTAGTGCCGGGCGGGGGGCGTGCGGGGTGCATGTCTCTGTGTGTGTGTGTGTCTGTGTGTGTTTGTGCGCGCACCGGGGGCAGCTCCCCACGTGGGGCTGACGCGGCAGCCCCGGCCTGATCCGGGGCTATAAAGCGGCTCGGCGGCGAGCAAGGCAGAGCAGTCGCCGCCGGCTGCAGCCCCGGCCCATCTCCGCGCCGCTCCGCGACCCCCCATCAGCGGCTCCCGGCGGGCAGCGCACCAGCATGATCCGCGGGCGCCCGCAGCCCCCCGGCGGCCACTGCGCAGCCCCGCCCCGGCCAGCGGCGAAGTAGGAGCGCGGAGCCCCGCGGAGCCGGGCGCGGCGCGGGTGGGGCAGGGGGCGAAGGGCGGGGGTGTCCACGCAGCCGGGGTTGATGTTTAACCTGGAGCGCCCGTTCACGGAGGGGGGCCGCTTCTTCTCCTCCATGGAGTACCAGCGGCAGCTGGAGGAGGAGGAGGGCTACCTGCCTCCCGGCACCAACGGGACCTTCAACGACAGCGGGGCCGGGCCGGGCTGGGGCACGCCGTACCCCCTGCACACCACCGTCACCCTCATCAGCCTGGCGGGCTTGCTCATGCTCTTCACCGTCTTTGGCAACGTCCTGGTCATCATCGCTGTCTTCACCAGCCGGGCACTCAAGGCCCCCCAAAACCTCTTCCTAGTCTCCTTAGCCTCAGCTGACATCCTGGTGGCCACGCTGGTCATCCCCTTCTCCCTGGCAAATGAGGTGATGGGGTACTGGTACTTTGGCAAAGTCTGGTGTGAGATCTACCTGGCCTTGGATGTCCTGTTCTGCACTTCCTCCATCGTGCACTTGTGTGCCATCAGCCTGGACCGTTACTGGTCCATCACCCAAGCCATCGAGTACAACCTCAAGCGTACCCCGCGCCGCATCAAGTGCATCATCTTCATTGTCTGGGTCATCTCGGCCGTCATTTCCTTCCCGCCACTCATCTCCATAGAGAAGAAGAGTGGGCAGCAGGCTGACCAGGGGGTGGCAGGGTGCAAGATCAATGATGAGAAGTGGTACATCATCTCTTCTAGTATTGGCTCCTTCTTTGCCCCCTGCCTTATCATGATCCTGGTCTACATGCGCATTTACCAGATAGCCAAGAGGCGAACCAGGGTACCACCAAACAAGCGAGCAGAGCGCCCCGAGAAGAGGCAGAACGGCTTGACCGACAAGGAGGACCTGCCAGCCACAGCTCAGCTCAACGGAGAGAAGGCAGCAGGAGGTGGCGGTGGGCAGGAAGGAGAAGTCAATGGCATAGACATGGAGGAGACCTCTTCCTCTGAGCACCAGGAGAACAACCAATGTAAGAAGTCAGAGAGACCATCGCGGGGAAAGACCAAGACTAAACTGAGCCAGATTAAGCCTGGGGACAGTTTGCCCAGGAAGGTAGAGGAGGAGAGGAACACCAAAGGGTCTCGGTGGAGGGGCAGGCAGAACCGGGAGAAGCGCTTCACCTTTGTGCTGGCAGTGGTGATCGGGGTCTTTGTCATCTGCTGGTTCCCTTTCTTCTTCACTTACACACTGATGGCTGTCTGCAAGAGCTGCTCTGTGCCCGACACCCTCTTCAAGTTCTTCTTCTGGTTTGGTTACTGCAATAGCTCCTTGAACCCCGTCATCTATACCATTTTCAACCATGACTTCAGACGGGCCTTCAAAAGGATCCTCTGCAGGATAGAGAGGAAAAGGATTGTTTGAAGAACCTTTTGCTATCAGCGGGACTAATTCAAGACTTTGTAGGAGAATAAGACACGGCTCTCTTGGGCTGTGTTTGCATGGGATGGTTTCCTTCGGCTCGTGAGCAGGAAGCCTTTAAAACCCAAAATGAGCCTATGGAAATGCCGGGCAGCAGCAGCAGCAGCAGCGAGGAGCAGCAGGCAAGTGGAAGTCCAAGCCGTGGCATTCGGCTTTCCAGGGGAGGATGGTTTTTGACTTGCTTGGTTTAGTTTGTTAGGTTTTTTTTTCCTTTTGCCAGAATCTCTCAGTGGATATTTTCGAGACTGCTCAGTTTGACTCTTTAAAGACAAGCAGCGTGCAGCTCTGTCAGGTGAACAGCAAAGAGGGAGTATGCCACCCTAGAGGTGTTGGCTTTTTTACTTTGTTGTCTTCTTTTTTTCCTGTTGTATATGTAATCAATTTTATCCCCTTGTAAAATACAGTATTGTATCCCTGAATCTGAATGTCTTAATTTTTGTAAGGCAAGCAGCTTCGAAACTGTGAATGCTTTAATTATCTTTGATACCTTTAAAGCCTCTCTCTTCCCATCCTGAAATCCCCCTCACTCGAAACCACTGAACAACTAGAGCCATTCCCCCTACCTGACAGTTTGATAATATTGTCAAAACTTTCTGATATCGGGTCATTTATTATTATTATTATTTTTACTATAAAGCTTAGGAACGCAGACCTCACCAGACTGGCTATTTTTGTTGGGTTTTTTCTTTTATATCCCACCTGATTCCATTTAATTTCTGTGTTGCCTGTGATACAGTACAGCTGAGGCGGTACCTGCCCTCTCATTACTCATTAAAGCAGACCCTGACGGAGCGGTGGCTTTGCTGTGCAGGCAGGGACGTCCTGGGCAATGGAGTGACAGGCTATTTCCCAAGCAACGTGAAGCTTGGGATCCAGCCAAGCTCCCCCAGGAGTTAATCTCGGTTGATATTATACCACACCGCAGCACTGAAATGTGTTCAGCGCTAGCATGCTTCTTCCCCCGCCTCCAACTGTAAATAGATAACATTTCAAAGCAAATAGCAAAGCTCCATCTATCATCTTATCTCGTTTGTATTGATTTGTGATGGTTTAATTCCTTCAGGATTTCCTGCAGAAGAGGAGGGGGTTTGTGCACAGAGGCTGTTCCACCTTTTATGAATTAAGGGATGAGAGTTCAGGGTTGGTTTTTGGGGTTTTTTTTAATCTGCCAGTCTCATTTTTCCTAGGAAATATGAAAGCATCCCTCTTTCAGTCTTATACAGGGCAAAACTCCGAAATGGGAAACTTAACTGACAGTTTCTCCAGTATTTTATAGTGTAATTAAGCTTTTTAAAAATATATATTAAAAAAAAAAAGCAATGAAAAAAAGAAATGTGTAAATATTGTGAGGTTGGAGCAGGAGAGTTAATACTGCTTTTCCACTCCTTGCCTGAAATGTCTTTGAGCTCTTTCTCCTAAAATAAAAGCGTACGTACAAAAATGGACAGAACAAATCTTATCCTTATGCCATGAAGACATTTCTGGAGAACACTACAAGGAAAAAATATTTGATTCATCACAATAAATGAGCCTGTGAGCCTTTTAATGGTATGAAAATAGCTTTATCTAATACTGACGAGTCTTAGAAATTATTTGGGGAAAGCAAAGTTTGTGTAAGTCTTGTGTGTAAAATGAATTTGCCTTCTCTGTAGTCGCATGGTGCACAGGGAAAGGACTTTAAGAAAAATACCTTTTTACTTTTGGGAAGTGTTTTGTTGATTTTGCTCTCTCTTTTGACTTTGTAATTAACTCCAAGGGTCCCCGGATGCGTCTTGGGACCTGGAGAGCAATGTTTACATTCACTCACATTTTCAGAATCGAATCCTCAAGAGGTGAGGGGAAGCAAATAAACTGTGCTTTAATGTCAAAGAAAAAAAAACAAACCACACCAACCCATCCGTGAGCAGAAATTGCTATAATGGATGATTATTTTTATTAAATAAAAGAGTGTTTACAGATCAAGTGTGAAAAACCTCTGGATAATCTGTTAGCTGCTTTATTTTACTATTTTTTCAACCCCCCAGATGTTCACCGATCCTCCAGCAGCTTTGGTCCTGACATTTTTAACAGAGCACATTGGGAAAAGCACTGGTGTTTTCTGAAAGGCGTTGTTACCCCAGGTAGGGAACAATGGCTTGGTTCATTGTGCAGTGGCATAATAACAAATGAGTCCTTGATATTGCTTAGGACTCCCCCCCGCTCCCTGCCTGCCACCTCCCCTCCTGCTTTCATGCCACAGTAAGAGCATTCACGTGTTTCTTAAAGAAAAGAGCTTAGGGTTTCAGGGTGTGATTTGCTCCCTGGAAATGCAGCCTGGCTCTGTTGCTGGAGACGCCTGGCTGGTGCAGTGTTCCCAGCTATTGACTTGAGAAGGTTTTTAATAATTAGGTTGCAGATGGGATTAAAAACAATTAGGCTGGAAGGCAATATTTCTTGACACATGCAGGAGTGTCCATCTGAGTGGGACTTTGTTTCCAGCCCCCAAGAGCCAGCTGGCTAGGCTTGCTTGCCACTACACCAGTGCTGCCAATACCCTCACTGCAGGAGGGTGATGGGGGATTGTTCTCCCTCCACCAATGTGCTGTTTCTGTGTGGCTACCTGCTTCCCTGAGGACACCAGGATCCACTTGCCATTGGTTTCAGCTGGACTCCTCCTTTGACACGAGTGCCAGGTAGCTCTAAAGGTGTGGGGGGAGGGGGGGTGGAGGGTGGGCACAGGGACAGGGATGGGACACAAGGCACAGGTCCTGGGAGTGCTTTAGTGTGTGCTTTGTTCTGCCCAGGAGCATGTGTTTGGGAGCTCTGGCTCCTGGTCTTCCACTGTCGGGTTACCTGGAGTCACTCAGCTTCCCTGCTCTGCTTCTTGATTGGTAAGAAAGTAAGTAGCAAGCCCAGTGCTGGAGCTGTTGGTCTCATGGTGCCACTCTGCCACCAAAGCTGCAGCCAGAGGTGCCTGGCAAGCCAGGCAGTGGACCAGGACTAGCAAGCAGCATCAGTGCTGGGTGTAGGGCATCTGTTATTGCATGGTGGCCTTTGCAGGCCAGAAGGGCTTTATCTGGGTAGAGTGTCCTGCTGTCTGTCTGCTGGTCTTAGCTTGCCATTTTGGCCTTGGAGGGTTTTACAAAGCAAACACCATGGGGCAGGAGGTAATCCAGCAGCCACTGGTTATGCTTGCTGTAGGATGTCCTTATGGCCAAACCTCTTTGGTACAGACCAGTGTTTTGGTGGGTTTGGGGCTGGGGGACTGGGGCTTTGGTGGGCTTTCAGTTAGTGAAGCTTTGCACAGCTGAAATGATTGATTGCTCCCAATTTTCCATCAAAAGTAAAAGTAAGGTCCAAAAAACCTGAAATTAGGCCTCCAGGGTTGTGTGTCTCTCAAAACCTTGTGTCCTCACAGTGCAACCCAGTTAAAGAAAATACTCAAGGGGCTGTTTTACACGAGGGCTTTACTACCTGTGTGAACTTCCCTGAACTTCAACCATCCTGCTGCCTTTTCCATCTTCTGACTCAGGCCTTTATTTCATTTTCCCTCAACTGTTGGTCATTTTAGTTTCAGCTGTGTCCTGGACCCTCTGTGCCTGCTGGGGATGGGCAGGTCCAATCTGCAGTGACCTCCAGGCACTGTGGGATGTGTAGTGGAAGTGCTGGGCTGAAACCACCATCACATTCCCTCTGGGAGGTGAGGACAAGCCCTGTCGCCTCTGAGTCAGAGGTCCTGGGCTTTGCTGGGATGCTCCCTCTGGCTCTGCCATGGCTATGTCCAGGTCTGATCATCTCTGTACCTGTCCCATCCTGCCATAAGGCTGAGTCCCACCTCCCTGCCTGTTCCTGATGCCCAGCTCTTCTCCTTCCCCTTGTTGAATACCTCCTCAACAGGAGAAGACTGCCTCATTGCTCCCAGCTCATTCCCATGCAAATGGCATGTCAGGGGATGTAATAACTGGCTGTTTTTTATAACCTTTTATTTTGGGGCTGCAAAGTTAATGATGTGAGGATGAGAAGGGGGACCTGCGTCCCTAGTGGGGAGGAAGCCATGGAAGCCATCCAGGTTGGCACAGGGAACAGCAGGCAGTGGTGCCACTGATGGGGGCACTGATGAGGGGTTTCTCCACAGCACTCCTGTGTGGGGTGACCCTTCACTCCATCCCTTGCATGGGGACTCCTGAGGACAGCCCGAAGGTGTCACTCAGGGACATGCTGACTGGCTCAGGTGAGAGGTGGCATATGTCCCAAAATGTCCCCAGGCGTGAGCTTGAGCAGCAGGGTTGTCCTTGCAGAGGCCAGTGGCTGCCTGCCCTTGGCCTGCCGACATTTATTCTGTGGGGTTTTGGTCCCCCCTCCCTGGGGGACACGGAGCTGGTCACACAGAGGAGCCTCTCTGAGACATTCCAATGGGGGATGGGGTTGGCCTGAATCATTCTACTCACACAAAATGCGTTGTCCAGGCCTGGGAGAACCTCTGCAGGTTTCAACCCATGACCATCAGCTGTCTCATGCCGTAAGTAGCCCCAGTCCCACCCAGCATCCCCTCGCCTGCTGCCCTGGTATTTTCCTCTGGCTTGGCTGGCTGGCTCTGCTGCCTGTGTGGCTCTCATCAGCTGAAGGTCTCTGTTTCTTAGCATTCCCTGTTCTTTCACCACTGGAAAAGTTCAAAGCTTGCCGAGACTTCTCCTTTATTACAGCCAGTGCCCTGGCAGGCAGCTATGTTTGGAGCTGTCTCACTGTTTCTGCTCTGAACTGCTCTCTGCAGCTGGTTGACAGTAACATCTCTGTGGCTTGTTAAGTATTTGTAGCTGTGATTGATGTGCCTTGTCCTATGCTGTACAGATGAAGAGAGAACAGGGTTAGTGGGGAGCCCACCCCCTATATTAGCCACTAGTACTGCCAGCTCACAAATGCTCCAGCACCAGATCCTGACCCCTGTGAACAGAAGAGTTTGTAGTCTGAGCCCTGGCATGTCCGGGTGAGGGTCACACTGCAGTAATGCTGTATCAGGCCACAGTGCACTCCCAAATGTCCCCAAAGCTGAGCAGGGGGATGATGTTTGGGGCACCATAAACCCTGTCTTCCTTGAGTCGTACCATGGCGGGTCCCAGGAGGGAGGTTTGTTGTGAACTGGAGGAGATGCGTTGTTTTGGGGCAGGGAATGTTGGCGGCTCTTGAGCAGAGGTGCTAATGTTCAAGCTAGTCATTCCACATCCCTTCCTTCTTGGGGGACCTTCTTGGTCATTGGAGTTGTCCCCAGGAGTGCTCATTCCCCAAAGAGGACCAGCAGTGTGTGAGAGCAACATCTCACAAACAGGAATATAGGGATGTGAGATGGGCCTCAGCACCCAAATTCAATGAAGAGGCCTGAGGACAAACCATAAAAGGGAGCAGGAAGGCGAGTCCCTCACTTGAGCGTGAGTGCCTGTCAGTAAAGGTGTTAGCCTGCTGGCTTAAAATGCTTTAAAACCCCTCAAGCTGGCTCTGGTTTGGTCTGTTAATGCAACGGTCAGCTCCATCTTGGCTAAGTTAGGAGAGACCATCCATGCTGGCTTTTATCTGAGGTCCTGCTTGCCCTCCGTGGCTCAGAGTGGCTTGCAGCAGATTTTAGGGAACAGGGACCCTTCCCAGGAGGCTTGGGGGTCATTAGGCATTCAGGGATTTCCTGGGTCCAGCGGTGCCTTTTGCACTAGTGCTGAAATTCCACTGACATGTGTTTCCCTTCAGCGATACTCTGTATTGGGAGGTCTGGATGGCTTTCAAAAAACGTGCCTTGAGTCAACAGCCAGCAGCTGGCTCTGTGCAAGAGCAACAGGGTGAGCAGGGCTTGTCAGGAGCTGAGAGGAGCTTACCTAAACATCCCTGCTTCCCCGAGTGCAATGCTCCCAGTGTTTGGCCCATACGGGTTTAGGCCCAGCCTGGGGCACTGCATTTGCAGGAGCAGCCTTGAGGTCCTCCAGAGCTGTATGACCTGCCGTGGGGTTTGGTCCCAGGGATGAGAAACATTTGTTTGTAGATTGACTGCTGCATGAAAGAATTGATTGCTGCTTTACTGATCGAAAAGGCTGGGGTTTTTTTTTTGCCAGACCATGGCTTTATGGCTTTTTGCCTGTTTGTTTTTCGATTGCTCGCTGCAGAAAAAAGGAAAGAGCTTCCCACCACTGGACATCTCTGATAAAATGATTCCTGCTGAAGGCTGCTTTGCCTTCATCTGCATGTGTGGAGCTGCTGCAAAACATTCATCTGAAGAGCGAAACTTTAAGGTGTTACTGAAAAATTCCCTGGGTAAAAAAAGAAATGTATAGATGGCTGTTTAAGACACTGCAGCCAACCTTTGGCTTTTCTGAATTGAGTGACTTTTTTTAAGAGTGAAATACTGAATTCTGATCTTTTATTACCTGGATAACTTTTGCCACCAGGAAAATTTGGACATGTGATTCCTATTGCAGACCAAAAGTCGCAAGGTTAGACCCTGAGAACAGCAGACCTCTGCAACTCGCCTGCTGTGATGCTGATTTACACCCTGGCGTAGCATCCCCTCTTCTAGCAATTATCACTGGGTAATAACTGATAAGGTCTCCTGATTTCTGCTGGGGTAGAGTTAATTTTCTTACTAGCAGCTGGTAGAGTGCTGTGGTTTGGATTTAGGATCAGAATAATGTTGATAACACAGTGATGTTTTGGTTGTACAGGTATTTTCAGAAGGTGGGTGGTGCCCAAGAAGCTGGGAGGGGACACAACCAGGACAGCTGAGCCAAACTGGCTAAAGGGATATTCCATACCATATGATGTTATGCTCAGTATATAACTGGAGGAGTTGGCTGGGAAGCAGCGTGTGGTTGAGGAACTAGCTGAACATCGTTTCTGGATGGTGAGCAATTGTGCTGTGCATCACTTGCTTTGATTATGATGATTAGTTTTATTTTTCCTTTTCTGTCCTATTAAACTGTCTTTATCTCAGTCCCCTGAGTTTCACCTTTCTTTTTAATTGTCTCCCCCCATCCCACCAGGGTTGGGGCGGGGGATGAGTGAATGGCTGGATGGTTGTTTTAGCTGCCTACCAGGTTAAACCACTGCAGTCCTACTCTCCTGGGGATCTAGCCCCATGCTGCGTGGTTGTTTCACCTGTCTGCTGGGTTAAACCTCAACAGGTCTCTCTGTGTAAAGGTGAGTTTTTTCTTGGTTTCACAATGCAGATATTTGACCTGAAATGGCTCCTTGAGCAAGGTTTGCCAGAATGAGCTTCTTGTTAGTTTAGGCATGGCTGTGCCTGGCATTTCCATTGCTGCTGCACAAACGCAGCCTCTCCCTGTTTGTTGGCTCTGCTGAGCTATCCCCTAGACTTGGCACATTTCTGCAGGAGGATCCCAAATGCATTACTAAGTTTTTCTGTCCCCCAGAGGAGTACCCAAGATACAGAGCAATGACACGACCCAGGTCAACCAATTGGACGAAGTAAGAAGAGAGTGGAGTCCCCCTGTTTCTCTTGATTATTTATAGGTTTGACCTATAAAGTCAGCACAATCCAATTTAATTTAAACAATCCAATTGATTTAAACTTCAGCTACATTATTTAAAAGTAATCCTAAAGTTACTATTTTTGAAATATCTTGTGGCTTTTGAGTCAGCCTCAAAATTTTGTGGGGCCAGAAGAGTGAAAATGGCCAGTTGAAACCAAGTAGTCTGACTTGCTGACATTGAAAGATTTACCATCCTAGAGCCTTGGGCGTTGCTGTCCCAGGATAACGAAGATGCATCCGATAGATTTTGAACTGCAGTGTAATTACTTTCATCAGCACCAGTCAGCGTTTGGGCAAGATGGTTTTAAAACAGTGCAGCAGAGAGGAAAAGAGAAGCTAAATGCTGCTCTGCTAAATCAGGCACGCAGTGAGGAAAGCAAGGTAAGTAGTGCTGTATGTCGGGCAATCTTTCATCACTGTTGGCTCTACTGGGGCTAATTAGAAACTGTGTTTCTGGCTGGTATGACTGGTATGAATGGGGTTTGATCCAAATAGGGTTTTCCGTAGTAAGAGAAGATGGTTGTAGTGGCAGATGCAATGGTGGCAGCTGCCTTTATAGCCCGATGTTAATTGGCTGAAATCCTTTGCAGTGGAAATGAAATGCTCCTCTTGTAGCTGTTGCTCATAGTCCCCAGAAATGCCTTTTCCTGTCTGTGCTGCTGGGTGATGGTCTGGGAAGTATAGCAGTGTCAGGAGGGTGGGCCAGGCACCAGGAGAAGATTTGCATTGGCCACATCCACCTGTGACAGGTCTGGGTTTTATTCCCCCTTAGTAAAATGACTTTTCTCATCAGTCCAGCTTCACAGATTCCTACCGCTGAAGAACTAGCAATGCCTGGGTGTGGGATGAGGGCATGTGCTTGTGGGGATACAAATGAAGTCAATGGAAAATGAGAGATGATGAAGCAGGGTATGGAAATGGTTGATGCAACAAAATCCAACCCAGATGGCTAGAGGAGGCCAACAACCACGTAATTCCAGCAGCTAGGAATATAAAGATTGGACCCATCCCCCTTATTAATTGCCATCTCAATTGGGATTGCATAAACTGGCACGTTCAAGTTATCAGATGTTTGGAGGAAGAGGTGAAATTTAGCTGTTGTTTATTCAGACCCAGATTTAATTAATATTAAGTAGATTAAATATTTGATGAAATAGACTGAAATTAAATATTTAGCTCCCTCTTGCCCCCCAGATAGCAGCCCCAGTGGGTGTTTATGTGGGCAGTAACACTAGAATGTCTTCTGAATGCCAGAGTGTTCAAAGACCAGAGCTATGTGGGACCATCCTCAGCAGATAGGAATTAAATTACTCTGGGCCCCTTGCCTTTGTCAGCTCTCGTGGGAGTGTGGTCCTCCTCCTCCTCCTGGGCTTACTCAGTCACAACCCACTGGGACTTCAGGTACTGCCTTAGTGCGGGTTGTCACCCCTGCTCTCCTGCCATGTTCATCCCAAACTGGGAAAGAGGTTTCATGAGGAAGGGTTTTCTCCCACAGTTTTAATTTCCCAGGGCAGTGGGCAGGCAAATGCAAACTGGGAAACCAACAATGTTGCTTTATACAAAGTAATTACCCTCTGCATTCTGAAGAAGAAGAAAACTTGTAGAAAAAGGGCATCTTGTGTGAAGGAGGGCAGCTAATTCCCCACCACTTGTGCAGGCTCGTGCCCCCATGCATTCCTCCACCAGACCTGGGGAGGGACCCCTGTCCCCAAGTCCTGCTGGCAGGTGAGTCCAGTTTGCTGAGTCTTTGGGCACTGTGTCTTTGTGTGACCTGTGTGGTGGTGAAAGGGCATGGGGCTCAATCCGTGCTCAGGAATTCCACTTTTGTCCCACTTCTTAAAACCAAACTCACTTGAGGATTTAGGACTTAAATCCCGTTATGTTAGTATCCATGTGGGTGTTTTTCAACCTGTGTCCTGGTCATGAAACATTTGCCTTTGGGATGAGGAGGGAAGGTTTATGCCTGGCTCCCCGTGGCTGAAGCCCAGCTGAAGGGAGGCCTCCATGCATGGAGCATGTTGGGCAGAAACATGAAATACTTTGTCAGCCATGAGAGCAGCTGTGAACTCGAGACACTGGTGAGCAACCCCAGCTTCCTTGGGGACAAGTGGACAGCTTTAGGCTGCAAGAGAAGCAGCAAGAGGAGACAGGCAATGCGATCAGTGGCATCGTGTGGGACATGGAAGTACAAGCTCATGTAGAAAAAGACATGTGATACTCAGCTGGTCTGTACAGCACCACTGGTGCTGCAGACTGGGGCAGGGGCAGATGCTATTGCAATAAGCAGGTGAGATCCTGTCCCAGCTTTGGCAGGCGGAAAGCTACTTCCCCAGGAGCTGCAGGTGCTCAGCTCAGGCTTGTGCCCTGCACGGGTGGTGGTGGCTTAATTGGGGAAGAAAACAGATAATAAAACCTAATGAAGCTGGCATTTCCCTTTTGGTCAGGCCTGAGGAAGAAAGCCACAGAAAAACTAGTCTCTCAGCCCTCAGCTGTTTGCAGCAGTTTGAATATGCTAGAGAGAAACCAGAATATCTGGAATTTCATTGTAAACTTCAAATAGTCTTGTATATCAGACATGGGCTAGTTGGAGTCCTGTCACTATCATGCTGGTCAGTTTGTGCTGGTTTGATTATTTATCATCTGTTCTTTCCCTTTAAAAATGGGCTTTGCCTCTCCCTCTGTGGTTCCCTACAACTCTCCTTTGGGCAGGGCTTGACTTTTTTTGTAGGCAGTTAATCAACTTTGGAAGTATTAGGACCTTGCTGTCCACCCTGGTCATGCTTTTCTCCTGCCCAAGCTTCTGTATGTAGCTGTCAGAAATCAGCTGCTTGGCCTTAGAGGTGGGTACTTAACTAGAAGTAGTCTCACTTGCCAAAATCCACCTGCCAGTGAGTGGAAACTGAAAAAAAAAAAAGGGTCCTTGGTTTGGGCAAATCAAAGATTTGCTTGGGGCTGGAGACCGTGACAGCCTGTGTGCTGGCAGGGTTTGATCTAGTTTTCCCTAGAGAAGACCTCATGTTGTATTTATAAACTAAATCCAGATATCTTATCAATATTGCAGTGTTTTGCTTTATCTATAATAGCCTGACGTTGCTTTATAACTTAGTGTGACAAATAAATCCGCTCTGTTCCTGCAGGAGTAGATATGGTTTCACTTGTTAGCACAAGGTTACTTCAATTATTTAGAATTTTTCCTGCAATATAAAGCCTGTTGGATTAGCAGGCATGGCCAGTGGTGGCCTCTCTCCAGCCAATTAAAGCACAAGAGGGATATATAGGTCTATTGTCCCCAGGGCACCTTTACTCAGTCTGCTCCTTCTTTTGCTAGTTGGTGTGTCTGACCCTGCTTGCTACCGTGCTCAGGGTCATGCCATCTCCACGTGACTGACACTGGGGTAGTACCAGGTCTGTGAGGTCTCCTACATCATTGCACATCGGACAGAAATGTCCCTGCTCTGAAAATCTTGCATGCTGTAACAAATGATCAACATAAGGGTTAAAAAGGGAAATGAAGAATAACTAATAGGATGTGACCGCTTTGTGGAAGTTGTGTGAGCTCTTAAGAAGATTTTGAATGGCTGGGGACAATTCCTCAGCAGGAATAAATTGATGAAGCCCTGTTGAACTTTAAGCCCAGCATCCATGTTGGACCACACTTTGCAGAAGGTGGGATAGGAAAGACTTAGGGCTGGTAGGTTGAGGCAAGAAACTGGATTAGACTATTTACCAAACTCCTTCTCAGCCCGAGTTTTTTTTGAGGCCTATATGTGTGTGGAGGGAATTTCGATGGCCTAAGCCTCATTTAGGTTCTTCTGTCTCAAATGTAGATACTCAGAACCCAGTCCCAGAGCTGCCTGAGCCCCAAGGCCTTAATCTCTCTTCTGCTGGCACCTCTGCTCCTTTCCGGGCACAGATGGTTATGCTGGCACCCATGCAGGGGCTTTCTGCCGCATCCCTTGTTGGTAGGATGTGACTTCAGAGCAGCTTGCTCTGGGCTTTCCCAAGTGGGCATCTCCTTCTCTGTCAGTGTGGTACTGTGGACAACCCTGTCCGTCCACCCAGAGGATTAGGGATGGGTGATGAGGGACACTGGAATTGGGTGGGCTAGGGGCATGTTCCTTTCAGTGCTGGGGTTTGGCCCCTGTGCTGGCACTGGCAGCATTTTAGCAGTGCTTATCTGGTTTTTTGGCACAATAAGTTTGTTTTACAAGTATGTACAATATCCTAGTGGGAGTTTTCCAAATGAAACAATTGTCATAACCCAGCAATGTGATCTGCATGTGTAGACAAGACCTCCCATTAAGCATGAGGGTAAATCTAGTGGCCTAGGTATCCAGGAGACCAGAGTGGTCCACTGGAATCGTAAACACTTCAGAAGCTGTAGCAGAGTAGTGGCTTGTCCTTCTCGTCACCTCCAGCATCGTTGTGCGGGGATGAAGCTGGGGCCATCTATTCAGAGTGGTTAAGTAACTTGCTAGAGGTCGAGGGGAAAAAAAGCTGTGGTAGATTAATAAAAGATAGTTTTAAATAATTCAGCATGGGCCAGTTGATGAAGCTTAGCATGACCAGAAAGCTGATCTCATTCTGCTTGGTATAAAGCAATGCCTGGCCAGCCTTTTGGCAGAGGGGAAGTCAGACCTGTGCTAGGGACCTTCTGGTGGGGGGGTGTGTGTGTCTTGAGCTCTGTGGGCATGTTTGCACACTCCCTTGCTAATCTCTGCTGTGGTTCTCAGGGGCCAGTTGGGGATGGGGAGTTTGCTGACTGCCCGTGGGTTTGGTGTGGTGGCAATTAATCTCAGTGTCCTGATTTCTTTAGGATGAGACATGGTTTCTCTTTTGGTTTCCTGCCCTTCCCTCTGGTTGCTGCCAGCAGGAGCACAGTCCCAATGCTGGGGAAGGGCAGCCCTGGTCTGAGCAGGCTCCTGGGGCCATGCTGTCCCTGACTGCCCAGGAAAGGCATGTCTGTGCCCCACTGGTGGTGGGGAAGGGAGCCATGACTTGGGGCTTGCAGAAGGACCCACTGTGATGGTCCTTGTTCAGTGCATCCCCAATGCTTGCAGCATTGCCAGAGGGGCACCTGCAGACCCCTGGAGAAGGAGCCAGACCCCAGGGCTCCCTGTCTTACTCTGCTCTCCTGTTCTCATTGTTGCTGGCTGCCCACAGCTCCACACCAGCCCATCTCTAGACACCAGCACCCCATGCTCATCTTGCCTCTGGATGCTGTTTCAACACCTCATAAAAACCAGGTCCTTTTTCTAGGAATCTTCTAAGAAAACCCATACAAACCTGTCTGTGTTTCTATGGCTCACCTCTGCGCTGCTGAATTGCCTCAAGCTTCATTGCCAGCAGGCAGCAGAGTCCCCACAGCCCTCAGGGATGTCTTTTTGCTCACCCTGCCAGACTTCCAGCAAAGCTGCAAACATAGCCAAGCAGAGAAAACTATTCCTAAAGTGGATTTCCGAGGGCTCTCCTCCCAGTAACACAGCTGGGCAGGCAGGTCAGCACCTGGCCAAGCCAGCCCATCCGGATGGCTCTTTTCTGTCCGATGGATTGCACCACGCGGTTGATCTGCATCTTTTAACTTCGAGGCACTGGTAAGGGCAGGCTCCCTATGGTGGTGGGCAGGTCTTAGGAACCTCCTCTTAGTGCATGGACATCAGTGGCACTGTGCAAAGGCTGAATGAACCTGCTGTCACCCACATAGGGCCCTCAGACTGGGGCTTTCTCTACTGGGGAAGGGAAATAGGTTATGGCTAAGCTGACTGTTTTTGCCTTGTGACACAGAGAAAGGCATGTGCAATAGGAGCCCAAAGAGGGTCTGATTAATGCGCTTCTGGAATTGGATTGTTTAATGCAAACAGCTTTAAAGATATGACTAAAGTAGGAAAAGAGACTTGGAAAAGACCCCATTTGGGATAAAAGCAAAGTAGGCTATTTTTTGCAAATACCAGTATAGCTTCTTCTAAAAATATTATCTTGGATGTCTGTTAGAAAATGAGAACCAAATGTGATTCTGAACGGTCTAATGCAGCCTGTCATCTCAGAGGAGGAGGGATGGGGACCTCTCACTGGAGGTAGGAGCTGTGCTCACAGGCTCTCTGAGGCACAGCAGGAACCAGGCTGTACAGAATCCAAAGCTACCAGCTTTGGAGGGAAACGTGGATGCGAGCAGCAGCATTGCCCACGGGCTGCTGATCTGCTTTGCCGTGTTGGCAACCATCTTCAGTCATAGTTCTGGGAAGATTTTTGAGAGTATGTAAGAGCTTCTACGAATCAGGAGAATGGCATGCGGATAGCCACGGGTTCCCATAAGCAATGGTATTTACATGCTCAAGAAAAGGAGTCACACACTGTTAACTTCTGTTTTTAAAAAAAAATATTCTAGTTTTTAAGCAGAAGCAGGAACAATATCAAGGAATGGGGAGAAGAAGGAATGGCAAGACAAGGCTGTATCAGAGCTGTCTTTCCATTCCACAGTTTAAGGCCCTGTTTCATATCCTTGCCCCTCTGGTGTCCAGTGCTCCGTTCCTGAAAATCTTGCAGAAACAATGAGGTGGGTTTCTCTGCTTTACACACGTGCCTTTGCCTCAGCCTCTGAAGCAGTTTCTTTCTTAAGTCAGTAGCTGCAGCAGCTGCTGGGAACACTATGTTCAAAGTGAGTTCAGGTTGCAAACGTCGATGCTGGTGCCAAGCCCTGCGAATGATTGAAAACCTGCAGGGTACCCTTTGGTACTAACTCAGACAGCATACAAGTGGTTTTGGAGTGTTTTCCATCTAATCTAATATTAAGCTCTGCTCCAACCTTGCCCTTTCCAAGCAGTGATCCAGCAATCCTCTGGCCTTCCCTCTAAAAGCTTACAGGGGGATTTTTTTTTCCTTTGGATCTGACAAACCTGAAGGTGTTTTATTTGAAATGTACTGATGAGAGCATTCCACCTCGGGCAGTAGTACAGCAACATGCACCCCACAGAGCTCATGCTTCTCCAGCCCTGCCTGATGCCATCTCATCTTTACACAGTGTGTCAGGGGAAGTCCTTTCTGCCTGTTACCTTTGTGAACAGAGTTTGTGGGGAATGCAGCACTGAGAAAGCACCACGGCCACCAGCCTGTCGAGCGTTTACATCAGGGAGAACTGCAGGCTTTCCCAGGTACAGAATGGAGTATGTTTGTGGAGGTAAAATTTTCTCTCTGACCTACTTGATGGGATTCAGTTCATCTGCCTCTGCCTTTGTGAAAGCACAGATGATGTCATGATGGGACCAAGAGGTCATGATCACATCAGCAGTCAGCAATGCATGATCTAATGGAAAAGGCCAGTGGGTGTCAGGTACATTTCTCAAGGGGATTTCTAGGGACCTCAGCTTTTATCACCTTTGTTAGCTCGTTACACAAATCCTTCGGTGTGATACCTAAGACTAAGAGAGGTGTAAGGTGGCCCAGAGAGGGCCAGGCACTCAGGTCTACCAAGTCCCTTGGGTTGAGTATAGTGGGCAACACAAACTCTTCACCTCGCAAGAAGGTGCAGGGCACCTCTCTGCTGCTGTCTGTTAGGCTGGTCTCCAAGATGACTTTCCCAGGAACACATTAACCTTCATGGCCCTGTAAACTGGAACATCTCATGTCCTGTACACTGGGTGGCTTGAAGAGAAGTCCTCAATACTGAGGAGCTTTTTCAGGCAAAACATGCCTGATCACTGTCAGAGGAAGGAAGCTGCAGTATTTCTTTTAGCTGTTTTAAACCGACCAAATAACTGCTGGGAGTGCTGGGAGCTTTTCAAAACCCAGCTGGGATGCCCTCCCCAAAAACCCAACAAAACAACACCAGAAGGTGCTTTTCTTGTGACATGTTTTGGTTCTGTCACTGTGTAATTTTTGTGATCGCTTTGTTTTGCCCGACTGCGTTGCTCTGGGCGTGATGGGGAGGAAAATCCATCTTTTGGTAAATACTCCTCAAGCCACCTGCTGTCACAGCAGATTGCTGCATGTCTCTGTTCCCAGAGAACCGAACCATCACAAGCTTGAGATTTCAGGCCATGTTGCATACCTGCTGCTGGCCTGATCCACCTCACAGCGCAAACTTTTCAGCAGGTGTTGGATGCAGCCCTTACAGCACTGAGCAGCTGTGATACCGTATGAGGACCGCACCTGCAAAGACTTAGCAGGATCTGGCTTTCCAGGCTGGAGGAAGAGGAACATCTTCCAGTAAAACACACTTCAGCTCGGCCTTGCCTTCACCTCTCTCAGACACTCCCAGCAGGAGGAGAGACTTTTACGCTTGCCTGGGAAGAACTCAGACATTATGTACTAGGTGCTCAGACGTGCACTGGCACCTTAACCTTTTAGCTGCGGGACGTGAAGCGCGCCTGCTTCCGCGTGCTCAGCTGCACTAACAGCCTTTGAAAGCTTTTTATTTGAACTCTGGGTTACCCCCCTTTTGGGTCCCTAAAGACAGGGACTAGACACGTGCTCCTGAGGTTCTCAGTGACTGTCTCTATGTATGAAGCAGCTGGCTTGGCAGCCAAGCCTTTGCCCATCTTTATGCCTGTTGCAGCTTATTAATGTGTGGCATGACCGGGATGCACCTGGAAGTAGCCCAGCACAAACTGCTTGCTTCCTGGCCTTGTCACCCAATCCTTCAGCCAGGTTGTTCCCACTTCGTATCTGATGCAATTTTTTTTTTTTTTTTTTGCTTTTAAAGTGACAGTGCCCTCAAAGATTTTGGCAAAAGAAAAGGAAAATGGAAAAATCTTCCTGGCAGAGCCTACTCTTGTGACGCAGCAGCAGCTGCTGTGGAGGAGAGCCAGCAGCAGGGATCATCTCTGGAGGAGTCTGCAGGCTGAGGTTCAGAGCTTCTGTTTCTCTCCTTGCTTGGTAGCACAAGCTGCCTCCCTGCAGAGAGTGGTGATGGCCAAATCAAGCCTGAAATGTGACATTCACAGCTCTAAATTAGACATATGCTGTTTCATTTTGTCTCCAGAATCCACGCCAAGCAGGTAATGGTCTTCCAAGGCTTCCAAAAAGGTGGTCTAGGAATCTCCTTGGTGATGTGTCCAGAGCTCAATGGATTCAACCTGGTTTCAGGTGCCTGCATTAAGACAAGTTAAATCACTCTAAGCACCCTTTTTTTTTTTTTTGATTGGTGGTGACAGGAACCTCCTGGCCAGCTCCGAGGTGAATGATTGCTCTGTAGAGCTGGGATACAGAAATCCAGTCAAGGAATGGTCTGCTTTCCTCCTACCTTTTGCTGTGGTGGGCTCCAATCAAATCTACGGCACTAGGTTGACCGTTTGCAGCTCTTCATAAATTATTAATCCTTTACTGAATATTTTGATAAGCCCAGCCACAACTGAAAGACAGGAAAGCTTGGCAGATATTTCTCATGCACCAAATGTCTGTACATGTAAGTTTGGAGTGGAGCTTGGGACAGGGACTGGGATAAGACTGTGGAAGATGACAGCAGTTACTCATGCACTAGTTTGGATTTCATGAGCTGAGGAAGCTCATGGCTACAAGTGCAGGATGCTCTCAAGGTTTTGCTTGCTTGCTGTGATAAGCCAAAAGCCACGTCTAACTTTTAAGGAAAGGTCTTTTTTCCTTCATCTTCCCATCTCCTTCCCTTCCCCACTTCACGCTGTTAATCACACTGACAGGATGCCCTCCAGGCTGAGACTATTCTGAGAGCAGGGTGAGAGGAGGGTGCTGAGAGGGAACAGCAGGCTGTGCATTTTCCTCCATTGGCATGATTTGGCCATGATTAATGCAAGTGGAAAATAATCAGAGCATTCAGGCTAATTCTGCAGAATTATTAAAGGGATGATAGGAAGGGGGGGAAGGAGAGATTTTGCTGCATTTATTCTGTTTATAGAAAGGAGGTCAGGTGTTGTGTGAAGGTGGTCAAGTGACATCAGGCATCTCAAAATTAAGGCAGGGAGCAAAATTTGTTGACTGGATTTTTTTTTTTCCTTCCTGGAAAAGGCAGTGTGAGACTGAGCTTTGGAGATCTCCCGTTACTTCCCTGAACAGGATCAAAAGAAGCTCATTCATCACAAAGCACACACTGTCTGTACTAAAGGAAGGATGAACTGTAAATGAGGAATCCTTAGAAAAATTGGGATTAGCAAACCTTACCCTGTGCTAGTGATCACCTCTCAGTCCTTCACCCCTCTTTCCACGTGCTGTTCAGCCACAAATGCTGACTGGGATGGGTACAGCAAATTGTTGCTGGTTCCTGAAACAGTGCACTGTGCAGGGCTGGGTCAGGCATATGGCTGGGAGCTGAGCAATTGCAACAATGTGATGCTCATCTTCCTTATGCCTGTCACCAAAGTTATTTTGTTCAAACCTAGCTCAGATACAGCTTCTTCTAATGCATCCTTATGTTTGGCAAGAGCATCTTGCTGACCATTCCCAGTGCTGGCAAGTTCACAACTTACTGGCATGATCTTTCTTTATGCTGCTAGGAAGGAAAACGTTATATTGTTTTATAAGCTGGAGGTTTTGTAAATCTCTCTTCCCCTCATGCCTTTAAAACTAAATAATAAGACATTGGTGTACTGGAGAGATTGTACTATTTCTCCATGTTTTATAAAGCACTAAATAAAACACAAAAATGACTGATATGAAAAACATTAGAAAAGCTTATTTTGTGATTATAATTGCATTCCTTTCTGATACAGGAAAGTATGTCAGCTACTTCATTTAATTGCACTTTTTTATGACTTCAAATTTGCATTTTTATTTATTTTCCATTTTCTTGTAATTCCCATTTACCAACACAAAATTAGCACTTCTCGTCCCTGCTGAGCTTACTGCTGATGGTTTTTTTTTTTCTTTAGTTTTCTAATTTTGCAAACATTGGCTAGGGGGTTTTTTTTTTGCCTAGTAGGTTTCTACAGGTGTCCATGCCTGATCAGAGCAATTATTGCCATAAATATTTAATTCCAGAGTCCACAGATATAATTTAAGATAGAATGAGGCGTCTTTTGATCTCTGAATCAAACTGTAAAGAGTAATTGGATGCCGTGGCATTTACCGGTCAGGCTCTTGGATATTGCCCTATTGCAGCTGAGTGTGAGGTTGAAGATGTCTTCTGCTTTGCTGGAGAGCCTGTGGCTGCGTGGGTGTCCTCTGTTGCCTTTCGGGGCCATTGGAAACAGTGGGTGCATGAGACTGCAGTGGATGGCAAAGCCTTGGGAGCGAGGTGTCCAGGGAATAACCCCCACCACCCTCCTGCCTGCTGTGGCACTGGCAGTGCCTCCTGGGGGACTTGGAGCATGAAGCTGGGAATTGGAGGTTGCACTGACATTGCTGCCTGAGGATGTGGCAGCCCTGGGGGGCTGCCTGAGGATGTGGCAGCCCTGAGGCATTACACAAACCCTGCTGGGGTTGGGTTTCTGGGGGCAGCCTGACCATGTGAGACCGCCTGTCATGTCATGGTTGTGTCTCTTCTTTCAGATGCTCTGCCCTTCTGGGGAGAGGATGGAAATTTACTACTGACCCATCCTTTCCAACCAGAGAGCCCAATGGCAACTTCTGTAAGGGAGGTGGATGCTCTGCCCCAGCAAATGAGGAGCAGGGTGAGGGGATGGGGAGTCTGGACAAGCCCCAATGTGCTGGTGCACACAGCTAGGGGCTGGGTGTGCAGCTCTGTGCTGTTTACCTGAGGAGCAGCTCGTCCCTGTGCTGCTGTCCCTCTGCTTGTTAGGAAACTAAGAAGAAGGTGGTGGCTTAGCTGTAGGAACTGGAACTCTCCTGTTTCATTCCTTTAGGGCTGTTCCTCTTTCAGGGGAGGAGTTTTGGGGCTCAGCTCTAAATGCAGTGCCCTGCAGCTTGAGCATGCTGTTCCCAGCCAACCTCAAACTTTAGTGCTGGTGGCCTGTGTCCTTCAGAAAGGTCAAAAATGCTGCAAGCCCACCAGGACCTTTGGAGGGGTACAAAGGCAGGAATCAATTCCACTGACAGCTTAAAAATTGGCTGAATATTTTTCTTCTGTCAGGTCAGCTTCAAGAAAAGGCAGTAAGTATGGGAACAGAAATGGAGATTAGAGCTAATTCTTTTAAGCTTTAGGATGTAAGAACTAAACCTATGCTGTCCAGGCCTGTATAGCTTGGTTTAAGTGGACATGACAATCCCATGGACTCTGCCATATAATGAGACTTCCTTGGAAGGTCAAAAATGCTCAAAAGCTTGGGAAAGAGGAGAGACACATTTTTAGGGGCTCTGCCCATAGAGTTATGTTGCCCAGACTGACAGTGATGAGGTACCAGATGATCCAAATGAGGTAGCTCTGTGCTGCTTCCGGGAGAAGTGTCCAGCCAGTGGTGAGACCATTCCCATGATCCCTGCAGAGAGACCTCACAGAGAGAGATGTGGACTCTTGCTGCAGACTTAGGGTGGCTGTTTTCCAAAAGGGTGAATGTCAGCAGTCCCTGCAGGGCATGTTAGTCTGGTACTTGCCCAATGTACTTGAAGGGAGATTTTTTTTATTGGTGCAACCTGCCCTTGCAGAATAAACCTGCAGACTCTTTTTTTCCCCTTTCTCTTTAATGATAAGTGCCAGAGCCCGTGGTGGTCACAAGATCATTTCAGCAGCATCCTGACTCAAGCAGCTTGTTGCGTTGTTTGTAAAAGTCCAATTTTCTTTTTGAGGAAAATCAATACAGCTCATTACTTAGCTGAGAAAAGATGTCTGTGTCAAGCAGCTACTCATTCCACTGGAAGGCAGCCCCTGAGCAGGCTCAGCCACTTATGGTAAGCTGGACAACAGGCTGATAGCCTTTGTCTTAAATTATCCCTTTTGAACTAAAACTGCCCCACTGAGAAGACCGATCAGCTTCCTGCAGACCACCAAAGAGCTGCTCAACAAGCGAACAATGCCAGCCTTGGGCAAAACATGCACTGGGGGAAAAAAAAGTAACTTTTTTAACAGCTGGAGTAATGACTAAAAGTTCTCATGCTGCTTCTATGTTATATCTTATCTTCTGCGCTCTGGCTGCATCATTAAGCTTTTGGACTTCAGTTCTAGGATGTAAAATTTAGTCCTGTGAGTTTGATTGATAGCCAAATATTCTTTGTCTAGCCTGTCCTGAGTGGTAAGATGGAGCTCAGGGCCTTGGTGGAGATTTATAATGAGTTTAAGACCTTTCTGTGAGTGCACAAGTGGTTTTAAAGGAGCTTTGTAGTCTGAGAGGGGCTGAGGGTTGAGGCTGTTGGGTGGACAATGCCTTTGCTTACTCTGTGTGTGTATGGCTTTGGGAACAGCATTATTGATCAGTATATTTGTGCAGGACCTGGCCTGGGGACATTCTCATCTGCTGCCCCCAGTAAATACCTATTCTGATCACTTGTGAATATACAGCTAGTGAAAATTGCTCTTGGTTGCAGCCCAGCTTCAGGATCCCGTGTTCCAATCCCTTGTCAGAACCTGCTAGTTTAGAAGGTTGGAGGAGAAATTGCTTCTGTATGAAATGGAGAATGGGAGGCAAAAAATGCACATAGTGGCTTCTGGGGAGTAGGAACCGGGAGTGATCTTTTCCCTTTTCTGGTCTGAGATCTGAATAAGGCTAACGGAACATTTAACGGGGACATTTCACTGTGATAAGTTCAGCAACAAGGGCAGTGAGATAAGAGGGCCAGTGCATGGAGAATTAGTGAGGTTATCTAAGGGTTAGGGTACACACACAGCTAACCAGAAAGAGCTATAAAGAAGGATGCAAAGCCAGTAAATTCTATCAAATTCTCTGTCTTGACTGTTGACAGGCTGTTCCAAAACCAGAGTAGACAACAAAAGGAATGGTGAGGTGTATTTTGAGACAGCCATTGGCCAAAAAATCCAGCTTCTCTTTCCGGACCACTGCTCCAGCCCTTTGTGGATGTCACTATTGAGAGCAGGTTTTGGGTGCCTGGAGTGATGATGAGCTTGGCTTTCCTCTTACCTTCTCTTCTCCATAAGGTGGTAGGTAAGGAACTGCTTCCCCCTCGTGTCCTAAGGTACTTAGGGCTGGGGGAATGAGTCCTGGCAGCGGGAGCAGGGCAGTGCTTATGACAACATTTTGCAGTGTGCTGACCTTGGGACCAGCTCCTGTCTACTACACTCAGGAAAACCACAGATAAAAGAGATTCCCACCCTTGTGATCACATGCTGTGTGTAAAACCTCTTTCTTTTTGAAGTCCACCACTGTTCTGTTTCTAATTTTTCTGTGTATTGAGACCTTATCTCATGAGCCACCTGTAAGAACTTACTCCAGATTGTAGATAATTTTGGGTTGAAGACTGTGAAGAGACGACATTGCTTGTACTGCCAGGCTCTTCTGGTGTTTGATGACAGTTTGATTGTGGTGTATATAACATTATTATTTGACTACAGTTACAATAGCATGGGTGGTGTTATGCCTGACTAGCTGATTAATCATCTGGAGCCATGAGTAAATCTCCCCCTCTTTTATGATAATTAATGTGTAGAGCTGGATTGCAGTGAACTGAGTGAGTGTGCAAGTCATCGAGGCAAACGGAGCGGGGATTGGCAGCTTTAGGCAGCAGGAAAGATAGAACTCTTGGGGCAGCTGTTCCCTCCCTGATATGAGCTGTGGCTCGAGCCAGCTCTGGTCCCCCTCAGAGCTGCATTTCAGTGGTAGGAGGACAAACTTCTAGAAAAGGTGGTCCAGTCAAAATAATGAGTTTTTTTTGGTGCGTAGAGATGCTCACTGATGCCTTGTCCTCATTTTCCTCCTCTCTGTACCTGCTAGGTGCTGCCTCTGGCTTTCTCCCATTTCCATAAAGGTATGGTCTGTGTTTTGGGGGCGAGGCAACAGAAGTAGGAGGCAGTGGAGGTTAGGTGGGGATTTCACTGGGATTTGGTGTGCTTTTTTTGGGTGGATAAGCATGGGATGGGCTGCCTTGTGTATGTATGTATACACCGTTAGCATAGTGAGCATCCTTGTTCTTGGCCTACCTCTTGTTTATCTGTTTGACCTTGGTCCAGGGTCTCTGTTTACTTTTCATCTTTTCTTTTCCAGACTGTGAACTTTCTTGAGCAGTAGCTCTCTTCCCACTTGGGCACACATTACTTACACCAGTGATAACCAAAATCTGTGCTGTGCTGTTGGAGAGGCCTGCTTTGAGGATGGAGCCATTTAAGGTTGTGGGATGTAAAGCTCTTTCTTCCTTGCAGTGGTTAACCAGAGCGCCCTGTGCCAGGATGTCTGTCGCTACCCAGGAGTGAAGGGACGAGAAAAATTCATTAGTACAATTGGATTAAATACCTGCTGTGCTGGGGACCTGCCATGGTGGCTTAGTGCCACTGTTGTTTCCAAGCAGGTGGAATGGCTTTCTGGTTCTCCCTGCAATCTGGGTCACATACATTCAGTACAGATTGTCTGAGAGTAACTTGTGGTTTTGCTTGTGGGAATTTACAATTCAAATCAAGAGAAGTTGCAGCCTCTCTCTCCCTTGCATGGTGATTTTCTTTACTCTCCTGATACAGGAAAGATCAAGATGAAATATTAAATGTCCTCCACAATGTAATTATATCTGGCTGGTTGCAATCAATTCCCTCTGCCTCATGTAGTTTGCTAGTGCTTCTCCCTTTCCTTCCCTTCCTGTAAAAGACATGGGGCTGATTCTCATCTCCCCCGTGGGCTGGAAAGCAGACAATGCCAGCTCCCACATGGACCCACCAGCTTAACAGGAACAACTTATGGAAATGAATTCTCATCAAAAGCCCCAAGCAGTGCAAAGTTTATTGTAAAGACACTGGACTCCAGTATTCATAAAGCCCAAAGCAATGCTTTATCTATTAGGCTGAAATTAAACAACGGTTTCCCAAGCTCAGTCTATTCCAGGCAAGATTCTCTTTAAGAATATGATGTATTTAAAAATAGCCTTTTCTCTTTTCCTGTGCATAGGTTTGGAAAGGCTTTATGAGGCAGAAAGCTTCATATGAACTTCTTCCTCCTACAGTGAAGAGATCAAGGTTATTAATATACTCACCAGCTTTTTCATTCTCTGCCTCTAAACATGTCAAGCAATATCCAAGACAAATCCCTATTATCAGGTGCACAGCCTGGTATTATTATTAGCAGGAGTCTTTGGGAAATCAAGGCCACTGCTTCATGACAGAGAGATCAAGCATTAGAGCCTGCCATTCCTTTTCCAGGGAGCAGGGAGAGGGCCACAGAACTGGCCTTGGTCTTGCCCCTGTGGCCAGGCACAAGCTCACAGTCCCAGGAGCTGCCTTTCCACAGGCATAGCTGTTAGTGAGCAGGAGGAATCTTGAGCATCGACAGGACTGACCAACAGCTCACAGCCAGAAATAGACTTCTGTGTTCTACTGCATCAGCTCCTTGTTGCTGTTGCATAGTGGATTCGCAGAAAAATCTGGAGGCTGGTTTTTGAAAGATAAGATTTGCTTCTTGAATGACAATGTGATCTGGGGGTTAGTCCTAAGAGACCTCTTTTTTTTTTCTTCACCACCAACTGACAGTATTTAAGTTTCATTTTGCAGCACTTTATTTGTAAGCACCTCATTGCCTAAGTGTTATTTAGAGTTGATTTAATACATATGGAGGGTCAGGCCCCCAGTCCTGGGAAGCTCCCCAGGAAATTTCCCAGGCTACTATAAACATGACAAAAGGGTGAAGGATAGGACCCATCTGCCTTCTCTAGTTTGGGAACTCTTCTTCATTGGGTTTCAGAGCTTTGAACCTCCTTCTGGTGTAGGTTATTGGACTTTTCTTCACATACAACAATATAATCAGTGCCTCCTTTCACACACACCAGCTCATCAATAAGAGACAGACCAGATTTTGATTTTCACATCTGCTGAAGGAGAGCAAACCTCACAAATCTGTTTGTACAGAACTTTAGGTGATGAAGGCAGGAAGACTGAATGGAAAATCAACCCGGCAGCTTAGTGGACACTGCAGGAGAAGGAAGAGAGGATGGATGATGATGCTGGCTGCAATAGATGTTAAAACACTTGACAAAAGCAGTGAATGACCTTTTCTGCCAGAGACATGGTTTAACCCTGCAGGATACAGCTGTGTTCCCATCTCTGCCAATGGAACTCTGGTTACATTAAACTTAGCATTTCACCACTGTGGACCAAACCCAAGATCATTCCTCTGTAAGTGGAGAGTGTTTGCATCCCATCAGGCAGGAGGGGGAGAAATCCCAGACCACAGTCGGAGCGAGGTACCAAACAGTCCCCCAGCCCATGGTTCTCTCCTTCAGTTCCTCTGTCCAGGAGACCTTCTGCCACTCCTGTGATAAAGGTGTACTAAGACTACAACGTACGTCTTCACAAACCTTGCAGTACACTTCAGTCTTTGCTTTATCTGTTGTACAGGTTCCTATGTTTACAGCTGCTCCCATTGCTAAAGTGGCTTTGTTTATGATACAGAAGAAAACATGTCATTTTTTAATTTTCTGGTTGCTAGAATTGCTTCTCCTGTTTTACATTTTTTCCACATCAATCTAGAAGGCCAGAGATAACTCAGATGAAAAGGAGTCAATTATGTGGTGCCTGGGATACTAGAAGTCTGGACTTTATGACCCAGGAAGTTTCTCTTTGTACCATGCTCCCAATTTGTTGGACTTTTTTTTTCTTCTTTAATATCAACAAATAAAATAACATATCCTGGATACTCTGCAGTCAACTGCACCGGCTTTATTGGCAGTAACTGACTTGGAAGCTACTATATCTCAGTGACTTTTCAGGTATATAGAAAAATATATATGTATATATTCTTCTTCCATCAGGTAGGATTTTTTTTTTCCTGCTTTTCATCAGAATTTGAAAGCTTGCTGACATTAGATTTTTGGGCAACTTTTGAAATCAACCTAAACTAGGAATTTTCCATGGTTTTCCATTTGTGTGATGGCATTTTCCAAAGCTTTCCTTCCCACTTCGTCCTTGATTGGCATGCTACTGCTGATACAGACAGGGGAAGAATTGGGTCAGCGCTGAGTCCTTTGGAACTCTCTGCCAGTGGCTGTGAGGAATGCCAAACGAGTGATGAAATAGATTAAATTACCAATGATGTATTGCTGTTGTCTTCAGGGAGGTTTACACCTTGGACAGATATCTCCTGTTAGTGTGACTGCAATGCTCAAGTCTTCCCTTCTGAGTCCCTTTCTGTCTAACATGGCAAGCAGCCAAGCAATAATGGCTGTGCTTAGGCGACTTTCAAATTTTCATTAGTGTTTTTTTTTTTTAATAAAGATGAGCAGAAGCCTATAACTGCCAGTATTAGAACGTATCGAGAAACAGAAGGTTTGAAGTAAATTCATGATCCTTTCTGATCAAGCTGTAGGATACTGTGTGGGGACCTTGTAGGGGCAAGAACGTGCCTCACTGGAAAGTACTGGAAAACTATTCTGTTGGAGTTTTGTTCCCAGATGCTGAAACTCTATTGAAATATCCTATAGATCATGCAGTAGAAGAATATATATCATATCATTTCAGTATCAGACAAGCCTATATGCACATGTTCTTCACTCTCTTATATTTGTTCTTTATGATTTTTTACCTGGCAGAGGGTCATTTTGGATCCCCCTGCCTGTGTTGAATTGCCCATATATATCTCTGCTCAGGTCTGGCACTGCTGGTAGTGATGGGACCCAGTTCTGGACCTGGAGGAAGCATGTTCTTTCTAGGGGCTGCACGCTTTGGCACTTGTCCTTCCTAGGCGCCGCTTTTGGGGTACCAGTTGAGGGAGAGCAGGTCTGCAGTTGTGTGCCTGCAGCTCCAGGGCTGTTACCCAGCAGGCTTCACCAGGAGGAAAAATGACTTAAGAAAAAAAAAAAAAAATCCAAACACAGGACACAACATGAGGAGTAGTCTTAAGTACCTTAAATTAAGGGAACTGAAAGTCCTTTCACTGCACCACAAGCAGAGTCATTATAATTAATCTTCCTTTAATATATAACAGCAGTCAAAGAAGACACAACACAACCCATACTACTCTTCCTGACATGTTTCCAGGAGATAGAGTGGATTTAAAGCAAGGTGATCTTTGTAATCTGGTAAAAATAAAATCCTGAAAGCAGGAATTAATCACTGTGGAGAGTGGCAGGTAAAAGTAGTACAAATACCTGCTCTAAAAGCATTGGATACAGTAATTCCCACAGGCACAGGAAGCTGCCAGCTGGTCAGACAGTGATGCACCATATGCTTCACCGTCTTGTAAAGAAAAAAAAAAAAGGGCAAGAAAAAGAAAATCTCTAAGCATAGCATCAGCAAGTGACAAATGTGCATGCTCTCTGGAAGAGGGGAAAGCCATGGCCAAGGCTCTGACTCATTTCCAAATGAGCCAGGTTAAATGGGATTGAGGAAGCTGCTGGCTGGGTTTCCGATATGACCAGCCACGTGGCCGTGGCATCCACCCTAGGCCAGCCTGGCACTGCTGTGTGAGCATGTTTTGAAGAGCCAGCCTGCTCTCCTGTGTGCATCTTTGAGGCAGATCTCTACCACTGTCAGCAAGTACAGCAACTACGGGAGAGTGTTTGCAGAGGACTCTGCCAGCCAGTTTCCTTGGCAGGCAGGAGACCAGGCTTAGCACAGCCCTGCCAGGTGTTAAGCAGGTCCCAGAGAGGCATCCCCTGTGAAGGCTGTATGATCTCTGTGTCCAGTGTACTTGGCTATAACCATAGGAGCAGAAAATGACAGTAGCTTGTACTTCAGCTAGAGATAACCCAGCAGGTGTTAAGCAGACTTCTGGGAGAAGCCATGTGCAATCCACAAGGGTTACTAGTCCTGCAGGATACTGTACATACCTTTGATCACAGAGACACACACACCACCCCCCTCTATATATTCTAGAAACCATATTATACTCCCATGTAGACACTATTGTACGGATCACAGATTATATTTTACTCCAGCTGTATTATAAATTCTGTTTTCTACAGATGCATGTACAGATCAAGAAGTGCACGGACATGCTGAGGTACAATCCCTGTCTCACCAGTTTTATAGGCTAAGAGTATCATGAATGGCGTAAGATCATCTCCTTGCTGCTACTGCTCACTAAGCTTCTTGCCTCTTAAATCCAAGCTTTAAGATCCTGCTATTTATCTATGCAAGCACTGGCACCTGTAGGACCCTCTCTGTGCTGATTCAGGTCACTAATCTGGCAGAAAAATTAGTACAGGAGGAAAAAAGTGGTTTATTTTATGCTGCGTTAATGAATTGAACTCACCCCTGGCACATCTCCTTCCACAATGGGGTGGGGCTCATCACCTGTATCATTATCTTCTAGATTTCCTTCTGATTCGGGTGGGCAACCTGCAAAATAGATCTTGTACCTTGTGCCTACTCTGCCTGGAAGCATTTTTTTTGTATCTGCAGGTGGAGCCAGGACTGAACATTTCCTCTCCAGCAACACGTGGATCTGGGCTTCAGGGATGCAAGCTGCTTGGAAGGCGGAAGAAGTGCACAGCACAGTAAGTGTCGGAAAGGGCAGAACAGTGGTTAAATAGATCATTGTTTGTGCATCTGATAGCAAGGGACTGACTGTAAGGCTGGGTACCAGTGGGTTATTTGTTTATCCTTAGATTTGTATGTCCCAGAAATTTTTTCTTTAAGTAATTATTTGTCAATGCACAGCGTTTGAAATACACCTCCCACCTGAGTTCTGGTCTGGTCCTGTAGTGCAGGGAAAAGGCTTTCCTGAAGGGCAGATCCTCTGCTCCATCCTCTGGCCTGCCCCAGCCTTGTTGTGGGGCTTAGCATCTGCAGAGAGGTCGGGGCTTGGCGTGCTCAGGCAGGACCCAAGCAGGGATATGGCTCTATCAGGGCACAGCAACTTCTTTCAGGAGCGTTTTGAGAGCATGACAAAAGGGACTGGTGCTTGATGCTAGGATGCCTGACTTCTGGACAAGAGAAGTGTTCCTGATGGTGGTTTCTTTCTCTTTGTTCAGCCCTCAGCTGTTACTCTTATCTGCTACCAAACCTCTTTCTTCCTTCTGCCTGAAGCCACTCTGAAAAATCTCCCAGAATCATATGCCCCTTTTCCCTTCATCAACCTCCATCTCTCTGCAGAGATGCCTGGAGCAAACTGCTTCTCTTGGACTGCAGCCCATGAACCCACCTATGATCTGATTCAAGTCCAATCATTAAAGGCTAATGATGCTCCATTGTCTTGAATGATATCCATATTGTACGATATAGTGGAGAGCTATCAAAGTAACTGTGAATGAATTTAGTCAGCAGAGTAAGTAGTTTAGCCAAGCTACCATGGGGCTACTAAAGAAATAATTTATCCCCTCTAGAAGATAATCAGCAGAGACAAATCTTAATCTGGCGGGTCCAATTAAGATGTTCATCCACAACTCAAGCTAAGCTACACTTTCTGGAAGAAACCAAAAAACCATCCTGACTAAATCCACAGAGTAGGGAAAAAAAAAAAAAGCAAAAGGGTGAAGTGAAGGCCCTTGGTTTATAATTTTGATTTTATTAATGCCTGTGCTACAAGGTTACTTTGCATCTGTGTTCAATCAGCAGGTGCTGTGGGCACATGGATCTAATAGAGCCACTGGCAGCGACTGGGTGCAGTTTGGTATTGGGAAGAGGGATCTCCCTTTTAGGGGAGGGGACACCTGAAGCAGCTTTACCCGAATGAAGGCATACGTGTGTGAGAAGCACTTAGCTGGACAGGAGTATGACCAGGTTGTGGGAGGACCTGTAGGTCATCATGGCTGTGAAAGCAAACAACTCCTGTTCAGCATCCAAGGAGGAACCTGGGGTGAAGGATAACAGAGTGATCAGGTGTTCCCTGCAGCAAAGGCTCTGATCTCTTTCTATCCCATTTTATTAGTATTCCCCATGGTTCCTCTGTCTGTCGTAGCCTGTGTTAGACATGGAGGGATGAAATCACTTTCATAATTTCCACTCCCAGTCTAAGTGAGAACTGCTTGTGCTTTTTTTTTGATTAAAACATGCTGTGGATGTTGTCAGTACTCACAAATACCAGGATTAATCTGACGCAGTTGTACAAAGAGCCCATTTTGGCAACTCTTACAACAGACTTACTGTGACACTGGTCTCAGTTAGGGGTACTGCACCCCTGTGCTTTATCCTCTCACTGGATTAAACAGTGGCTTGCCCTCATTTAAATGGTTGCTGAGAGAAAGCAAAGCTGGAGCACTGAGCATCCTCAGGATCAGCTTGCAATGAGCATTCACTGATTTTAGGAATGGCTTGTGCAAGATCAGAAGAGTTGAGAAAGAGAGAACCACAAAGCAAAAAAATGCCCCACTGCTGCCTAAGAAATTGAAAGGAGAAGAGTAGAAATGTCACAAGTAAAACAAATCTTGGCCAGGCAGCTTGGCATCATGAGCAGCAGACAATACTTTTCTCCAAATAGATACAAATGGACAGTGTGACGAAAGCAGCAGATAAGAGACCATAGGTTAATGCTGTTAGAGCCTACTCTACCCTTAAGCCACGGCAAAGACTATGTTTGGTCATGAAATGTGGAGACGTCACTACATTCCAAGTGCTGAGTACAATTATGGATGCAGTAGATCTCTTGCTAAGGACATGTGCATGGGGAAATGTTTTTGATAGCTGAAGACATTTCCATGTAAAGATTCCTTCTTGTCTTGTGTGCTGTGCCAAGGAAAACACAGCACTTGGGCAAGGGCATCCCACAGTAGGAAAAAGCAAGCCCATGAATGAGTCCACTGTAGCACCCATATTGGGCATGAATGCATGCTGTCCCGTTGCATGGGGGTAATGGGAAACAGCTTTGAATGTAGCCCTGCCATGCAGCTGACTGGTCTTGATTCTATCTCAGAAGCTGGAGAAAGCTGTCCAGCTTGGCAGTACAGGAAGAGAGGGGGGGGAAAGGAAGGGAAGGTGGAGGGATGAAAGGAGACAAAAAAAGGAGATTATTCTTTAAAGAAAGGCTTACATTACTCCCTGTGTTATTGAACCAAGAAAGTCAAGTAAGGAAGTAAGGATTAGAGTTCGTGGCCCCTAGCAATGTATTGCCATTAATTCTCTCTGGCAGCAATACCAAAGGTTGCAGCAACGTCCGGCATGTGGCTGGGGCTCTGTGTCCTGGAATGTAGAGACGCAATAGGGTACAAACACTTGTTTCATAGATGTTAAGGAAGTTGAAGAAGATAAAAACAGTGCCATGGGAAAAAGAGTAGTTAAGGGGTCCAAGGTGAACAAGAAATCATTGACAGAGATTTGTTTTCCTGGCACCAAACTTTGCTGCTGCGCCCATGGGAGAAAACCCCTCTTCCAAAGATGACAAATACACTCCTATTGTTTCTACCTCTTCCCCTTGCCACACAAATTCTCAGTCATAAAGCACCTTGTTCGTTTCGTCCTTAATTGCTCCAGGAAGGAAATCAACATGGCTGAACAATCCTTCCTATACTGAAATGGCCCAAGAAATACTGACTCTGGTTTAAACCAGCAACCCTCTAAGCTTTTCCTCACTACTACAATGGTGAAGCCAGCCTGAAAAGGACATTTTTATCACTCAGTTTCTCTCTCTCTTTATGTTCAGGGCCATTTTGGCTGTCTTCCTGGGGAAAAAAAATACCCTGCCATCCACAGATAGCAACCTCTGTCAGATGTCTTTACCCCCTAGAAGGCCCCGCAGCATGCCTTGTGGTTCAGGGCTTTCAGCTTAAATCAGGGATCAGAATCTAGATTTCAAGAACAAAGGATCTTCAAAGGGAATGCCTGATCTTTTCCTCTGATATTTATGGAGATCCACTTAAGGCCTCTGCCACTCTCCGCTCTGGCTATGGAGGCCAGGAGAGAGGAATGCTCTCTCACAGAGTGTACCCTTTAGCCACTCTTGATCAAAGCCTGGATCAAAGCCTGGAGGCTGGTATCCATCTAGAAGCAAACAAATAAATGCGTAGGTGAAGAAATGAGGTCTGAAATTTGCCCTTGGGTAGCCAGATTTCTGTATCAACACTGTGAGTCTCCTCAGCTGTTAAGTAAAAGCTGAGAAGATAAATCCCAAATATAAGAAATTAAAATCAATAAACTCACTGAGTCTTCCATGTCACAGTTCAGACTCATAAAGAGATACAACCACCAAATCCCTACAGTGCTGCTCTTTCACAATTGCACACATTTAGAAAAGGGAGGAAAGAGTTCTATGAAACATTTGGCCGGGTATAAGAATCAGTTATCTTAATGATACAATATCAAAAGGATATATTGTCTCATTTAGAGATCTACCAGCTACAGTCACTACAATACTCCCAAAAGGATGGTAACTATTCTCACAGATGCCTAGAAATTAAGAATTATACTTTTACTATGTTTAATATCCTAGCTGTACTTTCAAGGATCATCTATCTTAGTAAAGCTTTGGGGATCTAATTCAATTACTTTTGGTCTGCCATTGCTTATTTATAAAAGATGTGTGTGTCCTTCTGGTGATACTGTGTTCTAGTGGATCTCCCAGAAGCTGGAAGAACTGATGAACAAGAAAGATCTGGTCTGCTCACCATGCCTCAAGGACTGCATCCTGTCCTTAACTGTCTTGTTTTGCAAAGAAAAGGACATACCATAAAAAAAAAAGCATCTGCCTCATGCTGACCAAGTCATGTGGCTGGACAGAGATATATCCACCTTTTGATAGTTTGTGCTGATTGTTCTGCTAAAGTCAACAGCAAGCTGCTGATTTTTCAGCAGAGTTAGCAGTATCTGCAGTGCGTGAGACTTTTTTTTGCCTGCATGCAGACAAAGAATAATTTGTAATGGATTATTTACAAGATCGTGGAACAACTTTACCTGGAGCTCCAGAGTAACACCAAAATCGATAAGCTATGCAAAGACAGCTGAAATACTGCCATTCCTCAAACAAGACATTGTAGTGCTTGGGGATGTCACATGCATGTGCTTATGATAAAGACAAAATGTCAGTGTAATGTTTGTGGGTGAGAAAAAAAGGACTTAATATAAAACTTCCTAACCAAATTCCTGATGTGTGGCGGCCACCGTGATTTTTTGAGGGTTGTCAGTAACTCACCCAGTTTGGGTTCCAGATGTATCCAGGCAACCATCAGCAGCTCTGTGGTCAGTAAGCCCATGTTCACTATGTCTCTGAGTGGCAACCGACTGTACCCTCTTCCATTTCACTTGCTCCTTGGTGTCATAGGTTTGTGCTTAGTAAGTTTATGGTAGGGTGAAGTGTGTGTGCAGTGTTGATGTGGAGGTGTGAGTAGAGAGTAAAGCGCTAAACACGGGCACTTTCACTTGGGCTTTACTCATATCCAGTGTCTAGCAGTAAGGAAGCAGTGCCCGGAGCAAGACCAAGGACACAGTGCTACAAGGACAGCGTGATGTGGGAAGGTGAGGTCTTGGAGAGTACTGCAAACTGGATGGAAAGAGCCCAGGGGAGGAGGGAATGTTGGTGGTCCCAGAGGTAGACTGAATGAGATGCAGAGCAAGGAGGTAGTGGGGAGAGGAGAGGCACTGACCCCCCCTTCTGTTATTAAGCTTTTAAGCATGTTGTTACTTCTCTGAGCTGTGTTCCAATACAGCAATTAAAGATATTAAGAGTATTAAAAATGGACTCACTTTGAAGGTCACAAGAACTCATCTTTAATTTTATGCCACTCTTCATATGCTTAAAATTAAGGGTGTGCTTAAGCGCTTCCTCGATGGGGAAGTTTACTGATAGTCAGCATCAAATATCAGGCTAAAAATGTGTGTAGGGTCTTTGCAGCTTCCTTTCAGCAAGCCTTTCAGCCTTGAAAAATACCTCTCTCAGTAGTCCAGAGTATATTGTTCTTCTGATTAACAAACCACAAGATGGATTTCTTTCCAAACATCTGATGCCTTGTGAATATTTTTTTAATCAAAATGAATAAGCAGGAAGCACATATTTTACCATTGTTGCTATGATACCCTGAATTATTGCATTTTTTACGGAACTGCTCTTGTGGTTTTATACAGTTCTAGGAAATACATGAAGAAATTATTCTGGAGAAGGGTTTAATGTGATGCTATAGAAGTTTGGATTCAGCTCTCTACCAGATGCTGAGTCATAAAGAGAGAGGGATGTTTCTGAGGTAATGGATTATGGATAGAGTTTGTAGGATTCAGTATTTATTCTTATTAAAAACCAGTGATATAAATCAATAGAGAATCTTGCTGGTTCGAGATCACTGTCAGTTATGATTTTTGGGCTATGTTGGAAAGCATCTGACTCTGGCGCATCACCAGTGGTACAGCTACTGGTGTGGGTCTCAGGGCAAGAGGGCATGCACCAGCCAGTTCATGTAGGGCAAAAAAAAGTGCTGTGAGTCTGGAGAGTGAATAAGGGAGAAAATGGACAATTTTTTAAACAACTATTGATTGAATCCTCCCCAGTCTCTTCCCAGAGCACAGCTGTCTGCTATAAACTTAAAAGCCAGCACAGATCAACAGCAGAGTTGTGCAGGGAGAAGTGCAGCTGTATGGCTTCAGCAAATCCTGTGGTAAATGTTGAAGCACAGAGCTCTGGGCTCTCCCAGGTTCTCTGGGGGCTATGAGCTTGGTTTTTGTCACTCCACTATGGCCATTAGTCCTCGGGGTAGCAACTACTGCAAGGAGAGGTGGAGGGTTTCACTCCACCTCCAGTTAGTGTAGCATTGGAGCCCCATGTCTCTAGGCTGGCTGAGTTTCTCTCTCATACACATGCACACACACAAACAAGATGACAATGACAGCAAAACACAAGATGGGAAGTGCAGCTGTCAGGAATTTTGTTAGCTCACATGAGAAAGATGGGGAATGGCCAAGAGAATTGAGAGGAGGGCAAATGCCTCATAAAGAAAAACAAAGCAGACAGAAATACAAAAACCAGGAGGCCTTTTAAGGCTGGAGAAAGTGGAAGGAAAAGAAAATGGTGAGGAAGAGAAAGAAGAGAGAAAACCCAGGGAAAAGCTGAGGAGTTATTGATGCTGCAGGATCACGGACCTGACGGCTGTGTGCTAATTGTGCTAGGTTTATAATAAGCATCAAACTTCAGCCTCAGCTGCATTCAGATGAGCTGAGAGGACGTTCCATATCACTTGTTAGGGAATGTTGTTTTCCTACCAAGAGGCTTAGTGATAGATGGGAAATGAGTTTAGTGGTCTCTGTGTCCATCTCCTAACAGAAGCAAGCTGCCACAAAAACAGAAGTCATGAGGTTCCCCGCTGAAATGCTCTGCTCAAGCTCAGTTTTAATTTGTGCTGGAGATCTGTGAAACAGCCCTCAGATTGATAAAGGTGAGTGAATGTGGGTGAGGCTGCTAGCTGTAGGCAACCGGAGGCACAGGATGGAGAAAAATCACTCTGGCTGCTAACTTGGTGGACATGCAAAGAGAATCGTTTGCAACTGCATGTTGTATTGAGCTCTAAAATATGTGTCAGACAAGAAGGTTATTTAAAATAAAAAGTGTTTGCTAGTTCTGGAACATGGGAGCAATATAAGTTCAGAGAGCCTCTGAGAACAACATCAGGTTTCCCTTGCTGCACTCCCATTTGCAGCATACACTTAGGGAAAAGAGGTCTGGGGGAGTCAGCCTCCATTGCCATGTGGGGCTGCTGAAGCTACATTCCTGAAGCAAGAAAGATGCAGGAGTAGCAGAGTGAGAGAGAAGCAGTCTGTCTTGAACAAGAGGGTGAAGAAGGTGCTGGGTTGGAGAAAGCTCCACAGGGCCTCAGAGTGGTGCTGGATCCACCTGGTCCTTGGCTGAGGGTTGAGCCTGAAGAACCGTCAGCTGCTGGAGACTGCCAAGTTCCCCTCACAGCTTCACAGCTGGGAAGTGCCTCGGAGACCCTCCAGGTGGGACCACAGGACAGAGAGGTCAGTGCCAAGCACATGCTTTTCAACGCATTTCCGATCTGTTTTGTAACTTTTCAGTTTGGCCACTGTGAACTTTATCAACCCTTCACCATGCTGAAGTGGGTTTGTCTCTGAGCTTCTCTGGGCACATGCCTGAGCCTGCATCAGCCCCAGGCTTGCTGCTCCGTGAGAGTAATGAATACATGTAAGGCAGTATATGCAATCTGCACGTGTTTGGGTGCTTGCAACCCAGGATGCTTTAGGAAATGGCCACAGTATGGTTATTAGGGTATGACCGGACCAACCCACCAGCCTGAAAGAGCCAGCCTGCTGTTAGTACTGACAATGACAGTTCACAGACAGAAATTCCTCAAGTTTACCCACTTGCCTGTCTTGGGCTAGGGATAAGCTGTTGAGAGATAGCTCAGTTTTATCCCAAAATGTCTCATCTAACAGAGACAGCCTCACAGGGTAAAGCAGATGGCACCATTATCAGGGGAGAAAAACCCCCAACAGCGGAGATTTTGAAATGGGACCTGCCTCCAGCCTGGTACTTCAAGTTTAGTTGTGAAGAGTAAAATGTGTGCAAATATGTCCTCCACAAGGTGAGCCACTTCTGTCTCTGCTTTTTGCATGAGTATGATAATTGCAGCTCCTTATCTGCAGTGAAATGCATCCGTCTCCCTCCCATCCTCCCTCCCTCTCCTGAGTTCTCAGTCTCAGATGCTGAGTTCTTTCAGTTGCTTATCTGACAGGTATGTCTGACACGCAGTATTAGTTCAAGGACGTGTACTAATAAAATAAACATATCACAAAAGGTACCACCTGGTCAATATGCTTAACATTTTGTGCAACAGATAAATCTAGAAGGAACTGATGAAGCAACAACAATTGTTATGTTTACAGAGTAGTTGCACGTTACTGAGCAACTCAGACAAGCAGGATTCATCCCTGGTCAGCTCTCCTTCGCTGTTATATCACTCCAGGGAAGTGTGTTTTATTCAGCTGCCCATGGAGCCTGGCTATTAATAGGGGTCTAAAGTGCACCAAATTGGCCATTGGCAGTCCCATTAAGATGCATAAGTGCATATTACTCATTTTACAGTGTGCAATCCAAGCCTTTCAAATTTCCCTTTAAAGTCTTCGCTTAGTTACATACATCACCTTAAGCAAAGGTGATGGCGTTTAGGGGAGTTTTGCTGCTAGACTCCCTGCTGTAAGGTGGTGCTGGGGCCTAAAGTCTGTGTGCTCAGGATGCAAACTACTAGACTTTGTAAAAGTGTGCTGGGGAAATACCATGGCTGCTGTTGACGACAGCCTTTCTGTGTTAGAAGCCTACTGTCCAATCCAGCTCAGCTGTGCTGTAGCACGTCTGTCAGCCCTCATGTCAGCATATGGCAGCTTTGATTTGTACTTTTAATAGGGCAGTTGGAGAGGACTCTGGGCTAACTGAGGCTAATTTGAGGGCTTGCTGACAAGCATCCACCTCATGCTAAAAAATAAAGTGCTATCAACCACAGCTCCATCTCATCAAATTTTGCTGGTTTAAGAAGG
This sequence comes from Laterallus jamaicensis coturniculus, assembly GCA_022605575.1. NCBI lineage: Eukaryota > Metazoa > Chordata > Aves > Gruiformes > Rallidae > Laterallus > Laterallus jamaicensis. The sequence continues at coordinate 30,353,906 of JAKCOX010000006.1, forward strand.
AACCATCAGAAGACAACCTGTCTGGTTGTCTTCTGTTTTGCCCAAGCATGCTGGTGTCCAGACCACTGGGTGGTTGGTCCTAGTGTGGCTGGTCACTTTTCCAAGCAGAGGATCTGGATAAGGCTGTGCTGACAATATGAAAATCACTCTTCAGACTTCAGGAGGGAAAAAGCATGCTCTTTTATGGGGACATAATTACCAAAAATATATATACTTGGAACATGATGCTCAGGTTGTATATGTTAAAATCCTCCTCCCTTCTGGCTGTGAAAATTCTAAGGATGCTGATCACCTTGGCATGAATTGTTGAAAGAACTGAAGAGATGCCTTAAAAACAAGAAAATGTGTCTGCGGTCCAAGATGTTTTTTAAGCATCTCATTGATTCCTCCTTCATCATATTGCCTGCTGCCTCCTAAACACTGCAGATAGTCCTTAATTCCATTAGCCCTGTATGTGAATGTTTAAGCTGACCACTAACATCCTGTCACTAGGAACAAACTTCTCTAAGGGGAATCATTACACAATTATGGAAATTTTGTAACCTTTTCTGAGGAATCCAGTGTTAGCCTCTCAGCTCAGACAGGAATTTGGTTGATAGAGTCTCTTGGCATGGTAGTGTGGGGAAAGACCTTTTCTTGGAGCTGTGCTGAATAGGGGAGAAGTAGTAGAGTTAGTACAGAAGCAAAGCCAGAGATTCCACTTTTTTGCCTTAAAGGAGCTGCAATTGAATTTCAATTGGGATGTAGCGTGGGAAGGTCATAAAGTCAGAGAGAGCAATAAGAACTAAACAAGGCTGGAGCAAAGAAGCATTGTACAAGTTATCTTTCCTGTTTTGTGGTGAGTGTATAACATGTCAAAGAACCTGCTTTATGCTTCACAGCAATATTATGATCAATATTATTGATACAATAATCATATATGTGATGCGTGGAACCAATAGAAAGGAAAGGGCATTCCTGTAGTAACTGGCATTTTACCAGGCTGGAAAAATGATGGAAACCAAGCAACATTTTATGTCTTGCTACCCATCCTTTTGATCACATTACTATCTAGAATTAAAATAGGTCTTGGCTCTGCTGCACAAAGTGCTGTGCAAACATACCACAGCAGACCTTCAGCTAAGTTGTCACGGAGCCATCATTTTCATTGGAAAATCAATTTAATGCCTTTCTGCCAGCTCTGTAATACTTTTTTTCCGGGACAGACTTCTCAAACAACTTGAAGGAATGGTTTAGTGGGAGATACGGGGAGAGGTGTCATGCAACAGATGATGACTCTTTGTGAAAAACAAGTCATGCAGTTGATCTCATTAGGAAAAGTTATTTATCCTTGGGTTTTGAGGGAGTTGGGGATATTTGTGGGATTGGCTGATGGTTTTGCTGGTGATTGACTGTGGTTTTGCTATAGGAAGAAAGCAAGGGGTATGTGTGTGAATGAGATTGCCGTCTCAGATCATTCTGGGTTCATTGACCAGTGGTGTTAATGTAGACCATTCTTAGCATTGGGAAAAAGGGAGGGAAGTGCAGTGTTTAAAAATTAAAAAGTATAGCTCAGATAAAATGAGAGATTTATGAAAGGGAGTGATTTAGAAACAGGAGAAAGCTGCAGGTCATGAAGCCTTGCTAAATTTTTGGGGCATATAGTCACATCTCTTGCTTTCCCCAAGTACTCCATGGAGGACAGTGAAAAATGGCACACAGCTAATATTTTTTCTGTTTGAATCCAGTTTCTGTCAGTTAAGAGTGTAAAGAAAATCTGCAAGGATCCTGGTAACACTGGCTGGTATCCAGACTTGCAAGTGAAGCCATGTACATACCAAAGAGGAGGGACGAAGCATCAGTGAAAAATTCTCCCTGCCTGATTTTAAATTGCGTTTCTGTGTAGTGTATTCTCCTTTGTACAGGTAATGCAGAAAATAATGCAGCCTTCATTTCTCTTGGACAACAGCAAAATAGCACAAAGGGAATCTAGAGTGTGATCTAAAGAAGAAACAAAGGACTGAAAATAAAAATTCAGTAAAATTCAGAATTATGCAGGTCTGAATTTGGTTTCACTTACGCTATTTCACTTATGCCACTAATCTAGTCTAGTCTATTTTCAAAACAATATTTTAAGTTTAGTGTGTAAAAAGTATACTGATTCCAAACAGCAATGTTCATACAAGCTGCTAATGTGATTTCATTAATCCTCTTTAAAAATGTAAACTCATACATGTTATTGGTTATTTGCATTAGCCCAAGGAAGTGTAAAAGGACTGTTTGAGGGTTTCCCTTTGAATAACTCAAACCTCTCCATTTATCGTGGCCTATGGATCTGTCTGAGAGTATTGTCTTCAACAGAGAGTTGTTACCAGTGGATCACTTTTCCAAGCAGATCTCTGACAACATAGGGGATGATCAGTAGCAGAGGGATAGGCAAGAGAGGAAGACCAAGAAGATAATCCCAATGCAAGAAAAGCCCATGAAAAAGTGTTAGTCTATTTTGATAAGGTCCTCACATTGGAAGAAAAAAGAAAGTCCTGGACAATTTTAATCTTTTATTTCAGATTACTAAGGCACTGACCCTGCAGCTACTGGCAAATAGCAGTGCTGAGACACAGGTCATCCCCTGTTATCAAGCTGGTAATGGAGAAGAAATCTGCATGAGGAACTTCATGGAAGGCAGCCAGTCAGATCTGGTTTGCATTTGTCCAGATCGAGAATTTCCTTTGCTACTTATTGGCGTCTGTTTAACATGAGCGAGATGAGGGAGAAAGGCTGTCTGCAATGAATCAGACTTACTCTGGACAGATAAAACAGAAAGGCAACAGCAGGGACTTCAGTATTGCAATCTGGAAAACAGAATGATAATAAAAAAGGGATTAAAGTGATAATTTTTAGTTGTCAGACTTTGTTTATAAAGCTACAGTCATCTAATGGGGAAACTGAATTTCCTGGATAGCGTATATATGCTGCCTTGGAGTTACTTGACTAAATAATTTATCAGAAATTAAAATACAACTGCATGTAGGATGATAAAGTATATGGAAACGCCAATTTTTTTGGTGTGAATTACACCAACGCACTTCTGAGGGAAGCTTTGTCTTCCTCCCTCACTTCTGAAGGACAGCAGGCTGGTACGTGTGAATCAGATCTATTCCTTACCTGGTAAATTAGCCTGGATGAGAATAAAGCTGCTCCTTCTGGAGCACCATGTTGCCTTGTGGGTGCAGCTCACCAAAAGAGACACAGCCATTCTGGTCAAGAGATACAGTAACTCATTTTTCCAGGCTTCATCTCATGGAGCTTGTACAAAGGCTGTGCTGGCTTCCCAGGCAGCCTGCTCCGGATGGAACTCATGAAGACAGGGCAGTTGTTTCTTCTCCCCAGGCAGAAAATGTCCCCTCTGACTCTCACAGCCCAGGTGAGTCCAGGAAGTACCAAATATGAAAAAGATGTGTGGAGCTCTTCGCTGTGTAGACGTGGAGACCTGCAAATGATAGGTATGGGCAAATGGGGCCATGCTGTACCCTCGAAATCTGGGTCAGAGGCCACATTAGCATGAAGACCACAACCAAGGACAGAGCTTCCCTTCTACTTGCCACCCCATTTCTATGTCCTGAGCTGACCTCTGCCTAGCGAGAATGCTCAGCATTGTGGAAGAAGCAGAACTATTTGGCATTGGAGGTATCCTACAAGCCATACCAAAACAAAACGGTACCAGGGGTTTAATACAAAGCAAGTTTCAGCACAGCAGCAGACTTCATCAATCATTATGTTCTTGGCTCTCATTTTGTAGGCAGAGATTCAAAGTCAGCTTTGGTTTATTTGACATAATTACTATAATAGTACTCATCAGCTTGTTAATGTAGAAGGCTCAGGTATTTGGCATTCAGGTCGATAAGCCATACATAGATATTCCCTATCTTTGCACAGGGCTTGTTAGTGTAATGCTCAGCAATGAACTAATGTTGTGTGAATAATTTCAGCAGGGCAAGATTATTTAGATCTACGCACCAGCAAAGACATTATTTTTAAGAGCCATATTTAAATTCATAGGAAGCAGAGAAGACTGCATATATGAGAGGTTGCCTCACAGTGATTGGCAGCTTTACAGAAATTAACCCTTTCGGAGGGTCTATGGTCCTTAACAATTTCTTTGCCTCCAGCTCAGTGGAGCATGGAAAAGAGCCACTCCCCCTCCCAAACCCAACCCAAGCACTGGGGTGAAAGCTAGGCGAGAAGAGCAGCACGTAATTGTCTCCTAGACCTGGAAGATGAAAGGTGTGGTCTTATCTTGTGCACATTAATAATCCAACCTCTCCCAAGAATTTCATGTATTAGTCAATGCTCATCACTGTGAAATTTATAGAGCCATGGGGATTTATAATGAGTCTCTAAATACCCTTCCCTAAGTCACTTTTAAGATTGTAATTAGTCAGAGCATTATTTGACTTGTTTCAGGTCTCAGCCACCAGGCTTGTGTAATTTTTGGTTGCCTTTGCAGAGCGAAAAACGTGTTCTGTATAATCATAAGTTCCTTTTCTCCAGAATATTTTCCCTTTTGCCACAAAAGCCGTTTCTTGCTTTGCATAAACATTTGAGAGGGATATTTTTTCATTATTTTTGAAGAGATAGTAGTACCATTGCCTTTCTTATGCAAAGGAAAATTCAGACAAGGAGGTGGTTAACAATTTTATTTTGCTTTTCTGATGGATTAGTGATGAGAGGTGTATGCTGGCAGATGTGACCTTGGAGGCTGATGTTCTGAACACCCTGGTGTTCTGCAGCAGCAGAGGAATAGGATCAAACATAAGAGAGTGTGTCCTTTACACACCTTTGGACTGTCTTGGGTCACAGGCTCTCCAGTGCCTGCAATGTGTAGTGTGAGCTAAAATATGCCTAAATGCCTACCTGTCTCTCCTTGCAGGGTGCTGTAGCATCATAGTGCCTTCTCTATGAGTTATGATCCCGCTCCAGAAAAATGCCATGAAATCAAATTCACTTACAGTGGGAAGAAACAAGAAGTTGTAGAAGTATAGTCACCTCTGTATATCCTAATGAAATATGTCTATGGTATATATTAGGGGAATATACAAACCTGTGCCCAGAGAGAATTGAAAGCCATGTTATCACTCTTATTGCTATTTTTATGGTTATTGTCTAATATTAATTTACCCAGGAATTTTTTTTTTGGCTGAGTTCTCAATGAGTATTTTTGGGCTGTCTCTGTTCCTGTGTAGGTGCATTCATCACATCAGGGAATGGATAGAGGACTGCTGTTCCACAGCCCACATGTGGGAAGAGATCAGAAAGTTGGAGAGTGATGAACAAGCAATAAGAAGTCACAGTAAACACTTCACTGTCTTTTGAAGGGTTCTTACTGAAAACTAGTGAAGACAATGCGCATCTTTTCATTGTGTAGGGTGATGACTTTGTCAAAGGGCAGATCATCATCTTTATACTTCAATTCAAAATATGGTAGTGCTTAAGTGTTTTCAGCTCCCATTAGCTGAGCATGCGAAGAGATGATAGCTGGGTATTTAAAGTGACTTTCAGGATTTTTTGGATATATTTGAGACTGAAAACTTTGCCACTGATTTCTTCTGAAGTGGATAGGGTTATGGAGCTCCCTACTCTGCCTTATTTCAACTTCAAAATTTAAAGTATTTACTTTAAATTATCCAGGACGGAGACTGAAGTAGAGGATATGGAGGCCTGCCCACTGTGCACAGTCCTGGATGGGAACATGACTTATCTTAATTCCAAATTTGCATTCCTTTCAGTGCATTTTCAATATGGAACAGAGGTACTTCTGTATTTTTAATGTTTTATAGATCTGTGTTTGTGTGAAGGGAAGTTTTATGGATACGGACATGTTATGTTACCTCTTATATAACAACAGTCTGGTAGGAATTCACAGCTACTAACTGGCATTGTCCAAACACAGTGAGCGAAGGTTAGAAACTGGGGAAAGGAACAGAAACTGCGACAGTTGCCACCTCTGCATTAGTCCCTCTGTCCCTTCCAAATATAAGGAGCAAGCAAACATTTTTCACATTCAGAGATTTGATATAAGCTAAATTCACTTTAGGATTAGATACCCATCAGGTTGCAGCAACTTTTTCATCTCTTCTGCAACAGGAAATTTTCATTTGATTTCCAAGGGAGTAGAGTTAGGGTTTCTACTAAATTAAATTGTTTGAGTATTAGGGCCTCTGAAAACTGTTACGGAACTCTTCCATCCTCCTCTATTCAATTTCATGCTTCTAATTTCTGTGCTTCTAATAAAAGGGATGTTTACTACCAGGCATCTAACTTGAACAGCTCTGGCAAGTTGCTGAGAAATAAAAGTTGCAAAACATTTGATATGAATGAAGTTTTCACCATCAAAAAGGTCTTATGTCAAAAGCAAAGACAAGTCTCTGCTTTTGCTTTTCATTAAGTACTGGATGTGAGACATTAATCATTGAACTGGAAATCCAATTACATGATTATTAATCAGATGCATTTTTTTTCAACTTGGGGGAAAAAAGGCCAAGTGAAACATGTAAGTCCACTGGGAAACACTGCCAATTAAAGCAATTAAAAGAGGATGTGGAATTATTAATTCTTATGCTTGGCTAGAAACATGATTGACTAGGCCTGACTCTCTTGGAAGTGGGTGTGCTGGGCAGTTTTTTTTATTTGCCTCTTAAGATCAAATGTTTCTGTTCCCTTTACGAGGCATAATTAATTTTCTTTGTGGGAAACTTTACTTATTATGATATGGGTAGCTGATGGAGTTTAAAATGTTTGATCAGGTTAAGCGATGCCTGTCATTTAACATTCCCACTCACAGAGAGAAGCACATATTCCTTCCACTCTCATAACATTCTGCAGACAGACTTTCTGACAGCTGAAGTGTAGCCAGTAAATATCTTTTCCATTAGTTGCAAATTGTACAATAATATACTAAAGTAATTACACCATAAATCTTCTTGCCATGAAGTTAGGCTCTGCAGTACACACTCATAAAACAGTGCAGTAGCAAATAAAATCACTGCATCTATATATATTAGTCTTGCAGTAACTTTTCTGCGGGTGGTCTAAAACATTGACAAGAATGTATTGGGAAGAAGCAGGAGGAGTTAAATGTTTCTTGAGTTTTATGTGAGGGGGCCTAGAGTTCTTCAATAATTAGGGATACTTTGTAGCTGCACATGGGTCAGAGCAAGGATTATTGCCAACAGTCTCCTTAGGTGTGCATTGTGAACTAGAATATGAAGTTCTCTGGATCATCCAGGATGCAGTGAAACATAGTTGAAGATCTGAGTCCAAGGGGAACTGTGTTGTAGGAGTCTACCCAATCTACACAGAATATCTGTAGGTTAAATCTAACCATTGCTTGTCTCTGAAATACTTTGAAAATGAGGGAAACACAAATGAGAGTATTTGCACTAAAAGCAGTAGCTACGGATGTATTTATTTTTCTTAGGTCCCTAGAAAAGAACAGGCAGGTACTATAACCAAAGCACTCTCTGAGCACCTGAATGTGAGGAGTCATCATTTAGCATTCATCACTGTATTGCAAACTGTGGCAATAAAATTATGGTTTCTGGCAGTTTTGTTTCCAAAGCCAAGATTTACCCTGGAGACAAAGTTGCCTGTAACCCTCCTGTTACTCCTTGAATTGTGCCATAAGAACGTTCCTTCCTTTTTTTTTTTGGGAGAGGAGTGCAGCAGTTTAGCCCATCCCATATATTGCTGAAGGACTCTGGATTCATCTCTTTTATTTCCCAGCTGGATGCCCTGAGGTAAGAAGTGCAGGCTGGATTTATCAGGCCCCATATCAAGTTTAACTTGTTACAGCAGGTATGGGACAGAACTTCGCTTTCTCTCCAGAGCAATGTTGATGCTGCCATTCACTCCTCCTGCACAATTGGCAGCATTTACAGAGGTCAGGGTATTTCCAGGACTGTTAATTTCTTGTGATTTGGTGGCACAGGTGGAGAGGTGGATCAGATTCCTGGAGGAAACTCCAAAGTCAGGGCAGGAAAAACTTACACTGAAAAAGCCAACATTGCTGCTTTGGGTTCTGTATCCTACTGCAGCCACAGACCTCTGCTAGGGATCAGGTAACCCCCAGTGAGGGACCATTTGCTTTGCTATTCTGTGAGGAATCACCCTCATACAGGCAGCATCTTTTGACTGGGTCTTGAGTGTGAAACAGGCATTTGGCTTTGATTCATCTGGGAATCCAGCATGTACGGGGCACAGAAGAGGTATTTTCCCTGCACATCAAGGCCCAGGAAGTACATTGTATTGTATTCACTATATTTGGTGTGATTTGCTGCAGTCAGGTACTCAGCTGCAATTAGGTGGTTAGAGATTTATCATTAATCTTCAGGTCTGTGCTTCTTATCAATCTGTTCCCTCACATAGCTTCTGGCATTATTCTGAACAGTTTGATTAGGAAATATCTGTGCCTTGGAGCTGTTGCAGGCAGTAGGATTTCTCTGTGCATCTCCTTTCAATATCTAAATCTCTTCTACTCAAGGCTCTTTAGAGCACTTGTCTCTCAAATGACAATTATTATGTCTCTTGTCTGATTCAGAGATCTCTCAAAACCCTGCTGAGCTGGTGCCCTGACATTAGGCCACCAAGAAATTGCTTGTTCCTTGATACTTGAGCATATAACTTGAACTTTCTGATATTTTTCCCCCACTCATTAGGATTTCTTACCATGTTCAGATTCAACTGAGTTACCTTTTTCTGCTTTCCTCCTTCCTAAAAAGGCTCACATTCTTGATGCCCTTACTCTGTTTGAAGTGCTTTCCTGATTTTCAGTTCATTCTTTCATAAATAATAAGAGAAAAACAGGGACCATTTAAGTGTACTTGTGATGAGGAAAGAACTTGTTAGGAAAGCCGTTGTGGGGATGGAAGTGGGGAACATGTAAGCTTGGAGGAGCTCTCTTCCAGGTCAGGCTTTTAACTGATGAAAAAGACCAGTAAGTGGACGGACTTCTCCTGACCTTCATCCTTCTCCCTGGAAGTTTTAATCTTGTTTAGCCCTGGTCTGATATGGACCTCTGGTTCATTGTTGATATCTCCTACCAGGGAAGAAGATCTCAATGCATCACAGGTAAAGCTGATCTGTATCTATGTGGTGCTCGTCCACCTTGAAGAAATCACTCTCTACAGGTTTATGGGGAAAGTTTAACATATATCTAATTGCCCTGTTGCATTCTATATCACAGATGACATTCCCTTTGAAATCCCCAGGATGGTTTCAGGTAGCTATGAACTTGAGGATTGTTTGCAAGTGCTAGTAAGAATAGATTCATCCAAGATAGGAACCATAACCCAATCCTAATGCTATTCCATGCTGAAGACCACTATGGAAGACAATAGATGGACAGAATGCAAGCATTTAAATTATTTCTGCCCATGCACAAACCACAGTCTTATGTAATTTTTCATTGAAAACTCATTCTTCACTCTCTCTAGAGTCAACATATATTTTCCCCAAGCTGTTCAATAGCTGGAGATGCTAATGTCATTCTTCACTTTGGATCTTCCAAGATTAAAGGCCTTCTTTAAAAAAAAGGAAAAAAAAAAAGAAAAAAGAAAATAAGAAAAAAGTGGTTATTCAGCCAGCGTACTGGATGTGCTGAAGAATGTGATGTGAATGGAGCTATGAAGAGATCAGACTTGACAATCATAATGCTTTTGAAATCTGTGGATCTACCTCTCAGTTATACCCTCCTGCTGATAAAAAATTGATGAATAAAGCTTTAAAGCTGGGCATTTTGTGGAGTTTAACATAAAATTAGGTTCTCTGAGGTTTTCTTTCTGTGGGAGTATCACTAGTACACCTTTTAAGCTTCCTTGAAGTTCAGATTTTTTGTTTGTTTAAACAAATGTGGGTGGTGCTCTATTATGTTTGTGTCACAGATATAGAAGAGGAGAGAAACTGATCTGAGTTTTCAATATTTTTCCTCTAATTCTTTGAAGAGATACTATATCGAATTGATTCTATTTCCCCCTATATATAAAGATTGCAAAATGTCCATTTTAATAGTTCCAGTCACCTGCACAAAACCCTGCTTGAACTGTTAACCAACAAACTTATTCCCATGGACATCTACAGTATAAGGAATAAGGAAAAAAAAAAAGAAAAAAAAAAGAGAGAAATGTATCAGGCAAGTAAATGCATATGGATTTTCTACAGTGAGTGTTTGCAGTTATTTTAGCAATACCCAGATTTATTACAAATGCTGGAACTATAGTATGGAAATTAAACAGTAGGAAGAGAACAACACAAAACTAGCTGTTAATCCTTGTGCATCCAAAATTGTCATGAGAAGAAAAGAGTTTTAGGAAAGGATCAGAGACTCCTCACTGTCTGAAGTCCCTACTGTGCTTTACTTTCCACTGCTGGATACAGAAAAACAAATCCTAATAATTCACTGCATATCTTCCCTTGCTTTTATTTACATTTGGCATCAGGATGCAGCTGTACTGACTTCCTGATTAAGACAAGGTCATCTTCATCATTCCATGTTTAAATAATCCTTGTGTTTTCGGTCTCCTGTAGTACACATCCTACTAGACCATTAAACTATCATCTCTGTTGGGTTTCTGTGAAATTTTTCATTTTCCTGTGGCTGATAAAATGAATGATGATGATGATGTACTTTTTACCAAAAGCATCTATCATTTAAACTCCCACACTTCCCCAAGCCTTCAGTACTGTTAAAAGTCAATTTAATGCCTTCATCCCTTCAATTCATGATGACTGACAAACGTGTTTAAATGGAGTCCAAAGGTACCTCCAGGTATGTGTTACTGGGGCTAAAATCTAGACTGCTTTGTCAGAAGTTCCTGTAGAGTTTGGGCTTTATGGTAGTGTGGGTTAATTCTATGCAATTGTGGAAGATCAGATAAGAGTTTTTCTATTAGTTCTTAGGAAAAAATATTTATTGGGCAAAGAAGCCAGGAAGTTTTGCTTTATGAAATTTTCTTTTCTATGTCTTTCCCTCTTTCTGGGAACTGCAGAGATCTTAAGCATGAAACTCAATTTGTTTTCTAGTTCCATGGTGTAATTCATCTAATTGAATGAGTGCTAAGCAAGTTTAGATTGGCCAATTTTTTAAAAAAATGACTATGATTCCCTTAGCTGGTGTCAGCTGAACTAATGCTGGTGGAGACATTATATTTTGTTCTATCTATGTGATAACCAAAGTCAAGAGAACCCATGGGAAAAGACAGTCTGTATGGGAAAGGAGGATCTGGCTGTTATTTGCAGCGGTTATTCCAATGTTTATTCACAACCCCAGCCTCATCAGAAGCTCTCAGAAGGTTATTCTATTTTTTGTGTGTCCTATTTTACCCTCTTTATATCATATCTGGGGGTTCCTACAGGGATAATACATGGACCTTCCAGTGGAAGGTGACACTTTGACAAGGGTTGAGAGGGATGAAGTTGATTCATAGTAATAGGGTCTAATAATTAATGGCATTAAGAGATGGAATAAACACATTCAGCCTTTACTATGCCTTGATCCAAAGGACATGATTATCCATTCCTCACGTAAGTCAGGGTGTCGGGACCTTTTGCAGATGGGCAGTTGTGGCAAACACTGAGCATCGCTCAGGAAGCAGAGGGATGATGCTGTAAGAGACGTTCCTCGTATTTTTGATTGGCTCTTGGCAGTGACATTCTTAGCTGCTACAAGGAATCCCATGAAGAGACAGACCAGTCACATTAAAAAACACACAGACCAAACAAAACCCACCAAAAAGTCCCACAAAGAGAGAAAAGAGAAAATAAAAGAAGTTAAAACCTACTGCTGAGACAATCAGTGCAGGAGACTCTTTGACAGGTTTAGCAGAAGACTATCACAGGTAGGGCTGGGAATACATGCTAATTTAAATATCAACTTGCATGATTAAATTTAAAATCATACAGCTGCTTGGTCCAGTATAGTTTATACTGTTACATCCTGTATATATGTTTGTGTGTGTGTCTTGCACCTCTGAGTGTATTAGCCAATTTCAAATAAATCAGATGAAGGGTTTCAGGACGGTAGGACTGGGGATAATTAAATTCCCACAAGATCTTTGGAACATAGCAACTACAGAGTGTGCCAAAGTGAAAACTAAGCACTCTGAGAAATTGTATTTGTTCCTTGGTTGTACATCACTTACAGGGTATTCTCAAAAGAAATGAGGAGACCACAGGAAATGCTTTTAAGCTGATATGTGAGAGGCTTAGAGCCATGTTGGCTTTCTGGTATGGGTGAAAGTCACTTTAGAGTGCTTCGATGGTGTTGCAGCGCTACTCAAGAAATGACTCAAGTCCTATCTTTTCTACATTGTGATATTTTATCAGGCAGTGTGTAGGCAAACACAGAGTAAAGCAGGACAGTGGTCTCCACTGGTGACATATCCATAGCATCAGAAACTGAGCACAGATAGAGTAGAACTGGCTATGTAACATTGCAATGATATGGACCACAGCCTAAGTAGGGTGAATTGTACCCTCAGACTTTACCTGCAGTCAGGGAGATGTATTGGCCAAGAAGCAGCAACAGTCTTTCTGCAGTCATCTTTATTTGGTGGAGATCAGTCATGGTTGATGGTCTTGCCAGTCTGCATAGTGCAGATCTGAAAAAAACCACCCAGATTTCACCTCATGAAGGTAAGTAAATACCACTCTAGTTTTGTCTTCATTGTACATGTCATTGTTTCCTCATCTTTAGTCTACTGGCTCCAGGGAGAAAAGGAATATTAAATATCTCATCTTAGGCAAGAGGCAGTAATTCAGAGAGATGTGCAGGCCTTCAGAGTTGATTCCTTGTTGGTAAATAGTGTCAGATAACTAGGGGTTTGGAGGAATACACTGAAGAGCTTTCAACTGCTGATTGAAAATCTAACTGAGAACTCCTTCTCCAGCACAGGTTGATTTCAGAGGAGCTGTAGGGTTAAAAGCAAACCAAAGAGTGAAGTTGGGGGGGCTCATCTGGTCTCCCTATAGCTACAGAGCAGGAGTAGAGGAAATCCTGGGGCTGACCTTGCCAGAGGCTGGTCTGCAGAAATGGAATACCAATCCTGAAATTGCAGCAAACCTGCAATAATGGCTACATGCTCACAGCATCTCATAGTGAATGATGGCTTTATTTTGCCAGTGAAAGTGCTCTAGGAAAGGTGTGGAGTATGATCAAGGGCTGGCTTGACTCTAAATGAACTGCAGGCTATCTGAGGAACATGAAGGGAAGAGACAAGAGCAAGACTTGAGGGAGCTTAATTTGCTTCTTCCTCCTACTTCATGACACAAGAACCCCTGACTGAGAAAATTCATGGTATGCTCGGAGGGGCCTGATTATTTATTTTTTTTCTAGACCTTCCTCATAATTAACTGAGTTGTCTGCCAAGACCTGGAAAGCTGATGCTGAAAATGTCAAGGCATTTCTTATGTTCTTCAGTATAAGAAACCACAAGTGATGACAAATCCAGCCATCAGCCAGTCTTTTATCGTTGTGCAGCATTATGAAAATCATCTCTCCATTTTGATAGGCCAATGGTGCCATTGATTGTATAGTCAGCGCCAGACTTATGATCCTTTAAACCACATAGAGATTATCTTGGTTTCTTTTCAGCTGCATAATTTATTTCTTGCCACTTACTGCAAGAATGCATTTGGGACTCCCTGGCGTTCTACTTTCAGGTATCATATCAGGCTTATTTTCTTGTAGCAGCTCAAGACACCTGTTTTTATGCAGGGTAATGAAAGGGGTTCAAACAGCTAAGATGAAAGATGAAAAATTCCTCAAAAAATTTAAACATGATGACTTCTTCTATACTGTAATGCTGGACCCTGCTCTGGTTCTAAAGAAGATGGGCCTATGCCTCTTTGCATTAATGAAGGTCCATGTCTCCATGACACAATGGTGGCGGAACACCTTGTAGTCTTTATATGTGCTCATGGGAACTGCAGGAAGCCAAAGGCTGCTGTTACCCAGCACTCGAGAGACAAGGATGGAGAAAGATTAAGGCATCTATGTTGCTGGGGAATCAGTGCCCTCAAGGGCATGCATTCTTTTCTGGAGGCTTCAGGGATCTTGCAGCAGAGCTCTGGTCCTCCTACGCCTGTGGACAGTTGGAACAACATTGCTGCTCACTGAACCCTGGTGGTGCACCTACAGTGGGTGACTGGGTAAGGACCGTAACTCCTGCTACTGTCAGGGTGGTGCAGTGCCAGTGCTGAGGTGAAAGCTGAGGCAGGGGAGCAGTGGGCTGCTGGGGGACTCTGTGTGTCCTCTGTCCTAGAGATGAGATGAAATGAAGAGAACCCCTCTGGAGAACAAGGATGTTGCAGACAAGCAAAGAGATGCCTTCCATTCCGTTCACCTTGAGGAGGTATTGTGAAGATGAACAACCTGATCAACTACCTGACAAAATATGACCATCTTTGCTAAAGATAAATGATCCCAGCACTTGGAAAAGACAGCATGGTTTAAAAATGCTTGAGCTGAAAAGTTATGCAGAGGATGTCAAGATTGGAGCCAGTGTCTGTAATGTCCCTCAGGTTTCCTGAGCTGCTCATCATGCTGTCCTGCCTACATGGTGTGGGGAGAGCATGGCACAGCCACCCAAAGATGCCCACTGGCAGGTGGCCATTTCTGACAGCCGTTGCATAGAGGTTTGCTACAAACGTATGGTGTTACAGCAGGGGTCCCTCTCTCCATGGGCAGGCTATCCAGGACCCTCCTGAGATGAGACTCTTGCTTGGCCGCAGTGAACTCTGTCCTGCTGAGTCTGTGCTGCCATCATGCCTGGTAGGGACATGGGCAAGGGGCAGCGCGTTGGCTGGGTGTCTGTGCTGAGAGTGCTGTAACCTATGTTGCACGTCAGAGAGGTGAAATCACTAACCACCTCTATTGCCTGGTTGTGTGCACTGTATTTAATACTGTGTAAGGGTGTCAAGGTCTAAGGCAAGAGAAAAGATAAACAAAAAAATGGAGAGCCGGTGAGATAAGCAACCTGAGAGGGGACAAGGCCTGACCTGATCTAATGACACAAACTGTTGACTATCTTAGGCCCTGCTCTGTTTTTGCAAAAAAACCTTTACAAAAAGAATGACTTAACTGTGACTTTTTTGCAGCTCCTCTGGGTGCATTGAGGTATGGTCTTTGTGTTCAACTAGACATTTAAATATCCTGGCACCATACTGGGCTTCCTGCACCTCACAGCAGACTGCGGCCACCAGCCAAGAAGAAGTCATTGTGACATGGATGAGCAGCAGGTAAGCAGCATGAATGAGGAAGAAAAAGATGCTAAGGCACACCTAAGGCTTTTATGTCTCTTAGTACTCAGTGTCTTTTCACATCTAGTGCATGGTGAAGTTACAGAGAGAGGTGTACTTTGGGAGCTATTGGGATAACATAGCCTGAGCCAGTGTGTTCTAGTGGCCACATCAGCCCCTGCTATAAAGTATGCTTTGGAGTTGGGAAGCCTGCAGTCTCCTGCTGATGCACAAATAATAGTCCTGCAGCAGAGGTGGCTGCAACAATGCTCAGGGCAATATAGACTCACCAGGGACACACCATTCTCCAGGAGCCATTCTGCTTTTGCTTGGAGCAGGTAATGGGGAGAGAACCAGGCAATCTGCTGCTTGCTGCTGCTCCTCTGTCCAGACTGTCTCAGGGGATTGGCAGCTAGTACTTTCCCAAGATAACATTTATTCAATATTAAGAACCTGGGAGACTTCATGCAATGATGTCATCTTGCATTGTCTGGCTGAATATTATGAGTAAAAATAATTGAAGTCTGTTTAGGGTAAAACTTTGAAACCTTTGAGATAACATTATTTGTAAAAAAACAATGGCTGGAATCACCTTGCAGTAGTAACACTATTGTTTCTTTAGGACCTTCCTCTGTCCGCTGGGCTTGACCTCTTTTGGGGTTAAGTCCTTGGGGCTTTGAAAAAACTCCTGGCAACTTTCTTTTGTGTTGTGGTTAAGCAGATATGTTTACTGCAAGAGGGCAATAAAGTTAAAGAAGTCAATAGCAAATACTGACAACTGTTTATCTTATTTGAGGTTTACAAAGCAACAAAACCTGAAATTGACTTTAATCAGATATATGTGTTAAAGCTTCTTGTGGATCCCAAATCAGTCTAGCATCTCTTCTTAGTTGGATTTCACTTGCTTATATGGTGTAATATGCCAGATATAGAATTGAGTAGCCCAGTTCAGAAAATGGCCAAACATGCTATGTAAATGCATTAAAAATATGGTCTAATCCAAGGATTAAAACCTTACATTTAATGTTAAGCATGTTGCAAAATTCTTAGGAACTGGGAGTTCCCCTTGCTTTAGTTTCTGGGTGCTGAAAACTCTTGAATATCTGGCCATGGCAGATAGTGAATAAGACAATTTTCTTGAATCGGTGCCTGAAACTGCTGAAGTTTGTGAGCACTCCCAGGAAACCCATCCAAGGATTTATTTGAGAATCAGCACATCATGAGACCCTCTGGGAGCTTTCCTTCAGTCCTTCATAGATTGTAAGGCTCCAGCCAGCTGGATGTAAGTCATTAAAGCTCCTTATTTCTATCCATTAGTGCACTCATTAATATTTCTCAGTAACTCGGGACACAACATTTCTCATGCCAATCTTAGAAAAGTTTTCTCTTCCATCTAATTTTGACCTAGAGACAGCTGTAAGGACCGAAAGCTCACCACTGAGTGGAAAAAACCCCCCAACTTTTTATAAAATTTATGTTTTCAGAATCTGTCATTCTGGGCAAAGCAGTAGAGGCATTTTACTTTGGAGATTAAAATCTGCCATGAAGTTGTTGACTGTAGGGGTAGTTAACTTTTAACATTGGGCTCAGTGTTCCTGTCTGAAGCTTATTGAACCACTGACAGTAAAACAGTGAGCTTTTCACAGCAGATCTCAAAGAAAAACAAAGAAAAACAAAGAAAGACTCCTTCTGGAGCCTTAGGAACTGGAAAAACATGGCTCCAACTTGTTGGTATACTCTAGAGATGGGTGCCATTAGAAGACAGACAACTAAAGCACAAAGAATTGCTTTTGGGTAGGAAAACAGAATCACAAAATCACAGGATGGTTGAGCCTGGTAGGGGCCTCTGGTGGTCTTTGTGTCCACCCCCACTGCTCAAGCAGGACTGCTTAGAACAAGCTGCTCAGGACCATGTTAAGATGGCTTTTGAGTATCTCCAAGGTAGGATCCAAGTTTTGCTTTGTTGCAATGGTATTTTCATGCAGACATAGACACATATATGAATATAGATGATATATGCCCATTTATATACATACGTAAATATAAACCGTGTCATATAGATACATATATATATATGGCCATGTATTTTAACAGCAACATCTGTGTGCTCAGCAGGAATTTGAGGGCTTGGATTTGCAGAAATATTCTGTAAACTTGAGGAGAAAAAAACAGAATTATTTGATTCCACCAAGAAAAAACACTTCTGTGCTAAACCCAGCAGGAGTGCTAATTGTTCTCTGAACGTGGTGACAGTTCATGTTCTTAAAGCAAACAGTAAGCAGTGGCTCCTTATCACTTTACCATGCTGTAATTTAGCCTTCAGGTCAGAGGTTAAACATTTACTTTTTGCTCATGGCCATACATGAGAAAACGTATTAAGCAGACCTTTTTTTTTTTTTTTAGAATAAAGTTCTATCATTCCTAAGAGGAATTTATGGGAGAAGTGAACTAGGGGCAGCAGGAAGAGACTCAGAGCCTTGCAGGGTGTATGCTGTGCTGCCAAAGTCAATATTCCCTTTCTGTACACAAAACAAGGAGCCCTCAGGCTCCAAAAACAAGTACAAGAACTCAATTTCTGCAGGTTTTTGTTTTAACTTTTCATCTGGGATGTAGTGTTTTGGTTCTTGCATGCACAGCAACATTACTGGAATTTCACTTCTCTTCAGTGTTGTCTACTAACTTGGATATTTATGGCATTTGTTTATGAGAGGTTAATTATTTTTTATGTTTCCCTTGCTGTGTTGACAGTCATTAAAAGTTCAATAGCAGTCTTTCTTGGTAAAGTCTGCCTATATAGTGCAGGACTGGATCAGTGGTGTAGTATATCTGCTGAGTGAAGTCATCTAGTTGAAGACGACAGAAAAATGTAGCTAGAGGTGCTGAAACAAGAATGAGACAGAGGTGGTGGGTGGATACAGTCCAGGCATGGAAGGAGACCATTGAATCCTGTGTATTTTGAGCTTTGTTGCTTGGAGGACTCTTGGGGCACCGTGGGCCCTGTTGCTGAAGGTGTGAAGGGTTTCTTGACTGCTGGCACCTTGCACGGGAAGATCTATGAAGGGCATCTGCTATCTTCATCTGAGTGAGACCACTGGTATTTAGACTGCAGTTACCTTTCCTCCTAGGCACAGCAGCAATGCAAATGATGAGCAGAGGTTCTTCCACTTGCCATCTCCCTTCCGGCTGCATGTACCCACAGCCTTCCAGCCTTGGTAATTTTATTCTCATCAAGTGGGCTTGACCTAAGCATGAGTCCAACAGTGGCTGCTGGAAAGGCTTGTGACAAGGCTGCCAATCCAGGGTAGGGAGTTTCCTGGCCTTACAAGCCACATTTCCCCTGTGAATTCAATGTGATTCTTGGTACAAGCAAAACTCAAGAGGATCAAGATACATATCTCTTCTGTCTATGCCTCCTTGTGCTCATAGTCCTGCTCCAACATTGTATGCACCTTTCTTCCTCTGCTGCAGCTCAGAACTTCTTGTTCTGCTGGGGCTTCTGCATAGCTGAATACTTCAAAGCCTTGGCTTAATTTGTGTTTGCACTTCTAAGTACTGAATGAAGGTGTTAGGCAGAGGAAGGGAGGAAGGTTCTTTCGAAGTATTTGTGTATAAACATGAAAGTTACAACCTTCTGCTCCTTGATCCTTTCATCTTTTCAGGCTCACAGATAAAATGTGGTTGGGTTTTTGAACTTTACAGAAAGTTTTATTAAAAGAATGACTCAGACTCAGAAGTTCTTTTACTGAGATCCTTTTCTCTTTCTTCATTCCTTTCCTTTTGTTTTTTTCTTCCTTTTCCTTCTGTTTGCTTTGTTACTTTCTCCCATTTAATCTTTTTCCATCCAGCACTAGTTTCAGATTGTTTTGGTGGACATCTTGTTGCATTGTGGCTTTGAGGGACATCAGGGCTGGGTACCTAGGGGCATCATTTGTTAGAGGTCCCAAATCTGTCTACTGCACAGCCTCTTTCACCTCTGACATAAGTGGAAATTTGTGGAAAATAAAATGTGTTAAATACACAATTTTCAGATTCTTCCATCCATAGTTTGGGAGGTATTCAACTTCAAGAAATATTTCAGCAGAAAGGTAGGAGCAAAAATGGCAGTGATCTATTGCAAAGAGAGATGCCTGTGAATGCTGTCATATCATTGAGCAATGCAGAAATAACTTCTGCTCCTTCAGTTTCCCAACAGCTCCCAGCTGTCTTTTCTTTATCACTTTACAAGTAGCCTGCTCCATTTGCACTGAGGTTCATTTCTTACATTGATACTGACTGTAGAGTAACACTGACATGTGAAATAGTGACATTTCAACTGTTGGTACTTATATGTCAACATTATAATGCACGGATAACTGTCTGTAATGAAGATGTTAATGATAAAACCAGAGGTAGGATCGAGGACTCCTGAGACTTTTTGTGATTTTCCCACTAGATCAAAGATATAAAGAATTTGTAAATATGTAGGTCATAGCATATGATATTTAATGTGCTGAACCTTCCATTAGTCCAAATTTTCTTTTAATCTTCTGACTGAAATTTGAGCAATGAACATCCTAGTTTCAAAAATCTTATTTTTGGGAAAAGAGGTAATTATCAAGCATCAGGACTTCCACAAGTGAATCACTCTAGTGACTTTCAGGATGAACCCATTATGCATATGGCTCCTTTTGAAAGTTTGTGTTATTTGCTTGATTTGACTTTTGTATCAGGTGGAATCTGATAGTTTATCTGATAATAATTTGTACTAGTATAGCTGTTTGTCTTCCAGTACTTATTCTCCATGAAGCACTGTCAAAAATTGGCTGCCTCAGAGGTTATAAAGAGTTTACGTCTTTGTGGTATGCTTTCCCCCCCTCTCCCCTTTTTTCCCCTCTAATATGGACAGCAGCAGCTATAATTTAATCTTTCTGTGCCTGAAACAAAGCTTGCTGAACTCTATTACAGTGACTGCAATGCCTTGACTTACAGTGCTTAGTCTTTATGTGAGACAAAAAATATCCTGCTCTCCTGCAAAGTGATTAGCTCTTTTATGTGACATTCACCCACAGACATCTCTACATTTTCCTGAGATTAAGATATTGGCCATACTGATTGGACTGAGCCAAGGATATAGGGTAATGGGTGGAATTTGCAGGTTTTTCTGTTTAATAAGCATTTTAATGAGGTTTTTCCTTGTTCAAATTTTGTCCACTGTCTTGGCATAAAAGTGCAATGCAAGTTTTCTTTTGAGGTCCACAAAGAATTCCTTAAAGTTATAGTCATGTAGTTGCAAACAATGAAATGATCATCTCCTAGGTGAGGAGAAGCAACTTCTTGCATACATTTGTGCAGACCATTTCCAGAAATGGTTAAGATAATCCACTTTATTTTGCATTGCAAGATGCTGGAAGGACAGTAACTTTCAATTTCTGCAGTTCAGCTAAGGGTAGTCAAGTTCTTTAAATATGCATTAGTATTGGTATAAATTCAATATACATTAATATAAAAAACCATGGTTGATTGCTTGGGACCTGTGGTCCTACCTTTGCTAACAACTAATACAGAAACCTTAGAAATCTGAGTTTGTTGCTGAAAGGAATGCACTTCAGAAGCTTTTTTTCTCCTTTTTTTTTTTAATTCCTCATGTTGCACTTTGCTGAAAATCTCTGTGGTTTCTGGGATTTGGTGCAAGAGGATCTGTAAGCCTGTTGGACAATGTGACACTCAGCTGAAGAACTCCTTATGAATCCCACCTGCTCCCTGGCTTCACTTGGCATCTGGACAGCAGCCATGCACATGTAGCACATTAAAGGCTTAAGGCTTTAATGACAAGTTTTAAATGATGTTATTAAATGGGGACTTCCATCCTGTAGAACACTTGAAAAATAACATTTGTAAAACTGCTTCCTGAGCAGTATATTCCCTTTTCCATTATTTCATCTATTTGTATGCTAATGAGAATTCTTCTTCCTTTCTACTCAGTTTCTGCTTGAGCAGTTGAACGCTGAATTAATGATTCTGTATTTTGTGCTGTCCAGATTTTACTTATATTTTTAAAAAAAAAGTTATCTTGATAATTAATTAGAGGTAAATTATTGACAAAGCAGCAGCAGATGCAAAAGATGAGTGCCCTACATCTAGGAGAGGCTTTTCAAACAGATATCTGCCATATCACAGGTAGATATACTTTTAATATTCAGTTATCAGAAATAACTCAATGCTCATCTAGCATTTGATGCTTCATGTGATACCACAAACTACTGCAAAAAAGAAAAAAAAAACATTTAATCTCAAAGTATATCCCTAACCAATATGCACTTCTGTTAAAAATATCTCCTAAGAGAAAAATATACAACTTTATCCAGACTACACTTCTGTGAAGAAAGTCTTGCATATTTAGGAAGCACATCTTTGCTATGTAATTTAAGAACAGACATGTAATTTTGCAATTTTCTGTTTACTTGAAAATGCATATAGAATCTCTGACTAGCTCCCTTTTATGCTGAGCATGACATCATATGCTGTAGAATACCCCCTTGGCTAGTTTGGGTCAGCTGTCCTGTCCCAGCTTCTTGTGCTAGCCAAGACCAGGACAAATCTGAATGTTCACATGTATTTGTAACAGCTCTGGAGTTCATCCAAAAATGTTACTGAAACTTCAATGACTGCTGGCATTTCAGTATCTTTTCTGATGCAGGGACCTTAATATGTTAATGTGCATCTCTATACCTCAGTCAGGGTTTGGACACCTGATCTTAGCCCAAAGTAATGCGGGTAATACTAACTCTCTTGTGAGCCACTGCCTCAAGGAATGGTTCGGCCTGGAACCTGAGGTAGTCCAGCCCAACCTTTAGGCCAGAGCAGGACCAGTTCCGCAGGGCAGGCTGCTCAGGGCTTTGGGCTGAGAACGGAGAGTCTACAGACTCTCTGATAAATGTGTCAGTAGTGGATATCTTTTGCAGTGAGAAAGTGTTTCTTATGTCCTTGTGCTTGTTGTCCCTCCTTTCACTGTGCTTCTACAGGAGGAGCCTGCCTCATTTTCCGTAATCTCCTTTCAGGTGTGGAAGACAGCTACCAATTTCCTCCATAAGCTTCTCACCCTGGGACTGAACATCCTCTGTGCTGTCAGCCTTCCTGAGTGCAGTGTGTGCTCCAGCCTCCAACCATGCTGATAGCCTTTGGACGGGCCCTCCCTATGATGTCAGCAAACCCTGTTTACGTCTTGTATGTGCCACATACATGTACACACAGCTGCGAGTATGGGCTTCTACTGCAGCTCAGGTGACACACACAGGTATGTCTGAGCTCTCAACAATGTTGTCCAGATCCAGAAACATACATACTTTCCCCGCCCCCCATCTCTGAATAAGTCTGTGTCAATATTATCTGTTCTCTGCTTTCACATCTCTGCAGAGAACTTGCTTTGAAGGGCTAAATGTGGTAGGGAGAGTCCTCTTCTTTAATGTGACTGTAAAACATTTAAGAGTTTAGACTAGGGAAGTAATTTCAGGGCCTAGTTAAACGTCACATCTCTCCTCATGAAAACACATCTTCAAAGAAGCTGCTCCAAGGCCCAGGGATGCCAAAAAGAATATTTTCATTGACTTTTGTCCTCTCTGCTTTCTGTACTAAAGAAAATTCAATTTTCAACTAAGCTATCAACAGCATTTGGCATAAAACATGGGCCAATTTCACATCTTAGCTACCTCAAAGAGAGATGACTCCAAGACTGAGCTTCTGTTTTCATGAAGAACAGCATAAAAACCAGGCTTCTTGTTAGCAACACAAAAAGCTCTGTATGGGGAAATGAGCTGTCTTTGGAATGGCACAACTGATATTTTAGCCTCAGGATCCTTTTCTCTTTTAAAGGTCACAGCACAATTTTAAACCCAGAATATTGCAGTGCATTTAAATATCTGAAATCTAGAGTAAACAAGATCAACTAATGTAAAACAGAAATGAAGAAATCACATCTACCTCCCTCATGCCAGAATTGACTCATCCCAGGAGTAAAAATTCCAAGCAGTAGGAAAATAAACTTGGCCTTTCAGTGCCATGAACTTGGATTTAAGACCTTCTTCCCCACTGCACAGAGGGACGCTATCTTCTATAATGAGATGATGGGCTTAGTGAATGAGAGGAGAGCAGTGGACGTTGTTTATTTTAACTTTAGGAAGTGACTTTCAACACTATTCTCCATTAGGGCCTCAGAGACAAGCTGATGATATGGGGGTGGAAATGACTTGGGCTGGAGCTGGCTGAATGGCTGGATCCAGAGGGATGAGTACAAAGTCCAGCTGAAGGTCAGTGCTAGCAGTGTATTCTAGGGGTTGATACCAGGTCCTATACTGTTTAATACTTTCATTAATTACATATGTGATGAGACAAAATGTACCCTCAGCAGGTTTGCAGATGATACAAAACTGGAAGGACTGGATACACCAGGTGAGTGTGCTGCTGTTCAGAGGGACTGAAGGAATGAGTGGAGATATTGTCTGACAGAGATCTCATGAAGTTGAACAAATGAAGAGGCAATATTCCTCCAATTCATGCCCCTGGGAGGAATAACTACATGTACCAACAGAGGCTGGGGCATTGCTGGCTGGAAATCAGCTCTGCAGAAAATCCATAGCAGTCCTGCTTGAAAGCAAGTTTAACATGAACCTGCAATGTCCTCTTGAGCCAAATAAGATCAATGGTACCCTGGGCTGCATTAGAGTGTTGCCAGCAGGTTGAGCGAGGTGATACTCTCCCTTTGTGCAGCACTGTTGAGACATATCTGGAGTGCTGGGTTCACTTCTGGCCTCTCCAGTCTAAGAGAGAAATGGCCATACTGGAGCAAGTCCAAGAAAGGGCCATGAAGATGATTAGAGGATTGAAGCATCTGTCACATGAGCAGAGGCTGAGAAAGCTGGTGCTCATCTTGGAGGTGACAAGGCTCAGGAGGATCTTATTCATGTGTATAAACAGCTGGTGGGAGGAGTAAAGAAGATCGAGCCAGACTTTTCTCAGTGATGTACATTCACAGTATGAGAAGCAAAGGGCACAAACTGAAATACAGAAAATTCCATGTTTACTTTTACTGTGAGGCTGGTTGAACACTGGTGCAGATTGCCCATAGAGGCTCTGGAGATTCCATCTTTAGAGCTGTTGAAAACCCAACTGGACACAGCCCTGGGCAACCTGCAGCTGACCCTGTTCTGAGTAGGGGTCTGGATGATCTCCAGAGGTGCCTGCACAACTCAGTCATCACAAGATGGTTGAGTATACAAAGGATTTTTGAAAGAAAACAGTATGTTATGTAAAGTATTGTCAAGACCACTAGGAACTAATAAATCCTGAGTACTACCTGGAGACAAATCCAGTGCAAGACTGCACTGTAGCAGAGAATACAGGTTTTGTGTTTATAACCCAATATTATGATGGGCACATGTTAATTGTTCTCCACCAAAACGTAGGCATCTTTGGAAATGTTTTTATTCTAGGAAAACCATCTTCATTAAAGCATTTGAACCTTCAAAACATGCCAGTCATTCTATCTGTAAGATGATAAAACCAGCAAATCACACTCATGACTACTTCCTTACTAAGAAATCAATGAAATTGAAACTACCTTGGTATGCATGTATTGACTTTTATTCTGAACACTGATTTAACTGTAAAGACCAATTAAAATAGAGATCAAAGCATCTACCAAGGAGTTTGGTTAGCTCTGTAAAAACATACAGTGCTTAAAAGAGAATATAAGAAAAATTATAGAAAATAGAGGTTTACAATGTAATTTGCTATGGAAGTGTAATGGGTGCTCATTGTACTAAATTGTGCTGAAGAGAAAATGCCTTGGACTTTGCCTGGAGAGAGAATAGGATGAAAGACAAAGTTTTATTGCACCTTTACCCAACAGATGAATAACTGAGTCACACCAGAAGTTTGAATCAGTACTGAATTAGGAAAGCTGGATTGGAGTCCTAATCTGCTGTCTTCATTATAAAAGTGCCTTTCCTTGTGCTGTACAGAGAGGGGGATAAACTCTATTCCTATTAACCTCTGGTCTGTGCACTTAAGGAACATAAAGGAGTGAACACCACCGCGCGAGCAGCCACGGGGTGGCATGAAGATAGATGGTGTCTGGGATGAGACGGGGCTAAAAGAAGAGAAGCAGCAATAGGGTTTTTTCCATTGCAGTGAGCCATGGAAAGCAGGAGTACACACAGAAACTGAAGGTTTTTTTTGCTTTCTCTTTCAACTGGCACAAAGAAGCCATCTCAGCTGCCACACAATTAAAGCAACCCGAGCTCCTCTCGCTCACAGGGAGCAATTGTTTCTTGCTTGCAGAAGGAGATGCGCACACGTGCGCACACACGCACGGTTGGAAATGGTTTAAAAATGTTGTATTTGACTTCCTGGCTAGTTTGACAGTTCTCTTCAGAAATAGCTCTCATGACTGCCGGCTGGCAGAGCTGTTCCTGCCTTGATTTAAATGGGAAAACTCAATTAGAATTTGAATCTGTTGCACTCAAATGGAGTTGTCTCTTGTAGGCAGAGCTCGGTCATGGACACAGAGCAGCATGAGTGAGAGGGGTTGGGAGAAGAGGAGGCTGTGCCTATGCAGAGGGCAGGTTGGAAGGGGGGGGTCTGAGCTAGTTGAGGTGGGGTTTTCCCCACATGCTGTCACTCTGGAAAGGGAACCTCATTGCTCTTCCCTAAAGGTGTTCAAGGCATTTCTGCTGCTTCCAGGCTTTTGCTCTCCAAACTCCTCCATGCCTGAGGAGCCCTGCTGTGTTTCGGGGTGGTAGGGACTGGGTACCAAGCATCTCATGGGCACTGAGCAGTGACTTGGTTCATGAAGAATATCTTACTTTGCTTTAACTCTCTGGCTTTGAACAAACCTCTATCCTTCCCTAGGCTCTTTTCCTCAGATTTAAGGATGCCATTTCTGTTCCTTTAGTCTAGAAATATATGTAAGGATTTTGTCTAGGCTGGAGTTCACCACAGGAGAACTCCCACCTTGTCTCTCTCAGTGTCCTATCACAGTCCTATGCCTCTTTGCTGCCTCCACAGCAGACTGTTTACAGCTCTGAGGAGAGATACTTCAATACCACCCCTGCTCCTGGGAGCCCTGAGTTGGGCTCCACATTTATTTCATCATCATGCATTGAGATGTATGTCTAGAAATCATGGACTCTCCCCATGGCTCTCTTATCTGGGATCCCAGTCTGAGCCTTAGTTTCTATTTGCTCTGTAAGTCATCTGTGCTAAACTGCTCCTCATAAATAGCAGGTTCCAGCATGACTTCTTTCATCTATAGCTTGTATTTCTGTGCGACAGGGAGAAAACAGGTCTAATTTACATCAGAGCAGCTGGCTTTGCTGATCTGCCACCTGGAGACTTGGCCAATGGGGAATGTGTGTCTGCAAAGGGGATGGATCTTTGCTCCCCATGGCTGTGCCTGTCTCTGCACTTGTCACCTGCTGACAAGGGGCAAATGTGCCCCCTGTCCCAACCCTTTGGGACCTGATGGACACTCTCAGTGGATGTTACAGATTGCAAAGAGGACGCACAAGTCCTAGCAGTGCAGCCAGCTCCAATGCTCCTCTTGTGAAACCTGCAGTGTGGAAATTCAAGTGTGTTCATAGACTCAGAGCCAGGGCTTGGACTCGATGATCCTTCCAACTCAGTATATTCTGTGATTCTGTGAAAATGGCTTGTGCATGGGTAGGATGGGACAGTGGGCAGGCAGGGCTCAGGCCTGCTCTCCTCTGTCCCTGTGCAGACTATGCCACTTAGTAGCTAGGTTATGAAAACCCAGCTGGAGATGTTTATATATACTGTACTGCAGTTTGTCCAGGGGAGAGGGTGATAGTGGTCAAATTTCTTTACTGAGTAACTGTTGTCCTTGGAGAACTCATTGCAGAAGAACTCTAGATTTTCCTTTGGGTGTACTTGTCTGCAGGTGAGACCAAATGAAGATGGAGGAGTTTTGACAGCCAGGTCTCAGACATGCACACAGATGTGCCCTGGGGAAGGCTTAGTGTCCTCCACAGAAATGCAGTTATGGACTATCTGTCCTGTGACCAAAGGTAGGTTTAAAGTTCTTTGTTGCAGGCTCTTGCTGCTCTTACATGCATGGGCAGATGCACGTGCATGGTCTGAATCAAGGTGCTGTTGCATGTACTCAGGTTGCCCTGTCATTGACATGGGGCAGTTGAAATGCTCACACTGGGGCAGGCTGTGAGTGTTTGACAAACGGTGGCAGTTATTAACAGTGCTCTCCATACTCTGAGGGAATACTCCAGGGACTTTGGTCTTCTACCTGTTTGGCGGTGAGGGGTTTTTTTGTAATTTGTGGTTTTGTTTGGAGTCAGTTTCAAAAGAGCAAAGGAGAGATTTGGAAAAAAATGCCGTATATGAATTCTGAGAATTACATGGTGGTTGGCAAAGTCAAGGCCAGGGAGCAAGGTAGGACCCATGGCTGTGCAGCATCAGATATTTTTTGAGGAGGGTGTTCACAATGTTATTGGGTCTCAGTGCTGCTTTTGCAGGAACAGGGTGAAACCCATCAATGCCAAAGCTGTGATGGGGCTAGCAGCTGCCTGACGTTCCTTGGGATGAATAGGGCCCTGAGCAAATGCCAGAGCTTGTCAGAAGTGGAGATCATTCTCACTGGAACAAACCCCACAGATTTGTGAGACAGGCAGAGAAATTTTCTGTAAGGTCTCCTGAGAAAAACTAGCAGAGCTGTGGTGGTAAAAGGGTAAAGATTAAGAACCATCTCATAGCTGAAGCTATGGCTATTGCAGCGAAGAGCAGTGACTGCAGCACTTGGGAGAAATCCCAGGATGGGGGATGGGGTTCAAGCTGGAGAGGAACCTGTTCCTGGTCATGCACTGCAGACACCAGCCACATGGCCAGTTCTGCCTGCAGCCAAAGTTTTCATGATCTCAGAAGAGAAAGAGCTAAAATGAAATCAAGAGATTTGCCTGCTCCGAGGTTCTTTAGAAAGAGGTAAATATGACAGAAAAGAGAGGGCAAGCCCTTCCAGCATGGCATGTCTGTAAATCACATCATCCCCCCAGCCAGGTTTGCCTCCTGCTCTGCTGCCTCATGCCAGCTTGTTTCCCCAGCTAAGGCTGCAGAAAGGCATCCCAGTCCCTGAGCCGAGCTGAGGGAAGATGTGGGGCCACTGGAGACAGCAGGGGAAGGGAGATTTCATTCCCATTTAATTTCTCCCTCTCCCAGGGAGAGAGGGTGCCACTAGCGAGTGGTCAGTGGTGGTGGCCGGTTCAGAAGGACCAGGAGGGGAAAAATCTATCGCTGAGTGGCATGTGGTGGGGCTGCCTGTATGCAGCCACAGAGCCCTCTTGTGTTGTTTGCTGGGCTGCAGACCAGCCAGAACAGACTCTCCCTTTCACAGCGCCACGGAGGGTAAAAAATGAGTGGCTTATTTTACCCTTTGGAATTTCCAGCTTGTGGGAGTTTCCAGAAGGCAAGTATGGGAGGAATGAAATGATCTTAGTCCCTCTTCCCTGGTAGAGACGGGGATGTATCCTGCACATCTTCTAAAGTGCTGTACACCAGGAAAAGGGATTTGCTCTGGAGCCGTTCCCATGGTGTTACCTGTTATAAATTGATTGATTTTCCAGATAATATTATGGCTTCTTGCAGAAACTCAAGCCCAAGAATTTGATGTTTCAGCCACAAGGAATCTATAAAATTGTTTTTCTTAGGAAAATCCTGTTCTTCCCCCTCCCCCCAGCTGTGTAAAACTGACACTTTTTTCTTTTTTCTTTTATAACTGAAGGGTAAAACCCACCCTTTGGCTGAACTGTCAAACCTCTGAAAAGTTCAGGCATCCTTCCTTCAGGCAATATTAGACCCACAATGGACTGCTCCACCCAATGATTTTATTCTGACCTGTGCAATCATTGCTACAAAAGGAAAAATGGTTAGTGGAGAAGAAGAAAGGAGACAAGGTTTTACCAACCACCTTTTTCTTTTATAAAATACGGTTGTATTTACTCCCTTCTGTAGCACTCCGTGCTCGCCTCTTGCTCCTGCAAAATAATTCTCTGCCTAAGTTTAAGGCTGCAAATAAGCCCTTTCACTGCAATCTTGCTTTAGGGGAAGCCGTGTTAGACACAAGGGTTTTGTGTGGTGGAGGCTGATGCAGCACCAGGGAGCCCAGTCCCCAGGAAGGCAATACTATCTTCCCATGGCAATCTCACATCATTGTACAGGTTCCTACAAACAACAAGCAGCCTAAATGTTAGAGATTTTTTTTTTTCCTTTTGGTGGTATGAGTATGCTTGTCCCTCTTCTTAATGGTTTAAAAAAAGTAAAGCCACAGATTACTATTAGATCATTTTAATTTGCTCACTAATCTTTTGCGTAAAGTCTTCTATTAACCAGACGTTAATTTCCAGTAGATCACAGAATCACAGAGTTGTAGGGGTTGGAAGGGATCTCGAGAGATCATCGGGTCCAACCCCTCTGCCAAAGCAGCTCCGTAGCTCATACTGCACAGATAGGTGTCCAGACGAGTCTTGAATCTCTCCAGAGAAGGAGACTCCACCACCTCCCTGGGCAGCCTGTCCCAGGGCTCTGTCACTCTCACTGTGAAAAAACTTTTTCCGCATGTTGGTGCGGAACTTCCTGTGCTCCAACTTGCAGCCATTGTCCCTTGTCCTGTCTCCACTGACCAAAGAAAAGGGGCTGGCCAATTCCTCCTGCACCCCATACTTGAGATATTCATAAACATTGATTAGGTCCCCCCTCAGTCTTCTTTTCTCCAGGCTGAACAGCCCCAGCTCTCTCAGCCTTTCCTCATAGGATGGATGTTCCAGGCACTTAGTCATCTTCGTAGCCCTTCTCTGGACTCTCTCCAGGAGATCCCTGTCCTTTTTATACCGGGGAGCCCAGAACTGGACACAATACTCCAGGTGGGGCCTGACCAGGGCAGAGTAGAGGGGGAGGATCACCTCCTTAGACCTGCTGGCCACACTTCTCCTGATGCCCCCCAGGATCCCATTAGCTCTCTTAGCCATCATACCATCATACCATCAGCAAGGAAAAAGATGCCATCAACCCTAAGAAATCTTTCAAACTGCTGTGGGAGGGAAAAAAAGGGTGGAAAATGTTTATGAAAATATGTCCTGTGCTGCAGAAAAACCCTTCCCTCTGTCTTGTCCTTCCCTCTGTCTGTGCTAAAGCACAATGAATCTGAACAGGGAGAAAATGATTTCCTGCATTCAGATGCAATGGTCTCCAAGACAAGGACCATACAACTCAATCGCCCAAATGCAGAGCAAGAATCTGTCAGAATCTGTTTTCCTATTTATAATCTGTCAAATAGACTCTTCTTGTATAAGTCTAACATGTTCACGAGGTTAGGAGGAGGTTATGGGAGGTTAGGAAGCTGATCTGTGTCTTGGAATTTCCTATCTACTGAACCAGCTTTTTCTAATAAATTAAGATGTTGTTAAATGAAATAGTATCATTCTGGTGGTGATGCTATGTTTGTGTTGGCATCTATTTTAATAATGTATCCTGTATTTTGGCTGCTTAGGATTGGATTTTTGATAATTTCTTTTTTTCTACACTGCTGCCAGCACAATCCAATTTATCTTAGTGTTGGCAACAGAAATGTAAGAATAAGACCAGTTTTAGCAGTTCCTTTAGTTTACATTGATGCCACTTTTAACCTGAGCTGTTGCATTAGCACCCTATCAAAACACTGGAATAATTTTATATTTTCAAAGATCTTCCCTTCAAAATTTAAATAAGTTAGTTCAGTGAAAATTTTTTTACTCATTGCAGACATGGGCAATGCTGCATTATTTCAGAGTAAAGCTTCTGTGTCTCTTTCTTCTCCATCTTCAGAGTGTGTTTTCATGAACAAATGGAAAGTATATAGATTTGAAAAACAAAATAGCTGTGTGTTATTGTCACTATTTGGTGTTGTATTGCTGTGCCAAGACAAACAAGGTGCTGCCCAGAACATTCCCTGGTATAGCTCTAGTTATCCTTTTTGGTAGAAGACAGAGTCTCAGCCTGGCCCATGGTAGACACAGGATTTCATCTATTTACTGATTCCCTCTCTTGCTGTCTTCTTCCAAAGCCACCCCTTCTCCTACTGACAGTAATCGAATTGGCTGTCTTAGATTCACCATATGCCCTCAGTCTAATACTATTTATTTGAGATTAATGATAACAACACCAAGACTGAGCGAATGCAAAGCCCATAGGAGTGGTCACAGAGCATCAGATGGTCTTGTAGCCACCCTGAAAGATATCAGGGAGGTCTAATAGACACATATTCTTCACCTTTTGAATTTGAGGAAAAATTAAGGACCTACAGTGAGATGATCCCTAAAACCTTCCAGTCCAGGGAGAGAGAGAAGTGTCATTTAAGCAGTTGGGAAAAGAAGCTGATCTGCATATGTTGTGATTCTCAGATACAAGGTAAGTCTGTAAAAACAGATTTTCAGGATTTATATCTGAACATGAATTTTGCTACTTTGATCCTACTAATCTCTGTTTTGGTAGTGTTTTCATGGATTACTTTAAAAAAAAAAGAAAGAAAGAAAGAAAGAAAAATGTGTTACAAGATATCTCTCTCTGTTTCATGTTGCCCTTGCCAGAAGGTGTCTCACTTGCATGGTCATTGCAAGAAACTGTAGGTTCGTTTATTCTCTATATCTTTAGGTGCACTGCATATCGCTAGTTTGGCTTAAGATGATGTATTGTGGCCAGTCAGCAACATGATTAAGAGAATATATTAACCTAAACTGGGTAATGTGTGTGCAGGGCTTGAATAAGAACAGCACATCTTACAAACGCTACTTAGCAGCAGAAATACTTTTTCAATGTGGATTATGTTGAAAGGAGAGTAAGCTGACAATAGAAAAGGGGAAAAGGAAAAGGAGAAAGAAATTCTGACTAGTGAAGGGGGAGAAGGTACTGAAGTACTGCAGTGATTGGCAGAGCTGAAGGAGAGGGGAGATTGTGTGTTAGAGAGAAACAGAGCAGTGGGGGAGCAGTCTGCTCAGGAGAGGAGATGCTTGTGGAGGGACATCTCCGGTCAGAGGAGATGGTGTAACCAGGAAATGGGGAACAAGTGTCTCAGCCTTCTGCCAATGGTCACGTCCCTGGGTCACGCAGGTCCCTGTCCCAGCTGGATCTCATCTGCATGAGATGTTCTCCCAGGGCTGAGCCCTGTCCTGGCAGGAAGCTCTGCAGCACTGATTGCAAATTAATTATCCCAGTTGATAACAGGAGATATGATGGAATGAGGGGGAGAGAGAAAAGCATAGCTAAGAGGTTGCTTTAATGAATTTGGTTTTCCTCAGCAAAGGTTTGAAGACATGAAAGATGTTTTCAAGGAAGCAGGAAGGCTTGCTTAAGGAATGGATTATTCAGAGCTTAAAAAGTGCTGATTACAAATTGCTCTGTGTATGCTTTAGGTTGTTATGTGTAAAGAGCTCTTAATAACTAAGCTAATAAAGTCCTCGGTGTTTCACCTTGATATTTTTGTCTTTGGAAATATGCTAGTTTGTTGCCTAAGTACCAAGGCATATTTCATCTTGGAGCAAATAACAAACACACTGAAAGATTTCTTCAACATAGCAACTGAGGATTATTTTTAATTAATTTTATCAGCCTTTGGTATCTTTTGTGTTTCACATTATACAGCAGTGAAGTGGCCACCAACTTCACCTGCATGATCTTCATGGAGTATTTAGCAGATCTTTGATTGCATCCAAGTGAGATATAAAACCTGCCAATAACATTACAGGGGGGAAAACACACTTTTATGTGTGGGTTAATTTAAAATGTTTCAAGATTTAGAACTTTAAAAAACCCCACAAAACAACTGCCTGGTTAACTTGATTCCTTATTTCCAAGTCAAAGCTCTTCCCATCTTCTGTTTCAAGACCATTTCAAAGACTGGCCTGCAAATAAGATCTTTCCCTGAGAAGGTGAGAATTTAAAGTGAGTTCCCTTTGTTTGTTGGCTGGAAAGATCTCTTGAAAAAACTGTTACCCAGCTACTCTTAATGTCTGTCCCCGGAGGTGGGCAGAGCCAATATTAACTGTACTTATTGATCTGTGTTATGAAACAATTACAGTAGCATTCATGAGCCTTAAAAAACATAAGCAAAGATAATACACATATTTCACTGAATTCAATAAGTTTGGTGGGGGGTGTAATATGCCTCTTGGAGTGTAGCTTGAGGAAATCATCTTGGATTACACTGCTTGAGAAAGCTCTGCTAATGTATTTAATAATAACAATAAAAATAGGGCTCAGCAAACTACCTGATTTATGAGATGTTGCAAAACATCTGCTCTCTGCTGTCATGTACACCAGCCTCGGCTGGCCCCAGACCTCCTCTGGCCCCACATCTGCCACCCTTCTTTCTGTTGAGATGGCAAATACCCTGGCTGGCTCTGCACAGCACCTGCTGGAAAGTTAGGTCTCCTTTCAGCTGGGGCTCTCAAGCACTATAGTAGTACAAATAATTTTATGTAATGATTTCATTTTGTTTCCAGTCCTGGGCTTTGAACAGAGACTCACAGTGGAACTATTAGGCATGTCTGGAATGGTTATGAACTTCTTCCCCCAAAAGTGATTTATCTGACTGAGGGTAATACAGTGTAATTGTATGCCAGCCTCTGACTATTATTCTAAGGCAGCTCAGCTCCTGTCTTTTTGTAAACCATCTCAAGATGAATAAAAACTGGACTGCTCTGAAAACAGCCACTGCTCCTTCTGGCTGGGCTGGTAGAAATCAAAGTTATGTTGCCTGGATGCATGCATTGTATGATCACCTCTAGTACCAACCTCCAGGGCCCTCTCTGGCTGCTTGGGGCATTTGCCCCATTTGAGACTTTGACAGCATGTCATATCGAAGATGAAAGGCCCAGGGGATCAGAAGTCTCTAAGACACCAGAAGCAGAGGCAAAATTGAATGTATGCATATTCACTTCAGCCTGTTTTGTTTTCCTCAGCTTGAAAACAAAGTTTCTCCTCCTTTTTGGAGAAGATTTTGAGGAAGAAGTGTGTAGTATCATTTGGATTTGAGTAGACATGTCCTGCATTGAGAGAACTGCACTGAGGAAGCATGGCCAGGTCTTACAGAGCCAGTGTGGCTGATGAACAAAGCTGCTGACTACTACAAGAGCTGGCTGGTTTCACTGAATCACCATTCTGAGTGAGGAAGATAAACCCATGAGAGCAACCCCTGCAATGCTGAGGGGGGTCTAAGCAAGGGATCGCACTAGTCAAGGAGTCTCCTCTGTGCATCTCTAGCATGAAACAAGGTGAGGAATGTGATCCGGTAACTGTCCAGGGAATGACATTATTCTGAACTACTCTGTGCAGGAAACAGTAGAAGGGATTGTCTCCGTCTTGCTGGAGGGAACATGGGGGCCTGCAGGAATCATTTGAAAGGGATGAACTTTGAAAAATACTCTGCAGCTGAGAATGAAGGCAGCCAATGTTGGGCTCCCCATCCTTTTTAAATTCCTAGCTGACTGTGTTAAAATGTCTTTCATACCTCAGTTCTAAAAAATCTTCCCATGCAAACACCAAACCTCATTGTCACTGCCCTAACTTGAACCACCACACATGGCCTATTTTCTGCCATTCAGTGGTCTGCCCACAAGAGAGGATGGAGCCATTCCTGCTGGGACTTACTCCACCTGCTCTTCTCACCTGAAGCTGTCAGCACTGCTGCACCACTCTGTGGCCAAAGCCCATGCTGAGACCTGCCACTGAATGTCACATAGCAGATGGATGTGGCAAAGTGGTGGCTTTTGGAATGTGCAGTTTCATGACCCATCTCCTGGGCTTGCTGCCCGGCTGAACCTCAGAAGCATAAAGTAGAAACATGTTGTTGTCTTTGAGGCATTGTAGGTTCCATATCCCAACTGCTGATGAGAAGAATAAGGTAGATTTAGGCATGGAGAATGAGTAATTAAAAATTCTTATTCTTTGCATATGTACTGTGAACATCAGCTATCCAGGAGTACCTGGCTCCAGCCAGAAAAGATGAATGCAAGCATGACTGATCAGAAATGCATTTGTGGAGAGCAACCCAGTCACTAGATGAACTCTCTCTGTAACTAGCAGTCTTCGAATTATAGAGCTTCAGTCAATTTAAAATGAGGCCTTTTCAGGGCATCCTCAACAGCCTCTGGTGAGAAAGATCCTCGTTTGCTGCAATACCCAGTGCTTAGCATATGGCAGCCTCAGCAACCCAGCAATCTCTGCTTAGTATGCAGCAGCAGCAGCACCTTTCTGCATTATGTACCCATAAACATGGCCCAATCGAAGCAGTTAACCCACGTGTTTGTCCTGACAGAACTTGTGAATACACGTGATAAAAAGGACTGTTTGATCACACCTCAGAAATATGAAAAATACTAATTTTTGCTTCTTGAGTAATTTTGTATGCAAATTCTAGTACCCTCTTCCTTGCATACAAGACTGCTTGGGGGGGCTACTAGGCTTTTGCACAGTGCTCAGCAAAGGGAAGTCTGGCAGATGTGGTCTCTGCTGGCTGCTGTCTCCTCCATCAGTGAGAGTTAGAGGCTGGGTGTGCAGATAAGGACAAGATGAAGGGGTGTGAAGACTGTCTAGAAGAGGAGATTCACACTAGTAAACACAGAAAACATCCTTTCTCCCTTTCTCATCTCTCCCAATTCAGTCCTACGCTGAATTAATTTTTGAAGTAATTTAAAATACCCTGGTAATTTCTGGGTTTTCCTTCATAGGAGCAACTGACGGTCAGTTGTGCCGGGAATACAGTGGTCTCTCTCTTTCTCCTTCTCCTCATTGCCTGTTTTTGGGGTTTTATTGCGGGTTTGTTGGTTTGTTTGGGGTTTTTTTTTTCCTTCTTGGCATGAAGTTTTATCATATTTGGGAT
This sequence comes from Laterallus jamaicensis coturniculus, assembly GCA_022605575.1. Taxonomy (NCBI): domain Eukaryota; kingdom Metazoa; phylum Chordata; class Aves; order Gruiformes; family Rallidae; genus Laterallus; species Laterallus jamaicensis. The sequence goes on from JAKCOX010000006.1 coordinate 30,390,084, forward strand.
ATAGATTTCTGGGATCACGAAAAGCAGAAGAAAACTTTAAAAATGTGATTGGAGGCTCAAAATTCAAAAGCTTAAGCTTGGCCAAGTAAGCAAGTCGTGGCAATTAATTGAGTGCCAGTCATCTGCTCTTTTGAAATGGAGAGCTATCTTAGTGGAACAGACTCTCCTTTAAAGCAGGTAAAATGTACTACCTCAGAAACACTTCACACTGACAGGCATGAGCTATATGCCAACTGGTAAAATCTGTCCATGTTTTCCCTGGTGTTTTTCTTGAGTGCAAGCATTTGTTCTGCTTTTGCTTTAATTAGTCCCTCATAGTGCTACTCTGACAGACTAAATTAGGTGTCAGTAATAATATACTTTGTAAATGCAATCATTCTGTCTGGACAGAAATTCTCCATGTTCAGGCTGTTGTTTTCCATGTCTGTTCACTGCATTCAATGGTATAATTATCTGATAGACATAAATACACAATACTGGCTAGATCTTAAACTGCGGCATTTCTCAGTTACACAGGACAGTAAGCCTGCCTCTCAGTCAGGTGATAGAGATATTTTCTATGGGGGATGAGGAATAACAGTTAGCACTACAGTCTGTTTAGAGCTGATCGGTTTATTTAGTAGAGCTGATCATAAAGTGTAGGCACTGGGAGTTTTTGCAAACGCTTTCTTACTTGCTGGGTTTCTTAAGCTATGGTCTTCAGCACAATACCTGAATCCTCTATATTGTCCATGTACTCCAGTTAGGGAACAAATTCAGTTCAAGCCAATTCCTCTTCTCTGTTCGTGTGAGCTGTGGGTCAGATACGTGGTGTGTTTCAGATTAGAGCCATCATGTGAATCCAAGGTTTAAGGCTTGAGATTGAGCTTGGGTTCAAGTTGCAAACTAACACAATAGGCATCAAGGGAGATTTTTAAGATCAAACTGGATCTTTAAGAGCTTTATGTCATTGATCACAGAATTTCTTTGTTTACCCCTGTTTGGAGTCCAGCAGATCATGTTTTCATCATAGCAGAGCTTCTAGATCTGCTCCTGTCTTCATGTCCTGGTGTTAGCTGAGATGAAGGAGACACCAAGACAGAGAACCCACCAATTCCCTTTGCTGATTTTTCTTATCCCAGGTCACAGTTAAATGATTGTGTCTGTTTTACTGATGAGACAATGGAAAACCACTAGAAAACAGAACAATATTTGATCGATATTTTTAGCTTATAAAAAGCACCCCACCTCCTTTTTACGAAGCAAAATGTGTTATTTTATATTTCAGCAGATGTTTTGTAGGAAGTTGAGAAGTATATCCCTGTTCCTAAACAAATTTTCTTTCTGGTTTAGAGTTTCTTGTAGGTGACAGTGAAAAAGGTAGAACTGAACCCTGTGTGCTGAGACTTCTCTGACATTTCGGAGAGAGATGCAATGTAAGAAGATGACCATGTGCATGACAAGTTTTATAGGAAAGCATTCTCTTTTTGTCTTCATACTTGATATACTTTGAATTTAGAAACCTACATGTCGAATATTAAAAATATTGGAGTAAATAGCCATTCAAAGCGCTATATTTTATGTTTTATTTTTAATCCTTGTAAAAATCTGAGCTACATCTTTTTTTCTGTGTTCATGGGGTTATTTTGCTTTAAAAGTCTTTTTTCCCCCTCATATTTTGTAATATCTTGCTCTAAAATTTGCTTCTTATAGGATCGTTGGAAAATACTCAATATGAATAGCAACTCTGTAGAAATAACGGACTTAAATCTGTCTAGTGGGCTGTTGCCTGAAGAGAGAGAAAGTCTTATTGTGGCTTCTCAGTGGTGGTTGCATTCTCAATAATGAAACATGAAGAACAATTTCCTTACCTTGCATTTATACAAATCTTAACAGTAGAAAAATGAGAAACTTAAGAAAACTTTCTAAACAAGACTTCTAACCATTCTTCAAGCCTCCCAGGCATCAAAGAATTTTGTAGACCAACGCCATTATTATGTGAATGAGAGGACTTTAGAAAACCATCACATATAAGGGGGAGTCTATGGTTTGTGGCATATCCTATTGGAAATGAGCATCCCTTATCCCAGTGTGACTTCGTGTGCTTTTCAAAGGGTGTAGATTGAGAGGTGTTTGGGATTCAGCAGTTATGATGGAATCTGTAACAAAACTCAGCATGGGAACTGCAGGAAGGTATTTAAGTAGTTTGAGTGAGAGTCAGAAACTGGTTTAAAAAGCATTTCCTGAAGGTACAATCACTCCTGGCTTCAGAGTAGAAACACTTATGCATATTTCTGCACCCTGGGGCAGTTTTCAAGAATGTAGCTAATGTTAAATCTGAACTCAAAGGGCTTTAATTTTTCTGTTTGATGGGGAGCACTCATTATGCAAATAAGATAGCCTTTGGGCAGCTGTCTATTTTCCAAAAGTTTTTTCTTCTTTGGAAGGATGCTAGTTTAAAATGGAAATTTCCACACTGATGTTACCTATTTAGTCTCAGCTTTTTAGTATGCCTGGAAAATGTGAAGTGGAATACAGATACAAGCACGATCAGAAAAGCCCCATCCTAGCATGAAAGGAACCTTGTTTCAGTTCAGCCCTGTCAGTGTTGTAATTCTTCCTAGACGGGGAAATCGCAGCAACCTCCACTTATCCTTGACATCTTGGCACAGGAAAAAGTCCTTGATTATCTCCATAGCTGGCCTTTGGTGGCCAGTTAAATCCTGTCATTCTTCCTGATCTACCTCCACACTCTTGGTTTGTGGGGCAGGGCCAGTTTGGGTGAGAGCATCCTCAGTGTTATGTGGGTAGCTAACCTCTGTATTCTGCTTTCAGTACTCTTGCTGCTCTCCTGGGATTGGATTTAAGAGGGACCTCAATCCAGTCTCTACCTGGCCATCACTTCCTATGAGGCAATGCCATGGGGAGCTGTGGGACACATGGCCATGTGAGAGGTAGGTGGACATTTTGGTCTATGCTGTCTTCCAGTTTTCACATCTGGTGGATCCCACGGCTTTCCTGAGTGCAGGCGTGCATCCAGGCAGGCTTTGTCTATGTGATTACATTAGGTAAGAGCACAGTGCTTGGTAAGCAAGGGCATTATTCATCACCAGTGAAATCAAAGAATTAGTCAGAAGAGAATCTGAGGACATATCATGCACTTGTATAACTTACATGTTGTTTCCAAAGCCAATGAAATGAGTATTTTATAGATGCAGAGGTTTTTTTCCTTCTTCTCCTGATACTTTTCTTCTTCCAGCACTGCAGTCTCAAAAATCTCATGGAGGATTCAGGGGTTTGACCCTCATTGCCACCTTGAAGTCTAGGGACACTTTAAGAACCAGACTTTAACCTCTAGGGAGAAGATAGACCATAAGGAGCATGAAAAATTGAAAACCAAGAGAAACCTTTTAGTAACTTGCTTTAAGTTATTCCCTATTGACTGCTCTGTCTCAGAACAGGAGGCAAAAAACTTGACATTCAACTCCAGGAGTTCAGTAGGGTCTGGAGCAACCCCTACCTGGGTGCACCGCAAGAAAAGCACCAGCTTACGTTTTACAGTGCTTCTAGTCTAGCTGAAATTGTAAATTATCTGGCTGAGTACCTGTGGTACTCTCAGATATTTCTTCCCCACTCTGATTTTCCTTACCAATAGCCCTCATTTCTTGTGCTGGGCCAGTTGTGAAACATCTGCTTTCCAACATCCAAAAGGGATTTGTTGTGCGGTATGAAGGAGAACTTTCCTTGCTGAGTTTGGCTTGATTAATTAAGAGTTTGTGAAATGCTTTGGATCCATCTGGGGGAAAGATCCTCCTGAAGTGGAGCTCATTATCCTGACAAGGCAAACTGACCCGGGTGAGCAAAGGCTGGGGGATGAAACCTCATCTAGAAGGAAGATGCATGACAGAAGATGGGCAGCTTGCTGAGGGGAAAGCAGGTGGCTCTTCTAGGTTGTGTGGGAGCTCTGCTCTCCTGGGGATGGGAACAATAGCAGCTTAAGTGCTGAGACTGACAGGAAAAGTTAGTGGAAGAGGTTTCCTATGTTGCTGGGCACAGCTGCAGCACAGCACTTTGCCATGCTTGAAGACTTGGTATTGCTGAGCTTGCAGCTGGAGGTGGTTTGCTGCAGAGCCAGGCAGGAAAAGCTATACAGAATGAACTTTCCTTTTCATCTATCTCTGTAAAAGGATCGGGGTGCATGGTATCTGGATTCAGGACCTTCAGAAATTTGGGATGAAATAGAACAATCACGGGACATTTTTAGTTGAAGAGCACACAGTAGTTGCTGAGCAGCCGTGGCTGTGTCTAAGGCTGGTCAAATCCATTCAATTGCTTGTGCAGGGGAACACCAGGGTAGGGCCCTTTAGAAATGTGCCAATCAGCTCCCAGGGTAATGGTGACAGCATTTGCTTTGCCATGGCAGCTGCCTTCTGCCTGGGGTGAGCCCTACTCTGCTGTGCTGCTCTGCTTAAAAGTTTCAGCTTCCTCTTTATTTTTGATGTCAGGAACAACTTGAGAAGAGTGGTCAGAATGGATTTCTGTGTCGGCAAGCATATTTTGAAAATAAGAAGTAGTATTACCTTATCAGCTAATCATTCCCACTGGCATTTTAATCATCTGCTGCAGAGGACAAAGTAAGCTATGGGGAAGGCTGCTGAGGCAGTTGTGGTTGGGTGAACCAAAGCTGGCTGCTTCATACAGTGGATGTTTTCTTCTCTCTGGCATCTGGATCATGTTTGGTACAGTTGTAGAACCCTTTGAAACCCAGCATTTTGTTTTTCTAACACTTGGAAAAAATAGACCCTGAAGGAGGGACAACAAGCAAACTAAATCAAAACATATTTTCCAAAAATACACACAAACTTCCCCTTCCAGTAAGAAAATACCCTAAGGACATTGGATCTCAGCATTAAAACCAAGCCTTTGGAAACAGCCTGCTTAAGACAAACAAGGAACGAAGCAAACCCTGCTATTCTGCCAAGGTCATCCACGTGCTTCTGGTGCCTTGTTCTTGGAGGGAATGCAGGGGTCACCAGGAGGATCCATAGTCCTGCAACATTTCAGGAACACGCCAGGAGGAGGAGAGCAAGGACTCTTGCTCTTGGTCTTGCTTGGGTGCCACACAACCTGCTTTCTCTACAGCTGAACAGGTGTAAATCCTACACAAGCTGGGTCTGCTCTGTTTTTGTCTAAACAAGGGTGGGGAGTGTTTTCTGAGCCGGGGTTCATTATTATACTGGCTCAAATAAAAACAAAGCTGTGCTTTCCCTCTCTCAAAGCATGCTACCAGCCTCCTTCCCTCTTCCTGGAATTTTATTTTAGACTATAACTAGTGACTTCAGGGAATTTCCTGGTGTCATCATGGAATCAGACACTAATGCTGCCAGTTTGCATGTGAAAGGGACATGTACAGACATAAAGTGCCATATAAAGAATAGTTGCAACTATGTTTTAGTGCTGGGTTAGTATTTTCTCTTGCTTTCTTTTCAGAAATGACCTGATAGAGTGGTGATCAGTCATCACACCAACATTCTCCAAGTTTCACTGTGCATCCATAGCATGTCAAGAGGAGCTCCTTTCTGTCTGAATGCAAAAAAAAAGCCCCAAAAGAGCATTCATAGAGATAAAGACTCCATTTGAAGAGGCAGAAGACATGTCCAAGCACTGCTTTTTTTGGTTTTTATTTTGAAAAAAAAATGATTAAAGGCCCAACAACTGGCATTTCAAAAGCCACAGTAGGATCCTGACCTTGTCACAAAGTACAGTGAAATAATACCAGGGAACGACTTCCTTTTTTTCCTTAATGCCACGAAAACACCCTAGTGCAATGGCTTCCACAAGGTGATTGGAAAAGGTCCTCTGAAGAGGCGAGGTGGGTGGCAGTACCACAGGAGGAGGTGCTGATCTTGTGTCCTATTTCTGGGACTTTATAGAACCCAGGAACAATTGTACAGAGATAGAGTGGCAGTTGACATGAGCACTCATCATTCCTCAGAAAGTCATAGATGTACCTGGGGGCACATTTCTCTCTGGGGGATGAAAAGGCCTATGACACCTGCATGGGAATTGCACAGATTCAGCTTTCCAGGTAGCAGTACTCATTGTGCTGAGACCTTATGGAGTGTTTCACGCACGATAACAACACACAGCTCTAATATGAACTATGGCAGAGTTGTGCTGCAAAGTGGGATGAATATAGGAAAGCCCATTTCACAGAGGACAGGAATGTAACTCCATAACTTGATGTCAAAGAGAATCAAACTCCTGCTTGAATACAGTATGATATGGAGATGCAGTACACGATATAGTTGGGCTATGTCAGTGCCCTGCCAGCTGCAGCCATCTGGTAGGTATTTTCCTGTCTTTGACTCTGCTGCCTTTCCAAGTGTCCTCACAACTTTTTGAAGTTATTGAACTGGCAAATTCTGCTTCCTTGGTTGTTTCTCACTGTCTCCACAGCCATAGATGTGAGAAGACTGTAACTGCTACAGGATGGGCCCATATGCTCTAGAGCAGATATCACTCCCAGGCAGCTGGGATGGGTTGCTTATATGCTGTGAAGGTTTCTATCCTTTGCCAGGAAATGTCAACTGGTGCTTGATTAGTTAAACTAAAAATTCAGAAGAAAATTCAGCAAAGGAAATAAAATACTATTTGATGAGTAGTTTGCACATCCACTATAATAAAATGTACTACTTTTAAAATGAAAAATCAGCTGCTTTCACCTATTCGCTACCAGTCTTAATTTCCCAAGTTTTCACAACTGCAGATCTAAAAAACCCACACTTTTGCTTTTAATACATTGGAAAGCCCAGAAAAAGACATTAAGATGAAAATCTAAAATAATTTTACTGAAATTACTCTGGATTTATAGCTGAGTTAGCAGTCCTACCTCAATTCCTCTTTCCTTTTAAGGTGTATTTGCTATACACCATTCCAAGAGACCTTTAAAAAGATGTAAATCTTTTACTCTCTTTCTTTTTTTGTTTCCAGGCAGAATTTGGTATTCATGCTAAGTTGCCAGCAGTTTGGATAAGGTAGGTATGAATTCAAATTGTTATTAGCTTTCAAAATCCAGCCAATATTTGTGTAAACAACATAATTTAAGCATAGTATGCTCAAATCCCATTGCTATTCATAAGTTGAGCAATTAGTAGGTGGGCCAAAACTGAGGTAAAGTGTAATAACTTCACTGAAGTCAACTGAACTTGCACTAATTTGCTTTAGATATAATAAGCCCATTTCTCCCTTTAGCATGATATTGTCCTGCTTTCTTTTCCATGACACTTCTTATACTGGCCTCGAATTTCTTTGGAAAAAGACTTGGATTTTGTCTGCATTTGGTCATAATTTCTACAGTATTTGTCTTTAGTGTCAGGACAAAGTCATGATTTTTCTCATAATTAAGCCATGAAAGCTGCACTTCCATCTCATCCCCTTCCATTTCTTGGGGTTTTTTTTAGGTTTTTTTGGGATTTTTTTGGGGGAGGGGATGTGTGTTTTGTTTTGTTTTGTTTTTTTCCTCCTTGCTAACAGGATTTAAAAACAAGCCATAGCAAACCCTACACTGGGCAAATATTAAACAACACACAGCAGAAAAATGCAGTGACCTGGGTGATGTTTGCAGTTCAGGAGTTGAAAAAATGCTTTCATGCTTTGTGTAAAAGATTAAGTGCTTGATCCTGTTTTCATGGTGTCAGTGGGAGTTCTGCCACTATTCAACAAGGGATGGATAGAAACCTTAAGATATTTGGTGAAATGTCTTGACCAAGGGTTGTAGCTTTCAATACACAAAAGCCCACATATACTGTGTCCAAAATAAACTCAGAATGAAAACCTGTCTGTGGTGGCTAAGCCCTGTGTAAGATCCTGCTTTGAAACTGGGGCTGTTGTGTGTAAATGATTGAGCAGGTTCAGTAGAAAGGGCACAGAATGACATTTTCCTCAGGAACATTTACAAAATATTAAAATTCTGCTACACCAGATAGGTATTTAAAAGAGGTATTTTAATTGTAGATGTGGCACTTAGGGACATGGTTTAGTGGTGGACTCAGTAGTGTTACATTAATGGTCGCACTAGAGTATCTTAAGGGTCTTTTCCAACGCAAGTGATTCTGTGACTCTATGGTGGTTGTTCTGACTCCACAGAAGGGGAGGTACAAGGGTAGGAAAAGGCAGACAGGAAGATTTTGAGGGACAGCTTGAACTGACTTAGGCAGCAATGCCCTCAGATAGAAAGCTACAGTGAGGACTGGACAACTGAAAGGACCTTGAGAAGTCTCAGTATATTCCTCCCTGTCCTCAGAGCAGGGTTGGTTGTACCAAAACCTGCCTTTCCACAGAAGGTTTCAGAAACACCCATGTGAATAGTTGCTCAAGACCATCTCCTCATGAGCAATGCAAAGTGGAATTGGATCCACAGCCCAACATCTCAGGCATGACACAGAGAGGCCAAGAACCTCTGGAGATGATACCACAAAGGCCAGACAGAGAGAAAAGCTTGTGCTCACCTTGCTGGCTACCTGTATTTCCTTAGACTTCAAAACAGTTGTTTGCAGACCTGTGTGGTCTATTTCCAAGGGGACAATAAGACACAACTAAAAAAAAGTCAGTTCACAAATTCACATATGCCAGCTTACCATATGCCAGACACACATATGCCACATATGCCAGACCTTACCTATCTCATATCTCCCTTCCACCCTGTGCTTTGCTTCTCCACCCATTCCACTATGTAAATACTTGCTCAAAGTTGTCTCCCCCAGTTTTGTGAAAGGTCAAAATATCAATGGCTGATATGTACATCTTTCTTCCTGTCTGTTAGATCCCATCTGGCTGAAATCTCTGATTCTTGCAAAGGGACAAGTGATAAGAGTGCTTCAGTGTCACCCATTCCTTCCTGTTGGCATTCCTCATCTAAATCAGGGAAAATCAGATCCTCCTGGGAGACGACTGCTCCCATTTGTAAGGTAATGTCTGCTGTGCACTGTGATAGTTTATGCTCCTGTATTTCCTCAAGGTGTTTTGCATGCTGTAGTGTCATTGCTACAAGGAAGAATGTGTTTGCAGAGAAACCTTGGCACCTCATTTTAGCTCTCAAATTTCCTGCTCTCTAAACTCCACACCTTTCACCAAGAACCCAACAGGAAGGGGGAGCAGCTGCGATGTGTGGAGGAGGAACATTACAAGAATCTTTCATGTTGCTTTTAACAAGCACCATCCATCTCAAAAGAGGTGGCTGTGTATTAATATTCCATATTCTAACTCCATTGGAGATTACCTTGGTCTGCAGCAGGTCAGCCATAGCTATGAGAGACTACATCATACCACCGAATGTCTGGATTTGCTTCTTCTCAGTAGGTTTAGTTCTATGCCAACTTTGCTCCCAAATTGTCTTGCTATAAGGTCAAATGTGTACCAGGTTGAGTGAGTGGGACCAAAAGCATAGCTTCTGGCAGGCAGTATAAACCATAAGACTGGTTTAGCTTTACCAGTGTCCAGCAGCCTTGGGTTAGCCAGCAACGCAGGAGGTTACCACTAGGAAAATCCCCAGTGCCCAGGGGCGGATCAAAGGAGCTAATAACCTTTTGTAACTATATGCACTTATATTTTGTCTCTGTGCTAAAACTTCAGATGCCACAACATTTTATTGTACGTGAGACAATATGTAATAAACTCTTAGTAATGTAAAAACACAACAGGAGCTCATCAGGTAATAAGTAGAAAAATGGGTATTTTCCCATCTGTTCTTAGCTTTACGTGAAAGAAATAACTTAAATGGAAATACAGTCGTTGTGCAGACTCCTCCACACACTGAATGACTGCTCCTGCTTCTCCTTAACATGTGAAAGGCTATCTGATTTCTGTGGGAAGAAGCTGTCAGATTTTGTATAGTACAGCAGAAAGTACTATATAGATGTTATTGATGAAGCTAAAGAGGTAGAAAGCTTAGAACTAATCTTGCTCAGAAAAATGGATCCTAGAATCCTAATGTGTGTAGTAGATAAAAGCAGACAAAAGTTATTCCTGTCTAAAACATAACTTTTTTATGAGCTGGAGAAGTACTGGTTACAGTTTTGTTTCTCATTAAGTACAAGTACTTTCTTCATTACTTTTAAAATTTCCTTCTTGAGTTGGAAGCGGAACTGCTTTGTGGCCAAACCAGATTCACAGCAGAGTGATTAAGCACCATTGTGGCCTTGCTGTTAAGCACCTAGTGGGAGTGAACTGCCAAATATTTTGAGTCATCAAAGGTATAGGACATAGCTGGCTCAGAAGTATAGACAAGTGGTGAACTGTCCCAGTGGTCTATCATGTGAATTCAGTTCCAGTGCAGTCGTGCAACAGTGTGACGTGGTCATGAAAGACAGCGAGTGCTCTCTCTGGAGGATGCCTTTAGTAGCAGAAACCTCAGTGTCTAGAAGGACTAGACTGTTAGACATTACAGGCTATCTGATGGGCTTTTTGGAAGAAGGTGAGCAGTGTAGTTCTGGTTACTTGAGGAGAAAGGTCTGCCCAGCTTACATAATGACCCAGCACAAATGGAAAATGTGCTGTCTGCAGAAAAGTTGGGAATGGAAAAGCTCTTAAGGTTCACCCAGACCTGGGGTGGTTAGGTCATTGTGACTGGTGGCATATTGCTAATTGATGCAAGTATATGAAGCTTGTAGCACTGCTAACCTTGTTCTTTGGACAGTGTATTTCATTTTCCACATTTGCCAGCTGAATATGTTTCTTGAAAATTACACTTGCTTGGAAAGAAAATATAATAATAGCTGGTAAAAATTGACAAGAGTATAATGCTATGTGAAAGAAAAAGTAAAGAATTTAAAATAACTGGCTTTTGCAAATCTGACCATTTTCCTTCCTTGTAGCTGTCAGCAGCTTAGCATAGAAAGAGTGTCTACAGGGGCAGAACTTGGGCAGTAAAGCTCTCACAATGAGGACGGAAATGATTCTTGTTTAACCCAAGGTTAGCACCAAATATGGAACCCAAAAGTGTTCCATAAAGAACACAGAAAACAATACCTGCATTTTCCTAATGAACACAGAAAATAATACCTGAGTTTTCCTCTCCACAACTAAGAGTTATGGGGTTAAAAAAAATCCAAACGGAAAGATCCTTTAAGCCAACTGTACTTGTGTCACCTGTAGTTCCTTCTTTCTCTCATTTAGATGGGGACTTAGATGCTCCAAAAATTTTAGTGGAAAACAGTGTTTTCTTCAAGACCTTCTAGAATAAATTTATCAGTTAATTAGGTACATTTATACATATCACTCTAAGCCCATGGGTAGATGTCCACACACTTACTTGTACTTAAAGTTGAATACTGGAATACTTATGAAACATGGGTCTAAATCTCAAAATGAACCAAAGGAGAGATAGCTAGAGAGATATTAGGGAGATCATAATTTAAGATATCCCCTCTGTGTCTGACTTGAAGCTAAATGATTTCAAAGAGTCCAGGGCATTTATGTGGCTTATGTCAAGGTACCAGTGCTCTATTTTCAGTGACACTGCTTATCCAACAACTCCAAGTAGTGTGAAGATGGTAGTGAATGTAGGAACTTTAATGGCATTGAGACTTGATAAACTACACTCAAGAGAACTAAAAGAGAATAGAACCCCACTTCATGAGAAGGTGTGAAATTTTGATATCTTTTTATCTTGAGTCTTTCAACAAGAACAACATTTTAAAAAAATCTATTACACTGGATCTCAGCTTTTCCAATATTATCTCTAAATTTACATTTTGCATCATTTGGCTTATTATAGTACAAGATGTCCCATGCTCCATTTCCATTTCTGATGCTCAGTTTTACTGAAATCAATGTGTTCCCATGAAAGAAATTTAATCTGGCATATTTTCTGACAGAAAGATGTGTCTCCTTAGAAAATCTTTAACTAGCTTTAGACTTCAGCATACAAATGTGGTTGATCAAAAAAGCAATCCAAAAGATGACTCTTTGTCATGCCAACAAGGCTACTAAGTGGTATGTTTGCAATTGTAATCAAACAGAGCAATTATACTTTAAGATAATAAGGGCAATTACTTGTACAAAGTTGAAATCCTGTGAATTTCCAGTATAGGTTCCTTCTTACAGGATCCAGAGCACTTTGGGTTCAGAGAACCGAGTCTGCAGGCATTAAAATTTTTCAAAACTCAAAGGGAAAGGAATTTCTTCCAGACTGTTGCCTTACAGCTCAGGAATATGTCTCTATCAGGAGTAGTGTGGCAAACAGGGCAATCAGAAGTTTTCTGGGAAGTCAATGTTAAAAATTGCAAAAAGTGCTTCTACCTGACCTTGGCCTGACAAGCACAGGCATGTGAAATCCAGAATTTCAGATGAACGTTTGAGAATGGTGAGCTGATTGACACAGAATTGGCTTTGACATGAAAAAACTCCTTGTAGAAAGCCTGAAGTTTATATCAGGTTTAGTGCTCGTTGGGTACACAACTTCCTAGCTGTATCTTCCAACAGAGATGGACTCTAATGAAGTCTATTTTGTTCTCCTCATGTACCCATAGGAATGAAAAGGAACAGATGGGTTGACTTTTAGCTGGCATCCCTAGACAAGATGCAGGAGTGCACCAATTCCCAGTTCTTTCTGCCCAGAAAAATCCGTTCTGCAAAGATTTTGGCATGTAAACATTGTTATGTGCTGGTTCTTGTTCGTTTCTGGCCTCTTCTATTGTATTTTTTGCTAATTTTTGCTTTTTTCTCTACACTGCAAACTAATTATAGTAGGGACCCTTTATTCACACACAGTGCTGAATAGCTTCCTTTTTTATTTCATCAGTGATTACAATTTATATCATGCTTATAATAATAAGTTTGATTTCTGTTTGCTTGGGATGAGCATCAGGGAAGATAATTATGGAATGAAGGCATGCATTGGTAGGAGTACCCTTCCCAATTTGAAGACATGCAAAGAGAGAGAAATAAACCAGCAGATACTTAAGAAAAACCCCAGCACAAGCCAGTGCAGCATCTTTTCCCAGTGTTCTTCAAAATTTATTACGAATCTGTCAAGAAGCTTGTTGCCAAGAAGAAAGTTTCTTGGTTAATTCCTGGGTCAGTACAGACACAGACCTGTGGATTTCTGTAGAAGCAACAGCTACAGGCATGCAATCAAGGGTCAGAGGTCCATCTAACTCTATATTCTGTCTCCAGTCAAGGCTGGGGAAGGATGCCGAGGAAGTGTTTTAACAACAATGCCTATAAGGACTGATGCAGTCTAGCTATATTCTTAATTCTTTTTCAAACTAGAGACCCTGGGTCATTCATCCTCTCTGCATATAGAAATCATCCATCCTCAGCCTTTTCCTGTTCATTTTCTGGGATTGCTGCTCAACCTGTGAGATGGGTGGCCACACCACTTGCTGTACGGAAAGCACCAGAGAGTCAATTAAAGTCAGTGAAAAGGAACTAGTGAATTCACTGCATCTTTGGATCCAGCCTGCTTTTATGCAATGAAATTGAAAGTTACAGTTGATTTTCAGAAAGGTGATTAACTCCAATCAGTTAGATAAGCAAACCTATTAAATCACAAACTATGGTATGTCCCCAAGTGCCCCTATGAATCGAGACCTATAAGGATATAATATAAAAGCCTTTAATTATTACTTTGACATTTTCTGGTTTAGTTAGGATCTAGAAAATATACAATGATTAATGACTAACTAGTCAAGCACCCATAAAAATGTATTAATCCCCCTGAGAATGATAAATCTTCTTTAAATGAATAGAGACTGACAATCAAGGATCATATATTCTCCAGACATTTTGATAAATGTTCTTCCTATTATTTCCAACAAACGTTGGTACATGAAACTGGATAATTCATTCCCAGTAATTTATCTTTGTTCTCATGGGCATCAGGTCCTCACTTTCTGTATTTTCTTCCTAAAGAAACACAGTGGATGTTAGATCAGCATCAGTAACAATAGGCACAATGAAAATCAACTGGAAGATACTATGTAAGTTCAAATTAATAACATGGCAGCTGCTTGGTTAGATTAGAAAAAGAATGGTAATGAACCACATATTGTGTCTTCTCTAGTATGGAAATTCTGTGCATCTCTGCTATGAATAATTTAATTTTGTCCTCACACAATGCTTCAGTAGCGTACTGGATTGCTGTGAGTGGGAATGGGTCATGTTATACATGCTCTACATGCCAAGAACTAAAAAGCAAGTTCTGGGTGCATGGGTTTTATTTGGAATTTCTGCTGCATGGAACATGGATAAGAAAGCTATTGGAGCAGAAAGAAATCTGTCTTTTTTGTTTAGGTAGATTTTTCAGTTCATAGTTTTTGTATTCCTTTCCCTTCCCTCCTTCCTTCCTCTTGCTAAGTAAAAAAAAATGAATTATGGCTAGGGCTATACTTACCTCAGAGAGTTTTAAATGTTTCTCATCTGCTGATATTTTGCAGTTTTTATAGAATGAATTTGGTCCAGTTTGGTCCCAATAAATAGGGAGGATTTCTTTTTCATAATTTTGCAAGTGCTTAGGAATCTGCACCAACCATCTCAGACTTCATTCTCCTGCCTGTTCTTTTCCAGTAGCAGACATTTCTCCTTCACAAAATATGGTTTATTAGGAAGAAAGAAAAAAAAAAGTGTACTGCCTGCTTGTAGAAAACAGAAATCTAGGTGAGATATTTGAAGAAAATGCCAGGTATTGCAGGCATGATTATAGAGAAGTGGGACATTTCCAAATAGACATGTATCTTGGAAGGCTGAGGACAGGGCATGCTTTTTTGGGGAGGTCACTGTTTGTGAACTGTTTGATTCTCTGGAACAAAGAGCTCTGAAATGTTTGTTAAGGTGTGACTGGAGCTTTAAGGACTTGCCAGGATGAGAGAAATCTGCAGAGCTTGCTGCCCTCAGAAAGGTGATTAGTGACTTCACTGGGAAGCTGGAGGAGAGATACCAGGGTTGATTAATGTAAAGAGAATCTGTTTGGGTTGGTAGGTCAAAAACCAAAGGATTTGAGGTGGAGAAGATGGATCAGTCCTCTATGTAAATCAAATCAAAGGTCAGTTATTTTCCCCGGTTATGTGTCATTTGAGAGCAAAGAATCTTGCAAAGTGCTTTGAACAGAGGGTACTGTGTACTGCACTCTACAGCTAGGAAAATGCCTCTATAATATTCAAACTGCAGAAACTAATGTTTATTCCCAGTTTTCATTGAGCTGTTTCAGCTAAATATACTGTAGGAGTGGAAGAAAGTCTATGATACGATATAAACAACTTTATTTTTACAGGGTTAATGGGATGATTTTAAGTGAATTTTCCTTCTATGTATTAAATTTCTTGAGGGATTAACAATTTTTTTTTGCTTAGGTAGAACATTTATTCCCCAGTGATGGACTGCTTTGATCATTAGAACAAGCTGCCACTACAGTGTTATCACGTTCTCCATCATTTATTCAAGGTTGTTGAAAGAAGAGTAAACCTCTTATGAATATTAAGTATTCAGGCATGGGTTTTTTTACTACCTTCAAACTTTCTATTAAGGAAAACTGGGGAAACAATGACCTTACTCCAGCTGGTCCTTCTGCGTGTAAAAGCAGATCTCATTGTTCTTTCAGCTTTGATACCAGAATCCAAGGAGGTAGAAATGGAAGATGTGGGGGGTCATTTGTAATGTGAGGGGTCTTTTGCTGACTCCACAGGTGAATATCAGCAAGGAGGAGGGTAAAGAAGAGGAGTATGCCTGGGCTGCTCTGAACCAACCCCATTAGGGCATGTATTTGCTGAGGCAGAGGCCACAGCAGAACACAGCCACTTGGAAAGGCTGGTGCAGGGACAGACCCAGGATGATCCACAGCCTGCATTTGCTGGGTAGAATGGATATTGTGTTCAGTCCCAGTCAGAAGGGCACAGTTTATGCAAGCAAAAAATGGTTCTTTCAAAGTATAATAGACCAATAATCTATTGTCAGCCAATGAACTATACACAATGAATGCTATGCAGAGAAATCCATCTGCAAACTACTCCTACATCATGTGCTTACGTATATAATACCCCATCTTCTTTTCACTGCACATCATGCAGTGATCTTTCCTCTGGCATCTGCCTTCTGCCTGAAAATTTCCAGCATAGTGAGAAACACATAAGATGAAGGAAAAGAACTCCACTGCAGACCCTAAAGAAGAAATGTTGTACAACTTAACTCATATGCCTTAAATTACAGTTTGTAGAGTAGCTACCCACTGAGCAATGGTTGGTTGGCATGTGGTGAGAGATGGGAATGGCTTGTTGAAGTGTGTGCTCACCTGTTGTGGCAGAACAGAGCGTGCTGCAGGGCCCAAAGGCATCTGTCCCCGGTGCGACAGTCCTCTGTAGGAAGTGCTGCCCAGTAGATTTCCCAGTCCAAATAGTTTTCAGACATGGTTATATCTGAATAGTGATGTAAAGCCATGGTGATAACTGTGCAGATGCAGAAGGGGCGTGGTTTGGCCCATATCTGAACAATATTGTGCTATATCCAAAGCACATTAGAACCCTTTGAGACAGCATGTGTCTATTATTATACATTTCCATGCAATATCCTCTTCACTATGGATAGGACTTGGGAGAATACAACAAACATTGGCTGCTGCAATTTCTCCTTATTATAGTTAATAATTAATTCTTGAAAAAAAGGTGGCACCAGATTTTTTTTGGTCTCTATCAAAGTAGCTCTGGCACCATTTAATCTCTCCACAAAAATTTATAAAACCAGGATCTGTGAATGAGAATGTATGCTGTTTCATACTGATATTGCAATGCTGGGCTGGTTTGATGTAATTTGTTAGTAGAAGTGCATAGATATTTTGTTTATTACACTGTAACACATTTGTTCATTTGAAGGGTTGATTTTTAAAGCCTGGATTATTTTCCTGCTCTGATACACAACACATCTCCTAGCAATGAGCTGAAGGTAAACTACTAGTGCTGTATACTTTGTCCTGGTTGCTCTTGGAGTGGTAGAAGTGCAACACTGCAACTGGGGAGGAGATCCTAGTCTGGTTGGGTGCGCTAGCTTGGTGCAGCTGTGACCAAAACTGTGCTTCCTCTCTCCCCTCTCCCAGACTTCACTAGAAATGGTCTTTGGCACCCTGAAGGCGGGGTTTGGGTTAGCAGCACTCTCTTCTCCATCTCCTTTTGGCAGAAATGGTGCCATTGCTGCCACATGGCTTTACTTCATAGCTTGGGGTTTCAGAACAGACATCTCCAGGCACCCCTTCAGAAGTACAAGTTACTGGTGAACAATAAACTGACCACATCAGGGATTTTGGACTTAATTTTTAATGGTTTATCCCAACTTTTATTTCTAGCTCTGATTTGTTCCTACAAACATTCACCTCTAGATTTCGCCCCACAAAATTGATATAATGTCCTTGCTTCAAGGCATGTCATTTGCTCGGTAACAGTCCCAATTACTCAGGGGTTACTGACTTTGGACTTTTAAAATGCAGTAGCTACAGGAAGTACCATGACCCCAGTTACCACAGATATGTTCATGGATCAAAGACTGTGCAGTCAGACATCTCCTCCTGACTAATCATTAACCAGGAGGAACATTGTAGAGCTGCCACTGATTTTTCTTGAGTTACTTTAATGGGATTACCATAAAGCAAGTACCTTGCTCCTTTCATCCTTAGAAGACTTCCAGAATATTAGTCAGATAAACCTGACAGGACTTCTGGAAGGGACTTGGATTGACTTAGCAGAAATTGAGTTTGAAAATACTTTGGGGTGCAACATCTGTCCCATTTTCCCAATGCATATCATTTGTTCTGTTAGCACAAATGTACTGAATAATGAGCAGTTTTATCACACCTAATTCTCTGGAAGTTTTAGAGACCTGACACAGCAGCTAAGTGTGGCCAAGGGAAGAATGACATATCAGTTCTCATTTTTGATATGGTCTTCGCAACAGCTTTCTACATACCCTTTGATATTGAGAGAGAGAGGAAGAGAAAGGTGTTTTAAGGTGAGTGAGATGAAGAACATTTCCCAAGGCTGTGCATCCTTTCTGCTCCTCTGACAGAGGGCACAAGACATAACCTCAATGGGAAATTGAACTCCTAGGACCTTGTACATGAGCTGTCCCTGTGAGTTCAAGGTGATTCGAGGTTACTTTAGGGTAGAAGCAGTTGAAGGGCTGCCTTCTTGTATACACAGAGTAATATACCTGACAATCAAGGCAGCAGATCCTCAACTGTATTTCCCATGGGATAAATACTTTGTGGAGTGCTAGGTACTTCTGTAAATGAGGGGGCTTTCTGATGTGATCACCTAACATTTTTCACAGGAGCAGATAGCCCTAGCTGCATTTGTAATCAGATCCCATTTTGCATCATGAGGAAATGCACTCCTTTACCCACACAGTAAATTAACAAAACATACACACATCTACAGAGTCATTTATATAAGCACTATAAAATTGAGATTGTCAGGAAGCCTTGCATTAAAGCCTTCATTCCTGATTAGAAGATGGCATGCTGAGTACTTCAACCCACTTTACACTTCAAATCAATCTATTATTAGGGCATCTGTCCGTTCACAGTTTCACTTAATGAGAGCTGGTTTTCAGAGATGCAACAATGATGCACCTGATGTAAAATGTCAGCAAAAAAATGTGTTTTATTTGTGTAGCATGTCTGTGCAAAATAAAAGGGTGAATCCTGCTTTTCCAAGACTTGATTAACATTTAGTACATTGATGTGAAGCTGGGTATTTCCAGTTTCCCTAAGTCCCACATGGAATTTGTCCCATGTTGCATACCGGTTGGGTTACTATAATGCTGCAATACGAGTGGAATATTTGCTTAAATAGACCAGAGATCCAGCGTTTAGGATACTGGAAGCAGCATATCTTATGATTTAAGGGGAAGGCCCAGGAAATGTGGGGTTCCAGTGCTGGAAAGCCTGTAGGGTTAGCTCATCTCCTTTTTTTAGTGCTGGGAAAACAAATCCTGTGCTAAGGAGCTTTGCCAAAATGATCAGGGAAGCTGTGTTTCAGGAGGGTAAAGCAGACAGCAGTGCCTGGAGACAGGACTCCTCCTGAGAGATATGTTGGGAAAAGGTGCCAGCGTGCACTGGAGACCACTGCATATGTCCATATGGAAGCCATCAGCCAGGCTGGACTGAGCTTTCTCCACAGTGACCCTTGGAATGTCCAGACCTCTATTACATGTAGTGATCACTGACTTAAAGAGCTATTCAGTGAGCTTCAGAACCCTGCACTGGTGCACTGGAGATCACCCAGCATGAAAACCACTTTTTCCTAGGGCTCTCAGTGCATTTCATCTGCATTCGCTACAGCAAGGTCTGCTCTCACCCCCATCAAACCAGAGCCCTGCAGTCATCTATGAAGTTACTTTTGTCTACAAAGAATATCTGCTCTGTTTGTTGTTGGTGACATTCACGATCCACGTATTATGCTTGTTGGCTTGTTTCTGGTGCCTCAGCTTCTGGGGAGGTGTGGGTTGCGTGATAGGTATCATATTGTTTAAGGAACAAGAAAGTGTTAAAGGAATAGTACATTTGTTTCTTCTGTTCCTTAATTTGAAGTGGTTTTGAATTTTGAAAAATGCAGGGTCCAAAAATGCATGAACTGAATCTACAGCCTACCATGACTAATGTTTTATAAATACTCAGATGGAGACAGACAGATTGAAAAATTGCTGAAGTCAAACCTACGACTATTAAGCAAGTTCTCTTACATGCTTTCAGATCTTTCTTGAACATGATACAGTTAAGGGGAAAACACACCATCTCTTCATTGCAGATATAAAAGAGAATGTTGTATAAATAAATGAGGAATCATTAAATATTTACTTTAAATATGTATCTACAGACATTCATGCAGATAACGCTCATAAAAAATATGAGCAGAGAAATTTTTTTACTGCAGCTTTTTCCTCAGCCATGACTTATTCAATTTTATGTCACTTGTATTTGCAGGGTGATTTGTTCTGAGTCTTTTGCAATGCCATTTGTTTTATATTTGAAATGTCAGTGGTAACTGAGGTGTCTTCTGTGAAATGTCAGCAAAAAGAAATCCAGGGAGCCATCATGATGGTAAGGAAAGGCCTCCGATCCTGAACCGAGCCTGGACGGTGCTGATTTGTGCTGGCATGGTAAGTTTTGCTCTAGCACCTGCTATGTTTGTATGATAGGTATTACCTGTACTAGGGTGGGGGTCTCTTCCTTATTGATAAGGGCAATTGTTCATCAGCAAGGCTTCTTCCTTGTAATGTGACTTCAAGCACATGGTGCCTATAGGAGAGCTAGTGTGAAGGACACGGACCTCTGGCTGCTTCTCCTCTCTAGGTAAATCTGCCTTTGTGTATTACACAGAATCACAGAATCACAGAATCTTAGGGGTTGGAAGGGACCTCAAGAGATCATCGGGTCCAACCCCCCTGCCAAAGCAGGTTCCCTATCTCATATTACATAGATAGGCGTCCAGACGAAACTTGAATATCTCCAGAGAAGGAGACTCCACCACCTCCCTGGGCAGCCTATTCCACTGCTCCGTCACCCTCACTGTGAAAAAGTTCTTCCGCATGTTGGTGCTCCAGCTTACAGCCATTGCCCCTAGTCCTGTCCCCACAGACCACTGAAAAGGGGCTGGCCAATTCCCCCTGCAACCCATGCCTAAGATATTTATAAACACTAATTAGGTCCCCCCTAAGTCTTCTTTTCTCCAGGCTGAACAGACCCAGCTCACTCAGCCTTTCCTCATAGGGGAGATGTTCCAGACCCCTAATTAGGTGACCCCTAATCAATTACAGACCTCAGTGGTCCAAAGATGCAAACAGCCACCATGCAAAATTGCATTAACTTGCAAGGCAGTAGGACAGAGTCATCCAGGCCAAACTGCAGGTCTGCAGTGTAATGTGGAAGTGAATAACGAAATAGTAGAAAAGGTGATTGGAGGGAAGAGTACTGATTGGTCCCACTAATCCTTGCCAAGGGTGCTCAGAGTGCCCACCAAATACCCAGCAACACAGCCTTGATTTTTAAGGAATGGGAATATGCTGGAGACAGCTTCTCCAGGCCCTGCTCTCTGGGGACATGTGCTGACATTGTCAGCCACAGCCTGAAGGAAAAAAGCTCTTAGGAAGAAAAAATATTTTCACGTAGGAGTATTCAGAGTTGCATCAGAGTAACTGCTACCTAGCCTAGTGTGTACACCTCTGCTCTGCTGTTTCAAAAAGGCAGGATTGTAAGACCAGTAAGTGTGTCAGGTTGATAGTACTTCAGATGTATTATCCAATGTTCTGACAATGTGATTTTCTTAGTGGTTACATTGCTGATTACCTCTATTTTAATAATAATAACTTATTCTGTTATGGGGATTCTCTATGCCTTAAGAAAGAAAGAGAAATGCAAATAGTATGTGGTTTGCAAGCTTTCTCAGCCTCACTGTAGTCCTCTGGAAGCATAAGGATTTGAACTTCTATGTATTAAAATCTGAGGGAAAAGTTCATATATGCTCTGAAAAACAAGATTGTGGGACTCACATTGCTTCACACATTGCCAGCTTGTGTAATGTTTTCCACTCAGTGTGTAATAAATGATAATGGAACAGGGCACTACGAGATAACATAGCTTGCCAAAAGTGTGCAGACATAACCAAATTAAGACACCGTGCACCCTTAAGTTTTCAGGCTACCTTGGCAACGCTAATGAACTTTTAATGGTTGAAAAGTCTAGAACAGTTTAAGCTTTTCTTTTTTTAAACAAACTTTGAGCAACCTTTACTCAAATTAAACACAGTCCCCTACATCTTCTTATTTTTGCAATAGATTTTTTTTTTTCCTGGGCTGGACTTCATAATGAATTATTTCCTCTGATTTAAGAGGAGAGAATACTTCCTCAAGTTGTTTTCAGTTTGACACTGAAAATGAACCCATAGAGTGGAAATCCAGGCTAAGCCAGTCTTCACATCAGTTTCTGTGAAAGAATCACCCTTATTTCCAATTATCCAAACCAGTGGCTGCTAAAGTATTGATGCTTCTAAGCTACAGACATCAGAAATTAGTTACTGAGGCAGATTGCCTTGCTGTGCTTCCATTTTCAAATGTAATTCCACTGAAGGGACACTTGATTTTCTCATTAAGTCCTTTTTTTCAAAGGGCAAATCAACATGGAGAGCTTTCTTGAACATGCAGTTCTGTTACACAGTTCAATTTTATGGGGCAAGAATTAAAGAACTCAAAATATTGTGATTCTATGTGAGACCACTATTTGACCTCTATCTGAATAAGTCTTCTCCAAGGATCTTGTCTTAAGAAGACAAGATGATGGACGTTGACAGGCACAGATCATTTGGCTCCTGTAATGAGCTCAGGATCACTGTTGAGAAGGGCAGAGCTTATAGATGAACTGCAGAGCTTCTGCTCTAAAGTCAGCAGAGATAGGCTGTTACTGGGGCGTGCAAGAGATTTCACGTAGGAAACCAGTGAATGAGCTGTAGGTAGAGCCCAATAAATGACTTTGTTTAACCTTATCCTTGTGCTTCTAGCTTCCTGAATTAGGCACCGAATGGTCCGTAAAATGTGTTTGGAAAAAAGGAGAGTTACAAAGCAACACACTTACTGGGGAGCTGCCATATACTGGTAGAGACAACAAGCAGACAACTATGGACCCAGCGTTATCTCCCAGTGACCCAGATGTCTATGTGTGGCTAAGAAAGAGCCCACAGCCTCTCAGCATGTGTAGCTTCTTGAAAGAAATTGTTTGAAATCAGTCTCTTGTAGTTAAACTGCAGTGGAAAAAGGAAAGCTCTTCTCATCCTGTATCATTATCCAGGAATGGAAAGTCACCTGGGCTCAGGTTCAACATCTCCACCTGCCTGCTGTAATGACAGCTGAGGTCTGTCAGTGAGAGTTGTAAGTAGTGGGACAGCTTGGGTGAGGTGCCCAAAGTGGGATACTGCTCTGAGATAGTCCTCTAGGCCCTAAAGGATTCCTGGACAGGACTATGCTGGTCCTGTCAATCCTGTTCAGCAGCTCACATGCCCTGCATTGGCTTTTAGAGAAGCTGTAGAACCTAGTTTGCAAAGACTGAACAAACAGAAGAGAGGAATTGTGGGGTTAGGCAGCATCTCAGGGATGTTTTGGGGGACCTGTGTGCTTACATCTCTCTGTACATCTAGCCTTATGTCACGCACTTTGTTCAACAGCTGTTCTCAAATGTAATAACTTCACCAACATAACGAGATGATCATGTCCCTGGTGCTGTGTATATGCACTGCATGAACACAAATGAATGTAAAGTGCACCTGCACTTCCTCATTGCACTTGCCCAGGCAAAGAACATCCTCACACTTGCAAACCATTTGGAGCTGCCCAGATGGCTGCTTTGCTTGCAGTTGCCATACCTATTTCCTACATGTGGAGGGTTTGTGTATGTGATGGGGATGTTGTTCTTTCAGAGATGGCTCATAAAGTAGCGATGACCTAAAATTCATGTTTTCCCAGAGAGACCTGCAACCCAAACTTTGGGGATGAAATTCCATCTTATATGGATGGATTCCATTCATAGAGATTCGCTGTATGTATGTCTAGTTTCTTATGCTCGTTCACCAAGGATCTGCTACTGTTTACTGTCACTAAAAAGCAGGTAAAAGAGGTCTTGGTTGGCTAAAGCTTATTTGCTTTAAAGTTCTTCCTCCATGCAACTAAAGACACCTGCATTAATATCGACTTTTAAAAACACTTTGTATTTTAATCTCAACCAAATAAACCCAATGCAGTTAAACATGCAAGGAGGATTAAACAAAGAAAGTGTTAAATTCTGGAAGCGTTTTTCATACATCTGGGAGGAAAAAGTGGTGAAATTTATTTCAAGTCATTTCAAAGCAAAGTCCTTTGAAAGCTTTTAAGAAATGGGATACAGAAGACTGATAAAAAGCTCCTATACAACCATATTCTGGGATTTCAAGTTAATTCCTTTCAGCAAATATCCCAAAGTCCTACAATAATAATGATCAGAATTCAAAACTAATACCATCCATTGAAACCAAAGGGAAAAATGTTGGGAAATATCCCTCTAATTTTTGTTTGTTTGTTTTTATTGTTGTTTTTGTGTTAGCTGGGCTCGTGCATTGCAATTTACTGGCAAATGTAATGAAATAAATTCCCTTGCATTTCTACTGCCAGGCCCTGTCTCTGACCACACAAACTATCCAGAAAGGATTCAGGGCTAGTGGGATTCAGTTGACCTCTTGGCATGTGACAAAAGGAGGGACAATATCAGATTCAGATAAAGGAGAAAACATTTTAATTGAATCCAGCTATAACCCCACTGTTCTTTCTGGGTCCAAAGCAGAAGGCCAATTGCAGCTAGTTTGCAGTTCCCTCTGGGAGCGTGCTCTATAGAGACTCACGATTCATTGCTTTAGTTGGCTTCTTCCACAGGAAAAGTTGTCTATTCATGTAACTGCTCTGAATGCTGCAGGAAACTGGAGGCAAAGCAATATTCTTTTACTTTCATGTTTTCTGCTTGTGGCTGGCAGCCAAAGCTCTGCATTGTTCAAGCTGTTTCCTACAGGTACAGTGCAAGACTTGGGTCAGACCATTAGTTTTAAGTTAAAGTCTAGTTCTGAATCAAATCAGGTCCGTTTCTGGTCCATCCATCAACTGGCTATGATCTAGTGGTTAACGAGGAGCTGCAGGCAAAGTAAGATTGGAGAAAAATCACCTCCTTCAGACACCATGCCTCTTTTCCCCATTTCTGAGAACTTGATTTTGGCAATGACATTATGATGAAGTATAGGATTGGAACAATAAAGACTTTGTGGCAATCAAAATCAGGTGACATAACATCTAACATCTCTGGCCAGGAACCCCCAAACTAAACCTTTTCTCCTGGAGAGAAGGTGGCAGGCTGAGATTAGACTGCAACAATCACAGAACCTTGAGATGATGAACAGGCCCTTTCTAACCTTTAGAAGATTGGCTTTTTACGCATTGCTGCAACAAGGCAAAGTATAATGCTAGTCATTTTAAGAGGCGAAGGTTAGCAGCTTTGATGGGGCAGATGGAGCAGAACCTGGGGCCTACACTGACAGCTTGTAAGTGGGTCATGCTGCTTTCATCGGAGATGTCAGAGCAGGACTTTGTTCTTGTCACCCTACATCCCATCCCCACTGCAGTGTGGAGTAGGAGAGGGCACACCGAGTGCTCAGGGAGCTCACAGGACTTCTGAGCCATTTGGCTTAGCAGTGGTCTGCAGTCAGAGTGCATGCTTCCCTCCAGTCACTGTGGGAGCCTAGGGAAAGATTGCTTGCAGGGTCAGAGTAATCTCACCAGTTCTTTACACTCTATTTGGTCCTTGTGGAAAAGAAATCTGAGTTAGCAAGAAAAAAGTAATGTAAAAAAAATTTTTAAAATCCATTTATACAAACCCACTATTTCTGAAATTCCCATCCTTCTCTGAATCATGGATTGCACCACTTTTGGAGAAGAATATCACAGAATCACAGAATCTTAGGGGTTGGAAGGGACCTCAAGAGATCTTCGGGTCCAACCCCCCTGCCAAAGCAGGCTCCCTATCTCATATTACATAGATAGGCGTCCAGACGAGACTTGAATATCTCCAGAGAAGGAGACTCCACCACCTCCCTGGGCAGCCTATTCCACTGCTCTGTCACCCTCACTGTGAAAAAGTTCTTCCGCATGTTGGTGCGGAACTTCCTGTGCTCCAGCTTACAGCCATTGCCCCTAGTCCTGTCCCCACTGACCACTGAAAAGGGGCTGGCCAATTCCCCCTGCCACCCATGTCTAAGATACTTGTAAACACTAATTAGGTCCCCCCTAAGTCTTCTTTTTTCCAGGCTGAACAGACCCAGCTCACTCAACCTTTCCTCATAGGGGAGATGTTCCAGACCCCTAATCATCTTTGTCGCCCTTCTCTGGACTCTCTCCAGAAGGTCCCTGTCTCTTCTATACCAGGGAGCCCAGAACTGGACACAGTATTCCAGGTGGGGCCTGACCAATGCAGAGTAGAGGGGGAGGATCACCTCCTTCGACCTGCTGGACACACTCTTCCTGATGCATCCCAGGATCCCATTGGCTCTCTTGGCCACCAGGGCACACTGCTGGCTCATAGCCAACCTGTCATCAACCAGGACCCCTAGGTCCTTCTCCATAGAGCTCTTCTCCAACAGGTCATCCCCCAGCCTGTACTGATACAGTCGGTTATTCCTCCCCAGGTGCAAGACTTTACACTTGCTTTTGTTGAATTTCATTAGATTTCTCCCTGCCCAGCTCTCCAGTCTGTCCAGGTCTCGCTGGATGGCAGCGCAGTGTTCTTGCGTGTCAGCCACTATTGGCTAGATTTTCTTTAAGAACAGGGTTGAAGACCTTCTGGATCAAAAGCATTTGCACATTTCTAATCTTTCTCTTTCCATTCATGTTAGTATAGGAGAACATTAAAAAATTTTTGTTTAAAGGTAATTACAAAGAAATGCAAGTCACCTCAGGTTGAAATTTGAAATCCTGGATTCAACTCAGATGAACTTTTAAAGATCCATTCATAAGGCCTTAAAGCTTTTGTGTATGAGTGTGCTGGGTTTACTTTTTTTTCCACAGTCCTTCCAAGAATGTAAGTATCCTTTTTCTTTATACTGGTGGCCTGCTTACTGCTTGATATAGCTTCCCATTTAGAACCTTAAATTTAATGATTTTTTTTTTCTCATTCTGACAAAGAGAATAAAAGACTCTACACTGTTTTCTTTAACATTTTTAAATCTCAAGCAAACCTGAAACTGCAAGAAGCCACTTTAAAAGAGTTCTATTAAATACATGCTGCAGCAGGATTATGTCCTTCTCCCTAAAGAAAAGCAAAATAAAATGAAAAGAAAAAAAAAAAGACTCTTCAAATAACCATCGAATTTGCCCCGGTGAGATGAAACACTGACATCTCTAAGGCTATTTATATTAGTCAAAATGTTGAGCCCTAAGAACCTTAACATCTTAGTGTTTGGAGATCAAATATAGGTCTTTAATTTTACCTTTTGTCTAACCAGCAGCATTATAAGTTACCCAGCATGTTAACAGCTGCCTATTCAAGCAAGATGCATAGCAATGGTCAAAAACCTTTCATGCCACTGACTCCAGTTCCTCCTATTCCCAGGTAGCCATGTACTGTGTATACATCTACTCACATCCAGTCAAAATGTATCCCCATGCTGTCTAACAGACATGTTCTTTGCCATGCAAATCCCAACCCACAAAAAACTGTGAATGACTTCCTTCTGATGTTCCTCCTTCATACCTGCATATACCCCCTTCCAGTAGATCCTTGGCTTTGTTTTTGTTGTTGCAACAGTTGCTAACAGAAACACTAGGATGAAGGTTTATGACAACTTATAATTATACCATCTTGTTGGGGTTTTTTTTCACACAGATATGACTTTCCTAAACTTCCCATTATGAAGACATTTTCCCAGGCTTGGTTATATTCAAAGGCGAAATTATTTGGAAAGTTTGAGTAAAGTCTCATAAGTAGCTTTTAAATGAGGCGAGAATGAGGAGCATAGGAAACTTGGTAAGGTCACAGGACGTGATCTTGCTCCCACAGACGTCAACAACTATGTTCACATAGTCCTCCCAGAGGATCTAGAACCAGGGACAGGGACTGTTGCTCTGCATTCCGTGTATAGAAAGAGTTGCCAATGATTTTTGGTATAGGAATAGCGTAAAGTACAAATCCCAAACTCAACAAGGCCACATGAGCCTGTACCGATCACTAGGTTCTGGGGAAACCACTAATCTATACACACGAACCATTAATCCTGTGTTTTTCACTTGGTTCTCACTCAGCAAGGCACTACCCAGAAAAACCTGTCTGATTATCATGGTTGAGAGAAAGCAGAACATTCACCAAGCATTTATTTTGCATCTTTGTTTTAACCTGATACAATTTCATTTAAGAAATAAAAAATAAAAAAAATCCCCCAAACCACCAAAAGTCCAACCAACAAAAATATCCCTTGTTCCCTGTGCAGAGATCAGCACTCTCTCAGTCTTGGTGTTGGAACTAGACTCTCCTGGTGATCAAGGAGATAAGCTTGGGTTTGTCTCTATCTGTGTTGTGTTGCAAAGTTAGCTTCCTGCTCTATACAGGAACCCCCAGGTGTCAGTACTGTGCAAATGGTCAAGGGTGGAAAGATTTTGCAAGTTTACCATGCCACTTTTGCTAACAAAGTAGTAACCTTCTCTATTTTTTCTGCACCATTCCCTTCCTCCAAAACTGGGAGTTCCTTCTGCCACACCATGTGTAGTATTTCACAATGGGCTCATCCAGCAGAACCAGGGAAGATCATCACTGGACTGAGACTGCAAAGGTATCAGTGTATGTATGTGTAAGGTATCTAAGTGCCTGAGCCTTGTCTATACAAGCAGACAAATATGCATGATAAAGAGTTTGTGAAAATCCTTATTTACAAAAATGAGACGTGTTGCATCCAAAGATGACTATAAGTCAGGACAATCAAGTTATCTTACAACCCAGAAGCATGGCTGGAGGGTGGATTACGGACAATGTCAGAATTCTGGTGAAGTAAAAAACTACTACTACTTAAAAGTATCTAATTCAGGAGCCACTGACAAACAGGGACAGTGCAGGGAGAGAGCGGCAGGACTGCATGAATAGCTCTGCCTTTTGATCCACTTTGAAAAGTTGCTGCAGTCTGCAATGCAACTAGCAGTCTACTGCCCCTGAACAATGGTAACTGCTACATCGCCCTCCAGCATTCTCAATACTTGGATCAAGATGTTGCAAAAGAAAACACTCCTGTCACAGCAACTTGAGTATATGAGGCAGTGTGAGTGCGGGACGTCTTAGTCTTTAAAATACATTATGTTTATATCTGCTGCATCTGCTCCTTCTTTTAGTTTAATCATCATGAGGAAACCCTTCTTGCTTACAAAACATGTATATGTTGTATTGTAAGCAAGGAGTGTGTGTATCATACTCCAATATCTGTCTGCAAACATTTTGACTGAGATAGAAAGAGGTGCTGACCAGCCTCCAAGAAGAATTCAGGGTGGAAGTTAAACAGCCGGAGTTACGGTTTAGCAAACAACATCTCTTTTGTCTGGTAGATCCTACAGTTTGTTAATAATTTCTGGACATAGAACAGTAAAGGCTTGCAGCTGGGTGCCTTTAGCTTGCTAGAAGAGCCATCAACAGAGGGGATTGAGTTCATGGACTCCAGCCTGGAAATCATGAGCCCTGCGAGAGGGAGCAGAGACAGATAATGTGTCTCGCTGCTACCAGAAGTTACATATGTTGATCATTGAACATGACTTTCCTGAGTCTTCCTGAGTTCTTGCTCCCAATAAAAGACAAGATCAAGAAGAGAAATTATGATGTCTGCTTTTAGTCTTGTAAGGTGAGCAATTAAGTGATGATCCTTGGGAATGATAAGAAAAAAAAGTTAGAGGAGGCTTTCTGTGCTGTCATGATTGAGGAATTTGGTCTGGTAGAGAAATCTTTGCAGGTTTAGCAGAAGCTGGTGTAGAACAGCTTCCAGGAGACACATCTGTACTCCCACCCTTCCCTGGAGTGTGTTTCACTGTTTCATGTCAGTTAATGGTTGTAAACACTTGTCAATCATTTAATGCCATATGATTCCTCCTGACAGTCAGGATTTTTCCCAGGATAGATCAGCACATTTCCTATGGCTGCAATTGTACATGGCAGTATAACCTATATTTCTTCAGTTTTCACTCTGGCTAATAGTTTTCTCTGCTTTCAATCCTGAGGCCTCACTTGTAGCAAATGGATGCAATTAAGCTGCTGCATTTGGTTGGCAGGTGAAAGGATCCTGGTGCATAGACTGTATTTGGGCTTGTAAAGGGATTAGCAGTCCTTCATAATAAAAGGAATTAATGAACCAAAACTCACTAGTATTCCTTCAGAAAAATGCAGCTCTTTCCGTCTTGCTTTTCCCTTGCAGCTTCTTCCTTTAAGTGACTTAAAGTGACGTGTTTTTATCCCTGCAAGTTGCTCAGAGGCAGTATGTTTCTGAAGAAGGAGTTAATGAGGTTCTCAATCCATCCGTCAGTCTCCTCTCCCACCCCAACTTCTCAAGAATAACATAGCTCAGATTAGTGTCATCTTTCATTATCCTCCCTGGGAGCTGGGACAGGTCATCCCTCCTTTAAGCACGATGGCTGATGCAATATTTATTCAGTGAAATTATCTAACCTGGAGTCCAGAGCATAGATGATGAGGACATAGAAAGCAGAGTATGTTTGCATTCATGTGTGTGCGTCTCTCTGTGTGTGCAGATTGCTAAAGGATGGGCAAATGCTTCCTTGGGTCACGGAGCTGCATTTAGCCAGTCTCCAAGGGTTAGGGTGGACTTCCCTTACGTCATTCACTGAGAGCTGATGATCCAGGCTGTGCTGGGATTTCTAACATTCGGTTGTGCTGGCCATAAGGATGACAAGTCCTCTCTGCCATTGTTTGATTGCCCTTAAGCTGGTGGAGGTTATGGAGCAGACTCGTTGTTGTGACCCTGCAAAGGGCAGTTCGTGCTCCAGCAGGCTGCTAAGTACAACCACCAAACTGGCAGACCCAGAGCTCTCTTGGATGTGCTCAAAGCATGTGCATTCTTCATGACTTTTTGCTGTCACCAACAGTCATTGAGAGCATATGAATGACCTGGATAAGTTCTCATTTCACAAAACCTTATATATCTTCCTTGAGATAAATCTAGTTAATTCCAGTTTTGATCACAGAGTAGGAAAGTTGAACTTTCCTCTGCTGGCTGTTCTCCACCATCACGTTAAACATTCCTGTAAACAAACCAGCCTTTTTCTGAACTCCCTGACATTTGAGAGGCTAAAAATTGACAACTTTAGCTTGTCAATAAACACAATGTCTACAGGTGTTGACAATATTTAATCTGAAAGGGATTTAAATGAAAAAAAATATCAAATTCTTGTTATCTTCAAGGGTGTGATATCAAGGGCGTAAATGCCCTCCCTCTTTGGAGCTGCATTGGTTTGGGAACTGACCTGCTGAGTTGTCTTTTTGCTAGCATGCTATTAAATATCTTGAGGAAGGAGGTTTATGACCCCGCTTTTCTCTGCTACCTTGTACAGATAACAGTATCTTCCACCTTCATCTTACTCTGTGAACAATCTAGCACATGACCCAGAAGCTGAACGCCCTCCTTTCAGTGGCAATTATGCATGTGGGAATTTCTGGGCTTTCTGTTTTCTCCTCTGTCCTTGGTTCCACATCATCTATCTCAAGAAGCAGAAAAGGATCTCCTAACACATCTAATTCTACCGTGGCAATTTCTTCTCAGTGGTGGTTTAGATTTTTGTCCTGGCTTGCATTCAGGGAGACCAACCATATTGTGCTCTGGGGAACCAGACCGTGAGCTTTTGAGAGCTGTCTCTCCTTCAGAAAGCACTATGGCAGTGTTTGCAACCTGCGTTTTTCCAGGCTTCAGGACATAAAGACACATCAGAACTCACCTTTTGAAACAAGATCTAATTCACTTTATAAATAAGGTCTGACCTGTGCCTTCTACATAGGGAACAAGGGAACTCTGTCAAGACACTCCTTCAAATGAGCAATCATTTGAGGTGCAATTGCTTTAAGGGCCAATCTCGTTTCCTTTGCTATTATTTTACACCACAGTGGCACCTTTTATTGCCTTAGCATGGCTTTCAGTTTGCACATGGAAAGGTGTAAGCATTCATGTCAGACAACCTAATATGACCCTACAGATCAGACCTACAACACATATTCCAGAGAACTCACCAGAGCTAAGTGCCTAAATAATTTGTGGGTCGAGGTCTATACACCTAAGTAAGACTTCAGTGGTTGTCAACTTCAGCCTCCACATTCTCATTTTCTTTTGTTAGGTCAAGTCAGCAGTTCACAGAAACATTTAATGCCCTATTTCAGACCCAGTGAGCCAGGGTCATGTCAGCCCTCTTGTAATGATTTACCACTGAATGGTGACTGTGTTATTGTTCTGCATGGCAAGGCCTTTCTTTTTTGGTCTTTTTTTTTCCTTTTCTTTCTTTCCCCAGCACTCCAATGCAGCCCTGAAATCTGTACAAACTGCGTGTGCAAAGCATCAAAATGGGTTTAAAACACAAATTTTGCTTGTGAGCAGGATAGCTCAAAAAAATTCAGTCACCCCAAAGGTGTGATGTGTGCCTCAGGCAAGGAGGTTCGGGTCTACTCCAAACCCAAGTGGTTTCACTGGCTGTGAGATGCAGAAAACCCCATTGTTGTTATTCCAGCCCACTGACATATCACAGGATGTGTGCTTTCTGATGCTAGCCTTGCTGCAGCCTGGAGGCCCTGCTTCTCTCCCTCACTTCAAAAAGGGACTGCTGCTGGGCTGGTGATGTTTGTTAGCTCACCAAAAATCACAGAGCTGATGCTTGGCTGCACAAGGCCTGCTGCTGAGAGGCTGCTTCTGCTAGTGGAGTGCCACAGGGTATGTTGAAAGCTTTCCATGTTAATGGCATAGTATGAGGCTAAGCAGCAGGGGAAGCTGCCTGAGAATCTTTCAAGACACCAGCACTTTTACTTATTTATTCTTCACCTTCTTTTTTGTCAGACCATCAAGAATGTTTTCACTGGTCCTGAGAGCCTCAGCTTTACCTTCTTTTACAGGGAGAAGTTGATACCTCTTCCTTCCTCCATCACAGGAGGACAAGCCATCCCCTTCAGGCACATTTTTTACTATCTGTGTGAATTTTTCCATTTTTTTGTGTGTGCATGTTTATGGCTAATCTAAATGTCTCCACTGAGTAATGGAGAGTTATACCTGTGCAAAAGAATTGGACTTTCTAAACCATCTCCACACTGGATTTTGGCTGGTTATGCATTGCCTTTAGCATTAGGTAGTAGTAGCTGCCTCCTGAGGAAACATGTATTTCTATCAATAATGCTGTGCTTGTAGAGTTTGCTGATTAATTAACTTCAGCTCTGGGCTGAGACTGAACTGTTCTGTTCAGCCAAGCAGGAGAAGCTGGTCATACTTCAATCTGAATATAAACTGTTGGCTACTGCCTTGCATGAAGTCAGGGAGGAGGTTGGTACAAAACAAGAAGAATGATGGAAATGACAAGCTGTTCCTCCTTCCCAAGATGCAATGCCCCCTTGCACAGTTGTGTTTAACATAAGTGTGATATGCAGGCACCTGGAGTTGTAGGAGAGTTGAAAGGCTGATGTATTTCTAGATACTCTAGGTTTACAGTACTCCAACACCATGAGACTGAACTACCCTCCAAACTTCTGTCTTCAAATCTGAACCTGGGATAAGATCCTGATCTCTCTACTTTTTGGAGACACTGAATTCAAACCCAAGATCCATAAACCGCCCAAGAACTTGCCACTCAGAGGAAGAAATACTCACATTGATATGATTTGGGGCCTGCAGCAATTTGGAGTGGAGATTATAGTTGAGGAGAGAATGAAGATACCAGGGATTTCATAAAAGGAAAAAACATTTACAAGCAGTGGGTTGAACTCAGTGGTGAAGACCTTGCTTACACACAGCAAGTGTCAAGCAGAATTCTACATTTGATTCTGCTGACTTAGTCTAATGATTAAATGGAAAAAAGCTGCAGTGACCAGAGGCCATGGTTCCTGGGCAGCACATCTGTTCTTACAGGGTAACCTCTACAGCAAGTACCAGACCTCCAAAACAGCCCAGAGAAAAAGCCTCCTGGATCCAAGCAATTTAAAGTCAATGAATGTGATTTGTCTTACAGTTAGTTCCCTAGGAAGTAGTGAAAGAGGTAATTAAAGACTGGACACCTACCTTATGTAAAGCATTATTCATTAGAGTAAAAGCATTTCAGATAAACTGTTTTCAGGCCAAAGCCAGCTCCACATCTTTCTGTGCATTACTATGGCTGCCCATTTCCAGAGGGGGGAATAAGATGTCTTTCTTAAGGTCCCACCACAGCCTGTTTGTCTCAGATGCCTGAGGAGAAGGAAGCTTCTCTCCAACTTTACTCCCTGATTGGAAGCTGCAATCCTCCCAGCCTTGCTCACCTAGCGTCCTATGCCATCTCCAAAGACCTGCCCTGAACTTTCATCTGGTAGAACAGTGGTGAAAAGACATCCTTCAGAGAAGAGACCTCTTCCCTGAAGTAGGTGGATTCTGCATGGGGTGTTGGGCTGACACACTGAGAGTAGAAATGGATCATCCAGGAAGAGCATTTGACAATGGAGCTTGATTAGCAAATTGCTTTTGGGAAAGCAAAAAATACTACCATGCCAAGAAGAGTAAGTCCCAGCTACATCATGGACAGTGCTCCAATGGTAACAGCAGAGCAGGCAGCAAACTGCTTCTCTGAAATGGAACAACATTTGAACAAGGAGCAACTGGGCAATTTTCAACTTCCTAAAACATTTACTCAGAAAAAATCCCAACAATTAAGAATATAAAAAACTCCACTTTAAGTAAATTTACCAGTGTGAAGATAAATAGTAGCATAACAGCATCTGTGCATGCATCAGTGCTCCCAGCCACCCACTACTCTAGTATTATTAGTGACTGTGTGGAGTGTGTAACTACATCTCTATAGCAGGTTTGAGCTCATCCTTGCTTATTTGTCCTTATTTGTCCTGAACAACATACTTCCAGTTTGAGTTGAGGTGAACAGTACTGATACTGGCTCCATACATAGCATTCAGCTTTGACCCTCATCACTCATTTTACACTGCAATGAAACCAGTGCCTGTTTTACCATCCTGTATCATGTGCTGACTACAACAGCAAGTTGGCATCACACCATGTTTCACTCTACCACCAAGAATAATTTCTGTCCTTATCCTGTGCTTTCTTAGCTGCAGGTGAAGTCCCTGTAACCTCACAAGAAACACTACCTTAGAGCTTTGTTGGCAAATCAATATGACTACCAACTGCATCAGTACAATCAGCTTCCATGTCAACTTTTTTCTTCAATCTTCCCTTCTCACTAGCTGACAGTAGATCACACCCCTTTAACCTGCAAATACTGATCCTTAATTAAGACTAAAAAATCTGACCATAGAAACATCACACCTCAGCCCAGTGAGTCACATGAAAGGAAATACTTGCTGCACAATGCTGCAGACCAAGAGAAGGATTAAACACGACTTCCTTGCTGAAGAGATGCCTTTAAAAGCTGTTTCGCTGGGGCAGTGATTCTTGAGGAGGTTCAGCCCCAGGCGCAGACAAGCCCCAGGCACCTCTCGCTCCATCCCCCAGCGGGACGGGGCAGAGCAATGGGCACACAAAGGCACCCGCGGGGGTCAGGGCAGTTTGCTGGGACAGCTCAGGCAGAGGGGAACATCGACAGCCAGCTTTGCGAGAGGATGCACACAGCGATAGCGCAAAGCACTGACCGAAGGACCAGGCAAGCCCAGAGCCGCCCAGCCCCTTTTATGGGGCCGTGATGTCACGTGGTGTGGAAACACCCTTGGCCAGCCCAGCTCACCTGTGCTGGCTCCTTGGGAGGATTAACTCTGTCCTAGCTGGCACCAGGACAGTTCTATACCCCAACCAATGTGAATGGGACTTCCGATGTGTACAAGGAGTACTGGGACAAGACAAGCTTTGCAGGGAAGAATTGGTATTACTCTCTGTTGTAGCATCTGTAGGATGTTACGGTTGTGGGTTCTTATGGCTCAGACCTTTGTGGTTGAGCTTTGTCCTTTCTCGGTCCCTTTACTTGAGGCTGATTGCAAGAGTGCCTGTGTCTTGGGAAGGAGTGGCCTGTCACTCCCCACACTGTGTTTTTAATATCAGTGAGGGGCATCAGGAGTAATCAGGAAACACATCAGGTTTTCAGCATTGAATCTGTGGGACTGTTTCACCTCTGCAAATCAGTGCTACCATGCAATGAAAACACAATTAATATCCTCCAGCAATTCCCCAGGTGCATCTTTCCCATCAAGATTGTAGGCAATAAAATTATTAACATTTCAAAACAATTAAACCGTAATGAAAATTGGTAAACTTCCCCCATCCATTTGGATTTACTCCTGACTGACTCCATCACTGGAGTTTTATTAAGAACATTTTTAAGCAGGACGAACATCAGCAAGGAATAATTCAGGATCTTGTTTTAAGGTGGAAAGAAGGACCAGATGACATCTTGAGATCCTTTCCAGACAAGTTTTTCTTCTAAAACATTCTGAAAATCTGTTTGCTCAGATCAACAGTGATTGGCATTCATTTTGCATGGGTGGAAATTAATACACAAGCATCTTGCAGGAGAGAAGGCAGTCTCCATTGCATTCAGATCAGGTCCATTTTTAGCTTCTAGGGAATCAGGATATTGAAACACCTGAAAAATATCTGACTGATGTAATGCATTCTGCTTTACAAATTTTTAATGAGAAAACCTCTTATTTGATATATTCTGCCTCTAAAAAACTAATTGATGAATAAACTTAATACATGACATGAAAATATTCTTCCTATACCTCAATGTTATTTCCATTCTGCCTATTTAAATTCTTCTTTCACCTTTCTTATCATTTCAATTGCAGTTCATCTTGGATGACTAAGAAGGAAATACTATTGCAGAAGAATAAATCATCATTTCCTTGGTGCAA
Organism: Laterallus jamaicensis coturniculus; assembly: GCA_022605575.1. NCBI lineage: Eukaryota > Metazoa > Chordata > Aves > Gruiformes > Rallidae > Laterallus > Laterallus jamaicensis. Next base: position 30,426,676 of record JAKCOX010000006.1, read on the forward strand.
AACATATTTTCTTCTCTTAAGCAAACACAAGCCTAGCAAAAAAAGCCAGAGAAGATCTTTGTTATTTTTTCCCATATTCTCTCTGACAAGATGAATTTTTGAGTTTACTTTAAGAATTTACATAAACAGAAAAAAAAAATCAAATTGTATACAAAGTCTTCATAATTGGTTAATCACTTACAAACTTACTTTAAATACTCTTTTAAATGTCTCTGTGAATAGTAAGAAAAATTAGTACACAGAACAGTACCAAACAGTAGTAATGACTCAGAACAAGCCAACTGACTTTAGTTTTTGTTTTTCTCTGTGTGGCAATTTTCTTCTGCTTTTATGAGGTCTTGGTATATTGGTATTAATTTAGAAAAAAGTCATAATCCAGAAAACTTTAAGTGGTATGACCCCAAAGTTGCTCAAAATGCTTCTCTAGCATAAGGAGGTTTTTTCAAATTAGAAAATATTCTTGTAAATAGAATCAGTGATCTGAAGACAAACTGGTTAGATTTGTGGAGGCGAACAGGATAGCAGGAATAGGTTTCCCAGAAATCACTTTGGGAGATCCCAAGGGTTTGGGTGTCTGCGTGTGCGTGTATGGATCTCTCCCTTTGAGTATGGAGGATGGTGCAACTGTTTAGGGACATAGGGACACGGGACCTCAGGTCAGAAGATGCAAGATGTTAGCACTGATGGCTGAAACCATGGTTTGGAGTTGTGCTCCAATGATAAGTTCTGGACATGTAAAATTTCCTCTCATCTGCAGATAAAAGAGATTTTTCAGAATTTTATCAATTGCAGGCTGTAGTTGCCCTTCAGTGGTCAGTATCCACATGGATAAGGAGTTGTGTGAAGCAGAGTTTTGATTCCTCGGGAGACTTTTGATTTGCGCCTATTAATGTGAGCTGACATTCTCTTTCTCCTCTACATGGACCTCTTTACCTTGCATGAAGCATAGATAGATATTCTTCATTCATTTTTTAAAAGTCTAAAATCACCAAATAATGTAATAAAAAGCGCATCAGGATCTGTTTGACATATCCTTAAGTGAGTTGCAGTGGTACCTTTCACAACAGGCTAGTTTATAGATCCACAGAAAAGACAATGGTCTACCTTCTTCTATGCAGCATACAGGGTGACAGCAGGTACTGGTACCAACAGGTACTTCTTTGGGCTGTTGCCATGTTATATTTTAGGAGGAATCCAATTGTTGAATGTTTGAGATTATGAACTACTCCTTTGTTTTCTTCATGGCCACAGTACCGAGCAATTGCCCTGAACAAAACCTTGAGCAATTGCCCTGAACAAGACCTGCCAAAGCTAAGGAGAGACATACCTTTTCTTTTCAGGCTTCCTCTCACCCTGCCCTTCCCTTACAAGCCTGTTTTGTAGGGTGATGGTATGTCTAAGTAAAACAAAAGGAGGAATGCTTTGCTTTTCTAGCTTGACACTCACTTCAGACAATCAAAACAATCTTTTATTTATCTTGATGTTAAACTGGATTGCTATGGAAAAAGTAATCAGTTGCCTTTAATACTTTGATTTAGGATCAGGTCCTTACCCAGCTTAGGAAACTCCTCAAGTGAGACAAAATTTACTTGGGGGCACACTGTATGAGGAAGGTCTTGCACTGGGAATGAGAGAGTTGCCTGGAATTTTATGAAAATGCAGATTCTGAGCTATCAGCATGCCTGATTAATTAACACTTGTTTATGTTCTGTTTCTTTCAGCCTTGTTTCAACACCCCAGAACTGCTTCTAATAAAATCCCTTTGCGAGTTCTTTTTCCTTCCACACACTTAACTCATGATTGCAAAAATCATTAGCACTTTTGATTATAATCTTTAATTAGTGGGAAAATATATGTGTTGAATTATTTAGTGTTCATTTTCATCATCATGTTTTGACAGCTTTTGCATTAATAAATCTTTCGTAGTCCACAAGACCCTGTGTAGCCTTGGATGGAGTTGTTTAAGGACTTCAGTTAAACACATTGCCTTCCAAGGACCATAAAGCACGATATGCTACCCAGGATTTTTCTCTCTCAGGTGAGATTCCTGATCACTAGCCCATCTCTTCTGCTCTCTTTATAGCTTAATGAATCTTTAAGAGCCTTCCTTCTCGGTGGAACAAGTTCAAAAGAAGAGGAGGAGATAACATCTCTTCGCAGCCTGTAATCTTAGAGTGGTTGTGTGGCTTGAGGCCAAATTCATCACTTGTCTGCTGCATGGCTTCTGAGTTGGTTCTGGAGCGGCTCAATTGGTTTTCCACAAGAAAAACTTTGAATATAGTTTATTCTTTATGATGTTCTCAAGGGAGCCTTTACCTGTGTCACAGAAATGCCTCAGGGCCTCTACGCTTGATCTAGCATCCCTTGTGTCTTAAATCTACATTTTTAGAGAGCAAGTAAAAAGGCTCAATGTATTCTCAAAAGGGCCCCAATGCCAAAGCTTTGGGTGCTGTAGACTTCAGAAGTTAAGGGTGTTGTATGGTTTGGTTGATCCAGATGTTGTAAAGCAAAGACTGTGTCTTGCAGTGACTGTTAGATGTGAGGATATGTGGTTTTCTGTGCAAAACCTCATTAGATGTAGTGGGGTTCTCTGCCTGTGGAATTGATTGCCGAACTGTAATGTAAGAAAGCTTCTTTGACTGGACCCCTTCTTGTTACACAAGACACAATCCCTGTTTGTTCATTACCAAGGTTGCTATTCAAGTTGGTGTGTAAGGCTGAATACAGCTGCCATTGAACCTGGACTGGCAAAGTTCTCTGCACTGTTGGAGTCTATCAAGATTTTAAGCTGTTGAAAGGATGCTGAGGTTTAGGTTTTGTCTGATTAATGTTTTACTGTGATTTTTCTATTCAATTTGATGAAATTACAGTATTTATAATTACAAGCATTGTGGGTAGGTCTTTCTGAGTTCATGTAATTTATCAGCTTTAATGAGTAAATAAGCACTGTGGCAAGAGATGATCCCCAAATCTTCAAGTAATAATAAATAATACAGTCACAATGGAGCTCTTAGACTGGAACAATTGCCCCATGTGCTGTTACACTCATACAATAAACCATTTAAAACTGTTTTAAGTGCTTTCTGTCATCACTGGTGGTGGTAAAATAATTTTGCATGGGTCATTTGCTGCAGTACTTAATTTTATTTAGTGCTTCTGGAAGGAGTGATTGTTATGAGAAAAATAGCTATAACAAGACCATGTTACTACATGCTTAGTTTCCGTCAGGAATTTCTCAATCCAAATCAAACTCAAATCAATACAATGGAGGAGTGTTTGCAATGGAATAGTACAGTTTGTTCAAATCAGGATGGTCCTGACTCATCATCTGGAAACTAGCGAACAGCTGTACAAGTTATGTAAAAGTATATTACTACTAATGAACTCTGATTATGAACTTGATCTGAACAAACCCCAGAGCTTAGACAACCTGGGTTCTTTTCATAGATTTTTTAAAACAAAAATTTAGCAGTGAAAAATGGGGATTTCCTCTTGAAAGTTTCCTTTTGACATTTTCTGACTAATCCTAAAACAAATATTCCCCAAAGAAAAAAACTTTTTTTTCAGAAAGTAAGCTAAAATGAAAATCAGACACTAATTCTGAATAACAGTATGCAGTTACAATTCAACAACTTCCCTTAAAATATTTATTCGGATTGATGCTCTGACTGTCCCTACATTGAAATGTTGTAACTGAATGCAAAAGCATGGGCACTGATTAAAAAACTCCAAACCCATGTAGTTAGAGATTCTCAGAGTATTATGGTCTTGTTCCAAACAGCATAGTTCTTTACTGTACAATATGAATAATACTTAATATTCCTACAGCCATATCACTTTTTGAGGCATCCTTGAATACCACATGCTTCATCTCAAGGACTTATCTCCAGACTTGCATCCTGGCAAATTAATCTTTTCAATTGCTTTTTCTTGCTTGTCAACTTTTTGTGATGGTCTTTTCACTAAATCAGTTGTTTATATGTATCACCCTTCATTTAGCTTTAAGTAGATATTTAAACTGTGATATTACTTCTTTTTTTTTAGGGCTTGCAATTCTGGCATCTCTGTAGGGGTAGGAACGATTAAAATGGTATTTCTGACAGCAGAAATGATTAATGGAAGGCTCTTGAGAGTGCACTTGTGTGTTCACAGTGTGGGTATCATTATGTTTACTGAGATGACTGTTAACGAAGCATCAGAAATGCAGAAACTGTGAGCACTCTCCCTGCCTTTGTCGAATTTCTAGTGTCTGTTGCCCTCTGTGAGCCCACAGATACCAGCCAGGAGTCTGGAAAGTGAAGTAAACATCTGAGCAGAGCACAGTTTTCACAAGCAAGCACAGCACTTTGTTTTTAACAAGCAAAAATAAGTGAGCATAACAAAGAACTGTTCCCCAACCTGAACCTGCCTCCTGAGCAGCAGTTAACTACTTTGGCTGATGAGCAGATAAACAGTAGGAAAGCAGTTATCACGACATCAGCAGCATGGGAACCAGAGGACCTTCAGCTACATAAGCTAAGAGAGAGCAAAGAGGTAAGAAGAGATTTTGCCATGGCTGCCTGGGATGTGGGACTCTGGGCCTCAGATACTCCATGTGTAAGAGGTATGAGAGGGAGGATTAGTATTTCTGAGTATGCTTCTGAGTAGCATTTCTGCTACTGATCTGAAGCTGACTCTGACTAGCTGTACACTAATTCAGAATGGTGTGTCATCACTACCTAGCTTGCAGGGAAAAAGCGTTCCTTAAAGCACTGCTTCCTTGTTTCCTTCCCTACTTTGCACATCAGAACCCCCCCCAAAAGCCAGAGTGCCTTTGCTCAGGGTTCTTGGCTTCACCCCTTTGTCTGTGGTTCTGTCCCAAGGGAGCTTTTTGCTGCTCTAACAGGGAAGGTCATCAGCCTCCCATGCTTGGGACAGCTGGAGTTGTGAGGGGGTCAGAGGGGAGGGGATGGAGATCGTGTCCTCAGAGACACCCCCAGCCACTGTCAGCTGCCCCTTCCCTGTTCTGTGCACAGCCCCTTGCTATCCTGCTTTTGCTGGTGCCTTACCTCCTGGGGTCTGGCATGTTCCTGTAGCTGCAAGAGGAGTCTGCTGCTTGCACTATGATGCCCTTTGCCACTGCATGCATGGAAGAGGAGCTGGTGAGGGGGATGGAAAGAAGTCAAGTTTAATGTCAAGTCAATGGAAAGCAGGACAGGAAAATAGAGATTGGAGGAGGGAGATAAGAAGGGATCTCCCAAGTCATGGAGTACACTACTGAGATAGGCAAAGTACAATTCAAGCAATTAAAAGGAAGTTAATAAAAGATTAATCTATTGATAATAAATTGCATAATCTATAACTTCAATAATTAGATTAGTTGATCAATTAGAAATAACGTCTGTTTATTAAAATATAATCAGATTTTAAGTCTGGTTGGTGAGTTTGCTGTCACTGATTTCTTTTTTCCTGATAACTGCAAACTTTCCTAAATTTCAGCCAAAATTAATTTGTGGCCACACATACCCAGTTTGTTCTTATTCCCCTTTAGAAAGGAGCATATGCTTAGCTTGACTTGATATGATGTCTGTGTCAGCTGTGTTTTGTGGTCTCCAAACGCAGAGGTGTGAGAGGTTACCATGCCCATCTGCCTGTCCCTGCCCACTCAGGGTGCTTGTGTCAGCAATCAGAAGGAACCTAGCAGCTCAGCCCCAAGAAGGCTGGGCTGTCAACATGTTACCTTTAGTCAGAGAGTTCAGTGATGCCTTTTATCCCTTCAACCTGTTTTGTCAGTGACAATTTAACCACTAACTCCTCAATTTGTGCATTCTACTTGCATGCTATAACGGAAAGGGCCAGGGCCAGGGGGGCAGTGTTCCCAATGGTAGAGGCCAACTTCCATCCCTACAACCTGATTTTCCCAGTTGCTTGCGAGACATACAGAAGTTGCAGCCCTGTTCTGCCACTCCACAGAAGAAGCAGGAGCTGGCTGCTGTAATTGTGGCCAATTCCTTGGTAGACATTTCCCATCTATGAATGACTGCACTAAACCACTTTGAGGCATTTGACCTGAGATCCTGCCAGTACAAAGATCTCATTTATTCAGTTGGCATGCGAGGTCTGAGCCTATCCACCAGCATTTTCAAGATACTTCATGGTGACAGTAATTATTATAATCAGTCCCTTCAGTAGCAGGCTTGAAGCCTACTCTTTCCATTGACACAGTTGATCTAACTGCAGGATAAGTCACATGTTAACAGCTGGACTAAAAAACCACCCACAGATGTTGCTTAATAGAAGCCTGAGTAAGTCCACCCACTGCTGGTACATTTAGTCCTCCTAGAGAAGGCAGGTGTATAATCTAGGAAATTTTCCAGTTCAGCCCTTAGAGACATGAATCATTAATGTTTAGTGCAAAGAAGCAACGTCCTTTTTACTCAAGGGGGGAGAAGATAAAGGCCACAAACACAAAAAAAACCCCGGGTAGGATATCTGGGAGACAGCTCACAAGCATGAAGCAGCCAGTTTTTCTTCATGCCAAAGCTAGCTACTGGTTTTCACTGTGAAAAATAACACAGTGGTCTTTCCCAACACACTGTGATAGTTTTTCGTGTGTTATCTAGAGCATTCACGCTGTCTGCAAGACAGGGTCAGAAGCATCAGGCTGTGAATCAACCAAAACAGTTAGGCATTTCTGCTGCTGGCGGCTCTGGAAAGTGTTTTGCTGTAGGTTTGCTTGAAGGAAACAGACTCATGGGGTCTCTTAGGGTCTGCACAGCTCCAAAGAATGGTGGCATCTATGGCCAGTCCCTGGCTAGTCCCTTTTTCCCCTGCCTGCCTTCCTAACATGCCTGGGCAGTGGGGCAGCCCAAGCTTTACCTGCTGTAAGGGTTGCAGAGCACAGCTCTCAGGATAGGTGAAGATGGTTAGAAGTGGGGATCATCCTTACTAAGCAGCTCAAAATAGAACTAGGACCATTCAAAAAAGAAGAGGCTTCTAGGACTAAGCCCAAAAAAGTCCTTCATGCATAGAGCCCTGTATATTCCCATAACCCTGACATAGTGCTGAAAATAGCTAAGTAAATAATAACCTAAAAAAAATAAATCTACTTTTTCTTCCTCTTCTGCATTTTTCCTCATTGTCTTTCTGGATTTTTATAAAGGTAGAGTGGCTAAAACCTTAAGCAAGCTGCCAACCTGCCCGCTGCAGGCAATGGGGGACACAGGAAGAGTCCCAGAATGGTCATCCCAAACCTTGTCTTTGAGTGAGGACTGTCAGCCAAAAGCCATAAGCTTTTGGTGGTACTGGAACATCACTCAAATTGTATGACCTTGGTGAGCCATGTTTTTTGCCCTTGCATACTGGCATTTACTCCTCTGTAAGCAGCAGCTTTGTGCTGCTGTAACCTGGCTGGGTGTGTAGCTTGAGATCTTTACTTCTTCACTTCTGTTCTCTCACTTGGTATTTTGTTCTTCAAAAAACGTCATTTAAGGAAAGAAAAGGGCATTTCAGTTTTGATCACTGTGATTTACTGGAGGGATGACAGGCTGGGGAGCTGCTGTCTGGTCCCTACATGGTGTGTATAATGTGGTTAGTCACAGGGCAACATAAGTAGACATTTCTGAACTGTAAGCATTTCCATGAGTAGTGAACGTGCTGCAGCCTCATCTGGGGAAATGTCACATTTTCTGGTGTTTACAAAACAGCTGGCAACAACTCTAAAAAGTTTTCTGCTTTTGCCCAGAGCTCTTAGTTAATGGAGCCACGAGTTTCACTTGGCATTAATCAAGAGCTGAGTTAGCCATACATTTTGATGTGATTGCTGACTTCTTAAGGATGTTAACTGTGTTCTAGTTTCTTATCTATTTTTGTTGGAGTGAATGTCCTTGTCCTGGAAAAACTAAAAACAAAAATATCTTGTTACATTTTTAAAGCCAAAATCAAACCTCTCTTGGGAAAAGCACTTGACGTTGGGGGATGAGGAATTGGGTTGTTTTCGGTTCCCTAAGTTTGGCCAACTGTTTTGGAAGATTTGTTCAATGACTTGTGACTGCTCTTTGTTAAACAAATGGGAGAATATTAACTCCAGCCCTGAGCCATTTTGGGGCCTGGCATGGTTTTGCTGGGAAATATCCAAGGAGAACCAATGGCAGCTAATTGAATGCAGAGGCACGTTGTACTATATTGGGAAAAACTTTCACTGCAAAAAGTTGGTGGATTTTTTTTGTGTCATTTTTTTGTTTGTTTGGTTTTTTTTGTTTTTAAAAATTATATCTACAGGTAAACTTTCTTTACAAAAGACAGCATATAGGTGGGGAAAGAAGAAAAGTTCTCAGTGACCAAGTGTTCATGCAGCATGACTTAGACTTTGTGCTGTCATAAAAAGAAAATATGAACCTTTGGATAAGACTTATGATCAAGAGGAGCTATAAGCATCAGCCAGGGCAGACCCAAGTGGGCTCAACTGCTATTGATGCACTTCTTACATCCTTCTGTGGGTATTGCAAATGAGGCAGATTTTATTTGATGCCTTTAAGTCCTTAGATTGAAAGTGTACTGTTCTAGAGAAGAGCAGATGAAGGGTGAAATACACAAAGCTTTTATTTTAAAAAATCCCACTGGAACTGACAGATGGTGGTGTAAAAGAAGAAATTACCAATTTGCTACTCTGTTGTTGAAGGTCCACTCCAACAACCTGAAGTTACAGGGAGTCAGGTTTTCTTTTCAACTATGCAAATTGCCCTTTAATCACAATATTATACAGTAATAAACTGTTCCACTTTAACTGGCTTTGGCATAGATAAAATCAAACATATTTTATCAGAAGTACCCTTCAGACAACAGTTTAGAATAATTTTGCATGAAATTCTGATGCTTTTTTTGATTGGGAAACATTTTAGTCTGTAGTTTCATGACACTGTCTTCTAAACAGTTTGTCCTCAACACAACATATGAATTCTGTGTGCCATGTTTCATTAGCAAATTAATAAGGACATGAAAAAAAACTGCATCAACATATCACAAAAATGCAAGAGCACTGAATACTTAATTACAGCTCAAGCAGTTCCAAAAGGCTCAGTAACCAAAATGGTTGAAGAGCCAGTTTCTAGCTCTGGCTGACACTAAATCACACCTAATTTTCTTGAATCTGTTGCTATCAGTAGCGGGGAAATCAGAGGTAGATGAAATGAGCAATCCATTGCTGGCTGTGACGTACGGGAGAGTGTCTGATTCAGAGCAGACAGTAATGTTTTATCTGGCAGATGCAGTTCGTGAAGTCACGTGCCTTGAGGTGTAGCATGAGTGAGTGTGTGGTTGGCCTTCTCTTGACATTAGAAACAGACTTGCTCAAGCTGGCCAAGTCATTTGCAAAGCTGCTCAACAGGCTGTTCATATGTTTGCAAGGCAAGGTCTGATCATGACAGAGCAAAGAGCACTTTCTCCTCACAGTTTCCTTGGGGGTGTCTGTTCCACAGCAGTTTCCTTTCAAGGACAGGACTGCTAGCATGGAACTTGCACGTTGTATCTCATATGTGCCTCAAAGCATGCGCTGGATAGGAGGGATTACTACCACACATGAGGAGGAAGATGCTGTGCAGGACTCGTTCCAGGTTGCAGATGATGGATTTTCCAGTGGGTGTTGTTCAACGTCCTCATATGGACTGAGAAGATCAAATCCCACCACACTACAGACTCAGATGCGTGACTGAGTCTGTGGTTTAGTGAGTTACTGCCTTTAGCAGATCGGTGGTGCGAAATATCTACAGCAAATATGAAGTAAAATATATTGGTTGAAACTTCTTTCCTTGATACTGTGATCTACTCCTTCTTTTATCCTTAGTAGGTGAAATGGGTAATTATTATTACTGAGGAACTTTAATTTTGGATCCCACAAAGGTATTGACAGGAATTTTCAAGGGGCCTGCTGTACCCCAGGAGTCACAATGGCTGCAGTCTCCTCCTGGGTCCCACTGGAAGGAGCTTGTCAAGGAAACTCAGAGGAATGCAGGAGTCTTTGCTTTCACCATAAATAACCTCAGAGCAAAGGAGGAGGTGTCATTCCTGAATATATGGAAGGGAATGAGACCTTCTCTAGAATTTCCCTAAGAGCTTTTTTTTTAAGGGAGAGGATAGAGGATGGAGGGTGAATAAGTCTTATTCTTCCACTGTAACACTGCAAATGGGAGAGGTGTGCTCATATAGGAGGAACTTGCCTCTTTTGGGAAAGGGGATGTCTAGAAGGGGCCTACTTGGAGTTGGAATGCGAGGGAGGAGGTTTCAAGTCTTTGTGCTTGGGTGGAGGAAGCTAAATAGCAGTGCTTGAGCGTGTGTATTCCCATGCTGACAAAATCAGGCAGATGTTGGAGGGGGCGACAAGCTGTGCCCTGTGTGCATAGGACATTTCTGTCTTGGCTTAGGTGGATTTTGGATGTTTGGAGACTCAGCTAGAGGGAGTGGTCCCACCTCCCCCAGGCCCAGCAGCAGTGAGAACAGTGGGTTTTCCGGGACACACTGCCTCTCCCCTGCTCTGTGGCAGGAACTGTTTCAGCTCTGTTCTTTCACTCTGAGTAACAGCCCTTCTGGAGTCTGAGGGGGGTGAGTAGGGGCTGCCAAAGGAGCCTCTATTCTCTAGTCCTTTGTCTTTTTGCTCTTCGAGCATTTTTTTTGCAGCATTCCCTCCATTGCCTCAGAAGCTTTCAAGTCTTGAAAACAATTCTGTCATTTTTCTAACTTTAAGAAGCTGGGTCTTGATTACCTTATTTTATGGCTTCCCTGTGGATCCTAAATGTTCTTCCTGTAAAAACTAGTGAGGTTAGTTTTTGAGCCTGTAAAGAAATGTTATAGAGTATTTTTATATAAGCCAGATTAATGGTTTTAGAAGACTATGCATTTGTCATAAGGCAGCGTTTTGGCAGCAAACTGAGCTTCAGTGAGCAGTTGTTTTCAATCTTGTCACGCGTCTTCGAAGAGCTAACCTGAATTTTCTCCTAAACGTGGAGTTTTACAAAATCATGACTCAATCCTGTAGTAAAAAACACCCCCCTACATTTTAGAAGTATGTATTCTGATAGAGAGAGAAAAGGATTTTTAAAATTCCTGCTCCATACTTCTTTTGTCTGTCCTCCTAAACTGCGGTTTTGCTTGGTGGAGCTAAACTAATCACAGAAAGAAATTTATGCATTACAAATGAAGATCCTGAAATTTAAAGTCAAACAGAAACTGTAAAAGCTAGAAGATAAATTTTTATATGGTATTTCTGGGGGGGGTCACATACTGGAGTTTCTTTTTTATTGAAATAAATCAAATTCGAATGTCAGCACTTGATAACAATTACAACAGGATTCAAACACAGCTTTTTAATCCTGTGTAAGCTACAAGCAGAGAAACTGTTCCAGTTCTAAAAAAGCAATAACAAACCCCTGTAAATTCTTTTATCAGTCATTCTGTTTCAGAGTAGAAGGGTAATAAACCACCCAAAGTGGATGGCTGAAGCTTGTCCCTTGGGAGCTCCTGAGGACAGCAATCTGCTGGCTCACACTTAAGTGCGGGTGGAGCAGGAATTTTTCCCTTTAATGACACTAGTTCTGTGGGAGCTCAGCTGGACCTTGAATGACAAGACTTTCTTAAAAATGACTCTGATGTAATGTGGCCAATTCAGACAACTCAAGGTTGTTCCCTTTGGCATATTCTCCGTTCTTTTGTTTATCTCTAGAATGAAGCCTAACACTAGCCCATTATGGTTCTTTTCTCAGTGGATCATCTCATTTGAAACTTAAGGGAGGAAAAAACCTGAGTGCAGAAAGATCAAGTCTGGAGGGGGAAACAGTGGTGTTCTTATGGGGGACAATTAAAAACTAATGCATGGGGCTATTGTTCTTCAGGAAAAGAGCATAAAACAGACTGGGAAATCTGTCAGAGAAAATTTCTATTTCAACAGCCAGCTCTGGGACTGTGCTAGTGATCACGTACACCAGAAAGGTGATGTGTTTCATGCTGAGCTTCCAGGTGTTTGCTTTTATAATGCAACATCCTGAAAGATGAGCAGGCTAGAACAGTGTTCACATTCTGGTGTGTTACGTTCCCCCCCCGCCTTCCTGTTCAGCACGTTTTGCCTGCTTGGATTCAAGCATCTCTAAAGCATTGGTGCCCTTTGCTCTGAGGATTCCTGGCACCCAGTACAGGGAGGAGGTCTCTGGCACTGCTGAGCTGGAAGCTGAAGGGCTGTACTGAACTGGAGTTGGGGCTCTTCTAGAGGAGTTTTTCTGGCTGCTAGGAGCCTCTGGGTTCACCTGAAGGGCTGCAGAAACACATTAATATTATCACTTCAAGGCAGAACATGGTTAGCTGCAAAGGACATGACACCTTAGTGGTGACCCTGGACTGTGAAAGCCCCTCCAGGGTGCCATGGCAGAGGCCAGGACTGAGGCAGAGAAGTTGTGACAGCCTCCCTGTGGTTACATTTAGGGACCTGAGAGGGAATCTGAAGTTTTCTATTTCAGCTGCCAGGATAGGCTTTGGACGACTGGAAGGGGAAAAGAGCTGCTTTGCTTTCCCCACACGAAAAGCTCCCAGCAAGACAGAATGTGTCAGGAGGTTGTTCCTAGAGAACACAAGGATTAGAGAGTCCTTCTCATCCCAGTCTCCTTGAGGTGCCCAGCAGCAAGAACCAGAGGGTTTCTGTGCTCCCTGTGTTGCTGTCAGTACTTGCCTGCTTCCCTTCCCCTCTACCATGAGGTTGAGGCCCATCACATCATCATTCCACATGTGATCTTCTGGATGTCAGAACAGGAACAGCCAGAGCAGCAGGATCAGTCTTTCGCCCCCGAAGCATCCAGAACTAGACTTCAAGAATAATATATGTTACAGGGTACCTTGCCATGGGGAAAATTTGTTCTTTGTTTCCTTTCAGCTAAATTAGAGTTTTTAAATCCTAAAATCCACGTATTTATGTGTCTTCTAAAATCCCTTAAAAGAAATTTGGCTCTTGCAGACATGTTTTAGGTGTGAACGTGACTGCATTTTGCTTAACAGGTGTGTGTTTCTTTGTCTGTAGGATGGTCCTTTGCTACAGGGACTCTGAAAGCTACGGGGTCACATAGTGACTGTGTATTAACTAAGGCTTTCGAGGTTTGCTGAGATTAAAGCCTCAACAGTGTTCAGTGTGTTGGTCAAGGTGCTGATCTCCATGTGTCCCACCTTGTTTTGTACTACCTGTCAAATGAGAAACCAGGATTTTGCAATAATTATAACTGTTATTCAGGGAATTGGTTAGAAATTAAAGGTCATCTAGAAAACCAAACCCAAAAGAATCCAGCCTCAAAAAGAGAAGGCAGTGATGAAAGCATGTAGCACTAGGAAGCTGAGAAAAAACCAAAGCAAAGCCTTCATATTCTCCACAGAAACTTGATACGGGGCTTACAATGTATTTGGTGACTTCACTGGATCTTAACTGCCTGTTTCCAGCACTGAAAACAAATGCAAATCCCTCTGGGAGCAAGTAACCATCAAAGGCTCCATTCCTTTCATTCCCTTTCCTGTCATTTCTCTTTCAAACCCCAGTGCTTGCTTTGTAGAGTTTATTATTAGCAGCTGGGCTCAAGACTGGGGAGAGTGTCACAGGAGAAGAACGATAGATATTTTATTCTTTAGGTAAAGCAATGTCTCTTTCTTGGCATCAAGCATCTTGGAGTGACTTTATTGTGGTGTAGCCAGGTGTGGGGGTGAAATGGAACTGGTAATCTTTAAAAATCGCTGCGGACAACCCATTGAGCTTCCAGGGTATTCTATATTCATCTTTGGGGCTGTCCAGCATCCTACAAAGCTCTGTGACCAGTTTACAGAAACCAGTCAATACAGATGTTTGTGGTATCTACTGTGGATTGTTGGCATTCAGATAAGAGAAGAGGAAAACAACCCATTTCCTTCTGACACCAAATACACAGGAGACACAGCACAGCAGGAACCACCTCTCTTGTGTATGTTATTTTACAAGGGATTTACAAGGCTTGGTAGCTCTCAACCATAAGAATCCTAAAATAAAATTTACTTCTGAGTTGGACCCAACTTTTTCCTGGTTGAAGACAGGCACTGAAGAAGTGTGGAGCAGCTGCCCCATTACTCTGTGGTGTGTTTGTCAGGGGTCAGCAGAGATAATAAGAGTAGATGCTCTTTTCTCTGCATTGAGCTGTGCTGAGGGGGAAAAAAACCAACAACCAAACAAAAAACTCCTCTATGTCAAACCAGAACTGCTATATACTGGTTATATGGCTTGAGAGCAGTGCTGCTCTGTCTGGCTATGTCTTTTCTGGAGAGCTCAGGGGAAGAAGAGAGGTGATGTCAGTCTCCTCTTATGCTGGGATCAGTGTGCAAGTGTCTGATATTTCTAAACACAAGTTCAGAAATGTTCCTGTGCCACTATTTTTGGGAATCACATAATCCTCCTCTACTAGAGAGCAGTAAAGCAAGGGTAATATTGAGATGGTTAGAATGGCACATATTCTTTCATTATATAGGTCAGGTGGAATAAGTCTCTAATAAGTCCCTGTAAATTATTAACTCTTTTCCTAGCCAGAAAAGCAATGTAGTGTTTTCTTTACAACTTTCTGACAGATATTAAAGCATGATAAAATGAAAATGGCTTCACACTATAAGTCACTGGGACTTCTCTCCGGAGAACAGAATGGAGCAACAGGGGTTTAATGTTGAGTATTATCACTGTTGCTGTCTCTGAGGAGAGAAGTCCTTGTAGATTTAAGAGAATGGGTTTTGTGTGGCAATCTTTGGAGAGCTGCACTGCCTGTATTTAAAGTCTCTAGAGGTCCAAATCCCTCAAGACTGCATGGAGGACAGTCCATGACCATCACATAGTCCATTACTATCAGATGAGTATCAATGTGATCCAATCTCTCAGCAAAGTCAGCAGTAAGAAGAGGAAGGAGTGTAATGACAACAATCATTGAAAGGCTAGATCCAGAGCCCATCAGACATAATGAGCTTTGAACTAATTTCTACCCAGACGTCTTTTCTCAAGATTACAATTGCAGATGAAAATAACATGCAAGTGTTTGTGTTTCTCTCTCTCTCTTCCCCACAGTACTTCCCTCTGCCCAAAAATCAAGCTCACAGGCTAGAGTTTCGTGAGATTTTGGCCACCATGGTCCATCCTAAACAACATAGGTTTGCACAAGTGATTTCAAATACAGCTTCCAGCCGCAAGAAAAGGTTTTTGGATAGCTCCAGTCCTAGTTTTGTGTGTGTGGCTCACTAAGGTCTATGTCCTGTGGGAACTGCAGGAATGAACAGAGTGCAGACCAGCCTTGGGTGTCTAATATAGAGCTGGTATCTGACAATATGACTGGTAGAGAAAGGAGGTCAAATGTGGCATTCATTACCTCATTCACAGCCTGATAAATCAGTCTCTGTCTTTATTCTCAAGAGTTTGGCTTTTGCCACCCACAGTCCCCATGACTCCATCATCATCATAATGAATAATTCAATAAATATATTGAAACACCAGATATTATTGCCTATTTAAAACTTACTACTTTATGGCTTGTGGGGTTCTCAGGACCTGCTGAATGTCAGTTCTGTGTGGGTTTTATAGGTTTTATAAAGGGCACAGGGAAGAAAGCAGGTGGTGTTTGTTGGTATAGCAAACAAACAATTCATTGAAACTGGCATAATTGACAGACTGGAAAAATATAATTACAACAGTGGGTAAGAAAGGAGAAGAGATCAGCAAGTCCTTGAGGGTTAGAAGCAGCAGAAAGGCAGTGAAAGAAGAGGAGCCATTTTTATCATTCAAGGGTAGAGAGATTGAGGGACACTGAGGAATGAATAAATGGCTGGAGCATCTATTGTTTGCACAGATTTGAGCAAAAGCAAAGAAATGTCAGGAAGTCCGGGAGGTGAACAGGGACAGGAGGGCAGGGTTTACATTTTAGCTGGAGTGAATAACTAGTCAAAATGAGATTATCAGGCTGTGGCTGAGGGGAAATGGCAACAGTTAGGGAGAGATGAGAGAGACAAGAAGGAAAGGAGATCTGAAGCAAAGAAGTATTAAAGTTCACCTTGCCCTCACCGAAAGCAGTTTTGCTCTTCTCTACTCTGCAAAACAAATCGTGAAAATAGAATGTCTGCCTCAGACCCACGGCACGGCCAGGGGACAGTGACACTGCATGCCCTCAGTGCCCACAAGGCACCGGGCAGCAGACATAGTAGTGAGAAAGGACACTTCACACAGCATCGTGCAACACCTCCACCTTAGTGTGGCTTGGGACTTCTGCCCTAGTCCTGTGAAATGCTCACACTTCACGTGCTCAATTCCTTAGAGCACAGAGTTAGGCAAAAGGAATCAAGTCTCTGTTTACTTTCCTGTTAAAGATGGTTTCTAAACAGTTTCCAATATCTGGAATACTTGACATTTCAAGGGCATCACAATGTGCTGTTCCAATTTCTACAACCATATTTGTTTTCCCAGTTTCCAGTAAACACTGATGAAACCAAATGGCCTAGGTGGGTTTCTCAGTGTTACTTGTACCAAGGCATATTAACAGATTTCATTTTCCAAATCCTACCATGTATGCATTCATCAAATGTGGTGAATTCAAGTGTGGTGAATGCACCACTTTGTCATTATCCAGTGGGATATTGTAATATAAAAATGGTTTAAAACATAATTTTTACTTTGTTATTTTATTTTCATAGGCAATTTGAAAAAAAAACCCAGCCAACAAACCCAAGATAAATTAAAAAGAAAGTATTTTAAGTTGAAGAAAAATAATCCAGAACTGCTTTTATCCTAGCAAGATATGAGCAGGTATTTGCTTTTTGTGGTGGGGAAATTGGATGAAGTTATATAAAAAGAATAGAATTGTACAGACGTGTGAATTGGGTGTATAAGAAAGAGTTGAAACAGCTTTTTTTTGTGAGGGAAATCGAGTCTCACAGAGGAGTCAATGAGCACACACATAACAGTGGCACAAATCAATACAGTGTATTTCAGTTAACAAAACTTTTTGATGAGGCACGTCTCCAAAGGCTTTAACAGTAACTGAGCTGTTGTGGAATAAATGTAGATGTCGTCTCTTGAATTAACTGTCAAAGGAAAAGACACCAAGTGAAGGAATAAACAGACTGCTTTCTCATGGAGAGGCCACCAGGGGACTCTTGCTGCATCTGTGCCAGTCAACGTGTTTCTAAATGGTCTGGAAAAGAAGCTGAAATTTAATGATAATGAAGAGAGTTAATACTTATGGAAAAAGTGCTCTTAGCGCTGTGATGGAGGGGCTGACTCAAAAAGAAATTTAACAGGCCCAGTGAAAGAACAGTCTATCTACAGCTATCAAACACAACCAGAGAAATGCATCTTCCAAACCAGAATGCCTCCCAAGTCTCCACTGGAAACTGAAATGGTATAGCAAGGAAAGATGTCCCTATGGCTGTCCTTTATGCTCCCTCCCTAGGTTTCTGCTAGCCATCATGCTTACAGGATGCTGACTGGAGTGACTCTTGTTCTGATGAGATACAGGTGCTGCTACAGTCCTCATCATCTCACCCACTTTCCTCCTCCACACAACTCCCTCCTCTGGAAGTTAAAACAAAACCAGTGGAGTTAAAGCAGATTGCATCAGTGAAAAAGAGGGTAAAACACTTCTTTGTCCTCTTTAATTTCTGGGACATGCAGATGCTGTGCCAGGCAGCCTTAGTTAGGCAACATCTAAAGTGTAATCGTATTAATAGAATCACTTTCTTAGGCATGTGAAAATGGAGATGATGTATCATTTACAAGTGAATGAAGACTCAACACTGGTAACTGCTGGACTGCATAATATGGACACAAAATGCTTCCATAATAATGAGTCCAGGAAATTATTGCACAGCTGTAACACAAGTGTGGAGGAGATTAGTAGAGATTTTCAATAGATTTTTAGGTTCTCCCTTTTTAAAAATACCTTTCATCCTCAATGCAGCCTGATTGCATACAGTAGCTGTCATGAAGGCAAGAAGCAACTACAGCAAAGTCTTGTAAAGAAAATTCTAGCATATTTGGATCTGCTGACAATGTAGCTCCAAGATGCAAAGAACTTCCAGTATCCAAATCACAGGAAGAAGGACAGGATCATGATTTTGCAACCTTAACCAGGGGAGGAAGTCTTTTGAAGAAAATTATTCCTCTCCACCCTGAGCATGTATTACAATCTTTTCCCCATCGAGTCCAAGAGTCTCCTGGATTTATCAGTTAGAGTTTGATTATAAATAGACAGAAGGACTGTGGAGGCATTTGTCCAGCAGTCATGGCTGCTGCTGTGTTTCTTTTCCCATCCATCAGAGAGGCTGACAGAGTACAACAAATGTCTCAGGACACTATTACCAGATGACTGGGACAAGGAGATTGGTAACAGGTATGGCGGCTAGATCTGCCCTTATCTGGAAAATTTAATTCCTTACTTACCAAGAAAGTCAAGAAAGTTAATCCTCAAGACAGATAGCCCTTTCTGTCTGCCCTACAAATTAATAGAATTCTGGTCAAGCCTGAAGCAGTAGGTTCTTCCAGCTCTGGGACTGATTCTTAGCTTGACTGATTCCAAAAGCAGGAGACATGACAACAGGAGGCATATTGGCTTCCATTTTATGTTCATAGGGAGAAGAAAAGCGGGTCTTACTGGGAAGAGGCCCCAGTTTCAATATGCATTGTGACCAGTTCCTTTAAGCTATTAACACAACACATCTTTGGTGGTAAAATCTAGACCAACTTGGTCACGTCCTCAATTATCTTAATTAGAACCAAATAGAGGATTTACCCTGGCTATGCAGGTTTACTCTGGTGGAAAAATCAGCCCCATGTTTTTTGCTTGGCTTTGGACTTATAACATGTTAGATTTATTGGCTCATTTGCTACAGTAAATGAGAGTCTCTGGACTGAGCCACAGTCGATAGCAGAGTGGTGAATGGACTGGCTGAGTGGGACAGGAATAAAGGGAGAACGTTTGTGAAAGACAGAACCCAGTCCTCATTGCTGTCCTAGTCCATCATTATTGCTTTCCACATTCAGTGAAGATGATCTGCTTTGGGACTTGAAACAAGCAAGCCCTTTTTTGTTTTTTGAGTGGAAAGCTTTGTCATGAAAAGGATTTGACAGGCCATAGAATGCACTGCAGATCTTTGTTGAAGTGAACTATCTTCACTGTCACTAGAATGGAAAGGGATTTTCAGTCCTAATTTCTATGCTAAGAATTGAAGGATTGGGTATGCAATGGCTGGTACACATGGTTTTACAGGGCGTGACAGTGTTTGGTTTTGCAGTTACCTGCTGGCCTTGTATTGAGATCTCGAGACATGAGCTGGGAATCACGAGTATTTGAGAAACTTGTGCCAGGGAGTGTAGGTTCTTGGAGTTAAGGATTTTTAAAAAAATCATACTTATGATCTTAGTGATAAATACAGACAGATGAGACATCATGACTTTGTGTGTGACAATAATATGAAGCTGGTGAATGTGATGATCATGTGTAACAAACGAGAAAAATATTGTTCTCTGATTTAATTTCTGAGTCAGAATTTTTAAATTTTTCTTGGAAGATCGCTAAAACATGGACACTTCAGTAAGAAGGAAATCTGCCTAACTTACCAAAATTCAGAGAGTACATTTCACAGAAGACTTCAGAACACCTGGAGATAGGCAGCTGAGAATGAATGCAAGTTGAGTGACAGAATGTGTTCCCTATTTTATTACTTTATCATTTATATAATAGGGCCTTAAACTTATGGTAACTAGCAACAGTTATTATTATGAATAATAGAGTGAATTTGTAGCAGACTCCTCCTAGTTTGCAGTATGATGACTGGTGCTCACAGAGAAGTCTCATGGGCTGGGTGCAACCTTGAAGTTGCAGGAGAAGAGGGTATAGAGAAATACTTTCCACCACTGACTGCCCAGACTTCCCCTCCCTGCTTTGACTGCTGGACCACAAAGCTCCTGTTTGCGTGACAGCTTTCCCTGAGGCAGCAGTTTTCATTGCACAGACTTATGTCCTGAGTGTGTTATAATGAATTAACATCACTCCGCTGCATGTGGGCATTACCATTGACCTGTTCTATTCACATATCACCCAGGGAGAATCATTTCCTGTAGTCCTAGACCCAAACAAAACCAGTATCTGACATGAGTACCCTTTTAAGTATAAAGCAACTGGTACCATAAAGTGATTTATACAGTGTCCTGGCATTTACAGTTGTTAAAATGAACTGCTTTGGGGTATACGATAAAACTCTATCAAAACTGGCTTTACATGTCTGTTTACAGTCATAAAGAGAAATGTATGAGAACATAGCCTCCTCAGTTCTCCCCAAAAGGCACAGAAGGACAGCTTGTTCAGTACAACACTTGATGTTAGCGGTGGGATTTGTTTCTGGATTATCAGCTTGTAATTACAGGAGTTATTAATGCCGAGAAGGAATTTTGAGCTCAATCCGTAATCCATTATCAACTGTAATGGACAAAAGTGCACTCAACGGAAGAGAGAGTACAAGCTGTTAATGTGCCAATTACTCTGCTGGTATGAAAAGGTGAGACAGAAGTCTGTGGAACAACACCGGTTTGTGGGAGCTGGAGACCTGGTGTCGCACTGACTGGGGCAATTAGACTTCTTGGGACAGCAATCCATTTTATGAGCTTTCTTCTGTTGTGAATCCTCGTTTCTCTTTCTAGAGGTGGCTAGTGGAAAGCATCCTTGGTCAGCATGTGGGATTCACAGCATTTCCCGTGTTCCCTGGAACAGCAGAGTGATTGTTCATTGCCCTGAGTACACGCGAGGCAGTTGTGTGAGAAGCTGCCCACTTCAGTGCTTTTGGGGAGGCTAAATTTTGCATCTTCAGAAACTGAAATACCCTTAAAATATAATTTCCTTTCATCTTGAAACAATGTTCAGAGAATCAGTCTTCTGTCGACTCCAGAGCTTTGCATCAGAGCCAGTGATGGCATTTTTTGTGTCGATGTGGATGTTCAGTGCACTCTTCTGAACTATCCAGCTGTGGCTCAGCTTCCTGTGACCAGGGATCAGCCTAAGTGATCCAGGTAGCTCTCTGGGGTCTGCAAGGCAAGCTAATTGCACTAATCACTATTACTATTTTTGCTGGCTCCTTGTTTACAGGCTTTGGACAACAGCTGGTACCAGCTAATTGCTGCTGGACACGTGACGGAGCCTGAGAAGTCTCAAGGCAGAGTGGATGGAAAGCAGCATAAGTCAGTGGCTGTTGATAAAGAGGCAACTATCAGCAAAGCATGGGGAAAAAACCTGGGGGAAGCCGGGCACCCATCCCTTCCCTGACACCAAGGAAGCCTAATCAATTGATGAGAAGGATCACTAGTTTGCTAATTGCAATTACTTGAATAAATGCCAAGCAAGATGACTTTCCTGACAATTGGGAGACTACATCACGGAGCCCATCCATCTCAGAGGCAGTTAATTAGCTTTATTGCCTGCACCCTCACATTCAAGGAGGACATGAGATAGCAAGACTTGT
Source organism: Laterallus jamaicensis coturniculus (assembly GCA_022605575.1). Lineage (NCBI taxonomy): Eukaryota > Metazoa > Chordata > Aves > Gruiformes > Rallidae > Laterallus > Laterallus jamaicensis. The sequence goes on from JAKCOX010000006.1 coordinate 30,448,180, forward strand.
CCTGTCTTTATTTCATCATGATTTTGGCAGTGATTCACTTATCATTATCTATCTGTTGTTGCATAATCACCTGTTGGGGATGAACATTAGATATTCCTTCACTGTGTGGGAATCCAACACCTTGTTCTCTTCCATTGTAGTCCCAAGAACTAAACTGACTCACCTTTTCCCACAGATCATGTGTGGAAGGAAAACACCATTGGCTAATGCTGGTGTTCAATCAAAATGTGTGCATGAGTTTGTCTTGAGGATTTTACAGGGGAGGCAGTGCCATGGACATGATTTATCATCTTTCAATGATAAACTGAGCTCAGCTTATTCAAAATATTACTAAGAAAAATGTTTTAGATGACCAGGAAATTGAGTAAATTGCTTTTCCTGTGATTTTTCTATTCCCTCCCTCCTTCTCCTCCTTCATATTTTGCAATACTTCTCTTGCCTTGTACACTTACAAAGCCTTTGTATTTCCTCAAACCTCAGAACAACTAAATTGCACTACTGGTTTTTCAAAGCTAGTTAAAATTTTTGAAATTACAAATTGTGCAAAGAAAACAGTAATTCTCTTTCAGCCATACATTCTACTCCTTTTTTAGCTGGGGGTATGACAGGGAAAGAAAAAAGTCTAAATACGGAAATGTCCATTGCAACCACAGTTGGATGATTAGTAATGATTTTTAAAGAAAAGAGTTGTTAACTCATTTCTAAAAAGCCATATATCAAATACAACTTTCATCTTGCTGTAATCTGCACTCAACCCAACAATTCTTATTGTTTTTCCTTTGGGGGAATGAAACAGTGGATATAACCTTACAGAAAACATAAGAATAAACTACTCCTGTAAAGTATCAAGGTACCAGCCTGACCATATGAACCCAGAAGGAGCAAAGCCCAAGAGGCAGAAGCCCAAGCCTGTCTCATGGCTTCCTGTTAACACAGTTTCTTGTTAACAGGGTTCTTGTTTAATACTCACACATGTCTCCTGGAGAAGTTGTGGAGTCCCATCTTTGAAGATATTCAAGGTCTGACTGGACACTGTTCTGGGTAATGTGCTGATCCTGCTCTGAGCAGGTACCTGCCAGTCTCGGCCGTTCGGTGAGCCCATTGTGGAGCAGAGGCAGCATTTCCCAAGGAGGAGCATCACAGATGTAAGGACAGTCAGACCTCGCTGCCATGAGACATACCTCATGCTCTCTCAGATGCTGTCCTCAGGAACGTAGTGGCCTGAGCAGAGAGCTGCACAACTTCCCTGAGCAAGGAGGAAGTGGCATTTATGCAGAAGAGCAGGGAGCTGGGTCTACATTTCTGGGAGACCAGACCATCAGGGTTCTCTCCTTCTGGCTGGCTCTGGCTACTTTGCATGGACCGTCATCATCCTCTCAGACTGGAGCATAATAATTTACAGACTGTGCTTGCTGCCAAGCCTCCACTGCCCTGAAAGGCTGTTTGTCCCCAGCAGTACTGAAGAGAAATCACTCTACTACAAGTACATTAAGCACATGAACAGCTCTGACAAGAGGCAGAGTAATAATTTGTTTGGTAAGCTCACTTATGCTTTATTGAATTCATTTATTGGCTGTCCAACAGCTCCATCAGGTGCTTTTGCAGCAGCCAGACACAGAGACGTGACCTCAAGTCTGGAGACAAGTCAGAAGGTCCTCCCCACTTCTTTATGATAGCAGTAAAATGAAAATCTCCTCAAGCAAGCAGAGGTGTCCTGCCACAGTGACATGAACTATGTGCAGCACAGACTAAGCATTAGCATGATTTCAGCAGCAAGAGCTTAGTGAGGACATGCCAAGCTTTGGCAGGTTAATGTGCTCTGAACATGTCTGAAGTGCTTAATGGCTTGATGTGGTTTTGGCTGAGGTAGAGTTAATTTTCTTTCTAGTTGCTGCTATAGTACTGTGGTTTGGATTTATTATGAGAATATTATTGAAAACACACAGTTTTTTTACTTGTTTCTGTGTAGTTGCAGTGTGTATACTAAGTCAAGGACTTTTCAGCTTCTCTTGCTCAACTAGGTGCACAAGAAGGTGGAAAAACTTCTCAGGTCAGGACAGCTGTCCCAGCCTGGCCAAAGGGATATTCCCTGCCATATAGAAATGGGGAAGCAAACTGGGAGGCAGGATCACTGCTTGGAAGGAGGCAGGGATTGTGGGTTGAGCAATATGGTGAGCAATTGCATTTGCGCATCATGCTGTTACTGTTCTTATTATTTTATTATTTTCCTTTGATATCCTATTAAACTGTCTTTATCTCAACCCATGAGGTTGTTTTTTTCCATTCTCCTCCCCATCTCATTGGGGGGAGGAACGAACTAGTGGCTTCCTGATGCTCAGCTACTGGATGGGGTTAAACCACAACTGCCAATGGCAGGAAATACAGTTTTAATCAAATTTGAGCATTTTCCTCTCTCCAGGTGTAAAAGCTTCATGAATGCAACAACATGTAATCTCTCACATTCATTTTTTTTTCATGCAGGTTGAATGCTAATTATGGCATTCAACAACAAACTGAGACAGATTGCAAATTCACCAGTGAAATACTGAAGAGGAGGACATTTTGTTTTAATGACTCTGCAAAGTGGGAGAAAGGGGTTATCAGAATTCTAGTTTTCTACACGGGAGCTCGAGAGAAGCTTCACACTTGGCCACATGCGTACAAAGCAATTACAGTAAATAAGCCATAATTAAGAGAAATGTTAATCTATTTTTTTGAGAGATAAGGGAGAGGTTAGCTGGCTTCTACTGGCTTAGCACTGCATTGCAACCTACAGGCTAAAATGCATTGTACAGAATATATGGGATGGGAATAGCTGATGAATATCACAAAACAGAGATGCTGAGAGCTTTGCTGCACTGTTGGATAATGTTTGGGTATTTGCTAGTGACAGCTGGTAGGCCTTCTCATCCATATCTGTGTGCCCTGGATGGAGGATTGCTTGATGACATGCACTTACTGTCACTGTCAACTGTGTAATTTTGTAGCCTTCTTACAGCTCTGAGGGCCATGTGTTTAATCACTTGTGCATAGATTTTATGAGGCAGGTGCTTAAGAGAGAAGATAAAACAAATAAATTACAATCAATCCCAGTTACTCTTAATCCCAGCAATGGCACAGTCTGTGATCACTTAGCAGTTCCCAAATGCTCTGGATCTTGTATTCCATGTTAGACACATGTGGTGTTAACAGGTAATATGCAGAGCCCATGAAAATGAACATACCAACACGAACCCATGTATAGCCTAATTCCCTCCACAGTGGGTGCCAGTGGGAAGATACAATGTGTGTTGAATATCAGAAAATTAATTTTCAGCTGTAATATCCTTCAGACCTCAACACTTTCTTTTGCCTGTGTACAGACAGGTGATACCAGGTTCCTTGGTGTCTTGACTCCTTGAGAGCCCTTTCTGTGGCATGACTACAGCAATACATATCTGGGCTCTAGGTTCTACTCCTCCTTTGGGCCATGGAAGCAAAACCCATGTCCTTACTATTCCATGGCATGTGGACCCTGTCCCTGTGCAGGTGGTATATTTCAATAATTTTCTTCTGAAGGCAAATCAATACAATGGGAGATCTGCTCCACTGCATATGCTTTTGCTGCTTCATGCACGAAGATGCCCATTACTGTCCTCTCTGCAGAAACCTGAGATAAAACAATTCCAGCTTTTAGCAGCTGAGGCTAGAGCCTTAGTTTACAGCTATCAAACATTATTTCTTTCAGACCTATGATTTTTGCCTCCCTGTTTCTCATTGCATCTTCCTCTGCCCCCAAAGGAATTTGATCTTATTTGTTGAAATATCTTCTTTCTGGATTGCCTCCAAACATCAACTGTAAGCCTGATTAATTATCAAGGAGATCATCACAATTCATAATAAGTCGTGTGCTAATTACATGTACCCTATGAGTATTTTCCTCTCATTTATCTTGTGAGTGCTCATTTTGCAGATTAATAATGAACACGACAACTGCAAGTGAAACTAGTACTATGGACTGTCAAATAAAGGCATGGGGGGATTGGGCTCTTAATTAAAACTGCCGTTTGCTTGGCATTACAAATGCTACTACCCATCTTGCTTCCAGGAAAGGCTATTTATTAAAAATGTATTATTCCCAGGAGACAGATAAAAGATGCTAAGGCACTCTGGTAACACCAAAAGAATCACTTAGTATTGAAAACTATTTCATACCCACACTGAATTAAAGAGTCCATGAAAAATACTGGCCTGTTAGACCTGAAGAGCAATACTCCCTTTCTTATGCAGGGAAGTACAAATACACTTTTCTCCTTTGAGCTGTAATCAAAAAAACTCAAGCCTGTGGCTTTTTTTCCCTCTGATTCTCTTGCTAAAACTGTCAGTAGGCCTCACAAATAATTTTTGTAGTCAAGAATTAGAACAAGGTTGGCTGTGAGTAGTAATCAGTCAGAAGAAACTGTTCTGGTCACTGCTAGCTTGATGGACTCTGTGAGAATCCGCAGTTTGGAAGTGAAAAAAGGGTTACTTATATTTCTAAAAAAGCACCTTATTCTTTCTCACAATCTAAAATCCAGTATTTGTGGTTTTAGGGCAAGAAAAGATGTGAGTAGAATTGCATGCTTAAAATCTCTGGATTTTAAGTTACAAACCAGCACTACAGCAGCCAGTACTTCAGAGAAAGTAAGTCCTTTCTTTTGGGCATAATAATTCAGTGAGATGTTTATTGTTTATTTTAGGGTGGAGTTCTTTTGGTTGGAAGTAGGTGTACCAGGGCAATTAACTTTAGGAGTGATAACTTTTATGTCAGAAAAATAGTCCCATTTCTCAATTCTATTCAAAACCTTACCACCTGCTTCATTCCTTGTAGTAGCTTAGCTAAGTTTGTGATTAATGTGTTAGCTTCCATAAGATGTCTTTTGTCCCTCTAACAAGACCCATATTAAATTACTACAGAGCTGTGTTCTGCTCACACCCGCCCCCTTCCCTGAAAGCTAACTAATCTTGGGGCTCAAATTCAAAGAGTCATTCTTAACAAAAAACATTTCTCTTGCTTACACCCCTGGCATTTGAGAAACAATAAGGATGAAGATGACCTCTTGTGGAATGGCTCTAAAAGGACTTTTTTAAAAGCTCTTTTCATACCCCAAAAGAACTAATTACAACCAATCATTATTTCATGACTCTGACTCAGGACGTAGAGGCCATCTTCTGTTAGTCAGTGTGACCTCACATGATTTACATCACAATAGCATAAAACTATAATTGCAAATAGCTTAGAAGTCAAAGACCTTGCCTCTCAATACACCAGTTTTGCCCGCCAAAGTGACTTTCTTTTGGTTAGTCAAAATATATTACTGTAATAACAAATCTGTTGCTTGCAAGGTAGTATTACCTTACTACATGAATACCAAAACACATGTATCTTCTACTATAAAAGGTAAGTTATTCGTATATCTTACCACCCTAGATGCAAATATCCTGGTTCATTAGGCCACTACCTTTCTAAACATAGATTCTTCTTTAACCAATACAACTCCAATTGCTAAATTGCCTTTCCTTTCCATAGAACACCACGTTTTCATTCATGTTACCAGCTGTTGATTTATCAGAGTGGCATAACCAAACCAGTCATTGACTACTTACATCTCCCAGTTCTGAAAAACTTAGCTACAAGCGGTTGACTATCCTCCAGACCTACCCTTGTGACAGTGCCTCTCTTTACTCTGCCAAGCAGAACTGCAGCTGGCTGACACTGTTGTTAAATGCCCTTCTTTGCCTGTTGGTGCCAATCCGAATACAGAGTACGTGGTGAGCTGACACCTGTACTTAAACCAGAACAATTCTTCTTATACAGGTCATTTGTTTTTATGACCTCGATGGCACAGTTATAGAATTCAGTTTTTCTGAGGGAGAGGCTGGTTTTTATTTGCCCATGCAAGGACTGTGCTTTGGCCTTTAAAAAGACAGTATAGTCCCTATGCCTGGCTATTTTTAAACCACAAAGGTTACACTGGTCATCTAAAAATAAGTTTCTAATGTTCACATGTAGTATACATAGAACCATCATTTGACCAAATATGGTAGCATAAAGGGTCCTTATCAGGTCTTTGGCTTCTTCTACAGTGGCAATAATGATTTTTCAACTACACAGCAAAACCATAAACAGATCCCGTACTTCCTGTTTGCAAAACACCATGAGAAGGAATTAATGGTTTTGTGGAGAGTCTGGACTGAGGATACACTCAGACTTCTACCAACAGTGATCATACAATAATGGCTTTTGCTTCCCTGAAAGGATCTGGTTAATTGTAGCCCCTGTACAGCAAGGGAGCCCAGTATTTTCAAAGGAAAGTAGTATTGGAATGTAGACAAAAAGTTCAGATCCTCAGAAATATCCACGAAAGATGTCTCTTTTAAATAAGCATAATCAAGACGTCTTGTTATCAAGCTCTGACATTAGAATTTTTTTCTCTAGACAGGCACAAATTTTAGTCCATCTGATTCCCAGCAGTTTTCTGTTTCTTTTTCCTCATTGATTCTAGCTCTGAGGAGAGACCCAGAAGACCTTAATTGTTCAGAACAAAGCAACCCCATACAGAGCAGACACTGATTTTGACTTTCTCAAAAACACCAGCATGCCAAACTGGCTAAGAGAAAATGCCATAGGTCAGCTAATATTCAGACAGCTGGACTATGGCTTTGGCAAAATGCTTTCATTTTCATTAACTGGGCATTTCTTTGACAAAAACAGAATAGAGAAGGTTTTCAAGGGACAAATCCTTATGAAACCTGTATCTGTTACAGCTTAAAAGAACACCATGAGCAGAAGAACTTCTTACTGATTTGTGTTTCACAAATGGCCACCTTGGTGGACTTATTTTTTATTGAGGCGTGAACAGGTGGTTGAAGCCCCTCTTTCTCACCTTCTGTTCTTCTCACAAATTTAGGAGGAACTTTGTATCACCAACTGCGTTTCTTCAAGCCAGTCAACACTGACTGCATTGTTCCGGAGCACTGGGGAAACAGTCCGATTGGCACACACAAAGCACATCACTATATCAAAAAGCTTTCAATCACAAAGCCTGTAACACAGGCATTTACCAATACAGGATGTTCTGATATTTTCCTTACACAGATGTATATCTAAATTAACATGCTCCAATCCCATGCTACTATTCCATAGTAGGAAGCCTCAGGTTAAGTGTGTTGCACATAACATAATTAAAATACAATTAGGAGGAATTTTGGTTATTTAATGTTTTAAGGATTAAAGACTTCTATGCAACTATTTGGTTTTTCAACGTAGTCAGGGCCTACTTATTTGATGAACTGAAATATCTAAGTCCTTGTTTTGAAAACCTCTCAAGAAATATTTCTGTTTGACAGACTGTGGATGGTAATAGGATATTTTTAGTGTAATGTTTGAGTGCATTGCAAGTCTGCTTGCATTCCTCCAGAAGAAAATGAGTCATTACCCACAGAATAGGTACTCAAGAAATGTAACTTGCTTTTCTGCTCATGCAATACTATAAAGCAAACCAGAGTTTTCTGAGATGTATTCTTTACTAAAGTTCATTCTTTGTTGGACTAAATATTTTAATATTTTTGTCACTCCTGTACCTAGTGGACATTGTTCAGACTCATTACAGACATTAATATGACATTAATACTTTCATTACAGACATTAAAACAGTCCACCTTTATAATAAACATTAAGCACAGATTTCAGGGAAACATCTGCACCCCATAAAACTTTGAAGTCCTGATTGTGTTTCACAGGTTTTACACACCTTATAAAGCTTTTCTTTAACTCCTCCTTCACCATTTTCCTGTCTCCTATATTTAAGTTAGCACCTCCTGTACTGCCTGTTTAGGTCACTAACGTTTCTCTTTTGTTTCAGTGTTTGCCCAGCGCCTACAATAATAGAGTCCAATCATCACAATTGTGTCCTACTGTAATATAAACAATAAACACATCTTTGTTGTTTCTTCCTACAACCTGAGGATGGGGCTGATATTTCCTTAAATATTCAGTGTCTCACTTGAAAAGCCTTAAGGGTATTGCCATCTGGCTCTCAGGGAAAGGGTCCCGCCTGTGTGACACTGGAAGGCACAGCTTCCCACAAAACAGAAGACAAGAAGTTCCCTATTTTCAGCTCAGCGTGTGATTTTTTCAACAACATTTCAGGACTCTTTACAACAGCAGTTTGCATAAGTGAAGATGGACTTACACAATTGTAAGAATGGGTTTTGAACTTCAGGCTAGGATGGGTGAGCTAGTGTTACAAAGCAGCTCCTAAGAGAAAACTTCTATAGTGGGAACTTCGTTATGTTTATTGGAATTTAAATACATATTTTTCTAATTTCATGGCAGATATAGCTGTCATGCACAACATCATCTGTTGATAAAACAAAGCCTTGTTGTATTTTCACACAGTTCAAAACTAAGTGATTTAGTTTTCATGGAATTCAAAACAATGATGGCCCCTATTGTTCTTGCTTATGTTATCACATGAACCCTGTTGTGATTATATAGGTTATCTTTTGTGTTCACTAAAAGAAAAGTAGCACACACATAAATTGTTGTATGCAGACTGTGTTAGTCAGCTGAGCTAAAGGGGCAAAAAAAGTGATCAGAAAATCACCTGTTAGGGAAGCTAGGGAAAAATTGCTTTATTCAAAGTACTCATACTCAACCCTGGATCATAAAGCCCATGGGGAACATAGAATTCATGGAAAGCGTGGGAGAAAGGTCCACTCAGAGGTTGCTGACAGTGATCTGTTGTGGTGATTGATAATCCTTGCAGACATAGATATTGGAGGAGTGTAGCCAGCAGGTCAAAGGAGGTGATCCTCCCCCTCTACTCTGCCCTGGTCAGGCCCCACCTGGAGTATTGTGTCCAGTTCTGGGCTCCATGGTTTAAAAAGGACAGGGGTCTCCTGGAGAGAGTCCAAAGAAGGGCTACAAAGATGATTAGGGGTCTGGAGCATCTCCCCTATGAGGATAGGCTGAGAAGGTTGGGACTCTTCATCCTGGAGAAGACTAAGGGGGCACCTAATTAAAGTCTATAATTATCTGAAGCAGGGGATGCAGGGGGAATCAGCCAGCCCCTTTTCAGTGGTCTGTGGGGACAGGACAAGGGCAATGGCTGTAAGTTGGAGCATAGGAAGTTCCGTACCAACATGCGCAAGAACTTTTTCCCAGTGAGGTTGAGGGAGCCCTGGGACAGGCTGCCCAGGGAGGTCTCCTTCCCTGGAGATATTCAAGACCCGTCTGGATGCCTATCTGAGTGATATGTCCTAGGGAGCCTGCTTTGGCAGGGGGGTTGGACCTGATGATCTCTTGAGGTCCCTTCCAACCCCTACAATTCTATGATTTTAACGTCCAGAGAAGCCCTTCTGTCACCCTGCCTGTTTTCTCTAGGAATGTCCTCCAGTGTTTCCTGTAACTTGCGTTTGAAAAGTTTTCCAAAGATACTCTATATGTAAGGACATAAAGAAGTGGATCATCTTGTATGTGGCCTTTATTGGTCACGAGAAACATAGGAGTTTGTATTTTAGAAGTTTGCAAGTGTCCCAAAAGTAGAGTTTATACAGAATAATATATTTTATGAGGTTTATGGCATTCACTGCTTTCTATTCTAAGTCTTGAGATCTTTTCAGAGAAGGGGTGAGAAAGGAAAAGAGCTTTGTGGTGATGAAGCCTAGAACATGGTTGTGGGGTGGTTTTTTTTCTCATTACTGACTGTGAATACTTCCAAAACATGGAAAGAAAGCTAGTGAATTTTGTAAAATGGTGAAAGGAAACCTGAGGTATGGGAAGGCCTTCCCTGCTTAGACTGCAATGTCATTTTCTTCAGGCAAAAGAGATACTAAAAATCTAGGGCCAATGAATTGACCTTCATTTTGCTACAGTGATGTGCTCGTCACAGCCATTAATTTGACAATGTTCTCGTTCCTGCTTCTGATTGAAGGTTTAAGTTGGAACAGTGATATAGTTTTGACAGTTAAAAATACAGACCATCTCAAACACAGGAAGAAAAGCTTCTACATTTCATTTAACAGCTTTTGGAGGCAGAAGTGTTGCAAAGAGACTGCAAATGCTGATAGAAGCATGTGCACTAAGTTTCTAGGCTCCATTTTAAATTCAGCTCCTAGCCTACCATTACTTGGCATCATCTTTGAGCAGCAGGAATCTGAGAGAAGGAAAAGAATGCGAATGAGCCCATTAGCCCAGATCTCACAGATCTTATGCTTTTGGGACTTCAGAAATTGACAGCATATGTTGGTAAAAAGCGTGAGAGATCAGCCAGGACAATAAGTTACTGTTAGGAAACAGCTTGCTTATCTGGCTTTAATTTGCTGCAACTGGGTTGACCTTATGTGGCTACACGTATACATAAAAATCTTTTTAATGCCACATGCAATTCCAACCAGACATCTGTGCCATCCTACACCCCTTGAATGGCATGCAGTGTTCCCGAGCAATGGGACAGCTATTTCCCCTTTCAGAGTCACAGCAGCACAAAATGCATTCTAGTCTCATCTTATTTAGTTGGTGGAACTGCTTAGGTCACTTGCCAACTAGAAGTTGGTTGGCAGGCACACACCAGCTTCTAGCACCTCGAACACAACCTTCTACTGTTCATCAGAGTAAGCTATTACATAAGGGAAGTCAATCCATATATCAGCATGGATTGGCTGTGGACATTGTTCAGTCAGTGCTGCCAGCACTCATTACATACCATCCATGCAAGGTTCACAGGTCATCACCAGCAAATGGAGCAACACCTCAGAGAGGTCACAGCACAGGACACAGTGGATTACGTGTTCTGAGTGACATCACTCACTGACCACCTTGTAGAGGTAAAAGGAAGCAGACTCCTACCTTGTAATACATGTATGCCACACACAGATGACCCAATGTCCTCAGCTGTGAGCTCCATAACCAAGTCTTTGTCTGGACAAGAAGCACCAAACTCTTAGAGAGCTAAGAACTGGAGAGGCTTGGAATAGCTGTTCCATTGCTGCCCCATTGCTCCAAGAGGTTACAGAGGTTGGCTGTGCATCTTGGTCTCAAGGAGCCTATGATCTCAGCTTCAGCAGTACTTGCTGCTTTATTTCACCCTGCCAACAGAGATTTAAGTTAGCCAGCATTTCACATGCCACCACAGCTCTGCTGCCAGTTTTAGACCCATGCAATACAAGCATTTGGCTTTTGCATTTGGCCACCTCTGTTTCATATTTGTCCTGGTTCTCCTAAACAACAGCCATGGGATTTCTGTTATATTTCCAGAGGGAAACTCCAGTATAACCAAAATACAACTCAAGTTCCTGTGAATTTCTTATGGTACTTAGCATATCATCAATCAACATAAGCCAGTGATTTAACTGAAGATCTTATACAGCAAAATATGTTTGAACATGTTTCTAAAAGGTTACCCTTTTTCCTGAGGGTTTTTGGGGGGGATTTGGGGTTTTTTTAAATAGAATCCAGAGAGTCAACAGGCTGCCTATAACCATTAAAGGCATTTGATACAAACATCCCGAGCGCTATCAATAAACACATTCGTATTTGCAAGGTATGATTTATAGGTGTTATTTATGTTAAGATTATGTATTTGAAGAGTAACTGTGAGGGTGATGGAGCACTGGAACAGGCTGTTCAGAGAGGTTGTGGAGTCTCCTTCTCTGGAGACATTCAAAACCCACCTGGATGCATTCCTGTGTAATTTAGTCTAGGTGATCTTGCTCTGGCAGGGGGGTTGAATTAGATGGTCTTTCGAGGTCCCTTCCAGCTCCTAATGTTCTGTGATCACTTGTACAGTTTGTATTGAACATGTGAGATATTAAATGCTAAAAAAGCAAGCAGTTGCCAGGCAGAGGATCAATTGTATGCTTGCTCTTAATACCCTGTGAATCAGAGTGCATACATTAATGTTCAGGATTTGAAACTCTCTTAATACCCTGGCACGATTACTTGGATTAGTGGCAGGGGAGTGTATGTCTGTGCATGTGCATGTTGAAAAAATTTCCTACTCACTTCCTTCTCTCAAACACTTCAGGGGAATACTTTCTTCTCATTCTATGTCTGTCAATTGGAAAATATATACCATTATCTCTCATCTCATTACACATTCTTTTTACCAAATTACAGCTCTGGAATATCAATTGTCACTAAACAAAAAAGTCTAATTATAATTAAAGGTATTTCAAATTTGTAAACCTGTTAAATAAACTTGACAGTGTAGGGTAGGTTTTTTTCCCCCCCTTGATATCCTCTCAAAAGCTATTTTGCCAAATATTTTTAACATAATGGGAAATTAGAAAATGAACAAATGAACAATATGCAGTTAGACTGGTATCAGAAGAAATGATCAGCCAACAAAGGAATAAAAAATAAGGGAAATACACTCAGGGGAAAAAACCTGGAGCAAATGAGTTCTGAATTTCAATATATATTCTGGGAAAAGCACAATCTGCCTAGGAAGTAAGGGTATGTGTGTGTGGATACCAAGTATCAGATCTGAGTCCCAACACAAAGGAGGAAGGAAGATGATGTGGAAAGAATAGCAGAGTGGTGGGATAAAAGGCATCAGAAGTAAAGGATATGAAATGCAACAGGTTTAAGAAGGTCATTCAAGGTCTACAGATGTTTGAAAAGGTGTTTTACAGACAAATGAAAAGGACAGGCTATTGGTATCCAGAAACAGAGATACCAGGGCAAAAACCCCCACAGTGTGAGAGATGGATAAATGGACCTAAGGTGGCAGACTAATAGAAAGCACAGGAATATACTCAAGAGATGTAATGGAGAAGGAAGTAAAACCTACAGATAGAAAGGAATTTGTTTTGACACCAGAAGAAATTAGACCTGTGGGATCATGAACTCCTTGTCGGGGAAGAAGCAGAAGGTACATCCCCAGTGTCAGAGATCAGATGAAGTGGGAACAAAGATAAAACAATGTAGAAACCTAATTGTTCTTCATACTGAGATGAATGACTGCTGTACTTGCTGCGATCGACCAAGGTTGTCTATTGTAAACTGTGGCCCTAAGATGGTGGTCCTGGGTATTTTCCTGACCCAAGGAGAAGGCACAAAAAGACTATGAAGATTGGCATGGGGCTCTAGACTTTGTATTCTGAAGTTTTAATATGTCTGACCAGTGGCAGAGATTAATGGAAAAAGGACTGCTGGTAGATGGAGCCCATTGGAGTCCAAGAGAATGTGGAAGATAGACTGCTTCCACCCTGTTCCTCCAGAGGACAAGATTTTCAGGACTGCCTTTAAAACCTACAGCAAAGAAAGTGAAGACTGTAGCGGCAGAAGAATAGCAGTATGCAGAAAAATATAAAAGAAATGAAGTGCTAACATGGAGGAAAGCAGTTATCTGGAGAATACTTTTTAATGAAAGAATCTGCTGGTGGAATCGAATGAGTTAGGATAAAACAATTTAAGATTCTTATTTCAAAGACACCGGACAGCAAAATAGAAAGAACTAGACTGATTAATGTTGGAAATGAAAATAGCTACATAGGGTAGTCAGAACAAGTATGGAAAAAACAATTGTGACTTGAACGGGGTTACTAAAGGACACTCACTGTCCAAAGAGGATAGAAACAAACATGAAGTGATCCAAGAGGCTGATGTAGGAAATATTCTATATTTTCCTACAGGAAAAAGTGCAGGTTGGAAGACTTCCAGAGGTTGCTAGCCCAATCTTCTGCTCAAAGTAGAGCAAACTTCAAAGTCAGATCAGCTGGTTCAGGCTTTTTTTCAATTGAATTGTAAAAATTTTCAAGGATGGAGAATTCACCACCTGTCCTGGAGTTGCAAATGTGGACTTCTAGAGACACTCAAGGTCAGATTTGTTTACAGCTTGAAAGCTCTGATATTTTTTGACAGATAAATATTACGGGGAAACATCTCATTTTAACTGACAAACTTCTTCACTAGAAACTCAGAACAAATATTACTAGTAATATCAAAGGCGACATCAATTTCTTCATCAAATAGCAAATCAGGAGTGACAGCATTTTGGATTTAATTTCAAATAAGTTATTATACATAACTATAAGGAGGCGATGTTGGTTAAAATAATCTAGGATAGTGTGATCAAAGGTTGAAGATTAAACAGAAAAAACACCCAAGAAAATGCATCAGGAAATGCATTATGGTGGAAAGCCTTGCTGGTGTGCAAGTGGATGTTGCTGGACTGTGTACAGGGCTGTCTCAGGAGAGCCAGTGAGATAGGGACCAGTATGAAACCTAGCTTTCCAAGTTATGTAGAAGTAGAAAGCCAGGCTTCTTTTTCTGCAGTGCTTTTGATGCTTGCAAATAGCCTTTCTTTGTGTGTGTACACCATGCATATTAGATATTATTTTGTTAGCTAGCACTGCTGACAGGCTATAAAGCAATTCATTAATCTGCAAGGAGAATATCTGGTAAATTATATTTGATAGATGGTGGCATTTCCCTACAGTTTTTACAAAGTAACTCTGAAGATGACAATTTTTATCTTGTGAATGGATGATATGACTTGTTGGTCACATGAAATAATCAAAGAGAAGTTCTCATTTGCCAGAGTGATGAAGCTGGTCCCTTGTAATTTATGTGTCAGATGGATTGTGAGATTGGGGGGTAAAACTGAAAGATGACTAGGCATGCAGCAGAAAAGCAAGAACAGCAGATGTTTTCACACTTGAGAAAGAATTGGATATGTATTGTTTATTATCTGGAATTATTAACCAATGGTTCATTAAATGAACAGTCTTCTGCACTCAATATGAAAAACATCTGCACTTGAAGAACATCAGCCTTTTTCTAAAAGAAAAAAATGTTTAAAATTAACAAACTAAAGACCCTTGAAGTGGATTAAGAGATTAGAAGGTGGAACATGAGGCTGCATGACAACTCAAAGGCTATAAGACTGCTTGACAGGTGATATTCAGAAGTGGATGAACCTCTCGGAAATGGAGGACAGAGCAGCCATCTTTTTCTTCCTTTGGGATACAGGAACAGAACAGATCCTCTATGAAAGGATGTTTGGGAATCTCCCAACCAAAAGAGTAGGTATCAACTATGGGTTCAAGGACCAGCTGAACCCACCCCCCCCCCCCATAGAATGGCTGAGAAAAGTAACAGACGGCTAGGGGTGCATTGAAAAGAAACTTTAGGATTTACCATGGAGAAAAAATTTCATAAAATTTGGAGCTTAAATGTTACCTGAAAATGGGTTTGGCTCAGAGGAAAATCAGCCTCTTTTTGTTTAATTATTCTGCTGTGATCACAAAAGCAGGAACTTTTGCTTTCTTTGACAAGACAGATGACTGCATTGATATTCGTTTCAAGATTAATTTCTTCTCCTGACCCAAATTTGACTACTGCTTTGGCTGTAAAGGGATAACAGAATTTTTTTGGTGTATATTCCTGCTATAAAGGCTGTAAAACATCTGTGGATCTGGGAATAAAAAGTGTGATGTATCTTTTATTGTTAAGATTTTCTAATATAACTTAGCACTATTGAACAGTGTGCCTTAAATGTCGTTATTTTATTAAAAGTATTTTTCTGATTGGAGAATACGAAATTCTTTAAGGAAGAATAAAGAATTGAGGAGCAGAACCAAAAAGCATTTTATGGAGACAAGCTGAGAGCCAGAAAAGGGATTAAAAGAAAATTTCCCTTCATTTAAATGGTTTATTTTCACTCAGGCTAGCTCACGCACAACAGGAAGGATTAAAAGAGAAGCTCATTGTACAAAGGCTACAGAAGGACGCTCAGTTTTGTGGTATTGACAAGATTTCTTTTTAGGCTTGATAAGAAAACTGCAATGTAAAGTTCAGTAGAACTTGGGATGCAATACAGGAAACAAATGTGGCAAAACGTGTCAGCAGCAATGGACATCTACTGATGCTTTGTTTAAGCTTGGAGCACTTTTAGACCTTGCCTCAACTTCATGAGCATTTAAGAGGCTGTCAAAACCAGAGCAAAATGCAGTCTATGCATAGACTTAGTTGAAATCTTATGTTTAAAACACACACGGTCTAAGAAAGTCATTAAGACACAGCCTGAAGGGAATTCCTCTCTGTGGTATGGAAGACACCCCCATTTTAATTAATGGTCATTAAAAAGATTTTGTATTAATGGCTTACTCTTCACACCTAATTTCCTTTTTAGTATCATAAGTCATCTGTGATTTTGAGTTCTACACTTGCCTCATCTGGTTTCTAATACACTGTCCTTTGCAAGCACTTTATATAAAGAATGGATGCAGTAAGTCAGAATAAAAATCCCTTAAGGTTTTCCTAACCTCATAATAGACTATCTTGCAAGGTCTCCTTGCAAGAGAAGAGAGTGCAAATGCTTCCATGGCTTTAATAGTAATGATTTTATGATTTTTGTACTTATGGCTGACATCAAAAGCCTATGAGAGTTAGTAGATTCCAAACAGCTTCTTGGCACTAAATGAAGTACATTGAGAAAAAAACCCTACTTTGTAACAAATATGGCATGAAAAAGTACATACCTTGTCCTGATTAGATTTTTGGCTTCTTACATTATCTCATTTAAGTCCCTCCACTGATGTGTTTTCCCTTGGCTCTTTACAAGCTTGTCTCTCCCTACCCAAACTCAATTAGAGAAACTGTAAAACTTAAAAACTCTTTGTGCTTTTTTTTTTCTTACTGGAGAAGAACAGAAGATGCATTTACTGCTGTCTTTTTAGCCTATGGGTCTTCATGAAAAAGGAGACTCTTGCTAAAGAATTTCTTCACTGTAAAAAGAAGAGTCTACACTGCACTCAGGACAGTGGGACTCTGGTCTCCTGCTGGATCATCTGGACAGTGTCATAACAACAGACAACATATCCACAAACTCTTACTTCTCACCTGTAGATCAGGGTCCACATCAGACACCTGGGAAACCTGCAGAAGATGACCTTTGCAAAGGCACCACCAAGGAGTATTGATGTAACTTGAATGTTCGCATGGTTTCATGTGCACGTCTTCAAGGCCATGAAAAGGCAACAAAAAGATGTTTGTCTTGTGAGGCTGTTACAGTTTTCAGAGAGTAGAAAAAGAATATAAGCATATAACAACATGTTTTTTCTCTTCAAAAATAATCTTTTTCTGCATTGTGCTGATTTTATAGCTGGTTTTGTAGTCTGCTGCTCTGCCTATTAGCACTCCATTTTGGGATTTTATATAAAACTGACATAGCACTTCTAAGCACATCACTTGGATGACAACACAGAACCAGCTGCTTGCACTTCTGGTTTGCCTTGGAGACTGGAGAGTATAAGCTACAATTCTCACTGAGCAGAGAAGCTCTTCACAAAGACATGCATTAGGACAATCCTGCTGAGAGCTAGCTGTTTGGTCAGAGGAGAGTACAGGTCCTGTCCCTGCCTGGGCTCTGCAAGAGTCAAATCTAACAAAATGGCTTTGCAAGATCTTTGAGAGGGCACAGAATGAACATACAGATTTTTGGAGACTGTCCTATACTGATTGCAAATGCCAGTAGCGATGCAATCATCTCTCTTTGCATGTGTGAAACCTGACTGTAACAACCTCTTCATACATAGCTATCTTCTTCCTTTCTCAAGTGAGTGTTCAGTATTTCCTCATGCAACCCGAGGACATTCATTACAGGCCACAGAAAAATCCAGGTAGTGAAAGCAAGAATCCAGTTCAGATTGACCATTATCCAAATAATACACCATAGATGTTACCACATAGGGATTTTAGCCTAAATGCAGATCTAAGATGATACATTTCTAGTTCCTTTGTAGGTCGATAA
This sequence comes from Laterallus jamaicensis coturniculus, assembly GCA_022605575.1. NCBI lineage: Eukaryota > Metazoa > Chordata > Aves > Gruiformes > Rallidae > Laterallus > Laterallus jamaicensis. Next base: position 30,465,960 of record JAKCOX010000006.1, read on the forward strand.
AGCAAAATTTGACAGACAAGCAGGGGTTTTAAAGATGTTAAATTCCCACATATTTTATTGAGAACAGTGGACCAGATACAGAAAAAAAGCCCAATTAAAACTCTCCCTCACAGGGGGATTGCAGATCAATAATATTAGATGTCAGCATGTCCAAAGAGAGGAAGTGGCTATAAATGCTACAACCTTCAGTTTGCATCTTACCAGACATAGAAGGATTTTCATTTGGGAAAAAAAAACCCCCACAAAACGATATCCACACAAAAATACCTAAAGAGGAACCAAGGTTTACCAATTCTGCTACTCAGAATGGTTTGTTTGGTTAAATCTGAGCTATCCCACCATTTTTCTGGGATGATCCAGCCGTAAGCACATCTGGCAACACTTGGAGCATCCTTTACTTTTTCCTCTCTCGACAGCTCTGATGCACTCTGTTCTCACAGCAGAACACACACCATCGATGCTGTATTCTTTTCATTTTCTGTAATAAATCTGACACACCCACAGGAGAAATGGGTCTTTAGACGTGTCTTTAAAAGAATGTCTCAGCATGCACTCCTGAGGATACACAGTGTTCTTGTCTCTTTAAATGAATCAGCTATTTAGCAGCTAAATTGGGAAAGCAGCCAAAGAGTTCCCAAGAGACCTGCTGGCAGAAACGCATCATAGTCCTGTAATATAGAAATATGAACTCTATGGCATTAGAGATCCTTTATTGTAACACTTTCCAAGATGATATCAGGTAACAAAATGTAACAGCAAGCACAGAACCGTATGGGAGTCAAGGGCACAGCCAAGATCACCGCCAAGATCTCCCAAGCTGCCCTCTTTCCTTCCTGCTTGCCTGGAGGTGTTCTCAGTGCTGTATCAGCCAAGAATGAGACAACAGGTCACTGTCGAGCAGCATTTTCGTTTGGATTAAATACCTATACCAGTCATGACAGCATTCCCACCAGTACAAACCTGTGGGAACACAGGAGATAGGCGATTGGAAGCCCTAAACATGAAGATGGCCATAAACAGATCCCCCTTTGCTGCTGTTCAGACACACAGAAAGACACCAGCTAAACATCTGAGGTGACATACATGGTTCTAAAAAACCAGTGTTGAACGCTCCTTTGTTTAAACAAACTCACCATACGTCTGTGGCATGAGTAAAGTACCTTGCTGCGTACAGAAGGGTTTGTCTGGCCAAAACTCAATGCAGGTGAGGACAAAAGACCTCTCTAGCCACAAGACAGGATTTCTGTAAAACTGAGCCCTGGAAAATAACCTTTGTGATTTTTGCCCTGAGGAAAGTATCAAATCTGTGGAAAAACTGAAACACCTGAACCCTGGTCACAGCCCAGGACCAGCTTTCCTAGTTTTTAATGTCTGTTTGGCAAAAACGGCCTCACGTACAGCTTCTGGGAGTTTATTCTTACAAGAACAGGTTGAGAAGGTGTCACTAACTGTGAAAATAAGTGGCTGCCACAACTAGGGATAAAATAGCTGCTTTGAGGTTTCACAAAAGTAGTGTTTTCTGTTGAGATTCAGCAGGAGAGTAACAACCAGTGCTCTGACTCTTGTATGTAAAAGTCAAAAATCCACCTGACAGAAAAATAACAACTGTACTATGAGTTTCTGTAATTGCCAGATGTTATGAATCTTGTGCAGCCTCAGGGTTACTTGTCAGGTTACTTGACAACACGTGATTTGATATTCCAAAGAGAAGAATAACCTGACAAAATGATTTGCTAAAGAAACATTACTAGAAGCATCCAACTGTTCCCATTTCTCTCATGCGATGCCTCCGTGGTACCCAAGGGTATGAACTGGAAGTACAAGCATGCCACCAGATAGAAAGATCATTTTGATAACACGCAGCCCATTGCACATATAATATTTAATTCCTGTGTCACTCCAGGAATCCACATCTGTTTATCACCTAAATAATAAACCAAATGCTGTGCAGGAGATCAGTTGCACATGCAAGCGTTTAAGTCTGTAAATATTTTCCACCGAAAAGCATAATTTATGAGAAAAAAGACTTTTAATTTATTCAAACAAAAATTATTCTCTGACAATATGATGATAGGGGGCAGCTTGGTGAAGCTATTGACCTTGTGGCCCATCGATAAATCTACTTTTCCTCTTGATTTTTAGAAATATTTTGGGCTTTGCATGGACAAGGTGGTTTCAGCACCTTCAGGGGGTGGAGTGGCAAGGGCAGTGACTGCACGCTGAAGAGGGTTATCTGCTCAGCACTGGGGCAGCCATCAGCAGTGCATTACTGTAGAGTCATGGCCAAGTATAACAAACCTGCCAGAGAGAAGGAAGCTTCTCCTTCTGCTACAAGCCATATGGTAAGTGGGTTCATGCAAATAAACAAATAAAAACAGTTTCTCTCCCACTCTGGCTCCCTACACACCAAAAAATTTTCTGAAACAGCAAGGATCAGGCTTCCTAAAAATACAAAAGCTGGGTTTATTTTCTGTAGCTTATGAGGAAAAGCACTCTAATTTAACCTGTAAAGCACAATCAGAGCTTGAAACATTCCTTGCTTTTGCTAAAAACTTGCTCTCCAGTGCTTTATCTCAATGGCAGGTTAAAAAAGTCTCAGAAAGGCTGTTGGTCCCAAATACTGCTTATCATCAGCCTCACAGATGGAGTGTCTGAAGAAGTTGCAGACAAGATCTAACAACAGATGGGAAGAACCACAACTTTCCTTCCTGCTACAGGTTGAGAACAAGATGTCTCTGACCTGAGACAGGATGACCTGCTTGCAGTAGGACCTGTGAGGCAACTGTTTTTGCAAGTGATGAGTAATTATGAAATTTAACTCCATCATTTCAATGTGAATTTTGAGCTCCCGCAGCTCCTTCTGAGATAATGTTTTTAGTCAAGCAGCTGGACATTTAAATATCCAGGCTTTTAATCTATGGACATTAATTACTGACTACAGCTTTACTAGGAATGCAGAGCCAGATCCCATGAATGTATGGTACAGGGAGCTAACATATGGGCTGATTACTTTCTTTAAGAACAGAGGCAGAGATCCACCCCTAAATAAGTGCTGTTTGTGGTGTGTATTTAAACTTCATCTGGGAACAACATACAAACAGAATATTTCACGTGACTGTAAAGCCTTACTCAATTTTGGACAACTTATTGCTGACCTACACTGGTTTTGACTAAATTTACCAGTACAATTCAGTGGTATAGAATGCATACTTCAAGAATCAGGACAACCCCTTTTTAGTACAGTCTCATAACACAAAACCTAGATTTTTGTACCCCTTTCAGGGGTAACATAAAACAAGAGCAATGCTTTGTGGGTCTGTGACTTAGTTTGAGGTTAAGGATGGTTTTAATCTGAAAAGCATTCACAGTTAGTTATTTGCAGATAAAATAGAAAAAAATATAATAAAAATACAATAGCCTCTTCTAGCCAGAAGCAAATTATATCAGTGAGCTCAGTTTTATAAATGAGTATTAGTCCCCATTATTTTCTACAAGATATCAGAGGTTATGATGCTTTTGGCATGTGCAGAAAGCATTGAAGCTCATTGCCAGTGGAACAATTACCCCACGTTTCTGGCATTTTGGTTTTAGCTATTTTCAATATCTATATTATATTAAATGCAATTCTGTTTCACAAGATTTCTTTTCATTGCTATGCTCTCTTAAAAGAAAATCTTGACACAAAATGCCACCCAGGACTTAGCTCTGTCTTGCAAATTGGTGGTAAGGGCTAAAGCTATGTGTGTCAATATACAGTACCCTGGCCATCCTGTCCTAGTATCCTTAATTACTTTCTGTAGGTTATCAGACTGAGATCTTGCTCTGGCCACTTCATCCAATATTTCCTCGAAAATAGGATAAGGTGGGGTGTTTTTTTTTGAGAATTAAATTGGCCTGTACAATGTTCTAGTTCTGAACTTGGCTTTGCCAAATGCTTGAGAGAGATTGAGTCCACAGGCCCCAAATACTGATCCACTTACAGGCAATCTGCAAACCATAAATTTATAATTCAAAACAGAAGGTGGTTTCTCAGATGTTGTTTTTTTTCTTCTGGTCCCTTTTTGGCATTTGCAAGGAGTGCCTTGTTTCAGCTAACAAACAAGTAATGTTTCCACATTGCTGTGGGAAACCCTGAACCTCCATCTGGTTTAGAGCATACTAAGCTCTTTTATTCAGGGTGAGGGACATTAGACCATGGGTTCCCTGTGACAGGGAGACACCTGCAGTCAATTTTCTTTTATGCTTCTTATAAGAGATAGCCATGGGCTGTCTTCACATAGTTGCACTCTAAATTTACCCATTGACTCCTTAAAGTCTTCCTGTTTCTGGGTCTTCTCCTCTACTGGAAACCACAAGTTGTTTTCAGGTTGTCAAAAACCTTAGTTTCTCCTTTGCTTCCAAAGGGAAGCACACACTTTGTTGGAAAGATGTGTTCCCATAGATTTTCTTTCCCTTTTACAGATTACTACATATTAATACACATTTACAACTATTATGAAAGCATTTGCACATAAGAGCAGGAAGCTTGTTACCCAACACAATCCCTGTATCAGTTTTCCCTTTGAAATTGGCTACAGAAGAAGAAAACAAAATCTAAAAATTAAACTCTTTGGTGCATCCAGCCAACCCTTTCCCCCTTAGCTTTCCATGACCTTGGACCACAGCATTAGCTTCTCATATTGAGCAAAGCTTTGCAGCAACAGTCTGGGAAAAGAAATGATCTTAGTTAAGATCATGATACCATATGCCTAAAGAGTATCCACATGTTTATGAAAAGGGAACTTCAAGTACCGAAAACACAACTCTCACATCACACTTTTGCAAATCTTCCACTTTTGTTTGTTAAAAACATCTCCACAGACTTTCCCATAACTGAATGTTCATAGCTGTATCACCTCCAGCTGTGATGTCATCGGATGTCCCAAGCAGAGCAAGGTCAGGCTGAGCTGGTTCACATATGTAGAGCTTCCTAGAAAGGCCATGGTGTGAGAGGGCTGTGATACCAGTAATATTGGATACTAAAATCTCAGACGACAGCAACCCTTGTTTAACATTTACCCACAGAAAAAGGGAAAATAGGTCCTTTGACAATGAAGCTCAGCCACAGAGAGTAAACTTCTAGCTGGTCACATCAACAATTTTTTGCAAATCATAGACACAAATCAAACATGTAAAAGTTGTCTGTGTTGGCAACAAGAGCACTTTGCCTTATGCACATGGTGATGGAAGAAGTACCTTGGATTAGCAAAGAGCATCTGCAAATGGAGTGTGTAATTTAAGATGCATTTTGACACAAGCTTTCAATGACGGTTTAGAGCTTCATTGGGGAGTCAATGTAAGATGCACAGTGATGCTACTGAATGCTTCTGTGAGCGCAGGAATAATATCACAGTCGTTCATGTATTATACTTTCATCATTGTGGAAATTGCAGAATTTCTCATGGTGAGGAATTATTTGAGCCACAAGAAGTCAATTCCGGGTGTTATGCCTGAGGTCCGACCTTATAGGCATTTTCATGAGGGTTGACTTTGTTTACCTGCCTGGTGTCCTAACATGTTTATTGAAATCATAATACCACCTCCCCACCCCTCCAATGCTTCCCTTTGAGTCTCTAGAGTTAAAAAACAGCTACCTTCGATTTGGATTGTTGCCAGAGAAGGGGGTTTCAGGGAAAAGTTCCCTCTTATTTGGCTCTAGGAGGGATTGAATGAATTTAATATATTTTGAAAAGCTGCTAGTGACCCAAAACAGGAATCTGCACCATCTCAGTTGACAGTGAGACAACTGAGGCTCTGCTCATTGAGTGTGAAACCAGGCTGGTTCCCCCTTCTTCGCCACAATAAACAGCCTTTTGGTAGCATGCACACACTCTCACAACCCTACTATAGAAGCTTGGATATTTCCTTACTACCCTGGTAAGAGGTCCTTTGCTTTGTCAGCACAGAGGGTTTTCATACATAATGTCTCATCTACATTTCTTTCATGTTCAGTCACTATGCTGAATTCTACATCTCCTCTTTTATACCCATGAACAGCAGTTTAATGTTCTTTTTCCTGCTTCAGTTTCCAATCCTCACAAAAAAACCCACATAACTTAAATTCACAGGATTTTATCTTTAGGCCTGATGCAAGCAGATTCCATCTTCTGCGCACACACATCATATCTGCCTCCCAGAGTCACACAAGATCAAAAGGATAAGGAACCCTGGAATTTGAGGACAATATCATTCAGATTTACCTCAGCAGGTTACATTTTTTAGATTACTGAAGCTAAGATTTGGGATCCACACCACTCTGATCTAGTCAAGCAACTTGAGAATCCACATTTGCTGCATATCCCACAGCTCCCACTGGAGCTCATTCTGAGTGCTCTTGCGCCACTTAGAAGAATGCACTTTTTAGGCTGTTTTCATGAGTGTAAATATTGAAGCGCTGGACAGAACCTGATGGAGGCTGCCATACATACATTTCCATGCATCACATCTCCCTAGGAGCTAAAAAGTTGTTGAAGAAGCCAAAGACTTTAGTAAGTCTGGAGCATTCAGAGGGATGTGATTTTCTATCCTCCGTTTGGGAGGACAACGACAAACAGCAAGGAAACCTCAGGCAACTTAATTATTTACTTGCCTCAGCTGAATTCAAGGACTAAGCCTTAGGCGGTCAACCTTGAAAACCATTAGCTAAAATCTTTGAACACTGGGAACCTGACAAAACAGTAACCATGCCAAGCACAGCAGGCAAGGACAAGTGTGAAAGTTTTGTAGAAAGAAGTATAATGGAAAGAGACAAAGAGAAACTGAAGGGAAGCATTTATTTTGGTACGGTAGGATGTGAACTGCGGAAGTTTCAGGACTGACTTCTTGAGGGACTGGTTGCTACCCTGACTGAGAGGCAAGGATGGTAACCTTGTTAGCAACATTAGTCTTATCTGCTGCAACATGGGAAACAACTTCAAGATAAATGAGTGAAATAAACCACAATGAGATTTAAATAAAAATCCAGAATATTGTCTCAGAGTCTGGATTTCTCTCTCAAAAGGCCAGAAGATGTGATAAAGCTAGCAGTGCTTTTTGCCAGTACATGAAGACATAAGGATAAGAACAGATGATATACAGACAAAAGAATTCTTTGCACACTCTCAGGAGTTTAAATGCAAATAGATTAAATGGCTTAGAGAGTCACCAGTCAAAGTGTTAAGTGTGGCCTGCAGCTAGCCTTAGCAATGCATAACAATAGCACCTACGGGATGGAGGGGAAGGGGGGCGGAGGGACAGGAGAAATCCAATCATATATTTCAATTTAGAAGAACTTGTAGCAAACAGCCTCCATCCAAGCACGTTAATTTTTCAGTAGCCTTAGATTGTCTTCCAGGCGTTGATCAGGACATTAGGGAGATTAAATGCTAACTCCAAGAAAAAACTGCTCTCAATTGCACATTATTAAATTATACACATGCAACCACTTACACAAACTAACCACCCTCCTGTTCACACTGTGTCTTCCAAAAGCCACAGGAAATAAATCAACTCCCTTATCTTTACAATAGATGCCGCCTATATGCTCGGTGATACATTGAGTCTGCACACAACCTGGTTTCATGTACAGGACTGTACTTAAACCATCAGGGCCCATCGCCTGCTCCTGTCTCTGCTCTGTGACCACACAGATTCCTTACTCACCATATTTCACTTCTTAGAAGAACACTGACTAATATGTAGATTTTATTAATCTGTACACATGACACTGACCAGAGATTATTAAAAAGCGATTAGCTTGTGGTTTTTGGTTTGGTGGTTGGTTGTTTTTTTTTATCTCAAGACAAAGTGAATCATAAACAAGGGAAGCTTAGCACACGTTCAATCTGCAGGACACAGTGCTCTCAGTTTTGTGTGCCCCTGGAAAAATAAGTGTCCTCCTGGCTCTGTCGCTTTTTGTGCTCACAGTAAAATAATCAGCCCACTTCTTGGTGAATAATGGTCTTTTATCAAAGAGAACTTCATGTAGAGCCTTGGATATATTGAGAGCATTGCTAGTGTTGTAGCAGCAGCAGCAATCACAACTGTTCTAGGTCCTGGGTGGGAAGGTATAAAGGCAGGGGAAGAGAAAACTACTTGTTAGAGAAACAGTTGCCTCTGACTGTGAAAGAGTTTTTGTACCCAAAACCCCTCCAGATGAACGCAAAGGATGTGGAAGTCAGATGGGGGCGGGGTGTGTGTGTATGCATAGTACTATGGTCTCATTCCTGGGGTCTGGGCAGGAAAGAACATTGGTGTAAATGAGTATAAAATCAATCCCACTGGTGTGAAGGCTGTTCTGCAACACAGTAAGAAACTTGTGATTTGGAGGTCAAAAAGCCCAGCCCAGAACAGCCTTTTTCCTGGCCTGTACAGGCTGGAGGTAAGATATGGGCCCTTTAGCAGCTAAGTGCTACCTGCCTGCTCTCACAGCTTCTCAAGATTTGAGAGGATTGACTGCTTTTTAGGGCTACATTAGAAATAAATCTCTCTGTGACCTGCTTGTCACTGCCAGAGTGACACAACAAGAGTCATTCACAGATAGATCACCTCTAGCACAACAAAAATCACATGGCTACTGCAGAATTTGTGATGGCAGATGACAGCAGATGTCCCGATGACTCTAACCAGCTAAAGATATAAATGTTTGATGTATCCTTACGTGCTTGAGCAGCTGTCAGTACCTCTCTAAGGCAGAGAGTCTGAGAGAACTAAATCAAAGCAGGACTCAAGCCAAATCCTTAGGAAGGTATCTGTATGCAAAAGCAGAACACACTGCTCCCATACACCTAAACTACACCGACAGTTTTGCTGTATGGAGGCTGGGCACCTCAGATAGAGTTACAATCATGAGATTTGCAGCCAGAGGAACTATCTAGGTTTGTGGCTACTGTCATTAGAGGCATCTGACAACTTCTTTGAACTTCCTGGCTGAAGGCAGGCAGGAGCTTTGAGAGAGGCACAGTTACCAAAGAAATATCAAATACAAGTACATGCTCACTACCTCTTTTAGATGTAAGAAAAAAACCTCCAAACATATTAATTCATTGTTGAAAATAAAACAGCCAGGAGTCAGACCTGATACACATTACCTTTGTGAGGTATCCAGAATACTGTTTGCTCTTGAACGGCAGCAAGAAATCCCGAGACAGTATCAATTGCATCACTTCTGCTTTTGAAACTTCTTTCCTTTTCTTGCCCTTGAGCTTCTTGCTCCCAAAAAGAGAAAGACTTGACACAAAAAGAATACACTTTCTAAAAGACAGTTATTATTATTTCAGAAACTAGTCTTGCCTACATGCAAATCATTGCAAAAAAGACAGAAAAATAATACCTCCTGCCACATTCCTATTCTCAGCCACTTCTCTAGCACCCCCATTGCCTTACTCTTTATATAAATCAGCTGTTCCTTTATTAGATTCAGCTGTAAAGATTCACAGGTGTCCTCACTCATCTTCCCTCTGCATCTGTCAACACCCTCCATTTAAGCTCTTTGGCTGCAAGTTTAGTGTGTTTCCTATTATTGTTTGCAAATGCAGTTTAAGGAAATATTATTGCAAGAGTCTTCTAAAACCCCACACTACTTCTTTAGTTAAAGAAATCTGTTAGTAGCAAAATTTTCAAGGGAGGATCCTGAGCTGCCTCTTCAGTGAAGATCAGAGACTTTTGAACATCCAACTGAAAATTATATAGTCGGAGTTCGGCTGTGAATTTCAGTGTGCATGCTATTGTCTCCTGTAGGAGAAAGTATCTAGTAATAAGAGTCTTAGATAAGTGTATAATTGAATTTCTGTTATAATTAAAAAATAATAATAATTTCCTGTAGTTTAAGAATTGAACTGTGGTGCTATTTTTTTTTTTTTTTTGCTGTGATTTCTGTACTGACAAAGGCAATATTGTCATTTGCATAACAAAATGACTAGGAAGATTTTACATCTATTGAACACTGCTTTAAAATCCTAAAATGTGGAGTAGGCCCATGGAAACATGTGTTTAGGGAAATAAATTGCTCTTTCAGAAGTAGACATTTGATGTTCTGTTGTCTCTGGAGCACACGCAGGAGCTTAAGCTATGTATGAGCTGAGCTTTATTCTCTGTTAAAGTGACATTTTTCAAATGGCACTGCTCACGAGTGGTAATTCCTGAGTTCCCTAAGAGTTTGGGTATTGATTATTTTTTTACCATCTGTTGGTGAAGAGGCAGCTAAAAGGACTGTGCAACCATGGGTTATGACTCCAAAATGATTATCTCAAACACCAGTGCAAAAAGGTGGTAAACTGAGTCACAGAAAGTGCAGATTGACAGCTGAGAAAGAAACTGAACCCATCTTCTTCTGACACCCCATCACATCTTTTACTCAGGTGGAGTTTAAAAACAAGTTCCAAGACACAGCAGTGCTACCTGAAGTCTGGAAGGTCAAGCTGAGAAACAAGCAGGGTCCTGAGTGGGGAACTTTGTAGCTGATGATTTATGCTGAATGATGGAGACTTGCCATTAAGCTATAAACAGCATCTCTGTTAATAACCTAAAAGAGGAAGACCCAGGAAATGAGTCAGTGGAAGTTGACTCTCCTTTACGTAGATTCTGCCTTCTTATTATAGAGTTCTCCCTCCCCATACTCTGTCAAAGGGATCCACACACGTCTGCTATTATGGGTTAGATTAAGCAGCAGCTGGGACTGATTTTGTGGTTTTATCTTTTTTTTTTTTTTTCAATAGTGCTGAAGAATTTGCTTAGAGGAAAAGAAGAGGAGTAATTGCATTAGCATTGAAAACAAATCTCTATTAGAAAGCAGTGCTCTTTAGGGCTAACCAATTTGATAAAATTTACTTAAACCGCAAGATCAGAGTACAAAGTTGCAAATTTTAATCTCCTTTCACCCCCCTTTATTTTTCTGTGTGTTTTTACATGTACATACATATATGTGTCTATATATATATATGTACACACACAGAAGCACATTCAGCAATGTGTGTGTATGTATACAGTGACACATTTAATTTTGATGCTTTGGCAAAACTGTCAGAAAAAAATTCATCCTTGTCTGAAATGTTGCAAAGAAGCACCATTGACGACTATGCTTTCCGAAGAAATATCAATTTATAAGAGGTGAGAATAGATTTTTAATTGCAATGGTATCAGCCAACACTGCTAAGGCAATTTTGACCTAGCGAGAACCCAGTAAACATGACTTTGTTAAATTGTCCTGCTCTCTGAGATGCTCCAGCATGTACCAGATCAGGAAAGCATGTTTTCCCCTCAGACCCTCTTTCCTGTTAAAATAAAATGGTTTAACAGGAGAACTCCTAGTGCAGGCCCAGGAAACAGTTTGGGAAAGCTTCGCAGTACACACGTTATCCTGGATCCGATCCCCGACCTGGAGATGTGGCAGAAGGGGGACCACTATTTTCTTAGGTTTCTCTGTGCACAGTTGAGGACCTGCTAAAGCTGTAATATTCCTAATGAGAGTATGGACAATGTCCATGTCTCACTCTGCAGAACATCAAAAGGAGGAGAGAGGTTTAGTAACCAGCAGAGGAGACTCACAGTCCTGTCAGTACTATGATGTATAAAAGAGATCGTAAGAGCTGAGTTAGAGAAGAGGCTTTGTCTGGATACTTGGGAACTTTTGTTCCCATTCTTTGAAGTGTTTTGTACAGTCAAACTTTAGAAGTCAAGAAACTGGGGGGCAGGGAAGGCTGAATGTGAGGTCTAAAATATATATGCTGAAGATCACCAGAAGTCTTCTGGGATTTCTAGTATCTGCTTGTACTGTGGGATAAGAAAATTGTTGTGGAAAGGAAGATGCATCTCTTGAAAGTATATTTTTCTGCTGAGGATTGCATAAATTATTTTCTTTTTGCTCTGCCCTCAATGCTCCTGTTGGCTCATATTCCAGATAGACAGAGCGCAAACCCTGCCAGCCTTGAAGGATGTCAACTCTTGCATCTGGGTTTTTTAAGAGGAGCAATCACATGGAACTTCCCATCCAGGCTTGGTTTCCACAGTCTGGGCTCTTTCTGAGCTTTAAAATTTACCTTTCTTGTACTCAAAAAATTATAAAGGGTTATTTTCCTTTTCATCAGATTATCTCTTGGAAATAATGAATGCTTTTTTTCCACTGAAAATTTATATACTGGGAGCTTTCACAGTACATTTCCACTGCAAATTATTCTAATGTATACACTTTGACCAGCCTCAAAAAGGACACTAACACTTGCTGTGATAAGAAATGGTACGGAAGACTATTCATACTATCTAACATCAGATTCTAAATGAGGTACCTAAATTAAGATTTTAGTTGTAGCAGTAATAGGCTTCCATTGAGTTAATGGAGCAAGCTGGGATCTTGCAGAGAACTATTTACGAGAACTGGATGTGTGTGTGCCTCTGCTAGCTAAAGAGGGAACTTCAGGTGTCCAAAATCCTACATTCCAAACCCATGCTTCCCATGCCCCCATTGCCCACCCCCCCCCCCCTCCCCCCCCCCCTGATGCTACAGAAGTGGAGATAAATAAACAATATTATCTCTTTGGTAGCAGAGAGGAGTTGATGCTCTACCCTGAGGTTGACAACAGACTATGTCTTCTTCCCAGAAGATGATAACCCATGGGGACTTACACATATGTTATGTGTAAGGATGCTATAGATTTTTGATTCGGAATTTCATAAGTGTTTTTCATTCACCCTCATATTTCAACAGGACAGCTGACACCAGACATACCTAAGCTTCTGCAGTTTTTATTGCATAAGAGTGATGAGCTGTGCCACTGACTCATGTCTGCACAGCAGTTTGCAGCACAGCACGTGTTCCCCCTGTTCAGACTCAAACACCCTCTCTAAGTTTCAAGGAAGATGCATTCCCTTGCTGTCATCTCTGTGGTACCACATGTGCTATGATTGTCTGGTCATAGCAACACGGAAGTCTGTAATTTACCTGGAGAAAGATGCGATGCCTAAAGTGATTTCATCCTCAAGAAACTTAGTTTGGCAGGCAGCTATTAGGGGTGAAAACAACTCATAACTTTAGAGCAATCTAACAGATTGAGAACATAGGGCCTAAAAAGTCTCTTTGCTGCTTCATAGCTGAGTAATGGGAAGGAGGAACACATTCCCGATAAAATATAAATGAAGTTCTCCACCTTCAAACCCAGACGAAATCTCTCCTGAGAGTCAAAAGGATGAATTGCCTCACTGCTCAGCCTTGGTGCAGCACTGGATATCCTGGATCTAAGCCAGGCCAGAATGTATACTGAAAATCTCCTCAGAAAGACCAATCTGAGTTATTTCCCTTCTGGCATCAAGAAACTCAGAATGGCCACACTGGCTGGTTTCCAGCACACAGAGTGCCTGTAAATCCCTTTGAAGTTGCAGATAGATACTGGTACTTCTCCCATAAGATGGAGACAAAATTAAAGTTGCCATGGGTTTATTAGAGACTCTATTTTATGTGACATACAATGACCTACTTTGCCTTCATTCCAAAATAAAGATTTCCTTCCACCTGTTAACCCTCTTGTGATAATTTTTTAGATCATTTTTAGGCAGACTCTCCTCCTACCAAAGGCTGATGTATTCAACCTTATTAGAAAGAACATTGCACGAAGCACAAGGAAATACAATGGTTGCATGGGAGTGAAGAGCAGCAGCTGTGTCAGCACGGTGCTCACTGTAATTACACTCCCAGGTTACTTTATTGTGTACTGCTGGGGCGTGCGGGTGAGTTATTGTTTCAGCGGCGCTGCATGAATCACCGCTGGCATACTCGTTTCACTCAGAGGAACTATGAGTAGCACTGTGATAGTGTTAATTTGTCTGTGTTAATGCAGAGTACTGATGGTTTGGTGTTTCCAATACCTCGTGTGAGGGCTACAAGTTGCTTCATGTCACTATAAGAGCAACAACTACCAAAACAGGGAGAGCTCAGTGAGTCTGCTGTCAGACTGACAGTGTATCTTTGGACTCTTTTGCCTGGTTTTGTAATTGATTTTGTTTGTGATCTGCAGTTAATTTTAACTGCTGAAATACAGCCCAGGAAAATGTCCAGTGGTCTGGAATTGAGGAGCCCTGGGTTTTTTTTATTTTAGTCTGCTACTGGTTTGCACTGCTGCTTGGAGCAGACTGGCCTACAGACACAACAGATCAGACAACCATATCCTGACTTATGTAGAGATATATAGATGCGGGTATCAGCATGCGATTTGTTATCCCATTGGCAAACATACTCTTGGCACTTCTTTCACAGCTATGAGCTTCATTAAAAACACACAGGGTATAGATGTGCTGGGAGGGACTTTCCTTGGGTGACATGCCAGTGGTGCCATGGGATGCAGTGGCCGTGCGTGGAGGCTTCTGCTGAGAAGTCACTTTGGCTTCAGGCTGCCTGGCTCCCAGCACCCATGCGTAGGGTTTGGCTGAGGGATGCAGCACACGGCTGCGTGGAAACACGTGCCTCTGGTGCTGTCCCACAGATGTGAGATGCATGGGCAAGTGTGAAGTGGGAGCGAGCAGCATGAGTCAGTCAAAGCAGAGCATTTATCAGAGCTCAGGAAAATAGCAAAAAGCTTTGGATAGTAACATATGTAAATATAGATTCTCATGCACGTCTTAAAAATGCATGTTTCTCATATTCTTATGACTAGACAGCAAATTGTTTGAGCAAGTGTTACTCTGAATATTTTTTCCTCTGTGGGGAAAAAATGAGACACAGGAAGATTAACTGATCTTGGGATCAGAAAGGAGGTTTAAGGCACAGCTCAGGAGCTGATCCTGCACTGGATTACCTCAGTCATTGTGAGACACACAGTAACTTGGAAGACATCATGCTTCATGATTAAAACCCTTTTTCTAATTGCCAGCACCTCCTATAAAGACAAATGTCATACCAAAATGTCAATATTTTAAGAAATAAAAATTGCTGAATAGGTTGCTATGATGACCAACTTTTTATGAGGCTTATTTCCCTAATTAGAAGTTATGGGGGCTTTACCAGAGCAGTCTTAAAGTGTTTATGTGGGACATTGAATAAAACAGAGGCTTATGCTAACAGTTAATGTCTCCCATTATTAGTCGTACCAAGTGGCAAAGTCTGTCCATTGTATTTTGACATCCCTGGATTTGGTCCTTATTGTGGGTGTATCCTTGTGAGTGCAAAAGACGAATAGACTATTTTCTTTTAGCTGAAGAAAGTAGCATGGCGCAAAGCTATCATAGCACCAAAGTGGGGGGGACTGTCTGGAAGAGGTAAATGCACTTGTCTTCTATAAAAGGGGAAGAGTTTAATGAGAAATCTGTGATGTGTTTAGAAGCACTTATGACCCCAGCACAGATTTATTAATAGTAGCTGAAACGCAAACCAGAAACATTGCACAAAACATCCCCAAAATGGAAAAAATAATTAAAGAAAACACCCCAAACAACAAAACCAAAAATTCCATACAAACCTTTTTGGTCCACATCAAGTTCTTTGAAGGAACTTTGCCAGAGTTGTTTCCCTGCAAATATGCTTCTCTGCATTGTTAGTTTTTTTTCCAACAGCACTAGACAAAAATGCAATGACTCTCACATCTGTGAGGCCATTATTATTTCATGTGTGGGGGTGACATTGCCACTTGATGATGCATGGTAATGATGCATAATGGGTAGTGATGCAAGTGGGCTGGCTTGTTGCTCTGTCACTGGGAGTCTCTGCAGCTGTGACTGTTGGGTAGGGAGAAGAAGAGATGCAGCTTTTATTTGAAATTTGAGTGTGATGTAGCAGTGGAATGATTTTAAGTGCAAGCAGAAGCGTAGAGGTATCATTGTGTACCTCTGGGGCTCTGAATAGCTTTGAGGGTATGAGAAGAACCATATGGGAGGGGTCTAGAAGAACTAGCTGATGATAACTGAAACCTCTGAAGTGATCCAAATAAACTGTGTAGGGTTCTGCATCTCACTTGGTGCTTCAGAACAGAGGCTGATGCTAAATATCAAAAATATTCTGTTTCTAGTCTTGTGTGTGATAAAAGAGAGACCCAAGCTTGATTTGGTAAAAGAGAGGAAAGAGGTAGGATGTTGGTTTTTTTTTTAATGGATCTCTTTATAGTGTCTCAGTGCTGCTTATAAATTCAAATGAGGGAAACAGTATATTGACTAATAAACATATTCATCTTCTCTTTATTGGGAAGATTACAGAGGCCAAAAACCTTCTCATTTGCATTTTTCTGCTGGGGTCCTAAATTTCCCTCCAGTTTTGCAGCATATATTTTTGCCAGGCTAAGTAAGCTGAGTTGCTGTAGTTTCCTCCAAAATGAGTCCTACACCTGCTACAATTAGTTTCATCTTCCTTTAACCTGTGTAAAGGAACCTGCATGCTGTCCCACATGTGACCCCACACAAGCCTTTTGCAGCAGTGCCTGTATTCACCTACCACTATTGCAAAGTCAGATGACACTGATATCTTAAAGAAGTATATACTGGTCAATATATATAGCTATCATATAAGCTGTATTATAATCACAGACCAATTTGCCTTGTTCCCTGCCACCTCCAGCTCGGCTGGTGGCTGCTGAGCAGGGGTTATTTTCTCCTTCATGAGGTCTCCAAGGCCCTAGTGGGTGATGATTCCTTTCAGAGTCATTGGCTCCTTTTTCCCCCCCTGTGTCCAGTTTTCAATGGAGAAAATCTGGCCCAGTTCTGCCCATCATACCATTACAGGCAAACAGCTTTCATTTTGGGCACTCTTTTATAGTGCTGCATGCCAGCGCTCAGTTATCCCAGATCATTTGGATGCCAATGATTTAATGGGAACACCATTACAGCTGTGTGCAGGTCCCTGGGTCCATTCTGCCACAAATACAGAGGGAGATATCTTATGCCTCCTGCATGAATTACTTCCATCCCTTAGGTCCCTCAGACAAAAGGGGCAATTTTAATTTCCAAACTCTGTTTTGCATTGCTTTTCAGCAGTTCTGTTCAAAGGTTGCAGCATCTGTTTTCTCTGTGACTCCTGCATGAATTGCCTTTATGAACATAATCTCAACCCAAACAAGATTTATTAAAAAGACAAAGAAAAGGAAATTGAAAAAAAAAAGAAAAAGTTTATTTAACATTTGACATAAATTTATTTACATTCCTCATGAGTTAAAGTGTTCAGCTCCATGATAAAAGGAAAAAGAAATATGAATAGTTCACTTTCCATTAAAATGAATCTTCTGTCTATTCAAATTCCTTGTTATCACAAACTTTCTGTCTAGAGAGATGTGAGTATCCTCCTTGTTTCTCAGCAGTTTTCTCCAGGTAAACACAGAGTAGAAGCTGAATTTATCACTTTCCCTGACAGATGGCTCATTGAGGCTGTTATCTTAACCATGATTAACAGCTGCTTTTCAAATGCTCAATTACCTGTTTCAGAGATTGCCTTGCACAAGTTGTAACATCTCAGCAGAACAAAAGGTATCCAGGCATCAGCTTATCAAATTTTTTTACATGTCCCCTTTTGAGCCAAATTTTCCTGCACTAAAATATGAATTATGGGAAGATCCCTGGACTCAGCTTAACATTTTTCCAGTTTGAGTCTTGTAGTAAGTTTTTGATTGTGTTTACAGGAGACAGGGCAGAGTTGGAAACCCTGAGCTGACTGCCTCAAACTTTCTGATATTTGAAATCTGAAATCAACCTGTGGTCTGAAGTATCTCTGCTGCCATGAAATAGCATGGCATGAAAACACAATTACTCTTTGTTGTAACAGACTTCACCTGTTCTCAGAACTCCTAAAATGCAATAAATAAAGAGAAATGACTGTAAACATCCACACAACCACAATATGTGAGTGGCATGATGATCTCAGCTGTATGGGAAGCAAACAACTGAATGTACTCTTCACCTGTTGCCTTCTAAACAGGTGTGAAGGCAGTGGACTGCTAAAATGAAGATACTTCGGTTAATGATTTTGCCTTGTCCTAGCCTGCCACCAACTAATAATGCAATTAGGAGAGGCTGTCTGACTAATAAGCAGTGTGTCATTGTGGGCTGTAGGAAGGTTTTTCTTGCCACCTCTCAGAAAACAGAGGGAGTCTTTCTGTGGGGCTGAGCTGTACAAAACTGTGTCCTCATCAAGGCTAGACAGGAGGCAAAGGCTGTGTCCTTAGCCCTGCCCTGAGAGATGCTGCCAGGCTGATGGTGATGTTCTCTTTGGCAGACTCTTTCAGAGGGCTCAGCCTTATTGACACAGAGTGGGTGACCAGACCTTGCATATGGGTTGATGGGGAACTGCATGCCAGATGCTCCTTAATGCCCATGAGGGAATGTTGCAGCCCTGCTCCCAGATTGCTGGACTCCATGCATGGGCAGAGACAGCAGCATTTGGTCCCTGTGCCTCTTACTGACAGTTCAGGTTCCTCTTGAGCTGGTCCTGGCCAGATCATTTCAGGTATTATAACATTAAATGGCAATTCCTCCCAGCCAGCATTAACCATCTCACACTTGGTGGTCTCCAAGGTACTTGTTTCCTCTTACTTCAATGAGGCACCTTGGTGGAAGATTATTCTGTACCCTTACGTGAGAATATGACACATCTCCTGCAGACAAGTCTCTCTGTTTGCCTTAGTCAACTAACCTAGACTGGAGATGGACTTTCTTGGCAACTAAGGTCAGGAGAGAGAAGAGCCACCATGGGTATTCCAAGGTCTAAATCCCTCTGTGGGATTACCAGTCTTGGATTAGCATCCCCATTTGTAAAATATTAATCATGATTTCAAATGTCTTCAGAGCTTTGGGTTGGGATAACTGTGTGTGAAAGCCTACTCTCATGCGTGGTATTTTCAAATAAATTGGGCTGAAGACCTGGGTCTTAGCTGTCTGTTTTTTTTTTTTTATAAGAACAGAGCTTCAAATGAAAGACAACAGCATTTAGTCTTGTCTGCTCTTTGCTCCCCATCATCCTCCCCCTGGTGTAACCACTGAGATTATTTCATCCTCTGCAGTGATCCCAGGGCAAGCAGAAACATGGTTGAAATGGAAGCCCTTATCTGTGCAGGACTGAAGTATCAATCTGTCAGGGCAGTCCTGCTGATCCAGAGCAAACCAATTGCTTTTCTAAATAGCTTTGAACTGGGGAGGGTTTAACGGTGAAAACAAAGCATTCCAACCATGCTTCTCCCTGTTTTCATAAAGGATGAGGGGTTCAGGCTTTTGTGTGGATCTTTTCACACAGTTTCATTACTTTTACCAAAGCAAGAGCTGGCAGCTATTTTTATGGCGAAAGCTGTACAGCTTGCACAGTAGTTTAGTTTTTCAAAGCAGTCTAGGGGATTTCAGACACATATCTTCCATTTGCTTTAATACACCCTCACTTTAATGAAAGATATGTGTCTGAATCCCCCCGGCTGCTCTGGATGTCTCAACTATAGAGTCTGATTTAAAACCCACTGAGATCAGGTCTCTCCACTGACGTCAATGGGTTTTGGACAGTCCCAATGTGAAGGAGGTTTCTTTATTGGATGTGCCTGTGTACGGCAGAATCTAAGCCAGTTCACGCTGACCCAGTCTTCACTTCAAACAGACTTTACTCATTCTCACTAATGGCCACAGCCATAGAGGAGTGAGTGGCATTTTTCAGGCTGCCAGTGATGAATGATTAAACAGCCACAATTACAGTGAAGTCTTAGTGCAATCACTACTAGAAATGGATCAGGGAAGAGGGTAAGGTTGTCTGAGACACATTCATTGTGATTACACGGGTCAAAGATGATGCCTAGAAACAGGGGAAAGATTTTGAGACTGTACCTTAGAATGTATCTGTATCTTAGAATCTGTATCTGGTAAAGACCAGAAACGTGTTTTATGCTCTCTTTACACACAGCTTAGTTTCTGAGCTACTTTCTTCATCTACTTCTGAAACATCCAAGATTAGCTTCAGCTAGAAAGAGAGGAGTAGGGGACATATATATTCCCAGTGGTACAGAGAACCTTTCAGGGACTTGTTTGCTTTCTGTTTCCATCACTTAAGGTTAAGCTGCCTGTCAGGGAAGATTCCCCCACAGATCAGACCAGCAGGGACTATTTTCACTTGGAAATAGGAAGAAAGAAAAAGACAAAAGGCCCTGGGAAACAGAGAGTGTTTGTTTTTCTTCATATGTGCAATGTGGTCCTCTCAGGTCATTGAAAGTTTTCCCTGCTGTTTCTAGGGTCATCAGAGAGTGTTTTTGTTTCTTCTGCAGGCAGGAGGATGTAGCTTTTATGTCCATGAGTAACCAAACTGAAGGTCTTACATTCTTTGTAAGCTGCTGGAGTGCATTTGGTGTGTTTGGACTATGGAGAACATAAGTTTTGAATCTTGCAGGTCTGGAGAGAGCTAGCAAAGATGCTTCTCATGTTTCAGGAGCAAAACCACTCTGTGGCTCTGACTGTGTTCAACTGAGACAGCGTTTTGTGACTGTTCAATGGTTGACTGATACGTTGGAGAGTTTAATAAATTTTAGACTAGGTTGCCACAGCACTGGACCTATACTTATCTCCAGAAGGTAGTTTAGGTTATGCTGAATTTTTTTGGCAGGCCTTTGAGAAAACCAGGAGTAGGAAAGTTAACAGCTGTGTACTGTAAGAAGCAAACAATACTTCCAAAGTTATCTTTTGGATTTAAATTTGCCTTTTTTCCAGATAAATTTTCCCATTCTGACCATCAGCCACACTCATCTAGTAGAAATAACTGTGGCTGAGAACAGGACATTATTATCAGGAGGTATCTTCAGGCTGAGGTCAGGGTCTTGTGAATTTAAACTATGCAAATATATGTTTTCTCAACTCTGGAAATGTGTTCTATCATCAGGAAATTCCAGGAAGCACTTGACAGGTCTGAGTGTTCAGTGCAGAACAAAGAATCCATATTTCTGTGAAAAGATGACAACTTTTTGAACAGTTCTTGTGTTTCCAAGCTTTCCAGAGGGACTTGCATGAAGAAACTGTACCTACTTGGGCATTCAATGTTATGTTCTTTAGCCTGTTCTACTAACAGGAATATGAGTCATTAGAATATCACAAAGTAAATTAATGAATCTGGCTGAAACTGGAGACAGATCTAAAAAAAAAAAATCTGTTCAAACAAGGAGTTCATTTCTCATCAACACAGTGTTACTCCCCTGATGGTGCACAGCAATATGTGGTCACAGAATATAAAGGAGTCTTCCATGAAGCTGGAAAAAAAAAAGGGTGCCAAACTTAGTACTGCTTGCTTCTGTCTAATTGTAATTCTAATGATTCACAGGCAGATATTTTAGAATTGTGTATATGTCTGTCCATGTACATGTACGTACACACTTATATCTATAATTATACACACCTCCCCCACACTCGTATTTAGGAATATGAATCTCACTTGCGATTGCAGAGAAACCTTCGTATTTTATGTAAAGAAGTGGTAAGCTGTCAGAGAATGATGTCATAGATTGTTATGACAGGTTAGACAGAAAATTGACATGTTATAGAGAAGCAGCAGATCCATCTGAACATAATGGGAAACTGAGAAGATTGTAGTTACACGTACAATTTGGAAGGAAGTATATAGCCATGCAAAATCCCACAGTAAGTCTTCTGGCTATGCTGCAGTATTACTCTGTAAACGTATAGGATTGTTATATACAAGTCTCATGTGCAGTCTGGATTAGCTGTCACAAGGTAAAAACTACTTCAGCTCTGTGTACTTTAATAGAGCTATCCAAATTCATGCCAGCTGATAATGTGTTGTACTAGATGTATAAAATTAGCATCAGTGTATATCTTATTTCTGAGATATTTAGGTTGTTATTTTGTAATTCAAGCTATCTTTAAAATCTCAGGGGAGACGTTAGATGCTTCTGAACTGCCTTCAGTGCAACAACAATATCTGTGTGCCTGGACAACATGATTTGGATTGTAGCTTTGACGCTACAGCATCAACGATCTTGATTCTTTCTGAAGATGCTGATTTGGATGGCTCAGAGAATTGATCTTAATCCATACCTATTTTGTCCCAAGTCTGAGAAACCTGCTGTTCGTAATCAAAGGTGTTTGTTACACTTTTTCTGTAGGTAGGTTTGATGTTTGGAACATTCTCCACACCCCTATGTACACAGCTGCCCCAGAACAGAGATGTAACTTTGGCGCGTCAGGAGATAGTGCTGCTGATTTTCCTTACATGTTTGTCCCTCAGAATTATTTTTTTTTCCCCATTTCATTTCTGTGGCTGTTTGGTCTAAACTGACACACAGAAAAGCAATAACATGGATATCAACTGTAGGGGAAAGAAAACACCCACTCATCAATGCTCCCTCATATTACTCTTGTCAGATTTAATTTCAGACTATCCGATTTTTATCCCATCTCAAATATCTCATTTCATCTGAAGTTTGTATGGTATTAGAAGAAAGATAAACCAGAATCTAACATTTATAGAAAACGTCTTGTAGCCTTTCTTTCTTATCCTTGTTTTTGTTTGTGTTAATTCCCTTCCTGTTTTCAGAGAAGCAGAGCCATTTCTCAAACAGTATTGCAGCGAGCAACTACTTGAGGACTGAGTCATGTGCCAGCATCTGTGCCAAGCCCCTGATAGGACAGGGAGTTTTGAACCATCCCATTGCTAATCAAACAATCTGGCGACATCCTGCCAACCCTGTCCTTGTCATCTGCTGCTCACTCTGCACGCACATTCGATTAGCTCGGCATCAGATTCTCCCTGCTGTGCACAAAGTTTCTCTTTCTTTGCTAACAGCCAAAGGAAGCAGGGATGGACTGATTTAAAAATCTTGGCTCATCTTATCTGGCTCATGACAAATATATCCTCAAATTAGTCTTGCAAGTCACTTTTTCCTAACTAGAAATGACTTTCTACAATAGCCTG
The DNA here is from genome assembly GCA_022605575.1 of Laterallus jamaicensis coturniculus. Taxonomy (NCBI): domain Eukaryota; kingdom Metazoa; phylum Chordata; class Aves; order Gruiformes; family Rallidae; genus Laterallus; species Laterallus jamaicensis. Next base: position 30,488,827 of record JAKCOX010000006.1, read on the forward strand.
TGACATTTTTATTCTGTTTTATATCTTTCTAGCCTGCTGGTCTGGTTTTCTGTCCCAGGCTCACTTTCCCAGCCTCTTTTTTAGGGCTTGATTTTGGAAAGGGGAACAGTTTATCTTTATGAAAGCAGTTAAGTAGGCAAGCATGTCCCACTGCTTTTTGACAACAGTTACCTGTGTTTTCAAAGTTACACTTACGGTCAGGCACTGGGTTGCAGGAGGGAAATATCTGTCCCAAAATACAAACACGACTAATGGACATATGTCATGGAGTTAGTCTTCTTTTCTCAACATGGAGTAATAGTATCTCTTCCTTTGGGTACAATGGCTCAAGAGGTTTTGCTGCTCCTCTACCTCCTTAATCTGCAGTTGTTGTTCCTTCCTTGCTTCTCCTTCTCACCACAAAAAATAGAGCAGGAAGAAGATTACGAAAGCATAATTCCCCTTGGACAGCTCACATCAAGGATGAAGAACTACTGCTCATAAAGTGGGGCTGGAATCATTCCCACGTGCAGGGAAAGGTCAGGGAGTGCGGATGCCTGTGGAGAGCTTGTCCATAGGGCTTGATAATTTTCAGTGACATAAGACTTCCCAAGAGTATGCAGCAAAAGGAAAAGTGCCTTGAAAACAAGCAGCTCATTCTCTTTTGGGCTCAGGCCACCCTGTCAAGTTTTGAGAGCACAAACAGAGCTAAAAAGATGTCTTTTGATTACATTACTATTAGAAGCAGGCCACATGGGTACTTAGTCTCATGGGGCTGAGCATCTAAATATTCATATAGTTGTGGATAACAGGCATCAAATCAAGTTTCAGTGTGTACCACTTCTTTGCACCAGATCGAACCAGAGCGATGTGCATGTGCCACTAGTCCAGTGAAATTCAGTAGAGCAGAGATTTTGCTAACATTTATTAGAGGTAGAAGTTCCTTCATGATCATCCCTGTGCTGTAGTAGTTGTTATCACCACCACAGTGAAGTGCTAGGTGATGGCAGATAAGGGTGAAGTCCTCAAGAGGCAACATCAATTTCTAACTATTCTACCTGTAGTGTGTTTTCCTCTCAGTGTGCTCTGTTTGGACACTTGTTGGTTATCTACAACCTGGGCATTTTCTCGTGTAAAGGTAGGCTAGATACTATGTGTACATGTCATAATGAAAATGGAAAGGGAAAAACCTCCATAGGACAATCACCTTTCAGAGGTTTCTCTTGCTGTGAACAATAGAGGTAGTCAAGAACAAAGCTCGGCTAGACATCCAACCTGTAGACAGCTGGAGTAGAGAGTCATCTAACTACTAGGTGTTGAAACAAAGAGTACGCCCCATTCCAACTGCAGATGGCTCAGGGTGTCACTGCAGATGCCATACCTGGTAGTGCACTGTTTGCTCAATGTTTTGATCAGCTCTCTGTTGTTTTGGTGTTTTTTTCTCTCAGGGTAATGCATTAAAAGGTGAACTAGTTAGTTCTGTTTGATCCAAGGCTATGTCAGGAGAAGGACTGAAATGCATAGAAGTCAAGTTAAAATTTCCTTCTGTGGACTTTAAAATAATGGGGCAAGAATATTTAGAAGGAGATCCAATGACTAGCAGGCAATGTGTCCATAATAAAGCAGTTATGGGAAAAAACTACAAAGACCACAGATTTTCTGTTGACATTGTCAAGTACAGCTCTCCTCCACCTTGGATTGAAGCTCTATCTTGCAAGAGGATATTGGTTAACTTTTTCTTGATACCTTCACCCTCACATATGGGAACAAAAACCCCCAAACCATACAACTATAGGGAAGGAAAAATCCTCAAAATTCTTGAAAAGATTGAGCCTTGAGCTTGGTCAGCTGGGTTTCCAGCTGCTGTACTAGGAAAGGTGTGAAAGCCACTGAAGATGAAGGAAAGGCTTAGCCTGCCATAGGATATATTTACCCCTACCTTGATAAGCAGAGATCTGGCACTGTCACAAATTCCATATTAGGACTCCTTGTGCAGCAAGTCACTCTAATTTTCAACCTTAATTCCCTTTCTTACAGTTGTTCTGTACCTTCTCTTTTAATTGGATGATTTCACATTCCAGAGATGTGTTGTGGGTTCACAGGTTGTGTGCAGGAGTCAGTAACTTCCAGCCCAGGGGACAGACAGCATCCTTTTGAAGGAGGAGAGGGTTTTAGGCAGATTCCTTGGAAATCACTGGTGTTCACTAGCCACAAAAGGAAAAAAGAGGACATCTGACTACAGCTGGAAGTGCTGACACATAAAACTGCTGCAAGGTTGTTTAACTGTATGATCCTTCATACCTGGGAAATGCTAGAGCTCAGTTATGAGCAATTTTACAGCCTTCAAGGCTGCTACACTCAAAGTAGCATCTAGACTTCAGCTCAGTCAACTGCCTGGTACCTGGGATCTTTTGCAGACAAAACAAGAAAGAACTGACATGGCTTAGCTCCAATATGGATCCGCATAGACTTTTTTAGAGCATGTTAGCTGGAAGCTTTCCCATAAACTAAACAAGCGGTCTTCAATTTGCATGAAAATAATTAAGGGTTTGGCTTCATAATTAATTTTCGTGTAGACACTGCACTTATTATCTCTGCAGGTACACTGTATAATCTCTTGACAAGATAGTTGATTTCTGATCATTACAGGAAGCTCCTTTTAGTTATATAATATAGCAATTCCTCCCCAAATCCTGGTGTATCTGGATCTGTGATTATATTCTCCTATACTGGGACTGTTTTACCTAGTTTTTTATTAGTCCTGAAAGCAGAAGTTACAAATACCTTTTCATCTACAATGGCATAGAAAGGATGACTCTTATGATAAAGTTGATTCCACTCTGGTTCTCTTCAGGACAAAATAAAAATTTGAAACTAAAGTGTAGAAGGACTGGATTTGAAATGCTAGTGAGAGCTTGTCCCTTGTAGCTGTGTGTTTTACACTTAAATGCCAGTCACAGCCATGCAGCCACTTCTGGGACAGGGAGTGAGACCCACTCAGCACCCCGCTGAACCACAGCAGGTGGGATAGAAAGTTAGATCAGCAACAGTAAAAGCAGACCTTCATCACAGGCAACCATGAGGTGCTGCAGCGCTTTTTATAGCAGCACGGAGAACTTTAAACCTTGTTGAGCCCGTATGTCTTTCAGTCAGTGAACATTTAAGCTGCGTGATATTTGACATTGCTTTCTGTAAACATGTAAAGGATCAGCCAGATGCTTTTGAGGCTGAAGTGTAAAATTCTGGGGGTTTTAGACCAGATGTTTAGCCCTATGAGCCATTGCCTACTGCTAGAGGGACTGCAGAGGTTTATTTTTTTACACTTCCAGCAACTACACAAACACAGACAAGAAACTTTCTGCTTTTTACACTTGCCATGAAAAAGAAAGTGAGAATCAGGAAAATGCACATGCCAGGGTATATAAAGAAACCCTAAATGAACTTTAAAATGCACTTTTACTGTCTTGAACATCTCAGGGTAGCTCTCTTCTGCAAATCCCATTTCTTTATATGGATAATTCTCTCTCTGATTTTCATTCCTACTCTACATATTCTTATAGTTGATGGTCTCTGGATGTAGGATCTCAACTGTATAAAGCAAATACTGTGTTTAGATTACATGTAGATTAAACAGTGCTGGTTTAATTTGAAAGCATCTCAGGTTTTGCTGAGCAGCTGAACCAAAAATCTGGCCAGAAGGGTGCAGACATAGCTATCATGTCAACCATAAAAAAATGATAGTCAGTAAACACGTCGTTACATCAGTCAACTGGGAAGAAGTTTGATTCAAAGTCTTATGAAGAGGGGAAAAAAAAGGTTGCAACTAATATTCAGCAGAGAGAAAAAAAACCTTTCCTGAAGAGATTTTATCAGAAAAGAGCTTCATTCAAACTTTTCCAATAGAAAGTTAGGGGTATTTTCCTTGGGAAAAATATAAAAAGTTACATATATATATATATATGTAAGAAAGTAAGTGAAACTTTTCCTGCTTTCTCTAATTGTAGAAAATTTCCCTGACAGGTAAAAAGCTGAAAAATAGTCAGAAATTGAAGGACATGGTGCTTTCTTTTGAAAGTAGTATCATCACTTTTAAGTAACACCAAAGGAGGGAGTGTTACTTTAAAAGTGAAAAGTAGCACTTAACTGTGAAGATGCTACTCTCAGCTATTTTGTGTTACAGATTTTATAATTTTTTTTTAAGTGGAAAAAATAGTGGAAAAACTGAGCTCCTGAAAATGTGGCTATTAAAATAGTACTGTTTTGAGAAAGAAAAAAACACCTTTTCCCATGAAAACTCATTCCAGCAGGTGATTACTACACCTCTGGCAAGAACATGGTGCTATTAAAATGGTATTTTGGATGTCTCAGAAGGGGATCTCGTTCTCTTTGCTGCATTAATATCATTACTGCTGATCATTTTTCTTCTGGAAAAAAATGCACAAAATGTAGAATGAACCTCTAAAATATTTTCACTGCTCAGCATTATAGAGGCATAAATACAAAATTGGCTAAAGATCCAATCCAAAGCCCATTAAAAATCAATGAAAAGCTTTGCAATGGGCTTCCAGCATGGGTTACCTCCCCACTGACTATAAGTGAAATTAATCTGTCAGCCAGCAATAATACAGTGATATAATTAACTTGTTTAGAATACAATCACTTTAACTTTCATTAAAAGTGATGAGTTTCTTTCAATTACCTTGCCAAGATGCATTCTGTTGTTGTTTGTTTGTTTGCTGTTGAAAATCTAAATAAATCCTTTTTTTTTGGTTAATTTCCCCCTGGACTGGTGATTGTTGCTGTAATGGAGTCTGACTTCCAGGGTCATGCTTGCAAATGTAGTGACAAATAGGGACATCTGTAAAATGGGGAAATAACAGCCATTTTCTTAGTGGAGCCAAGAGCATGCACATCTCACCCAAAAGTTAATGAGAACTCGATGCAATATTGATTCTGCCTCAACAGCTATACGGATGGTAAGCTCGCATTACGATAAGAGATTGCACAGGTTTTCCAAACAGAGATGGGCAGGTGAAGGGAAAATGTGGTCCCAGAGTCTTGGGACATCATGTGGGACATCATGTGGGTGTCTTTGTTCTGAAAAACTCCTGATAGACAGGCTGTTGTGCACCGTGGGATCCCATTGGTCTTTGGAAACTCAATAGTTCTCATTGATTTTTCAGTGCCATGGTTGAATTGTGCCTTCTCTTGGGGCAAGAACTAAAAGTGAGCAGCAATTGCCTCCTCTGCTGCAGTTATTCCTTTCTTACTATGCTTTCAGGCAGCTTCTACTATCTACTTATGACTTCTTCCCAGTCGGAATTTCATATCTGACCAGGGTGATGGAGATGTTTGCACTTCTCCTAAGTACGTGATGCTTCTTGCCTGTGCATCTTAGTGGAAGTTACAGAGAAGAGCTGCACCAAGCCACAGCAGGGGGGGAAAGAAAGAGCATTAAATAAAGAGGAGACTGTATCAAACTATGAGGAACTTGGCAGGTTTGATTCCCACAGGTTCTCATGAGCAGCTTCAGCTGCGATCCACTGAACAGCTGCCAAAGACAGTAGTTACAGGGGCTGTTTCAGCTTGGGCTGCAGAAGAGGAGAGACCAAAAGGAGTGTGAATTTTCCCTGCATTCACTCCCTGCCACATTTGTATGCACATTAAGGTTTACATTCCTCTTCTCTTTCCTTTGCTTTTCAATCTCTTTCCTGAAAATATGAAAAGAAATTTCATAGGTTTCAGTTGGAGACAATAGTCTGGGGTAAAATATAGTCAGCATTCAGAGACCCCTGAGCTGGACTGGTTTTGACCTAATGAACTAACCACAGATATTTCTTTATTCTTTGAAAAATCCAAGGCATCAGATGCTTGAAAATACGAAGGTCACAGTGCAGAATCTCAGAAAAGTCTTAGTACAGGCTCAGACTGTATTGTAACACTAACAGCTGGAGACAGGTTCTGATGCATCTCTAAGCATTAAAAGAGGGCTAAATAAACGATGGTCTTGTAATGGAGAGAGTGAAAGGGGAGGAATTTTTCATCTGGCAAATCTATTCTGTTCACATTACTTAACAGTTATTTTAATATTAAAATCTAGCTTAATGTTTGATAGGGTAAACATGCCATTTAGAAGACAAAGAAACAAACCAGAAGAATTCCAGTTTGAGAAAGTGGACATATCAAGGGATCATGTTCCTGATGGTTGTTCTTTCTTGCTCCTTCTTCACCCCTAAAATACACCACTACACTCACCCAAATACCTTCAGTTGCTCTGGAAATCCATTTTTAGGTGAAATTTCTCTTCATCTGAGAGGTCTTGTGAAGGTCCCCAAAACCTGTTATTGACTGCATGGCTTATGCCTCCTTCTTCTACACAGCAAGCTCTCTTTATCATGGACAAGTCTTCCAATGGGTAGCCAGTGCCTTACCATCACTTTAGAGGTACAAGTTGGTCTCCTTTGCTTGGCCAGATGGTGCCTTGGCTGGTACCTGCAGACTGCTGAGCTGTCTACCACAGCAGTTACAAGAAAAGGAAGGAGCAGAAAGGGTACCAGCATCAAGAGAAAAGAGTAGGCTGTATCTTTCTCTAAAATAGTCAAGAAGTCTTTGCAGATTTTGGTTTTAGCCTCAGTTTCTTGTTTGCCCAAAGCAACACTTACAAGTCTGATTTGAATAACTCTCTGCTCTGTTTCTTATTCGTGTTGGTCCTTGCTTTGTGCTTGCTTTGAGTCCAGTTCAGAAGGCACCTACTCAGGTATCCAGGTTTGCAGTGACACCTATTAAAACTGGAATAACAAAACCAGCTGGCAGAAATGAGCAGAAGCCATGGTAAGTGGGAAGTAACATTTTGCTGCCCTGGTAGATACTTGTAAGCAGGGTAAAAGACACAATTCACACTTTAAACTCTGATTTAGGTCTCTCCTGCTCAGGATTCCCTCAGGATGTCTTTCTTCATTCTGTGCAATCTTTAATGTATGCGATGGTTGGCAAGGAAATACCTTGTTAAATTTGGCTTAGTGTTCAGCAAATATCCAAAGGGCTGAATGATACCCTAATTAAAACCTATTTGCCTCAAGCTTCCTCTGCACGCATCAGCTTTCTTCTGTGGTTGCACTGTATCCCTCTGCATTATCTCAGACATTATCCCACCCCACTCCTCCTGATGCTGGTGGATTTGTTACCAGCTCAGTAGGTCAGCATGCATTCTGCAGGGAGTAGCAGGACTTCAAACTCTGAGCTCCTTCAACCCAAGGGTTCAGTAACACAGGGCTTTTCACTGCTGAGCTCAGTCACAGGTGCAAACAGCACTGGGATTGCAGCTTGGAGCAAGGTAACCAGAGGATGAGGGATGAAATACACTGTCATTATTCTGCCCCAGGGCATAGTCAGTCTCCATGGCAGAGCTGGGAGCAGAAAGTGCTCGGGGTTATAAAGACACTTGCAGTGGGGCACTTCACATGTAACATGCCTGTGAGATGGGGCAGGTTTTGTTCTTGGAGGTGGGTTTTTCCTTGATGTGAGGTACAAGATGGCGATGCCTGTACCCTAAACAGGGGAAATCCTACGTGAGGTTTATTGGATTCTGATTGTGGCTTGAAGGACACTGATCCTGCAAGCATTTCTCAAACCCATTTGCACCTGCTGTGATTTAATTTGCGTCTTTACTGTAGTACCTTTTAAAACAACCAAGAAAACCCAAACAACTTCCTTTCCCCAGCACTCAACAGGGTCAAAAGGAAGGGAAAGCTGAGGCCCTGGCCTGTGGTGAGGACAAATGTATTGTGCCCTCCAACTCTCTGGCATGTCCTTTCATCCTTTATTTTCTGATGCTTTCATGTGGAAGTGGCAGAGATCACCTTTCAACCAAATGCCTGGCATGGGGTGGTACAGATGAGTGTAGTTTCTCAGCACTACATCCACCTGTGCTGCAGCAATGTATAATCAAGGATACTAACTATGGCAGGAGCAGTGTCCCACTCACACACCAGGATTAATGTCAGAGAGGATTGTACCCTTACCGCTTTCAAGTCATCAGCCCCTGTCAACTCTCATGGGCATCTGAAGACTACGTTGCCCTCCTCATGCTTTGAGGTCTTCAGAATATGAAAAAGCAGCTTAGAAATTAGGTCCTGTATTTGAAAATGTCCTTCTCCAGCAACTCATTAAACATTATATTAAAAAAATAGGCTGTCAGAAAAATAATCCGACTCACATGAAGTCTTTAGGCCAAGTGCTAAAATTAAGTCATGACGTAAACAACGCTAAAATGGAGGGTATATTGATTTCTTCGTATAAAAGATTTCTCTAGATATATTAATTCACCATTCAGACACTCCTGTGTCCTAGGTGACCTGTTCCCCCCAGCTAAGTTACAGACTGAAATTTAACTAAAATGCTTGAGAAGAAAGTGCTGGGGAGGCAATTTCCTACCACCGCCTCCAACTTGGCACCCCGAAACACATTAGCTATCAACTATTGTTATTTGCACAAACAAATTACTTCATTTTCTAGGACTGACAGATTAGCAGAAAAAGCATGCAGTTTCTGCTGAAAAACAGTAAATAAGCTTTGGGGCTAGTTACCTTCTGGGGAAATTCACACAAAGCGTTATTTAATGTTTTCTAGATTAATCTACATTTACGTATGGGCTGCGGGGCAGGTTTAGCTCCAGGTGCTCCATGGCTCTGCCGCGGCCGTGCTTGGCAGCCAGCCCGCTCTCTCAGGAGCCTTTCCTTTGCCAGAGCTGCTGTGGGGTGGAAACTTCAATTTTTTTCTGGTCAGCTATATTTTCTACACAATTATTTTCTACTTTAGTCTCAGGGAGTTCTTTGCTTAAATTGCAACAGAAGATACATTTAAATCTCTTCCATGCTTCCCTTTTCAGTCCTGTCCTGCTGTGATTTACTGTTAAACACAAATCTCTGGCTAGGAAACCCAAGGCTGAGTGCTTCAGCAGAGGACAATGGTGGCAGAGATTTTTATCGGAAGGAAGCCCGTCGTGTTTCAATTCAGCTCATACTTTAAGAGTGCTTGCCACCTTCTGGTTTGAGAAAGGATTACAGTTTTTAACTTTGGCACATTGAGGCAACCGACTGTAAAAATGCTGGTTCTGGTCCTACTGCCCGTGAAATGGGTGACATTTTCAAAATGCCTTAATGCCTAGCAGAGAGTTTTGAAGTGAAGGGACGGATTTTTCCTTTCAGTCAGAAGGACACGGTGACATCTGGCAGGAAAGTAATAAAAGCAATCTTTTAAATGAAATATTTGATTTGATACTATTGACATCGCTGCAGAATGACCTTTGGCCATTAAGTAAAGCATTCAGGAAAAATATTGAAAGGAAGAATTAATCTTATAAGTGAAATAGGTACAAATCCTTCAAATGGAAAAGGACTTTGAAATTGGCAACTTTTTCCTCACAAAGCCGTGTGCAGATTTTGACCAGACACCTCTATTCAATCTTGTCAGCTGTCAGCAGTCTGCCCAATTTCAGCGATGCCACTTAGGAATATATGTGCCATTTGTATGAGAGGAGGGTGTACGTTATCTCTAAGAAAGCCACTTCAATATTATGGGTACTCAAATAATATAAATAGCATCCCTACCAAAAATCAAAGCATGCCTCAACCAGTCATCTGCAATTTAGCCAGATGAAAGAGTTCCAGAAAACACATATATTTCACAAAGGTCAGTGCATGCTTATTCTCATGGATATCACATTTGCCTAGCTTCATGTAATTCATACTTAATTTCAGATGTCACAATACTGTCCAATAAAATAATTTACATTTAATTCTACAGAGAGCCTAATTGAAGGTACCAGCGTATCTGAAAGCATTCCAGCAGTGCGTGAAGCAATGTGACTAACATATGCCATTTGTTTGTTCAATTTGTTCCTTCCCAGCAAGGGACAAATGGGCAGTGAAGCAGTTCTTTTTGTGTGTGCAGCTTTATGACACACACAGAGACATGTTTATATTGGAAAAGGCAGGTCAAAAGCAATGTTCCCCCCACAGAGAAAATGAAGTTTCAATGCTCCACAGCTCTTGACACTTCATAGAAGGATTTTGACCAAGAAATGGTTGATTGTTTTCCTGGATCTAACTTCTTCTTGTACATCTTTACACTGCAACATACGCCTTGTTTGGAGTTGAGATGACTTTTCTGTACTCCACAACCAAGCACTGCTTGAATGATGGCTGTAGCCACTATGAGGGGAGCAGCAGCTATTTGCTAGGTACAATGTACTAAGAAGATGTGGGAAGAGAAGCTGAAAATTGGAGGAAAGCGGCAAGCATGGAACAATTCAGTAATGTGTGGCAGAACCCCTTGCTGAGGATGCCACATCTCTGTGGATGCTAAAATCTACAGACAATACACAAAAGGATTAGAAAAACAAAGAAAATGAAGTCATGCTTTTTGGGCTGCCTTAGAACTGCTTTTATGCAGAAGGAAAGAGCTGTGGGTAAAAGCTGTACCAATTCTTTCTGTCCATCAGAAGGCAAAACAGGGTCAGACCCAGTGGGAGCAAAATAAGAAAATGGAAAAAGAGGTCTCTGGGGCACAAATAACTATTTCTGCACCTTCTGTATGTGGCGGCCCAAGTTCACTTACTCCTAGGACTTCATCTGGGGCAATGCTCAGAGTTACAATAATGTCTTGAGGATAAGCCAAAGCACTAGCAGCTGAAGGAGCAGTCGGCTGCTGACCCCAGTGACTGAGTGATGGCCTTTCTCAGTTTTGCCCTCACCTCTCACAAATCACTGCCAGGCTCACCTGTGGGTTGTGAGGTTTTGAAAGGGCTTCCTTCCCTAACCAGGAGATGCATCGTGTTTATGAAAAGTGAGAACATCTCATCCAGCTAAATTTTGCCCTCTCTCCCTACCTGGATGAAAAATCACAGCTGTGCATTCCCAGGCTCTTCTGACAGAGCCCTAAAATACATGGGACCCAGAGGAATTGCAGCCTTGAGCTAGAAACGTTCTCCTGCCCAGCCTGCTGCTGTGTATCACAGTGTTGATAGCCAGGATTGCTCTGCAGTAGCATGTGTGAAACTGGTCTCTCCCTCTCTGTTCAATGCATAAATCAACTTGTTGTGTCTTTGCACTGGTTGAGCCAACTGCCCTGCCTTCTGTTCATCCATATGAGAATAGCTGATGGGAAACTGCAGCAAACATGTTACCTTAAGAAGCTTGTTTGTCATGTCTCAAGCTCTATTCACTTGCCAAACCTAAACAGGGTACATTTTTCACTGAATATTTGAGTTGACTGTCAATAACAAATCTGGCTGGTCACATTATAGACAGAACAGTTGTGTTCAGTTATATTCACAGGCTGTGAGGTTTGTGAATTCAGGAATTAGTTCTGCTATGTCAGATATAGTGACTGAAACAACGAAAGCTCTCCGTAGATCTACAAGGTCTCAATTATCTCCTGTCACACTAGAGTCTATCCACCAAATATTAAGAAAATAATTAATTTCTCTGAAGAATTATTTGAACCATCCAGAACAACAAAAGAACACCTTTGGTGCCTGAATAACCTCCAATAGTGACTAAAGTATCTGGACATTTTACAAGATTTATTTTGGTTTTTCTCCCTCCACTCCTAGGTTCTGATTTCTCAGATTTATTCAAGTGAATAATTTCTGCTCAGTAGATCACTTTATAACCCTTTTTAGAGTATCGTGAATACAACATTTCTTTGCTCTGGTCACAAGTGATACAGTATGTATCTGTTCATTATTTGGTTGAACATAATCCAGATTTTGAGGACAATATATTTAAATTCCCTCTTGGCAAGTTTTTTTTATTATTCTTTGATACTTTCTGAAATAAACTAGTTTCCATGGGTGTTCCTGCCAATACACTTACTCACCCAGAACTTTGGGCTTTATCCAAACTGACCACTTATTTGTCGATCAAAATGGAGAGATGCAGCTATCAAAAAGAAAAAGACATTTCAGCTTCCATTCCTTTCCACATTGTTGAGGGCGTTTTACATTTTGAGCATGGCTGATTCCACATCTTTGAAATTGACATTTTCAGAAGACAAGTCCTAAAACTGCTGTAGAATCTGTTGCAATCTGTGCATCTGAGCACGTCAGGCAACACAAGAGGAGGTACCACAGCATGGTAAAATATCGTTCCCATTAAAGGAAGGATTGTGTCTAAATTTTTCCCACCATGCCATTCACAACTGAAATTGAAACAAACACACAGGTATGTATGCCACTGGAGGTTGCCAAATACATGCAACCTTTGCTTGAGATACCTGTTCTCTGAAGACTCATTCTGCCTGCCTCAAAATATCACAGAACTAAAAAGGATGATTAAGTGCAAGTGAGTGCAGCCATAAACCAAAAGCTTCCTGATGAAATAATGCTCACTCTCTTAATAGAAGAGATTACACTGTAGCTCGCTGTATTGCATTTAACATTGCTACTAAAAGGCTGTGCTGGTCTCAAGTAGATGAGTGATAGCTGAATTTTTCTGGGTAAAGTCATGTTTCTGCTGAACACATCCTAAAGCCTTTGGAACTTCACAGGAAGCCAGAGAACATCCACGCAGTCCCCAAGAATAGGTGTTTTGGATGTGAATACACGCATACAGACTATGTATGCATGGCTTCCTTTATACATGCATAAGCACATATGGAGACAAAGAGAAAAAATTTGGCTTTCTCTCTAGCATAAATCACTGTTTCTCTGGGATGGTTGAATAACTCTGTTCATAGTTACTCTATTTTGGACATAGGATTAATTTTCATGAGAATGTTGGGGGGGGGGGGTGGGTTTTTTCTGTTTGTTTTTTTCTTCTCCATAAAACAAACCCAGAACTGTTAAATGGGTTGCTTTTGTGTTCAGGGCTTTTTACTTTTTAATGAATTTCAGGTTTCAGGAGGAGAATAAAAGAGATTAACTTTTCCCTCATTTGAATCCAAACTATTATTTGGCTTTTCAAAAGTTGAATTATTTCCATGACACCTAAAAAAAAAAAAAGAATATTTTTCACCATCTCTACAAGTTGCCTGGGTGTGCTCAAGTGCTTTGCATAGCTCTTAGCAATTTACAAGAAGTTCAAACTCTTCATGAGATGACATCTACAAACCAATGTCATGCCTCCTGCACTGCCTCCACCATGGAATGATGTACTCCAAGCTTCACTGAACCCTGCTCCTCCTGACCTGAGCAGGTCAGATTGTGAAACATGAGTGAATCCATGCTGGGAATTGATGCTTAGTTGAATGTACAATATCCACATTTTTACAAACGTTAGGGTGTACGAGCCAAGTCTTCCCACTCAGAGGTATGTCAGAGGTCTTAGCATTGCCCAATGAATTAGTATTCAGGTTCATAATTTGATTTGGAGTTCTCAAGAGGTAGAGGTCACCACATCTCTAAAGAGTTAATTAGGTGATTAATTACCTCAGCCACTTTAACAAACATTGTCATTTATTTCTCACAAGACTTTGTCTGGTTTAATAAATTTTCCAGATTAAGGAGACTTCCACTTCACACTGCTTTCTGCACTCTAACAGTAGAAAATGCTGCTCTAAGATAGTCCCTCCAGGCAGGACTTCCTAGTTGCTTCTTCGATTTGAGATATCTCAGTAAAATGTTTTGTTATGTGATCTGGATCTGCAGGTCAAGATAGGTTTAATCCATGAGTCTTTTACACTGAATAGATTTGCTTTCTCTGTAAAATGCATTGCAGGATTAAACTGAGCATACTGTAAAAGAGTGAGTTTACAAATAGTAAAGTCTGTTTTCTGTTTGTTATTCATCCTGTATCATTGTCTTGACCTTAGCTTTACTTAACAGGCTACTAGGTTTTGTCCATGCTTAAAAATGACTTCGTACTTCTCTGATACTCCTTGATGTACAATAGCACAACCCCAAGGCAGAAACACTCCCACTGTTCAACTGCTATAACTTTTTGCAAATGATTTCCTATTGTTAGATTGCTTTCAGGATTTGTCATTCATTTCTTGGTCCATGTATTGTATTCTTCATTGGTTCTGATATTTCATCAAACTCTTAGAGAAAATATTACATCACAGATTAACAGAAAGGGAATCTAGGGGAAAATATAGGGATGATCAACTCTTTCCTGTACCCCCCCAGACAGGATCATCTGTGCCAATTTCTTATTCTAATAATATTACTATTTCAGAGATACCTTTATCACCCAGTCTTGCATCCTTGTCAAAGAAGAGACTCGGTTTTGTGTGCCAAGACCTCTTTTCCAGAGAGCAATGTTGATTGGCATGATAGACCTTTTTCTTTCTTACTTACCCACTGCATTTTTTTTAATGTCTTTTAATTTCAAGTGTTCACATTTGAATATCCCTTCAAATGTAGAAATAAAGAATCTTGATTCTGCATTGCAAGAAATTTAATCTGCTTCCAACTTGATATTATCAAGCCTTTCATCTCTATCCAGAATTACAACTCGATTCACAGATCATTAATGCTAGCAGGAATATTTGCAATTATTAAATAAGATGGGACTTTTCTACCCTTTAAAAGGTTAAAATATTTGTCAGCTTCTTAAAGAGAAGATCCAGCTGGGAAGACTTCATTCTGCTAAGACAAAATAAGAACTGGGAAAGCAGGGGATGGATTTCTGTTTCATATGCACATGCCAACATGTTGGAGAACTAGACTCCCTCTTACAGTAACAGCCTACAAGACACCCTTGGCAGCAAGAGAGAGAGACATGAGCAGAAAGAAAAGTTTGCTGGTAAGAAGACCAAAGGCTTAGACAGACAAAGAGCATGTAAACGACAACTGTATGTCTAAGATCTTGCTTTTATTATGCAGGTTTTATTTCCTAGAGATACATTTCCTAAGGACACTAGATTGTTTCTGAACTTTTCTTGTGTTAACACAGAATAAATCTTCTGAAAATATGTTTGTGTGAGAGGCTAAATACTCCCCCCAATATTCCTTTTTTCAGTCCTCACTATTGATTACAAACATTTTTTTGTAGCCTAGAGCACCTTAACTAACATTTTTCCTCCTTTGTTTGCTCTCAGAATGCAGCTGCTTGATCAGACTTGATTGTCCTGGGCAGTTTAAAAGCAAGCTATTCTCCAAGCCTCTGAAGTGACAAAAAATCCCAATTATTATTGCCATTTTAATCTTTCATATGGGTATTTGAAGATAAATACATTACCTGCCATAGGCAAACTGAAAGTAAAATATCACTTCCTCTGAAGCAATGCATGAATTTTTGTGAGAAGATCGTTCCTTGGTATTCTTTTTTATTTTAGTTTTATGCTTTTCTTTGCTATTTGAAAATGAAACTGTTGAACCTTGGTTTGATGCGATTAATTAATAGAAGTCAACAATTCCAGTAGTGAGCATGGTACAACACTGCCGGCTCAAAACTTCTCAGGTTTCAGAGCAGAAATTTGCCACCCAAAAGATGACTACCCAAATTCTGGCCAGGACAAGGCTGACACAGAGGAGGAGGAACAGATGGGGATAAATTGTGTCTGATCTCAAGGACTAGAGTTGGGTTTGGTGTTCCTACTATCAGCCAGAAAATAAGCACTAGATTCTCTCTACTTGAGTACTCAAATCCCCTCTTCAGCTGCAGGCATCCCTACTCCTCCTCACACTGCAAACCACAAAGTAGAGGATGGGACCACGATCACAATGCTGTCCTGATAAAGTGTTGACCTAAATATATGTGAATTTCAGTTGTGTTTATGGTTAGCCCTCAGTCCCTGAGTTTTGTTACACAGGCTATGGTATAAGCATAAAAAGGAAGATGTATATGCAGAACAAAGAGAGGAGTCCTGGGGAGCTCTCTCAGCAAGACAAAAGCTATTCTTGTTACAGGTTTACATTTAAATCAGAACTAATAAAAATTGTTTAAGAAGTTATTTAGGCAGACACATGTAAAATTAAAATTCCAGATCACTATTGAACTGCTCATATGGTTCCTTGTCCTTCACCCTGAATTTACTGTTTTAATGAAATGCCAAAAACACAAAGAAAGTTTTCTGTTGTTTCTTTTCTACTTTTGAGCTGAACTAAAGAAATTGAGTTTTCCTAAAGCATATGACCACATAAAGTACTTTGTTGTTTCCTTAAAAAGCTTGCAATGTCTTTTTCATTCAAAACATTCTCTTTTACTATGTCATAACGAATATAATTCTATATTGCATTTATTCAGACAAGAGAAAAAGTATGTGAATTACAGAAAGTTAAATAACTGAAAATCCTGTAGCAGACACACGTGACATAATTTTGTCAAAGTAGTATCACAGAATTATAAGAAAATACCAGAGAGAAAGAGACTTTAATCCCCAAGTTCCTAAAAGAACAACAATGACTTGGAATCAAAGAAGAAAGCCACTCTGGTTGAATTATAGGGTTCCCCATGGCTGTCTTGAACTGAGGAAAAAAAAAAATCTTCTCTTTCATCTCGTTAGCTGTAAGATCAGGGTTATCTAAGGATGTGCATCTTTGGTGGCATGAGTATCTTTCTGAAGGAAGTGTTGTAAGTAACACACAGAAATACTGGGCAAAGACTGCTTCTCTTATCCCTGAGAAGGCCTGTCTGACTCTTCAAACTGTCAAGACAGTATATAGCATAGAAAAATTATCTTGTTAAATCTTCAGTGAATATCCTTGCAGTAATTCAAATACTTATTAGTAATGAAGAAAAACAGTATGGCTAGACAGATCTCAATGGATGAAAGCTGTCACTGAAGAGCAAGAAAACCAAATCTTATAACAACTAAGTATTTCATCCACCTTGAATGAATTGCTTTGAAATAATGTCTCATTTGGAAACAGATGTTAGAGAGAACCTCAAGTGCTAGTAAATGTCAGCAGAAAAGTGTCAATGCCTTATTTTTCTTGGACTCACTTTTGCTTGACTTACCCCCTAACATTTTCCAATTTCATTACTTAATTGCTATTGCTGATTTTGTGCTGCCTTATGAACATACCACTTCCTTTCTGACCTTGTGGTTGGCTTTAGAAAAATAACTTTACATAGGAATTGTTTAAAATTCCACCCCTACTCAGTTATTAAATTAGTTAAATACTAACATTTCAGAAGGATTACAGTACTCCTTCCCAATATGATGCTTCACCACTCCCACCTCATTCCAGCCTCATTGACTCCCAGTCAAAGCCAGGATGTATGCTTTGCATTCATTTGGGCATCTCTGACCAGCTATCTGTCTTACAGCCCCCATCTTAGAAATACTTGGCTTGGCCAAGTGTAGTTGTACTTGTGCAATACAATTTGTGACAGCCTTAACACAGACTGGTGACACCACAGAAGAAATGGACAGACTGCTTGGAAACCAGTCAGATGGCAACTGGATGGCTATTTCTGCTGCTGAAAGCAACACAGAGTACGTATAGATGACTGATGTGATCAAAATCAGACAATATTTTCTTCCTCCTCTTGTCTGTTGGTAATAGAAAGTATAGTCCCTAAAGGGGGCTAACTTCTTATTACAGTCAATTGAATGTTCTGTGCAGTTATGTCTCAAAATACCCACGTGAGAATACATTCTAAGTCTTCTTAGGAGTCAGTGAGTAAACCCTGGCACTGTTGACAAGCCCACGGAGGGCCATTAAGCGCAGAAATACACCTCTGGCACAGGAAGTCTCTCAACCACAATTTCCTGAAGGCTGTGGGAGTATTTTGGGAAAAGTATCATCATACAGTCATTTTGTTTTATATTCTCCAAGAGGCATCTGCTATTGGCTACTGCTGGAATGGAGGGACTGGAGTAGGTGGATGCATCACAGAAATCAGAAGTGAGTAGTAAAGCTGATGGGAGAAAATCTTCTCCAATGGCTTTCACAATGACAAAATTTCATTACCTAAGTAAAGGTTTTCCTAAATAAACATGTCAAATATCAGCATTAGCACTCAGATTTATGCTGTTAATGCTGGGCTACTTCCAGTACCCAGCTCATTCATTCACAGCTAGTTTGGGAATCTTCATATTAAACTGAGGTCTTCAATGTAAATCAGTCCTGTTTCTTCAAGATTTCCCTGATTGCTCAAGTTAGGGGAAGCATAATCCCAAATTTGTTGATCTTGTTGGATCTGCAGGAAGCACTGCTAGTGCCAAAGCCATCCCTACAGCTTAGAGCTAGAGTAGGTGCAGCTTTTGCCTGTAGTCATTGCTGCAGTCAGCATCCACCTAGAAAAGGAAGCAGAACCCACTGCTTTAAGAGGGGAAAGGAGATACAGCACACTGATACAGCACTCCCAGTCACAGAGTTTTCCAAGAGATGTGAGACAACAGGGAAGATCTGTGAAAAGACTCTCTGGAACAATTTGTCTGTGGCCAAGAGATTAAGATCTGCTTCTGTATGGATAGTCATAGATGTTTTCAGAGCTCAGATTTTTGAAAATACTTACATTTGTTTTACCCACCGAGAGAGAGTATGCCAGAAGGTAGGTGGATATAGAACCACAGAATCATGAAAAAGTTATATGCATACATTACAAAAAATAAAATGACTGTACTTGAAAAGATCCCCTCTCCTCCAATTTACATGGAGGTCACAGTGCCTGATCAAATTTTAGACCTAAAAGGTCCAATATCAGCTAAAATGTCTGGGATTAAATGGAGTTGTTCCTACTGCAATGCTCATGACAGTAACTGTCTCATTTTTAGTCACTGTTAAAAACGCGTAAGTAACTTTCTTGGAAGAAAACAGATATCGGAGACCAGGCAATGGAGTGTCCCCAAAAAAGTGCTGCAGTCTTTGTAGTTTCCATTTTTTCCTATTCAGCTATCTTCTCAGATTCCACAGAAGTCCCTCCAGTGAACTTTCTACCATCCATAAAATAAAACCCATGTTTTGGCAGGTATGATCATTTGAAGAGTCGCTTGCATGCATCTCTGTTTTCCATTCCCAAATGTAAATAAAGCGTGGCTACTACTGGCGTATGGCTTCCATTAAAATTCCACTTCTGACTGTAAGAGCAAAATTGGGAAAACAAAGTTGCTGTTTCCAAAGCTGCTCACTGCTTCTTGCTTCAGTGCATGAAGCACTCAAACACATGAAAACAAAGGTCAATTGCTTTAGATTCAACATGACCTTGTCCTCCTATGTTACTATTTTAGCCAACAGGTTCGAAGAGCTGAATATACTGTTTATGCCATTCCAAAGCAGATGTGCCTCTGTTACTTGAGAGCAATTCTGATTTCTGTTTGTTGGAAATTTACTATCAACTTAAGATGGGACATGGCTAGGCCTGAAATTAGTGTGACAGGCACAAACCACCTGCACTCCTACCTAAATAATTCCTTGAAAAGGTTCTAACAGCACTGAAGTTCGGGAATAGAATCAATGACTTTTTTTTGAGGCAGACTGGCAGCTAATATAAATGTTCATAGATAGCCACAAAGGTAGTCTTGAAATCTGGTGATGTGAGCAGGCAGCAGCACTATTGACAGCTCAGACATCACCTTTGTGACAAAAACATGCTCTTAACTGTGAGGGTTCAGTGAGAAGAGACCCAAATGTTCATACAAAAGCTGACCTGATTGTATACTAGTGCTAAATAATTCTAATGCTCTTAGCTTATTGGCATCCCAAGATATTTTCTTACTGCCCCACTTGCCAAATCCAGAGCTGCTTTTAGATTGTAACATCAACCAAGGCAAGATATTCTGTTATTTGCACAGCATAAAATAATGAGAGCTGTCATTAAGACCCACAGCAGCATACTGCTTAGCCTGCATTGTATGTTTTATATTTGAGTGATAGTGATATCCAAATAAAAATCAAACAAAAATGTTAGTCATCTGGTCTCACCTTTGCATGCCCCTCTTCACTCAATTATTTAATGTAAGGGGGTACAGGCAGAAAAACCCAACAACCCTGCCAGAGTCATAGGTTTGGCACCTCAGTAGCTTCTTCTGTCCTTCGTGATTCCCTGTTCTTCATTAGAAAGGGGAGACTGGGATAAACGTTGCCTGCTGGGAATCATAGAAAGGGAGTGATGGAGGATATAGGCTTCTGAGAGCTGTGGAATGCTGGAGACTTTCCTTGTGTCAGAGAGACAAAGCCATCCTGGGACTGTCTCTGCCTATCAAGAATACTTGCTCACATTAAATTGTAGCTTTAGTTTACCCACCTGTAAGATGTAGCAAACGGCAATGTTTTCCTTCATTAAGGTCTTAGAGATTTCTGTGAACAAAATGCACTACATGAAAGCTAGCACCTTCCTTGGTGTGTGTCTTGCCAGTGTTTCCCATCTCTCTATACAACTGTCTGTCCTTTGTGTGCTCCCTGGAGTGAATTCCTTTCTTTCAATCATAAGTCTGAACTAGGTCAGAGACCTTCAAACCCTTGGTGCAGCTTTGAGCTATGCTACTTAATGTTGAAATGGAGCTGGGCATAGATTGGGACAAATTATTTACTTCTCTTGAAAAACATGGATTTTTTTGTGTAGGCTTTGTGAGCACAATTACTATGGATTTCATACAGTTAATCCTGCCGCAGTGCTGCAAAATAATCACAGGAACTGGCATGACATTTCAGGAAACTTTCATATTTAATGGCACACTGTACACAGAGTAAATAACCAGCCCCTGGTTCCAGTCCACTTTACATCCCACTAAGGTTACAAGGTTGGTTTATGTGACAACTTGCTTTGGGCTGAATTGTCTATAGAGCCTGAACTCACAACCTCTGTGACTGCAGTTATAATTTTCTATTACTAGAGCTAAAACCACTAGGTTTTTTGCCTCAGAGGCAATAAGAGCCTTATCAATCTCCTCTGCACTTCAGCCAGTGGTAAGGAAGAAAAACCAGCAGGGCGAACATCATGACAAGCATAACCCACAGTAGAAAAAAAGAGTCTACCATCTGGTTTGTCTAATGTGTAAGCCTCACCTTGTCCATTTCACTTCACAGGCATCATCAAAAATCAGACATCATCTTCAACAAGTGCTACTACTTAACACAGCACCTGATTTCTTGAAAATTAATTCAACTGAGTCCACAGCTCATAGAAACCTGTGTGATTTATCTCTTTAAAACAAGACAAAACAGTCCTTTTCATTTCAGAGACGGTGAGAGACAGAACTGGGACTGTGATAAGGGCGTTGTGTCAGCTGAATATTAAACAGTCACATAAAACCTGGGTGATATGCTAACAGCTAAGCAGCAGTGGGATAAGCTCTGCAGAAAAAAAAAAAAGTTATTTACAAATACATTCCTTGCAAAGGTCACAAAATGTTCCAGATGAAAATGTTCACCATTAAAAGCAGTCTCAACTGGGATGAGTGAGTCAATACTGGGGGGCAAGATTTTTATCCAAAATTTGGCTGGGTGTTGGGTTTTTTTTTCCCTCAGCCATAATTTGTCTTCCAGGCTCTCTCTTTGTGTAACAGAAGCCAGTAGGCTCTGAGAGGGTTCAGCTCCTCATGGCCGTGTTCAGAACTCTTCCACAACGGGGCTCTGCCTGGTCAGACTTTGATGAGTTGCACCCTTCGGTAATACTCTTTTTTTTTTTAGGCATCAGTGACGATGGTTAAGAACCTGCTGCTGTCTCTAACTTGATTCAGTCTGAACATAACCATTCTGGCATGCAACAGGAGTTGTTCAGTGTTTACCTGAAAAGGATCTTGAGCCCTCTTTTACAGGGACTCAGATATTCCCCTGCCCTGAAATCTCAGGTGAGTTTCACATTTTATGAGCTGGGAGATGGGAGGCTGAAGACACTCTCCAGGAACTATTCCCCAGCGCGGGGAGTGATTTTGAAAGGAAACTCTCACGAAAAAAGCCAGAGTCCTTTGTACTCACTGTCTTTGCATGGTAATACAACCAACAAGTGGTGATAAAACAACATTACACTAAGCTTAATGACTTTGCCTTGCTCATCTCTATAGTGGCTAATGAAACATTATGAATGCAAAGCAAATAGTGTGTTCAGGCTAGTTCAGGATCCACATGGCATCTGAATGTGCTGCATGAATTATTCATGCTGGTTTTCTTCACCAGTGCAAACCCTCCTCCACCACAGAATAAAACTCTTTTCCTGGCCCTAGCATACGTCTTTAAAGCTGTTCCTCTTGCACTGAGGAGTCTTCTACTGTGTCAAAAACATATGAGACAGGTCACCCTGTAAATGAGAAGTGATAAAATATTTATATGCCCAAGGATGAAGGGAGAGAGGGGAAAGGCTATCAAGATCTTCTTTCTCATTTTTTATTTTTCAGCAAAGTATCCCAAGAGAGTTGCTCTTTTCTATGCCACTGTCCTACCAACAGCTCCTTCTTCCCTTTTAGCTTTGAAACGAGCACTCTCTGGTTCTCTCACAAATTCCACATGGACTCAAGTACTCTCTATGGACACCTCTGTACAAGGCAGGGGACAGTAGTCTGAGAATACATTCTGTCTAAACAAGAAACCCTACAGGTAGAAGATCAGAGCCCAGCTAGCTAGACTGCTGAGTTGCTCTTGAGGCAGATGCTGCCTGTACGGAACCAACCAAATTTCCTCCAGAACAAGGTGTGCTTAGTTCAGGTGTTAGCATTCAAATCCACCCTGCTTTGAATCAGTATGAACTTCCCTCACGCCTTTCCTCCAATCTCAGTTACCAAAATTA
The DNA here is from genome assembly GCA_022605575.1 of Laterallus jamaicensis coturniculus. NCBI lineage: Eukaryota > Metazoa > Chordata > Aves > Gruiformes > Rallidae > Laterallus > Laterallus jamaicensis. Next base: position 30,511,422 of record JAKCOX010000006.1, read on the forward strand.
CTGTGCTAATGACTGTTTGACCTCTGTGAGCCTTTTATTATTTTTTTGCAGTTGCAAAATAAGCTATGTTCAATTTTTTACTTCAAAACCAATATAATCTGTTTTTCAGCATTGACCTGCTGTTTGTCTGTTACCAGGAGGCAAATATTTGCAGTGATTTGGTAGGCACATAAAAAGAAAATTGATAGAGAGTCAATCAGCATGCCAAATACCTTGCTATTTGCTCTCAGGAAAGACTGGTGAACCTGCTTTTTTGTTTGCTTTTGGTGGTTTTTTTTTCCCAGTTTGCTCCTCTCTACTTGCTTTGCCTGCAAGAGAACCAATCAGTTCGTCAGCATCTCATTTTAACTTTCATTACTCCAATAAAGATAGTGTCTCTAATGGCTTATTTTTAAAGTTTCCAGGGTTTTCCAAGTCACACAGGTTTCAGCCTGACAGACCAAGATATATAGCATGTCACAGCATTGATGCCAATCTCGGAGAAAAGATATAAATAGGAAGCAAGTCAACATATAATTTGCCTGCAAAGTCCTGAGGCATTTTTAGTCAGGGGAGAAATAAATTGTGTGCGTGATGGGGTGTGTGTGTGCGTGTGTGTGTGTGTGTGTGTGTAGTGGTGGAGATCTTACCTTCTCAACCTCAGCAAGTCAGAAGGAGCCAATTGGCTTTACATTGATAGAGCTGGAAAAAACTATGCCTTCTCTCTGGACCCCTGGGGCTCAAAGACACAGTAAAGTTGGGGGTTTTTTTTGTAAGAATAGGAGGTAAAGTTTGAGTGATGGGAAAACAGCAAAGTTTTAAGATCTTGCCCTGTTTGGAGAAATGAGTCTCTCATCCTGAAGTGAACTGTCCTGTAGCTCCCTTATTTCTTCATACTTTGACACCTTAAGATATTGCTAATCGTGTGCTAGTTCCTATGCTGGCCCTGCATGAGGTCAGTCAACGCAGGTGAGCCACGATAACACATCCTTGCACTATCCTTCCTTCTCCCAAGGTCTACAGTTCAATCACATATCCCACCATACCTTAAATCAAAGGTCATGAAAACTGTGGAAAAACTCTCTTACCCTAGACAGTAATAGGATTAAGGACCACAATGTCTTCATCAGCAAGAGCCCTAATTAGGAATGTGTGGCAGTGATTTCTAAGTACAATCTATGGAAGTTGCTTCTCTGAAAGCTCTACAATTATTTTTCTTCTATCCCCCATATACAGAAAACAGTTCTACAGATTTGCCTGTCAGCTTATCGTGAGTCTGCTGAGTTCATTGTATTGTGTCATACCAGGAGCACAGTGCATCAAGAACTTCCAACCTGTTGGATCTGGTTTTCCCAGTGATCTCCTAACTTTGGATCAAAAGTAAAATTATAGGCATTCATGGCTTCCTCAGGTTGAAACACTACCCATAAGTTCTTTCCAGAGAAGGCTTAAAACAGGACCTCAAGTTCTTCCATAGCACAATCACCCTGCTGCAGTCAGGGATGAGCTGTGCTGATTATAACCTAGAATCTGCTCTAGCAAGAGACTCAGTGATTCTGGATACACTGTCTAAATGCATCTTTTGATTATGAAGAATGTTTTTTTGCTGCTACTTTCAGAAAAGGTTCAAAGCTGGGACCAGGGCATGAAGGGAAAGGCAAGACAATTCTGATTGTAGCTTTCTGGTTGCTGCATTTCTGGTTCTGGGAATGTTGGACTTGGAAGAAGGGAAAGTAACTTGATGATTTTCCTTTCCCCTGGACTATATGGTTACTGTAGTATGCCTTATTGTTGTATCAAGCTTCAAAACAGAGCAAGAGAGCTCAGTAAGCAGCCTGAAATTAGCTACACTCCAGGTGTTCCCATTCTGGCTCTTTCCCAGCTATTATTCTGCTTCCATGCAGGCAGCTGAAAGTGACATGCTTATTAGCTCACGTGTAGCTGTGCTTGATTTGTAGCTATAAAATAGTGAAACAGCTATTTGCAACCATTTCATTTTGATGAAGGATGCTGTTTTAATTGTCACAGTTAGTCCTTTGTCAAACATTTGTATGTTGCTGAAGAACCTAAGGTTACGCACTAGCTGTTACTGCAGGATTAATGAACATCACGTTCCGTTTACACAGAACTGACACTAAGCTAAGTGACTACATGCAACAGGAGGATCTTGGCTAATAATTGGCTAAGGACTGATGACACGGGAGTCAAAGTTGCAAGCACCCAGGGTCTTTCTTAGAAGGTGTTCTATTTTTAGACAGGAAATCATTTACTCCTGTGAGAGTCATTGCCATAATAGTTGCTGTTCTCAACCATTTTAATGAGGACATAACAGTGGTGATGCTTTTATATTTTTACAATGAGTGCTCAAGATATTGAATGGGGTTTCATGTGGAAGTAGGTTAATTTTCCAGATCCACCACAGACATTTCATGTAATAGAGAGCAATTTAATAATCTTTGAAGTCAAGAGGACATTTTCCATCAGATTCATTGTTGCTTAGATTGGATCTAAAATCTTCAGATTCAACTCCTAATTCTCAGCCCTCAGTTACCCTGGTGGTGACAGAGACAGAAGTAGAAAAAAAAAAAAAAAGCTGATGAAGCTTATTTGACTGTGTGTGATCAAAATAAAGGAACAAGAGCTGGGTATTCAAATACTAACATAGTGAGTATTGGAAGGATAGAAAGGAGATAATTTCTTTTCACAATTAGTCAGAATAAACTCTCTCTCTTTGGTATTTGGCTACATCTCTTGTGATATATGTTTTAAGGATCATGAGATTCATCTTCAGAAAGAATGAGGAATATAATTTCCTGAAGTGATTTCTCATTGAACAGGAAAGTTTGAAATTAAATAATCTTACAAGCAATGTTACTGAGAACAGTAAGGCCAGATCCTTGGCCGCTATTCAGAATTAACAACTGACATCAATGAAAGTCAATGAATAAAACGCCCATTTGAACCCAAAACAAAGTGTTTCAACTCTGAAAACTCAGGATTCTGTCAGCAATAGAATGCCAGATGCAAACTGGCAGATCTGGTTTTTCTCTATTGACAACTAAATATCATGTATGTCTTGTTCTAAAAATATCCAGGTCTCCAAAAGAGGCCACTTTTACACCCTGCATTTCTATTTTCTCCTAGTATCTCTTTGTACATATCCATATAGGGAATAGGAAGTAGGGTGCCCATGCCCATAAATCAGTAGTTGGTGACCTTTGCAATGTCTAATCCAAATATATAGTTAAAAATTTTGCTCTAAATACCAAGTGGCTGGTGCCAGCATGGATCTATGTTGGTGCTAATGGTTTGGCATCACTGTGATAAGGGGACCAGTTCTTCATAGTTATCAACACACTGTATTCTTGGGGGCCTTGGGACAGGAGCAAACTTGAAGAGCATAGTCTTGCAGTTTGTTAAAGCCATTGTTCAAGGTGGCAACTAAATCCAGGTTTTTTGGTGTCTCCAGAAGAGATACAGGAGTTTAAGGAATGAAAAGAAAGGGGACAACCTGAAGGAATTTGTGGGTATTTTCCAACTTGTAGGGGTTGGAAAGACAGCGGAGTCACAAATTCAGCTGTGATTATTACCCAAATGTGGGATCAATTTTTATTAGATTCTGTATTTCACAGACTATGTCCATCTGTCTCCCATTCTCTTTTCTAATCCTTCAGAGTAAAACAACTAGTGAGCCTATCCCTGAACTCTTTAAAGCTTTGTATTTGGAAGAGGGAAGTTTATGACAGTTGATCCCCTGATATAGCAGAAGGGATTTGGATAAACGTGGGATGGTCCACAAACACTAACATCACCTACTTCTAAGATAGATTGCTAGTTAGCATTTTTGCTCTCCAATTGTATACTCTTGATCCAAATGCTAGTTTAGATGCTTGTCAAAGGTAAATGAAATAATCTCATCATTCAGAAACAAATGAAAAGTAATTTAGAGCTATTCTTGTAAGTATTAATTTACCCCATTCAGACACCTGTTAAATATTTATTAACTTTTTTTAGCATCACTTATTGATTATAGTTTAATTATTTCACAACCACTTAAAATATAGGGAAAATAACTATTAGAGGCAAGGAATCTTATCTAGAAAGCAATAACTCTTGTTCCATTAAGTCTTCCTCTCCTGTGATGTATTAGGGTCCTAATGCATCAGTCCTCCGAAATTCTAATCCCTGGTTCTCATCCAAGAAAAACATTTAAATACCTGCTTAACTTTAAGTCTGTGAATCGTTCTGGCAGATGTCCTAAAATGTGGCTGAGCTGAAAGCAGAATATTCAGCAGTGAAAAGTTACTGTCCTATCTAATGATTGTTCCTGAAGCAAGAAAGAAACATCAAATTCATTGTAAAGTGTTACCAGAAGGAAGTAATTAATTCCTTTAATGAGATCAATGATAGTATTAGTCCCAAAGGGGAAACACTTGGCAGGGGCAAAGATGCACAATGTAAGTCCACTGCAGGTTATGAATAAGCATTCAATTTGTTCTTATATAGTTCTCTGTCAGGGGAGTCCTCAAAGCAAGTTTAGGCATCTCAGGCACTTGAGGAAAGCTGGGAGGAGCCATCAGGGTTTTGATGAAGGTCAGGATGGAGGCGAGGAGGGGTCTATTTGTCCTGAGAGATCTTGGCCTCTTTCTCTCTTTGTCTGGAGCAGCTGGATCTGCCAATACACAGGCACAACTGTTGCCTGGTTTGCCTTCTGCCTTGAATTAGCTTTGGTAGTTTGTGATTTTTGTGAGGTGATCTACAGGTTGCTTTGCTTGAGCACGTGATTTGTACAGATTGTGACTATGCCAGTAGCAATCAACTTTATTTTGTACTTGACTGTACTAACAGGGTAGTAAGTTTGATATGAGACATCCTTCTGCTGATGGTGAAAAATCACTGGCAAAGGTCATGCACTGGGATGGAGAATCAGCAAATTTACGGTGAGGATAAAGGCAGAAGTTAAAAATCAGAGACATTTCTTTCCACTAGCTCTATTCCACAGACATTCCATGCTTGATTTTTATTTTAATGTTGTAGTTATTGTGTCCAAATCTTAAATGTGATAAGCACAGTCTTTTTTAATCTGAAAGCCTGGAAATCTGTATTTGCTGCCATAAACTATTAAATATATACCTGACACAAATTGGCAGAGCTCTTTAAGAGGTCTCGTTAAAATGAGACTGCTTCAAGTCACCTGTCTGGGTTTTGCTGACATTTGGCAAGTCCAGTGTTCAAACCCAGTTGTTTTACTCACGGTATTTTCCTGGATAATGGCATGATTTATTTGCTTAACCTTACATGTCTCTGCTACAGTGGCACAGACTATTAGCTTTCATCTTCAAAGTAGAAGAACATTCCTACTATGCTCATTTCTCCCTATATCCAAACAAACAAAAGAGTCTCCATAGAGAAGACAAATCCATTAATTTCATTTGAAAGAATCTCAATTTCCTCTTTTTTCAGCTGAAATGCTAGCGAGGGTCAATGGAAACTTACAAATGCATCTCAGTATGCTTTCTTAAACTCTGTCCACATTGCTCAAACTCAGTCTTTCTGTGAAAGCTAGCAACCAGTTTGTAAATACCCCTCCCCCCCTTTTGAATGTTCAGAAGAAAAAGCTTTATCACTTTGTTGTTATTTATCCAATATTTCATAAGTGGAAAGTGAAAGGAGGAAAGGCAACATCATTCTCTTACTCCACTTGTTAGTCATGCACCATGAAGAGTACGTTCCTTCAGCATTTCATGAGCAGTCAGCCTCAATAGCGAGAGGAGTAGATCAAAACCTACATCCTGCCAACACATTTTCAGCTGTTCTGAGTCAAGCAAACTTCCCCAGCTTGTTGTCCTATTCCTAGCATGTATTTTATCATGGGAGAAAAAAAATATATCCTACTTTAATGTGAGATCGAGCCTTGATTTTAAGCATCTCTGGTTGCACACAGCACAAATAATCCAAAGAGAGTCACACACAATAGAGCTTCCCACACCCATAAGCACCTAACATTACAGAAGACTTCCATATGTAAATAGCCCTCATCAGAGACAGACCATTATAGGCAGTCAGACCAGGATTATGTAAAATGCCTAGATATGGAGGACAGCAAGAAATCTTAATATTTGAAGAGAGAATTGTGAAAGGAAGCTGGGATGTTGATAAGCAGTGATGCAGCTAAGGGAGCACCCAGTCTTCCAGCACCAGGTCTCTGCTTGAGAGTGAAAATGCCATGATGTCACATACATCTGCTACTTATGATTCACATCAGTAAGTGGGTCAAGAGGCCCAATTCTCAAAGAACAGTTGACACACTCGACAGAAAATGCTATCTCCACAGGTGGTGTTTTCTACATCCATGTTATATTGATAAAGAGGTGAAGGACTTAGGGTATGGGAATGTGACACCATCTCCTTAATATGATTATTAGGTACAGGCATTGTAATTGAAAAAAGTTGCTATATATGCAGGTATGGGAAATTTCTCTGTATTGGTTGAAAACCTGAGGCTGTCCACATACACTCAGTCTCCTTTAAATCTAACCTCTAACAAACATCTACTTACCAGATAGAAAAATGAAAATGAAAAAAGACAAAGACACTTGCTGTTGTTATTGTACTAACCAACAGTAACATGTATTTAAAACATTATAGATTCATAATTACATAAGGCAGAATTAATTAGCAGATTCATACATTAAGAAGCCAAAAAGGATGGTGTGATCATCCAGCGCATCCCCCTTATAGCACAGTGTAAGAGACCTGAATTAATTTCTGTTTTAACTAGAACACCTTCATCGGTACATTTCAACCTCATTTGTAGTTTACTTACAAGACACATCTCATTTTTCACACATGGGTTTGTTCTGATATCATTGCAATTACTAAACTCATGACAGATTAATAAACCTGTAAAAAGACTTGGTATCACACTCACTCCTTTAAATCAAGTCAAAAAAACATACAGCAAGACCTTCAGGTTTTTTTGTTAAGCTCCTATTGCATGACTTTGGGAGCAAATTGGAAAGCTAAGTCAGAACTTACTAAATTACTCCTGAAGCTATTAATTAACCTTACCCACAGAAAACCTGATCACCTCAATGGAGTTGATAAAGAATTTGTGCATTAGAACCAGATAATGTAGGATATTTATCAAAAATGAAAGGTATGATTAAATCACCTTTCTCTGACTCTTCTTCCCACCTCTTATTTGAAAGAGCACGGTTGTGCATTTATAATACAGGAGAATTGCTTGCCTATTTCTGGAACAGCCTGACTGCCCTGACAGAATACTATCTGACCTCTTTCCTGGCTTTCTTCCCATAAGAAAATTATCCCACAATATTTGACAGTTCCCAAAAAACATCACTGCAGTACATGGATTAAGTTATTCCTAGACGCATGCTTTTACATCTTGTTTTATATGAAGTAAATTTTGGGTTTCTGTAAGTAGGTATTCACCAGTGCCTTATAGTAACTAGGGAAGAAAAGATAGTAATTGTATAGAAACTCTCAGTGATGGCTGAAGCAGAGTTGGCAATTAATTAAAACACACAGTTGATACACAACAACTGAGGGCCCTTCCTGGTTCTATGGTGAGAAGAAAAAGTATATCAAAAATATCTTTTTCTGTGAACTATTTTTTTATTGGTATAATCTATTTCCTAAAACAACTGCAATGATTCACACCAAAGACCCATCTACCACAGCACTCTCCATAAATCATCCTTGTAATCACAAGTCAAGTGATCCTATGGTTTCATTAGTTGAAAAGAGATTTAAACAAGTTTGCTCTGTAAAGCAGTGATCAGGGAAGATAATTCCTCCTGTCCTTCCAGTTGCTCATCTTCATTTCCCTGTATGATTTCAGATTTCCCTGAACCTTGTCCTTTCATCTAATCAGGGAATTCAGGATGGCTTGCTCTTCAATTACTGCCTAAACCTTGAATTATTTGTAAAACAGCCCCATACCAAATAACCCCCAAAGGGTTCGCACTCTGCAAATGAAGGTGCAGTCAGAATACACTCTTCTGTATTCGGTACCCTTGTGACACTCTGTTGTGTTGCATGTCTGACTTATGAGGCAAGAAACAAGATGGGATGTTAATGTCAAGGAGAAATTATCATCTGGAGAGAGGAAAGCAGAAAAGGACAAAACAGAAAGAGGGAGAAAAATGAGAAGAAAGAAAACTTTCATAATTGATGATACAAAGAAAGCAATAAGCACAGTTTTTGTTTAAAAGAGACCCCAGGTGTTGTAGTTTATAACTATGTGCAAGGATGAAAGAACACAGCAAATGCTGTCTATGTGAATGTATTGTATACCTTCACTTTTGCTCTTCCTACCTTTTCAGCACACACACAGTGCATCTGTGTTTTGTATTGGCCAGAGCTGCCTTGAACTTTATTACATAAAGTACGAAAACTCAAATGCACACAGTAAACCTCTGGCAACAATTCTCTCTTCCAAGGATGACTTGATTGAAAGTAATAAAAAGTATCCTTTGAAACTTTCCTTTAATTGAAACTTGACTTTATGTATCAGATATTTTCATAAAAAGGTTTTTTTAATATATTTCAAGTGTTTCCTTGTTTGTCCTTATTTTTATTAAAATCTAGGGGGAGTAGGAAGGTAAATATGCAAAGCTACCACAGAAACTATGTCTATAGAATATTTTCAAGGAGAAAAAATACTGCTCAATAACTTTCACAAATCAGCAGATCATACAAAAATCAAAACACCATTGAGTAGAGCAAATTTTTCCACCACATCTAGATGTATAGCTAGAAAGCTGCAGGTAACATTGCCTTCCTTCATACTTGTCTAATACAAACCAAATATCTCTGCAAAAAATGATGTGTCTAGATCCAAGTTTTATGTTCCCTTTATATAGCACCTTTATATGATTGGCAAAATGCTCTTACCCTGTGGAGTTGCAGCATAGTAGTTTTTAGAAGAGCTTAATCTCCAGACTGATGATAACTTCTGACTGGTTTTCTCGACTACCTAGAACAGTAAGGAATCCAGCCTTCTGCTAACTCCAAGAAACCACTGTATAAAACGTCACCCCAAAATTCATCCACAATGTCTAGTTGTTGGCCTAGTCAGAAGGCTTCTCCAGAAAAATGCATCTCTGGTTAATGGAAAACAGTTTTCTGATGACCAACATACAGCTTATTCCCACTCATCACTTCCCACACACTCATCTAGCACTAAAGTTACCTTTACTCTTTCTTTTCCTTGGTATTCACTTCATATGCCAAGGCACTTCCTAGCGGTAACCACTTTCTTCAGCCTCAACTTTGCTCAGCTAAAAAAGTCAAAACTTTTATAGTTCCCTAAGAAAGATCATCCATTTTTTGTGACTTTTCTAGAAAGAGCTATCTCTGCTGGCTTTACCCTTAATGCGTCTGCTAGGCTGAGCACTCAAAGCAAAATTAATCGAAGACTGGACTAGCCCATCTTTGGTCTGGAATGACAACTAGCAGATGAGTAGGTTATTTTGTTTCCTGATTTTTTGTTGTGGGTTCGTTTTTTTTTAAGCACCATCAGGTCTTACTGACTTAGCTGAAAGTTTCTAGCATGCCTCAGAGAACATTCAAACAAGTTAAAATTAAGTGATTTCTCTAGGGTTTCAAGCAACTCTGTTTTCTCCTGAAATGCCCACAAACTCTTCTTTCCAACTAACTGAAATGCAAATGGCTATTTGCTGAGCACTGGACATTAGAGAGATGATATGAAGCTCTACCCTTGTTACATCTATAGATTTGTAACAAGTATGAGACCAGTTCAGATGCAGTCACAAGCCTAGTCATGAACTCTTACACGGGACCAGGATGGTACCAGCATCATTCCTTAGATGTATTTTATCTCCATTACAGACATGTTGCATCCATCCATGAGGTGTACTTGGTGAAGGAACTCTCCCTTATCATGAGATTAGTGAGATTGTCTACATCTTAAAAGATACTCCATGGTATGGGTTTATTTAAACAATGTCCTAAAGATGATAATCAGGACTAAGGAGATCAGCATGAACTTCTCACTGGAGAGGAACCAAGGAGAAGCCATCTGTAATTATACATTGTATACTCTGAGGAGCTTGAGGAAGTAATTTCTGGGATTTGCAACTAGAGCTTATGTGGCAGCCAAGGTCAGATGAGTCCCCCTAATGTCGCTCCCACTGACTGTTTCCTAGTAGCCTGTGCAGAATTCTACTTCTCTTCCTTATCATAATGTTGCATCTCCATTCAGTGGTAAAAATCAGGATATGTATTTTAATATACTTTTTTTCTTCTTGCAGCTACAGATTGAGAAAGATAGGTCCTTGCAGAATAAAGAATAAGGTCTTTCGCCTGTAAGACCTTTGAAAAAATGGCTTTTAGAAAGGCCACACTCTACTCAGTAATTGTCTAATATTTTCCCAAGGTCTAGCAAAGGGCTTGAATCAATAATAAGTTGCATACCACAAGCTAGACAGGTCAAGTAGACTTAGAACCCTTGTCAAAATGCATGACATTCATTAACATTATAAAAGTAAGTAATAATAATACCCCATAAAAACTGCATTAAAATGGAAGTAGAATAATACAGGTCATGTTAACCTACTGCATAAAGGAGAGGAGGGCATAGCATTTTTTTTCTGGTGAAAATTAGGAAACTATGCAGCTCAGAGGTGATAAAGACATCCCATGTAACTTGGGCGGAGGCCTTAGGTGGTCCCATACAAGCAAACCGGTGGACTCAGATAAAGTTCCACTGAGAAATGGTGGGATGTTACATGAATGTAAGTTCAGCTGGGCTAACATCAGTTGCAGTGGTTTGGTTTTGCAATGTCCTTTGGGGGAGGGAAGAAGAGACAAAGAGAAAAATAAGGTAAGGAACAAAGAAAGAAACAAAACCAGAGAAGTGGAAGATGCATGCTCTTCCTAGGAAGTCCTATGCCTGCAATCCTTTCTTCCTGTGTCGGTAGTGGTTGATCATGAGCCAGCTAAAAGAAAGGGAACAGGAAGAGAAGGAGAAAGAGGGAGAGACCATAACTTCAAGGTTTATGGGGTTGCTGCTGCTCTGTGTACTACCCTCAGTGCCACTGTTACTCCGAGACATTCACACTAAGAAAGAGCAGCAGTATCAAAAGCTGCCAGTGTACGTGCCAGAATTAAATCCTGCCTGTATTGGAGCAACCTGTTTTGTGATGTATTGTTTTGACCTTACTCTTTATTTATGGCTTCTTGCCTAGGACAGTGCAAGGAGTCATAAAAAGGTTTTTTCCGTTCTTTTTAATTCCATACTGCTGCCATCAATAGCTCCTCCTTGAATGTCTTCTGCAATCTTGTGAAATAAAACAACTTCCAACCCTCTGGACCCTTTTATTATTTTCTTTTCCACTATATCTTTGTGCCATGTAGGAACCATAAAAGAATGAAAAAGGCCTCAGCAAACTCTCCTACCAGTTCATGATGCACTCTAAGTACATTTCTATAGCAAGTTTAATGTCAATGAGCGCCAATTACTCTTGGATATCATCATAAGAGGCATAAAGAGGCTGATACTGTACATTTGATATCCTCTGGAGGCTATGGCCAAGATGGGAGTGCAGATTTAAGAGAAATTTACACAAATTCCCTCCATGTGAGGATGGTAATTTCTGGGTACATGCTGCTTTTGTGGTTTGGGTGCGCATCACATTTACTGGAGTGCCAGGCTATTACTCATCTTTGAGAAGACAGAACTTGCACCCTTCTGTAACAAAAGAAATCACCAGATTGGGAAGGTGCCCTCAAAACTGTTACTATAAAATCATTCTCAAGTGATGAATATTGTCATTAAATGAATAAGGGGCTAATCAACTTCCTCTTGTACTCAGTTGCACAGACTCCTTTCAGAAAACAGAGTGGCAAAAAGTGAACAAATAATGTTCTTTAAATGGTCAATAGTCCTATGAAAACAACAGTAACACATGTCTCAGCAAGTGTTAACTTCTGGGCAGTAATTTATACCATAGTGAGGTTGATAGGACTTTTCTGGGTTGTAAGAACCTCCTGAGCTGCTAATGTCTGTGGGACAATCCCAGAAACATGTTGTAAATTCCACAAGCAAGGTATGATCTAACCAAGACTTTACAAAAATTAATTGTTTGGGTTTTTTTTGAATTATGAGTAACAGTTATCATATGAGACAGAAAGGTATTTAAACAACAGATAACACTTATTTCTGTCACTATGTTCCTTGGTCTCCATGGTAAACAACAGTCACACCTAAGTCTGTGTCTGACAACTTCATGCCAACTGGTTTCCCTCAGGAAAAAAGTCAACATTTCCTATTCATCCATACATTAGCCCAGTGGATAAGCACATTAATGTGCTCAATATTTATCATTACAGTTCTCTGGTGAAAGTGTTTACCCTATCTTACAGATGACAGGTGAAGGCAAAAAGCAGCTGAGTATTAAAAACTAGGCAGGTGGCATGCAGTAATAGTACATGCACTGACTATTTTACTTCCTCTTGTGTGGTACGTGTTTGTGGGATTGCAATTTGCTTCCCTTAAATCTATCATCTGTTATCTCACTTGACTCAAGTATCAGTGCTTACAAGCTTTAAATTAATTTATTGATCCAGTAGAGAAGACAGACCTCCATCAAATTTACGTCCTTTTTTGTGTGTCTCTCCAGGTAAAATCAGTCCAGAGGTTAAAAAAAAAACCAAAAAAACTCACAAAATCACACAAGACAGGAGACCCAGGGAGCTCCTACCAGTTTGCTTACACTTATTCCACAATTACAGGATGCAAACAGTGGATTGGAAGGGGAATAGACAAGTTTACATAAGAAAAGTCCATAGATGATCTTTAATCATCAAACCCGTATCTGATTAAGGAAAGCTTAGATCTGGAAAAATACTAGAAACTGGAAGAACATTAGAGTGAAATTCTATCTTTTCTAATCTATATTCTTTCCCTAGGCTTACTATTCACCCAGCTGGGTTTGGACACTGCAGGAGATAGGCAACAAGAATGTTTATTCTTATGGCACAGCTACTACTTTATGGGTTTCTAGGGTTCATTACGCTCCTTGGTTGACTTTGTGTCTCAAAGAAAACAAGGCAAGGGAATTTCTTGTTTATGGCTATAAAAAGGTTCTGTGATCAGAAACATGTAACTTTTTCTATACCATCATGCCTAGGCAAGGTTGCAAGGTGCTATTAGCCTTTACAAAAGTACCAGTTACTGGGACAACCTTCCAATGGAAAAAAAACATGCTTAACTCCAAGTGCCAGAAGCCCAGGCAGACAGCATAACATGAACAGTAAGGGAGAACCAGCTGGAGGAATTGCAGACGTGACTTCCCTTACCCTCCAAACACATTATAATTTCCCATGAGTCATTTGGAAGATATTAAACAGTCACTTCAGCCACCCCAAAAATAACATTTGTTTCTCTTGTTTAAACTATTTACATTTCTCTTTTATAATTAAATGTTACTATCTTTGAAATATCTCCAGCTCTGAAAAGCTCCTTTAATGTCCAGAATTAGCTGCCAGCTTTGTGAAATAATATATCAAAAAACTTCCCTCCAAATGGGGAACTAGTAACCAGTAAATCTCTGAACTACCAGGCATATGAGCATTGTATTTGGAAAGGATGCCTTTAAACAGAATATCCCCCCACATGGCCAGCAAAATCCAGCTCCATGCTCAGCAGGAGGTTTGGTTTGCAAGTTTGACCAAAGCAAATTTCCCTTTGAATTTCTTGATCCAGCCTTCACACCACAGGAGGCTTTCTTCAGGACAATACAAATCTTCCTCTGGCCCTGAGAAACTCTCTCCTGCTGTACTCTGCTGCCTCTGACAGACAGACACTTACACTGACTGGCAGGCAAGGCACAGGCACCAGAACTTGTGAAAATTTGTATGGTTTGAAAGCCTGCAGCCCACTAACTGCATCTCCAGTGCTCCACCTCATAGCAAATAGCTCTGACACAAAATACTGCAACAAGGATTGCACTGTGCCAGCCTGGGCTTCCTTAGGCAGCTGTTCATGACACCATCACCTAGTGCACTACTACTTTAATTGTGTAGATTGCCAGCTCTCTAGGTTTGGTGGCTCACTGGGGAGAAGGGGGATAAACAGCTTTTCAGGAAGGTTTTTTTTTTTTTTTTTAATAGTCATCAGAGCTTTATATAGGACTGGCAGGTCTTCTGAGCCTGCCCAGGTCCTACGTTGCCTTAGAATATCCCTTGATTAAGAGCTGTCACACTCTCTCCCAGTACTAATATATCATCCTTAGAGCATTTAGAAGGGGATACTACAGGCTTCACTAGGATGTTATGTACTTCTTATACCAGAAGACATTGGAACAGCCTCAAAAGAGGTTTAAATACAGATTGTGATTATAGAATTCAGCAATTTCTGGAAAGGAGAATTGAACCCCCACTTGGAATCAGTGAGAGATTCACATTATCTACAGGGCACAGCAATTTAGCCTATGGGATTTTACATTTACTTTTATTTGTAATATTTTTACACGTATTTCAATAGTATAACCACTTTTCTTTATATATAGTCCACAGAAAACCAAACTTTTCAAATTATACAATTAAGTATTTCCTTAAAGAAAAGCAGCTATTTATAACGCACAAGCTCACAGTGATTTATGTTTTAGATTCCCCTTAATTCTGACTTCCATACGAGATCCTATTCTGCAAAATGGGTTAGATTGCAATCTGTCTGGATTTGTGTCAAATCTAACCCCTCATCATATATTTCATGTTCATTACTTACCATAATGCCACAACCATAGCAATGATTGTATTAACAAGATGATGAGATTCTGCCTGTCTTAGAACAAATGGCAGGAAGGTAGCATAATACCAAGTAAGAATTAATCTTATAAATCCAAACATATTGCTGATAGCGGGGCTTTCTTTTGAGAGCTTGAAGGCTCTGCAGGAGGTTGGATTCTTCAGGTTTTAGTGTTAGTCCTCCTACAGTATCTCTATGTGGCTTTAAGAATTCTTTAGGGTCAGATTAATTTATTTTATTGATTAAAAAATTAGGGATTTTCTAAGGCCAGATAGTTTTCTATCTGTGATTAGGGCTTGTAAAACCCCTATAATCTTATTTTAAAACCCTAAATTCCACTGACTTCAGATAAGAAACTTGTATTGATGCAATCTGCTTTGCTTTTCACACCCACCAAGAAAAACACCCACACATTTATCAGATTTCTCCTTGCTTTAGTAGTTTGCCCATAAAAAAATGTTTGAATGCTTTCTCTTGTATACAGCTTTTACAGATATTCTACCAGGTATTAACACAATCCACAAGAAGCAAGTGTGTTCCAGAGTGGTTTATACTATGTACCTTTTTTTACTCATTTAACCCTTCTGTACTAACAGCATACAGAAATAGACCCTAGAAGGCATTCAGGGGGGTGTTGGAATTAATACTCTCTATGAAAATGGGTTCACTGCATTGTTTATACATAGCATTTATGAAATAGCGGCAGCTTTGTACCCTGCAGTAGAAAACAGACATATTGACAGATTTCTGAGAAGAGCTGTTGTGGGTAAGTTTTCAGTCACTTCTACCTAGCACAACTGCACTCAAAAGGCTGCTTCGGCTGAACTGTGGCTTTAATAAAACACATGCACTCCTCTCAGCTTTGCTTTAGGGGCCAAGTGCTCACATGTGTGAAATCACCACCAAGGCTGACAGAAGTTGTCCATGACAGCAAGATATTGGTAGTGGGACTCAAGGACCTCATGGGCAGAATTCAGATTGGCAAAGTCAGGGGCCAAGTTCTGAGCGGCTTTTGGCAGATCAGATGCTGAGTGCCCGAAAGGGAGCAAAGAACCTTTGAGAATCTGATTCCAGTTGGGCAGAAAGAATAAGCTAGAGAATAGCCCTTCCATGCATATCAAAACTTGCCCCATTGCTGTCAGGACTGGGCATGGTCATCAGTGTTCCAGCACTAAGGCTATTAAATCAGCACCTCCCATTAGCTCTGAAGTGACACACATATAGGTAAAACCAACACAGGTAGAGATACACACCCACACTGAAGTTTTTCTTGCCCCTGACATGTTTTATCAACACTCTTTCAAGCTTAAGAAAAAATTGCCATTCACTTAATACAGACCAAACAACACCTCACAGCTTCCTGCTAAGCTATACAACTTGCAGCACCTAGCAATATCACTGTTTGACAGTTACAGGCTCACAAAGCTTTACTCTTCTAACTCGCCTCTTGACTCCAGCTGCCCTCTGCACTTTGCATGGGTTCTTCTAAATGTACTGGCACACTCGGCTGCTGCCTCAGACAGAAGAGATCTAGTCTGCCTCTTCAGAAAGGACCTGCCTATCTGTATGGAAGCAGGATTTGAATATGTATAATGAATAAATAATAAAAAATAATAAATAATGAAAATATACATAATGTGCATTTATATAAAGAGACACACACTTAGAAAATTATACTTGGCTTGAGAGCAATTTCTGGTTCTTGTATTTCCTAAATTCTCTCTTTTTGGTATTTCCTATCCTATCTAACTGGGGCTAGGTGAGCATTGCTGAAATAACAGATAAACTTGTCTTTCTAAAGCACTGGTTTAGAGTTTGGCACTACTTGATAATCACTTTAAAACAGTCCCAACAACTTCCTTCTTCAAAATCTTATTAAAAGTGCTAGGACTGAAGGAACAGATTAAGGGTAAATTGCCTATGGAACAGAAAGAAATTATTCTGAGAAGATACAGGGAAATAAGGTAGCATAAAAGAAGTTACAACTGGTGTGGGTTAGTTGTGATGAACAGCTAGAAAATAATGGCTGCCAGAGCACAGTAGTTCGTAGCAGGCTGGCCATCCAGAGCCAGGGATCCAAACTCTGCCCAGGGCACAGAGGACAGAGGTATGTGTCTCCTATTTCCTTTCATGAAAGAATAGTCAATAGAATTTATCAAATTTCTATCGCAGCCTTCATAAGAGAAAAATGATGAAGAAAGCAGCTTGAGTGTCTGGTCTAAGGCTAGCATCAATTACAACAAGAATCAAAATTCAATCAATCAAAATTAGTACATCAGGCCTCCAAGGTTATTCCTACTGATCGCTGTTTCCACCGCTATTTCAGATACCACTGAATGGCACAGATACTGATAAACCCCCCAAGAAAAATACAGATGGAAAGGACAGTGTACCAGACCCTTCAGCATCCTGACCAGCCTCCTCTCAGAACATGTAATTGGCTAAACATGTTGTTTGACTCTCCCTGAGCTTGCACAAGTGTTTGCTTCTCATTCATTTCATAGGTCACATTTGAGACGCCCTCCTGAGGAAGTGTGATATTAGCTCTACAGTCTCTATACAAGAGTTTGTCTCAAACAGAACAAATACAGCCTGGACAGTAGCAACAATGCTATCTACACTGCCCTATAATATTAACTTCATAATCTGATATGTCTCAACTGGATACAAGTGGTGCTGTAGGCTAATATACACTATAACAGACACTAAAGGACACCAGTGACATGTTTTAAAACATAATATCCAAATAGCTATCAGGTGGCAAAGACTGTTTTTGCTGACCTGAAATTAATATAAACCCATGATTTAAAGATATATAGGCCCCATGCATATACTGTTCTCTTAATGTTTTGAGCCAGGATCATTTACATCTGCCTTGGTTTTCTTTGTTATTGCTATTTCTGAAGCACAGAGCAAATATCTAGTCTCTTGGAAACCAAAGGCAAGCTTGCTGGTGTTTCGTTTGTGATTTTTTTTTCCTTCTGATAATAAACATTCAACAAGGAAAATAAAGAAAATACTTTCAAATGTTAAAAAAAAAATCACCTGTCTCCATAGGCATTTTATTAAGAAAAAAAAGAATACTAACTTGACTAGATTTTTTTTTAGAGAGGTTGATAGAAATATAAGCACTTTTTAACACTAATCATATCATAGGAGACTGGTTAATTGTTTAGTTTGGGACATAAGCAGGCATAAAAAAAAATATCTGGAGGAAGCAGAAATCTCAGGACCCCTTCCAGCAGGACTGAGTGACAGAAGATAGCTAGGTTGTCTGCCAAAACCAGTTCAGGTTATATCTATGTATGTCTACAGCCATCTAAAAAACCACATCAGTTCACTAGATAGTGTGTCAAATATGGAAGTTCAAGCAGAGATGTAGCAATCCGAAATGCTTGAATGTGAAATAGAAATTTAAATATGATAAAGATGATGCGTCAAAGCTGGTTTGCTTGTCCCCGAAATCTTCCTCTGAGGACCATATACATTTTAAGAAGGTAAACTTTTATGAAATTGAGCATGCTGGTTTTAATAAAGGAGAAAAGGGACAAAAGAATGGGACAAAAGGATGATTGCCCTGTGTGCTGCTGTTTCTTCTTGACCTATGAACTATGCAAGGTTCAGGTGCAGGACTGGATAAGAGAGGGTTTGGGGTTATTTTTCCCCTTTCTTCTAGAAAGGGATTATAAGCTGCAAGGATATTATTATGGATTTCACAGTACATAAAGTCTAGCATCCATAGACTGATGCTTTATTTCTGTAGTAATGTTCACAGACTCTTTATGGCCTGCTTAAAAGCAACTCTTTCACTCAGTCCCTTCATTCCCTTGTCACTTCTCCAAATCTGTCTTTGAGCAGCAAACATCTGCCACTCTCCCATTATTGGAAGCTAAGCAGACAGGGTGTACACGTACAGTATCACTGGCTATTACTTGGTAACCTGTAAAACAAGATCATCTTCACAACAAGATACAATTGTTTTGCTATGCAGGTCAGCAGCCCACCAGACTCCATTTCTGGCTATGCTTTACCATTCTGCATTGCTTCCCTTTCAGACTAACTATGCCATCTATTTTTGCCTTCAGTTGTCCACTTCATGACTGTGAAATACATTGTGTTCTTTTGACAAGCGCTTTGGATTCTATTGAATAAGCTACAACACACCAAAAAACCCTAAAGAAACTAAAAGACCCGTCTTTAAGAGTTTGCCATGATTCATTTTCTGACCTCCAAGAAGTGAAGCACCAGGCAGAGGAAATAAGTGTTAACATTGTACATTCAGTACTCAGAGGAAGAATTTTAGAAAACTAGATTTACTGACTGAAAACAAAAATCAAATATTTTAATCACTGATTGTAGGAAATGCATAGTTTTGAAGGGAAAAGACTCTGCATCTATTAACAATCATTGTTAGCATCCATCACTCAGGAGGGAGTATTTCATTTTGCCTTACTTTTCTGATGTTTGAGAGTGACGCAACTAGGGCCGAAGTTATTCCATGGAACAAACTCCAGACAGTAAGCTGGCAGGGATGCAAACCAGGGCCTTTACATGACAGTCCCTTCTCCCTGTGAAATTGCTAGGCAAGTCTATTAATAAATGGCCCCTGAATTCCATTTAAAAGCCTATCAGCTCAGTAGGAAAGGTCTTCTAAAGCCTTCTGACTTATGGAGAAAAATTTCTGCCAGCTGGCCTGAGGGCAATTTTTTCCCCTCTGTTTACCTCTCCATGAGAGGCAGAAGCCCAGATGAATTAGTGTCTAGAAAGCCTTGTTCATAAAGTGGAAAAAAAAAAAAAGAAAAGGAGAGAAAAGAAGAAAAGAGCTTCAAAGCTGAGGCAGAGAGATGGTCAGGGTATAGCATTCTTTGATACAACCAGCACATATGCCAAGGAGAGGATGCATTAAGACCTAACCCAAGATCCACCCAAGTGAAATCTCTCTTCTGATTTTGGTGGAGCCACACTCCTAATTTTACCCGACAGTACCATTTACTTTATGAAAGTCTTTTGTTACAGAGGAAGTATTGCAGGACTGCATGGAAAGCTAGTGACGGGGTCAGAGAGCCAATATACCTGCTTTTCCTCTGACTTTTGCTACATCCTTAAAGTGAATATAAGCCATTAAAATGAAACTCAGACCTTGTTTGGCCCAAATGATGGGATAGACCAGCATACAGGCTTGCTGACAAGGTATTCAGGTCTCTTCACAAATAAAGGACTGTTCCTCCTCTCTGCAAAACACTCCCCCATGCCCCCAACAGCTGTGGCCAGTACCGATAACACCTCTTCACCAGAAGAATGATTATTTGGGGTTCCTAATTGATACTTGGATCCTATCATGCAGTATCGAGGTCTCAATGAAAAAGACTCCTTCTCCATTGATAGCTAGAGACTGAAATGTCTCAGGACAGCTCATACGCCTGGACAGCATTCATCCCTGAGGCATCTCAGCAGAATAAAAACACTTCTGTTTTATTCTTCTTTTGAGCTCCTAGTGCTTCTAAAGCTTCAGCAGAAAACTAGCTGCGGCCTGAGAAGGTTGCAGTGACCATAGCCAGAGTTGCTGTCTCCCTCAAGAACCTCTCATGGTAGGACAGGGAGCTATTATCAGGCATCACCAATGAGCTGTTTAAAGCCTTTCTGCTTGTAAAATCCCTAATCTGTCAGATAATGACACAGCAGTGCCGTGGGGAACCCTAGCTGTGAGCCCTTCTCCTCCACATCAAGACTTTCCTCATCACCCCATCTATCCAACCAAGCAACCACCCCCAAACCCTAATGAATCTCCTTGCTGCCAAAAAGCCACGCTCCATCATGGCATATGGGGCTGCTGTCAAATTTCTAGGAAGCTGCAGTTTTCCTTGAGGAGCCTATTGCCCAGTTACCACCTTCTTCCTTTTATTACTACCCAAAATGGCTCACCTTAAGATAACCGATTTTACAGATGCACACTCTGGTTGAAGAGTGACAGAAAAAACAAGTAGTGAGATGCTCTGTGCTGCCACAATTGAGCTGGAAAATACATAGGTTTGGATTTCAAGGTATTTTTCTAGAAAGATGAGCCTGAGCCCAACATCAGTCACACTCAAAGCTTGATAACGAAATTGCACCTTGAAAGACAAAAAAAAAAATCACCCAGAAAAGATGCAGAGCAACTCAGTGGCAGCTTGGAACAAATCAGATAATTTATAGTTATTTTGGGTGTCTCATGTAGAGTCACAAGAAGCAAAGGTCTCCCTTGAGTCAACTTGTACTTCAGGCAGATTTCCTCCAGCAAGATATTTTGCCTTTTTTTTTATCAGAGCCAAAAAGAGATTAAAAAAAACTTTTAATCACTGTAAGAATACCATTTAATCAGACTACTGTCTGGGTTCATTTCTTCAGCAGTGATGAATTAACCTAATCACTGCTTGATTTAACTAGGAGCTTTGATAATAATATTAAGTTTTGCAGATAGTTGCCTACATCTCTGTGTTACAAACCTTGCTCAAAGAAAAGGATTGAAAAGGAGGTCTTAAATGCAAAACCTCTGGCCAAATTTATATGAATGTCCATGTTGAGACTTTGCTGTTACTTTCTGAACGTGGATATTTAAATCATTACTATGAATTATCCTATGAAGCACAAAGTGATTCTAATTATGCAAACTTAAAACAAATAAAGAAATTCAGTGTTTCTTACCTGGAAGAGATCTCTAAAGAGGAAAGGAAGCTAAGAAACTCTTCAGTTGGGGCCATTTTTTACTGACATGATTTGTATCATGATCATATTCCCCATGTTTTGTTTGCCAGGGAATTCATTCAGACATTGGATTCATATCTTTTTGGCTAGCTAGTTTGAAATGCACAAGCTAATTAAAATCAACCTACTGCTGAATTTGAAAAGAAAAAAAAAACAAACCAGGTGAGACAAGTTGGTTAATGTGAAATTAGATGTAACAATAATATTAGAATGAGTTTAAACTCATGTCCCAATGAAGTCACGGCCAGAGGATTTTTCTGAAGCCATATGGTATCTGCCAGGAGAATGTGAAGAAATATTGTTCCTAGCCACATAGCTGTCTGAAGCATGGCAGATGGAAGGAACATTACATGTGCCAGCATGACTAATTAGCTCAGGAACTCCTAATTCCTCTGTTGTTTTTAAAATGCCACTCTTTCAAAGTCTGGTCCAATGCCCATGGAAGCAAAAGGGAGTTTTTCCTACCCAGTCTGATAGATTCACAGAATTGTAGGGGTTGGAAGGGTCCTCCAGAGATCGAGTCCAACATCCCCTCCACCAAAGCAGATTCCCTAGAACAGGTCACACAGGTAGACATCCAGATGCTGGCCCTAAACCCACAACAGATTAAAAAAATATTTGGCCAGTGATTAGTGGCAGAGCAGTTCACAAGATCTAGGCAAGAGAAAGGAGTGGATCAAAAGCAAGGTGGAGACTGGGCTCTTTACAAAAATTAACTGCTCAGTGTCTGTATTGAAGCAGGTGTTTTAAAACTCAGTCCAGGCTGAGGATGCTCTAGGGTGTTCTTCCATTGACATACACTTATATACATAATGCATATTTACTTTTCTCTCCCAGTTTAAGCTCTGCTCCTCCTCCCGCTCCCATGTTGTTTCTTTTCCATCCCATGCTCCTGCACATTGACATGGTGTGCCAGGGATCCCATTCTGCCCTAGGATGGCTTGTTCTCACAGCAGCTGTCTGGCTGGGTCTGGTCATTATGCTTCATCCTCTGTCTACTCTCCCCTGCCTAGGGAAAAGACAGGCATTTAGCTAAGGGACAGCTGCTCACTGGCTCTGAGGTCTCCAATAGCTTCTCAGGAGAGATGTTTCTTCTGTGTGAGGCGAAGCACTTGCTCCAATGATTCATGGCACAGCAGAAGGATGCAAGCTCAGCTGAGCTGTGAAGTTAATTTTCCATTGCTTAGGAAAGGATGCAACAGACTACATAGGAAAATCTTGCCTCAGGTCAGCAGTGACCTTGTTAACAGTGCCTTATCATGCTGGACTGGAAAAAGGTTCTCTGCCTTTATTTGCCAAAGCCAAGCTGATAGCTGCCAAGACAGCCCTCACACAGCCCAGTGAAACCAGTCACACATACCCAGCTCCACCACTATGTATCCAGGCCTGAATGACCTAATCCACAAAGCTGGTTAGTCACCAGTGATTAAGCTGTGCTTTAATAACACATTTTCTCAAACAACCTGGAGGTGGCTGAGGAGATGAAGCATTATCATCACTAACTCTTACATGTGGATGTACAGGTACATGGGTGTTTATACAACTCTAAAATGGAGAGTTTGTGGCAAAACTTGTAACGTAGTCCTAAATATTGCCATTAGCATCATGGAACACCTTACTCATCTTGGAGAGGCATTTAAAAATAAAATCAGATCCTGTGGCTGTAGGTCAGCCAGCTCCAGAGATGAGTGGTTTAGATAACTGCTCCTTTTTACTTCTGTGTGCCTGGGCAAGTGTTTGAAAAAGGAACATTTCCAGGAACCCGCCCCAAAAAAGAGCCTATTTTTGTTCTACCTCCCTCCTGTGATCTGTTCAAGTGTCCCGACCTTGATTTGCTACCCAAGGCAAGACTGGAATGGACATTGTTTGAACCCATTGTTCACTCAGGGAAAAAGAAACATGCAGTTCAAGCTGTGAAAATGCAAGGTTTTTTATAAACAAAGACAGAAATATAACCCCTACATAACACAGTTAAAGCCACTTTAAGAGCAAAGAACTCAGATACATACAACTAAGATTGTAAAGGTTTAGCACAATTCCTCCACAATACAGTTAAGACCTTTATTGTCTGGGTAGCTACTAGTGATTTATGGTGTAGAGTTTTTTCCCACCCAAGGGAAAAATGCTCTTAGGGACATTATATTCATACACTGAGAGCATACATTCACACATTATCTGGGCTGGCAACTGTGTGCAGGAGCAGATAGAGTGGGTGGTATCTGGATCTTTCTGACCCACTAGCTCCAGCCTAATTCCCCTTCCAGAGTTATTGCCTTATGACAAGTTAAGTTTTTAAACCCTGTTAGCATTTAGCAAGAATTCAACTCAAGTTCAGGTTTTTGGCTTAAATTTAGGTTTTACTAGATGACCCTGCCTTGCTTGAAAGGACATGTGGGAAACTTCTTACTCAAAAGATATTTGGACTGAGATGCCAGTGCAGGACAGCATATAAAAGTTAGAGCATGTGTTCAAGGCAAGGGTGGAACTCCTCCTCAGTCTTAGAGAATTCAGGTTTTAAATACCTTACAGTAACTCTTACAAGATGTAAACTAGCTTCAAAAAAAGTCAGACCTCTTGCTATACATGTTGATGTTGGCCCATTTCATATTTAGATTTAGCCCATAAATAACTAGTCAAAAATAAAAGATACTTTCCTTCCTTCCCTCTTCATATAATACCCCTTACCCCCCAGCTTAACCAACCTTGAAACTCAAAGGGAAAGAATTTAGCTCTGACTTGTTCAGAATTGTCTAGTTTGATTTTAGAGAGGGTGTGTATAAAAAAACCCATTTTAAATCCTTTTTAAATTTACTTGCTGGTATTGCTTGATGTTTTCTACTCCACAGTTTTAACCACATCAATAATCCACTCAGCACATGGTAAAATCTGAGAAAATTCACAGTCAGAGAACCATTAGAGTAAGCAGAATGAGACACATTGCCTATTTAGCCTTATATATTGCCTGCAGGAATTGGTTTTGCTTCCAGGGAAGGAAACTCTACTTAGCATGTAGATCTTCAATTATTAAATGTAATGACTCAGAAGAAAAAGTTGTTATTTTTTTGTCCCCTGGAGATAAGTAGCTTATGACTTTAAGAACAAGAGTAAACACCCCAAAGCTTGAATTCTAGTCAGCAGCATTATATCTACAGCCTTGCAGGTCAATATAGAATTCCAGCTTGTTTAGTTAACCCCAGCAATGTGCTTATTGGGATGCAAAGTGACTGCTAAACACACTTGAGAAAAAAGGAATAATAATATTGAAGTCCTCTCCCTAAAGCACTGAGAAGAAACATTTTTCATTTGGTTCCAAGTTCAAAGGTAGATCATCCATCACCAGACAATTCAAAGGTTATTTTTGAAATGCTTGACTCAGATAGGTTTCGGAGATATCTTGCCAGTCATGGGGCAGAGTACCCTGCACTCATTGTAGCTATGTATTAGATTACACCCTGGTGCATGTAGGCCCATAGGAAATCCACTCTGAAAACACTCCATGCTACCAGCCACGAAGCCAGTGATGTGGTCTTCCTAACACCTCTTCCGAAAAACATAATTGAACTGTGGAGCAGATAGCCAAGATCAGTTTCCTATGCAAACTGGAGAGTACCTATACTCAACGTTGAATTCATTACCATTGGTATTAAAATTTATATCTCCTTTTCCCCTGAAATAATTACATAGCAGGAAACTTCTGGAAATAAAAAGGTCACATGCAATATAAACTGCCTGATCTAGAAAAAAATGCTCTGAAACCAGAAAAGCTTAATAATTTTATTTTTGACTGCACACTGTGCATTAACAAAAATTGAACTGTGCACACTTGGTAGCTTCCTTTATCTAATTTTCTACACCTTGAACTGTAAGAGAATATTATGCATGGATCACCTTTGCATTTCAAGGAATACACTACAAGCTCTGAGCAACATAATGAAGCTGACAGCACAAAGAAACTGTTGAGGAGACATATTTAATAGCAAAAGGAAGAAACTGAATATTTTCCCGCCAGAGAGTTTTTTGAGAAGCAGCGAAGGAAAGAAGTTATCCATTGGTTGGGAAGAGTTTAGATCTTAAAAAAAATATATTACTTTAAGTATCAGCTCCAGGGATCTTGCTCAATTCCTTTGGCAGCAAAAAAATGATATCTCATTCACAAAAAAAAGTTATGGAAGTGATCAATGCAATGCAGCCCTGAAGTGGCAGGAGTACAGAACATCAGGTTCTGCATACAAATCATACATTAGGTCACTGGTGCTCAACAGAGGGCCATGGGGTGAACTTTCAATTATTTTTACACAGAAAGAGAGCAGTAATAAACTTGCTTCATATTAAGAATGCTAGACAGCTTTCACGTTACTTTGAAAAGTCTAGTTTATATTTATGAAACTTGTATTTAGTAGTAACCAAATAAACAGCATCTGACTACTCCAGAGTCAACAAGAAGCAATGAATCACAGAGGTTGTCAGGATAACATGAGTTGTTGAGGAAAGGTGGTATCTGTGCTGAGGAGGGACATATTTCCAGATGCCATCTTCTCAGGAGAGGTTCTGGAACAATACAAAGTGAATGATAAATCATGCTGCTGCTTATCAACTTGGGATGAGTAATGGGGAATCATGGACAGGAGCATGCTTTCATGAAGCACTGCAAGATTTGGAGAAGAGGTGGAAATGATACCATGTTCTGAGGCCTGCTGAAAGCAGAATCACAGGGAACATAGCAATACACTGAGCTCAACACTACAGACCTGCACTTTCTCTGCATGTCCTGGACACACAATTCACAACTCTTCTGATGCCTTAAGCCTGAGTTGTCACATCAAGCTTAATGCATAGGGGGTATTAGCCCAAGTATGTCAGTTCAGCAATACAAACATAGACATCCAAAACCATCTGTCCAAGTAGCTCTGTGTGAAGATATGATGACATGTGCCACAAAAAAATAGTTGTAGCATGTTGACAAAACATATCCCACTTGCTTAGTGAAAGATCATGGCTAGACTGGTGACAGGCATGGGCCAGAAGATCTGCAGAGACACAGGAATGACAGTTTCCAACACAGAGAAAAGACCTTGTTTCACGTGAAGCATAAAAGACTCAGTGGCAGACAGATCTCTTGAGATAATACAGATATGAACACAGTCACCACCTGGTGCTGCTGGTAAAGAAGCATATTTCATGATCTAGGCTTAAAGAAAAGTTGTGGACTGAACAGTTACTTCAGATATGATTAAAATAAAAATTACTATGCAGGACTGCTTAGTCTGTATCTGATCAAACTGGAGAAAGAGCATATAGGTGACAGTTGTTTACCATGACCCAATACTCAATCATGCTCTGAAGGAACACTGTTAGATATCTGTAGCTGTTGTCCATAAAAAAAACCCAATAACAAACACCACACACAGGAAAAAAACTACAGACCTGGGAGATTTGAACTAAAAGTGTCTGCCCAAGTGACATAGCAGATAATCATAGCGAAGGGGAAAATAAGGATATCTTATAGCTTTGAAATATATTTCCAAAATGCAACAAAAAGAAAACCTAAGTCTTTAAATCCCCAAATTCTTTTCATTCTAGAGAAAAAAATTGTTTTCTTAATGATGTGCAGTGTGATGCAGCAGAAATAGTCTTGCAGTGCAGGAAATATTCTTCAAGGAACAAATGGATTTGAAAGATCAAGGAACAAAGAAAAAACCAACAACAAAAGCCAAAACAAACCCTAAATAGAGCCTTAATTATACGTTTTGAATAAGAGAGCTCTCTGGTTTTTTTTAACATAATTTTAAAGCAAAGACCTTCGAGCACTGTGGAGAAAGTATAGATGATAAATCAGACTGCTCCTTAATTGCTGTAATTCTAAAATATTTTGCATTTTCTGCTCAGATCACGTTTTAGGCCTTTTTTGTGTGTGCATTGGCGATTAACCTCTTCAGGGGAAAAGGAAGGGGCTAAATGCATAATCCCAATTAAATATGACAACAGCATTTATCAGTCCATTAGTACATCTTTTCTCTCCCTTTCCTTGGGCAGTACATAGTTGATCTCTGTAGGAGGGAACCCTCCAAAAAGAGTTATCTGGGTAGTAGCATTTCTCTGATCTACTTTCTGATTATCAGAAAGACTGGTGCAGCTGTAAAACAGGGCTTGCCTGCTGTCTTTGCACTCACGCTACAAGCCATGTATCGGAGTTCTTCTGAAGGCTTTCCTGCAGCTTTTTGTTTCTTTAATTTAAAATAGCTCGTACATCAGTCTCCTACATTAAAAAAGAATGTGTGTGATAAATACATGTAAACACCATGATGGCCATCCTTCTTTGAAGCATCCAATTGCCTGGAACAAAGCATATGATATTGAGGGAAAGTGTTCTTTGACACTGTATGGCCATTGATTGGAAATATAACATTTCTTTCTTCTCCAGAGAGCATTCACCCCAACATTTTTTTTTGTTTGCTGCCTAAAATACACCCATGAGAAAGAAGGACCAAATAAATCAAAACAAAGTGTCCTACCCATGCAAAGATTAACACCAAAGATTAACACCAAAAGACAACTCAGATTCCACAAAATTCCTGAAGTTTCACTACAGGTTTCACAATAAAGGCTTTCTGTGAGAAATAAGGACTAAATCTCAGGACAAAGAATAATGGGCTATAGTAAAGATTAAAGCCTCCCAGTGCATAAAACAGCTAAGAACTGAGACATTTAAATCCATTTAAATGCCAGCATTCAAGAAATCAGTTAGTGAAACTGCTTGTGTATCTTCAGCTGAGTGTACACATAACATTTGTTAGTTTAGGTATTTCAGGGTTGTATTTCCCAGTTCAGATCATATGTTGGAAGTTGAGCATACTTTATTAAACCTTACCATGTCAAACTAAATATGTCTAGGTTTGTTTTTTTAATCATACTGAAAATTCCTGTTAGTGCTTCTAGGATCCAGTGGTTTGAGCAACAAAACACGCTCTTTTGTACTGTTTCTGTACAGAACTTGAACCCATGGAAGTATAAAAGAAGTTTCTATTTTAAACTTATTTGGATGTTAGTATCCATTATGTCCAATAGAAAAGAGGAAATGGCCATGAGTTGCACTAGGCAAGGTTTAAATTGGAAATTAGGAAAAATTTCTTCACCAAAAGGGTTATTAAGCTTTGGAACAGGCTTCCCAGGAAAGTGGTTGAGTCATCATGCCTGGAGGTATTTAACACACATGTAGATGTAATACTTCAGGATGTGGTTTAGTGATCAATTTTGCAGTGTTAGAATGGACTCTATGATCTTAAAGGTCTTTTCCGACATAAATGATTCTGTGATTCCTTTTCCCCCCTGCTTGCAAAAGTAAGCTTTGTCCACACATTATATAAGTTACTGTTACCAAGTCCACTAAGAGAATAATAATTTTCCCACTGAAATATGCACCAAGAAGTTCTTAAAAAACACGTTATCTGGGGAGGATTATGCTAAATGATCACCACAGGCTTTTTGGCCTTCCAGTCTATATACCTAATGATATAAAACAGAATGAAGGTAAATAATCAAGTATTAAGTAAATATAGGTCTAGAACCACATCTATTTATCAATAAAAAGTCAAAACCTGTTCTGAGATGTGGTTTGTACCTGTCAGCAACAGAACAGTAAAGACTCCTACAAATCTGTTTTATAGTAAAATCCTAAACCAGGTATACAGAGGAGCACTTAGGAGTGACACCTAAACCACAAATATTCTAGGGATTTACTCATGCAGAGTAGATAGATGAAAGGGAAGATCAAAAAGAAGCTTAAGGAACATAATTTTAACCTCCAAGCACTCAATAGACTGCAAAGCAGCTATTTCTTTACCAAGTCCACAGTGAAGCTGCTAGCCTTGGAGTCTTTGAGAACAAACTAGATGTGCATCACCAGTAGTGCCACAGACACAGCTGATCCTGTCTGACAACAAGGAGACTTGCACTAGATGAGCTCTTGAGATCTATTCTAGTCCTACTTTTCCAATTTTGTCTGCTAGAGAGGCTTAGGATGCAAGTTAGCTCATCAGAATGAAATTCAAATAACTCTTTGGTGTTGAGCCCAACCCTCCCGGGAATGAAGAGCCGAATGGACTCTTGACATTTACAGCTTGCTACATAGATCTCTTCCTGCCTAATTACAATGAACAGATATTTGCATGAGTTTAATTTCTTTCCAGTTTAAGTCTTTTGGTTTCATATGCAGGCAATTTCAGATTAGATCTTTGTATTTGAGATGAAAAATAAAATACTTGTGATTGTGTTTGGTTTTCACCAACTGTTCTTAAGTGACATCATGTTCCTCTGATGCACTTCACCTCTGCAAGCTCATTCAGGGCCACTAGGGCAGGCTCCAATCTGAGTAGAGAAGTGATGATTATGGCTACACACAGCTAAATGTCAAAGTCCAGAAAGAAGCATGCTAAAGGGGTATTAAAAAGTAATAACACAGGGAAAAATTGCTTGGAGCAGTTGAACAGTTTCATTGAATTGCCCTTTGTGTTGAAATGTAAGCTTTTGCTTTTTGATCCAGGAACCACCCTCCCCCCACCCCCCCAACATAAAAGCAACAGAAAATACTTGAGAGGAAAAAAAATGCAGCATTTTCAATTTTATCATAACCAGCACATTCTCATCACTTAAGAAAAAAGCTAGCTAGATGTTCTTCCCACAGAGAGCTACTGATGAACATAACAAGAAGGAAATTATTTCTATGTGTATCTCAGAAAATACAAAGAAGGGATCTTTTCCAGTATATAAAGTTTTATGTAATATTTTGTGGGACAGTCAGAGAGTTTGGGTACCCAAAACCACAAAATAACGTTTCCAATGAGGATTCACTTACTTTGCTATACAAGAGAAGTGAAGAAATGCAGAGACAGAGATAAAAAGGTAGCAAATTGCTCCAGAGATGGGCAAGAGCTAGAGCAAGAGAAGGATGCAGAAAAAGCAGAAGTCCTACTCTATCAAACCATAACAAAAATATCTGTTATCCCATGAAAAAAAGATTTTTCAATAACTTCAGATGTATTGAAGAATGCTTGGGCAGCCTGTCATTCCTCAAACATTCCCCAAACACTTTCCATTATAATTCTGTTGAAAGGAAACATTCCAGAAGTGAAATCCTAGTCACTCCCCTGCCACACAAGCCATACAATAGCAGGTACAAAAGCAGGGCTAGTCTCCAACCAGCACAGAGACCCAAAGAAAGGTGGTTGCTGGAGCAGCAGGGTGCTGGGACTGTCTCTGTAAATATCTGCTCTCAGGGTCGTACAGGGGAACCACGCCTGGCTTCAAGGAGAGAGCCTCACTGCTCTGGCACAGGATTTCCTTGAGAATTCCAGCAAGCAACCAAATCTCACTGCCTTTTTCCTCATCTGAGCCGTTCCATTGGTTTTTCTTTTGTCTTGACTATTCTGACTAAAATTCTCAATGGTAGAGACATTTTTCCTTCACTGTAGTTATCTCTAGCCATACAAGATCCAGTGTTCTTTCTGAACTTAGAGGTATCTTTCAGCTTCTCACTGCAGACACAAGGGCTGGGAATTCGGTGGTGAGGCTTTTTATGAAAGAAAGGTTGCAATCATAGGGTTTCCATTATTGCAGCTTTAAAGAGGCAGCCAGCATTACACTGCCAATAATAAAAGCATAACAATTTTCCTCTGTACTTAAACATGATATATGGATTCAATCTACTTTAAGGCTTGCAGGAGTTATTTTAAAGAGTTATTAGGAAAGCCTCCACTTCAGCTTTTCAGCTATGGAGGGCTTGCACCCCAGTGTCTGTTTCTCCTTTCAATCTCACTATCACTCTTACACATGAACATCCTGCTTAGAGCCAAATTTTAAGTACAAAAGCAGTGCTTCAAATCGAGAGATCCTGCTGTGTCTCTGCAATAGAAACATACTCTTACTGCTGTACTTACAGACCTTTGGAATCAAAGAAAGATGTTTCCCCTCTGACTTTTGGCATTCAAATAGGAAAAAAAGTCTCCTGAGATCTTGGAAAGGCCCAGAGTTATCACATGATAGGATGTACTTACTGTGGCCATGCTATAAAAAACACGAACAATAGGATTAACTTTATTTACCCCAAGGCAAAGAAAAGGTCATTCCAAAGTTACCTTCAGCAGGATGCAACTGTACAGATAAATAACTTTTACAGAAGTTAAACAATCCTTTTCAGACCTAGTTTGTTAGGAGTCAAGAAACCTTGTCTGCAGTTACTGGAGGAGTTATAGATTTGTTGTGTCCTCAGATTCATCCTGCATTACACGTCCCCCATATGAGTTGGTCAAGACAAAAATTAAGCTCAGGACACTTACTCCTGGTCAAGGGTAAATATTTCTGAGCACTAATCAGACTAATGCAACTGGACAATTTATAGTTATCCTTACCACAAACTCTAGCAGCTGTAGAGGTT
The DNA here is from genome assembly GCA_022605575.1 of Laterallus jamaicensis coturniculus. Lineage (NCBI taxonomy): Eukaryota > Metazoa > Chordata > Aves > Gruiformes > Rallidae > Laterallus > Laterallus jamaicensis. The sequence goes on from JAKCOX010000006.1 coordinate 30,543,368, forward strand.
ACAGCTTTTTCCTGGTAACCAGACCTTGTCTGAACATGGTGCCAGTGCTCCTCAGAATACTTAAAGTTGTAAAGCCATAAATTTAAACATCACAGCCAGATTTAATGGCAGTATAAGTTGTTCTGTGGAAAGCTCTCCCACTGCAGCAGTATGGGAGAAAATGGAGATTTCCAGATAACATTACATTATTTCTCAGTCTAGTAGAAATTTAAACAATCATTTGGAGGTGCCCACCTATTTCCATCCTCACTCACTTTAGACTCAGCAGCTAGAAAGAGTTACAACCTACATTTTAAATGCAAGAGTTTAGGTGAATTGAGTCCCAAGCTTTTATTATCTCCCCAACCTAATTAATATTCCTTTCTCATCTTTCAGGTGACTTCTTATCACTGAGTGTTGTCAAGATGCCTGGAGTCATAATAACATTTCCTATAATAAATGACAAACTATAAAAGCCATACATTGTTTAACTCATCCATATTTCTTTTTTGCACTTGATATATTTTCTTTTGAAGTATTATGCAGTACTACGGCTAATAACACTGAAATCCCTCCAAGTAATAAGCTGTGGATGGTTCTTGTTATGAATGGTTGTTTTTTGTTCCTTCACCCCCATCCAGTCTACACTAGGATAAATTGAGACAATTAGAGTTGTTTTTTGACAAGACAGAGTAGACCAGCAGATGAATAATGTGTAGGCTGAATATTAAAGCTCTCACCTGAAGGAAAGCCTTCTTGAGTTCATTGTTTAGTATGATTTACAAATGGAACATGTCAATGAGAAAAGACAGATAAAACTTAATGTTGATAACTTAGCTGTAAGGACAATACTTTCCAGGATGTCAAAAACACAAGCTCATATTCTTGCTCTGAATTGTGGCTTTGCAGTTCCTTTTCTTAAGCAAATACTCTAATCCTGAAGTTACTTGCTTTCTGTAACACATTTCTTAAGTTTCAGTGAGACATTCCATCTAAGGTCAAGTTGGGGAAAAAACAAAACAGATTTTCCTACATCAAGACATTCCTAGCCAACTCCAACTCTTATGGTATCTCTTGACCTTTTGTGCCAGTTGACTGGCTCTGTTGTCTCTCTAGATGTTTAAAAGATCTTTAGGATTCCATTAGGTCAACAAGCCCAGAACGCCCTATGTGGAAGAGACACTTACAATAGCTTAAAGGCATTCCTGCCAAATTAATCACTGATCCCTTCACATAGATTCCTACCAAAACACTTGTTTTATTAGTGACTTTTGGTGGGAAGGACATTTTTCCCTTGATCTCCAGAGTTTACTATTTGTGAGACAAGCAATGAACAAGAGCAACTGAAGCTCACCTCGGCACTAGGGCAAGAAATTTGATCTTTTCACCATGTAGACAATTTCAGTCAATGTGACCACTTTTCATATAATAAAAGTCACAGATCTGTGGATGAAGACAATTCTGACCTAACAGAACTTCTGCAGGATATAGCAGAGTACGCTCACAGCATAGCTGCTACTTCCACAGGTGAGTTAATCATCTCTTATGATGGGGAATAACATGCACACAGACAAAAAAGTTCCATAAATTCACATGGTAATGTATTTTTTTAATCCACTGTTCTAAATAACAAGAGTAAGTTATTCCTGCTTCTTGGGGGAAGGTTAAGTTGTTAGTTGCAGTGCTGTAACTTAACTGGGGCCGGGGGCTGATAAAAAAAGAAAAACCCTGTAACTTTGGAACGGCTTTAAAGTTCTGTGGAGACAATTCTTGGTTGGTGTTTGTTAGATATTTTAGCTTTTTTTAAATTATTTTTTTTTAAACATTGTTTCCCCTACCCATACTGCACTGTTCAACAGTAAACCTTTCACCAAAGTGATTTCAAGAACCAAACTTTCCCTCTTCTGCTCTTTTGAGAATGAGAAGTGGAGACAGGTGGGGTTTTTTTCCCAGGGCTTTGTTACAGCCAGTTCAGTCTCCCAAAATATTGCAGACTATACATCCCTGAGACTGGCTGGTTGAGAAGAGGAGCAACCATTATGGAGTGCTTTTCACTCAGCTGACTGAATATATGGATTTGCTTCAGCCTGGACACAGTGTTAGGGACACTTTCACCAGGCAAACCACATAGGCTTTCAGCACTGCGCAGCTGAGACATAAAAACAAAGGAACGTTCACGAAGTGCAACTCCATGGATTCACATTACACAATATCCTGAGCTTCTCATGAATTTCAAGTAGTTCACATGATGACTTTTATGACAGGGCAGAAATCCAGTTTTTCACAAAATGGACCACCTTCTGCCTTTATCTTATACTGCCTGCTGCAAAGGCTTAATTCGTCTGGAATGTCTCTTTGCAAAGAGCATTTGGTCTTTTTTACTTGTTCCACTGATACTACACCAGGACTTACTGTCACTTTGTTTTGTCCAGCAACCACAAATGCAGGACTAGTTGAAAGTGTTTCTATACTTTTTCTCTAGAAACTGGTAATCTGCTCATATTTGACTTGTTCCCATTATACTGCAGGGTTTATCTCCTGGATATCAAGTAGACAAGGGACCTTCATATGCTTTCAAATCAGTCAGGCAAGAAGAGTTAAGCCGAACCAGTAAAGTGATGTACTTTCTAAAGAATAACCCATCTTCAACTTCTCAGATTGTCTATCAGTAGGCTACAGCGTAATCAGAGCAAGTCAAGAAGTTCCTGAGGTTTCACAAAAAGGTTTATAACAGCCAAGCCCCTGCTGCAGAACTAAGAGGACATAATTATCCTTGAAGATCTACCAGGGTTGAGAGAATGATTTCAGCTAGAAACAGTACGTTTGATTCTCTGCCCATGAAACCACATAGCTGAGAGGCCCATACAGCCTGCAATAAAGGATGTACAATCTTGGACACAGCAGAGGTAGCACATGGATGTTCCAAGAAAAGAGGAAGATAATGTTCTCTGGAAAAGCCTGATTCTATCAACTAAATCCTGCATGAAATCATGAAACAGGGGGAAAAGATGGAGTAGGAAACAATCAAGACATTGAAAAACTATACCCAGCTTGGCAGCTGACTTATTCCCCAGCCATGTTAAAATTACTTCGTATGTCTATAGTTAATTGCCCTGTATTTCGTTCTGGTTTTAACCTGTTCTGTCAAAGGATTTATTTGTGTTTAATATGTTTGTACAGTAATTAGCACACTATCATCTTTTTATCAGGCATACAACACAAGTAATAAAAGATCCAAGTTAATTCTGTGATGATTCCTGTCTAAAAAGTAACTGTATTTTACACACTCATGGCTTTGACTTTCTCTGATGTAGTGTCATACATGGATATAAGCACTGAAGGAATCTTTGCCTGTTTATTTCAGCTGAACCTTCATGCCTGAGTGTTGCCATGGGCTGAGGTTGAAGCCCAGTACCACTGTTATTTCAGAACTTACCCATTCTTCATAAATGACTTGAAACTAAATTATATATTTATATTCCTGTATTAATTTAAAGGCTGATGTATCAAAATATTTGAGTTTCTTTTTTATAGATTTAGTAATAAAACCTGTTCTAAAAATAATATTTCCTATGAGATTTGTATTCATAAGCCATTTTTATCAGCTTCTTGCACTGCTAAAATGATGGGAAAATAAAATAATAATAATAAGTCTCCAACAACTTGCCAAGGTTTTAATTATAAGATTATAGGGCTGGAATTCTTCACTTTATTTTCTGCTAGATATAGCAAGTAAGTGGTTATTTATGCTTCCTTTTCCCAGGCTCTGTTCTGCTACATAACATACAGAAAACACAGCCCTGTGGTTTCTTCTTTTTGAGTTTTTAGCAATAGTCAGGAATGTATGGAAACCAAAAGCTGTAGAAGGATTTGCGCTGATTTCAGAAAGAAAGTATGTAAATAGATAGCTCTAGACACAAATCTTAGCATTAAAAAAATAGCAAAATTTCTAAGTCTACACATTTGTTAGAAACTACTGAAAGGAAGACTGTCTCCAAGATATTGATCAACTCTTTCATTTGCACTAAACAGTATTTTTATTATCCAGCAAAGTGTCTGAATGCATAGTTTTAATTTCAGGCAACTACTCACAAGCCAATTGTTCTCCACACCTGTTTAACAATACACACTACCTACAACAAATCACCCATGAACTTTATCTTGTAGCACTAAAATCATTGCCACTCAAAAGACACAGGATGAAATCTTCTCAAGAAAACTTGGTGTGCCATTGAAAGCTTAGAGGAAAAATGTGCATTAAACAAGTTAATCTATTACATAGCCTGTTCATAACACTTACGTTTATTTCCTGAACCAGAGATGATTGCTGCTTATCCATAAGAAATTAATTCCCAAGTATTGACCAGCACACAAAATCTCAACCACAGAAAAAACCCCAAGAACCCTCTCTAAGAAGACTATACTGGTTTTAATTCTGTGCAGCTGGTTACAGGGAGCAGGGAATTGATTTGGGATTAAGTTCACCTGTATCAGAAACAGTTTCTGTAAGATGTAACAATTGCTAAGCAGCATTTTGACTGAATCCCCAAATTTTTTTGAACCTAAAGAAACAGGAAGATAAATTTGAAAGAAGGCACGAAGTGGTTACATTCACAACCAGTTCAAAAGACAAAAATAAATGGTTAATACAGTCTGTTCAGCTGTGATAAGAAAAATCTGCAGGGGAAGATAGAGATTTTACAGTAAAACATCAGAGCCAAAACCTGTCTTTGGGTTCAGCTGTATAAAAGACCCATTGTTCTGCAATGCTGAAAACCTAGAACAGGAACTTGTTTTTCTTATTTCATCCCATATGAAGTCAGATAACACAAAAGATCTGGACAGGCTCAGTAGGGATCTCTCTAATATTATTAAGTGAAAAGAAAAAGCTGCTTTGTCTTTGTTTTCAAAGCAACTTGGCAATGTGTATTCATATTTTAAAACCGTTGGTGAACAATGTCCTTGTAAGTGCAAGGTAACTAACTTGAACAACCTGGGCAAGTGTGAGGTGTCCTTGCCCATGGCAGAGGGGTTGGAACAGGATGATCTTCAAGGTCCCTTCCAACCCACACCATTTTGTGATTCTGTGTTTCTATGACTTCCCATGGCTGTGTGGATTTTTTCTGGAAATCATGGAAGACCACCATCAGTTCAGGAATTCAGGGAAACCAGCAAGTGCTCTGGAAACACTTGGTGGGTGAGTGGCAATATTCAAGGAAGCTACGCTTGGTTACTCAAACATTTTAACAAGAAACAGATTTCCCAAACAGAAACAAAGGCTACTGAACAAGAGGGAAGACTGTGAAAGGGCACCATGCTGACCCTGATGCTGGATACCAGGTCAGTGTCTATAACTGGCTGTAAAGAAAAACTCCTTTCTCACAAAGTGATACTGGGCTGCACCATGACCTCAGATCATATTCTTCAATAGATTTAACCATGTCTGCTGGATGCTTCACAATGCTCTAGGTACAAGTCAGTGGAAAAAGCTAATGCAGAAATAGATGTGGGAACCAGCTCTGTTTTTACGTTCTTTTAGCTCTGAAGCTGTGGAAAGTTTCACAGCTGTATCAAAAGTCTATATCCATCTTTAGGCTAGGCTGAGTAAAACTTATCTCCTTATTATTGAAATTCAAGAAGTTAAAAAAATATTGAAAAACTAAGCATATGTTTTCAGTTATCCTCCTTCTTGAAAAGGAAGTTGGTCAGATGACCTTCTGAGGTGAAATAAATAGAAAGTGCATTTTGAACATACAGATCTTCCTGTGAATTCTTCATGGTGTATTGATTTTTAATATTTTTTCCTTACAGAAGTTGTTTACAAAGTGAAGGTCTTGTTTATGGATTGAAAAATATTCGTGCAAACATAATAATCTCAGAGTTACACTTTCAAACGTTTGATCCATTTACATGGGAAAAAAAAGTCTGTGGAAGGTTTTGATTAGTCTTAGAATCCTCTTAATTCTCAGAGAATAGAAAAACATTAGCCCCATTTTGTTGGTTTTTGGGGGAAAGGATTGTTCACCCTGCACTTAATGCCAAGAGTAGCATATTTCTATTATTTCCTCATTATTAACTTTGAAATTGATTTTTAACCACCATTTCATTATTATGGATATATTACACATTATCAATTCCATGATTCTAGTTCAATACTCTGGAACTGTAAACATTCTCTGAGCCTGACACAAATCCTGCTAAAGAAAGTACAAAAAATTATTTCAGAGGGCTTTTGAACAGCATTCCCTAAAGAAATTTAGACTTACATGCCACCCTGTGTTAGACCTTCTCTTTTTCTGCATCTTCTCAAATGCAGCAACTGAGCCTGAAAGATTCTATAAATCATGCAATTGAGAAACCGATTCACATAAAAAGAATTATGGCAAAATCAATTTTTTGGGCAATATCTTGAGCCAACACCCAGGATGGACAGCATTCAGAGCTCCAGGTAGTCATTGTGGTTCAAGAAAGGTCTGAAAAAAATTATTCTACTAGGGAGTGTAAACAAGTATTGAGTAGAGCCGCTGAAGTGGTTTATGTTTCAACCACAGTAGAAAGGCATAATGGAGAAAGAAATTGTTACTTAAACTCATGACTAGAATTCAGAATTACAGACGGTTTCACTTCAGTACCAACAGTATACCTCTGGAGACAATTCAATGACTTCAAGAGAGTCACCCAAAATGTCAGTGGCTTCTTGAAGGACTGTTTGAAGCAGTAAGTGCTATTTAGCTGTTCAGTTTTGGGACCAGTTTTTTATTTCAGTGGAATTGCTACTCATACCCAAGTAAACCCAACCCTTCAGTCAAAGCTACACATTTTTGATGACTGCTTTTCACATTATTACTATGGACCAAGCTGGTCCCTAGTCCATAATCAAGGATTCTTCTTTTTACTTGATCCCTGGTGTTTCATTTCACTACTAGCTGATGAGTATAAGATGAAAAGAATACAGGCTTCTGTATGCTTGCTTTGCTATGATATACCTCTCCCAGTGAATGGCTAGCAAGTGAATAAAACTTACATTTTCTACTGGGTCCTTACATAATTGTAAAATTCTCCTGCTTTTTTTTCTGGGTTTTTTGTCCCTACAGCAGAAAAAAATGGTGCTGATGACATTCCAGCTGCTGTTTTTGACTGAACTGGCAAAAAATGAGTAGGAACTAAATTATTTTGGGAACTTGACTCGTCTGCTATGCTGGAGAGACATTCTCTAAAAAGGTTCAAAAGTAATTAGGTGACATGCAGAATAATGTGCATGCCTTGCTTTCCTAAGGAGCCAGCCTAAAACCAAACTTAATATTCACAATTGTCATGAACTGGTGTTTTTTCCTGTGGTCACAAAACAAGGGAGAGTACTGAGTGGTCTGGCTGTATCCATCACAGGGTAAAGTGAGATGAAGAAGACTGCAGAATTCATATAGCTCCTGAACCTGTCTCCTTGAAACAATTTGTTTTGTGGATTAGAAAACTTCCAGACACCTTAATATCCTAAGAGGAGGAACCTGTGAATGAACTGTGTGGGTGCCCTTTGTGAAGTTCTGTCACTTAAATACTGGGATATTTCTCAAAGTCTGAGAAAAACTGGAGCTTCCTGTGTCCTGGGGGATCAGAATTAGCAACATAGCAGTGATGGGAAGCACTTGTCTGTAACAGTCATGAGTTGAGCTGGTGCCTTGAGCAATGCCCCCCTCTTCCAGCAAATTCTGTTCATTCATCAAAAAGAAAATTAAGGATCAAAAGGTGCCTTCAATAACTTTTTAGTTGGCCTGTGGTAAATGTTGTACAATCTCATCTTCAGAGTGACAATACCGATCACGATGACACCATGTCCCTGTGTGCCCAGGACATGGCACTCCAGGCTATGAACAAGATCTCAGCCCAAAGAGGCAAAATTATTGAATTCGTGATTCTTGTGACAAGAAGAAAAATCTCAGCCCTTCCCAACCCCATTCTCTAAAGTGAAACCAGTTAAAGCACTAGGTATACCTCAAAGGATACTCCTTCAGGCAACAAGCACATGACTGCTCAGATTTCATGGGTTACAGACCAGGAGTTACACTGCTCAAAAGTGAGAGTCAATTACCAGAATTCAAAATAGCAAATCCTTGGGTGGGCTGCTGTGGTATTTAGCTGACATTTTGTCTAAATAATGTATGCAAAGAAACCCACTGGGAAAGTCAAAGCAACCAAAAGCTACATGTGCCACTTCAGGCTCCTCTACTGATGCAGAAAATCCATTGTTTTTCCTTGCTTCCAGCCACTCTCTGGAAACATTGTCAGTCTTGTCTGCCATAACCCTCTGTGTCTCTGGAATCATCCCTTATTCACCAGATTCTCTGCACCTGCTTGTTTTCTGCTGCTTTGTGTGTATTACACCAAAAGGCTCATGGAATCATAAAAGCACAGCGCCAACTTCTATCTGCTACTTCTGTCGTCCATGATGGATACTTCTATGCTTACAACAGGTTGGTAGGATTTAAGGAACACACCATTTTCTGTAGAGAAAGAGACAGGAAAGGAAACCTTACAGCCAGGATAAAAAACCCTTTCGACTTCCAGCTTCCAACTATGACTCTGGCATTTACTGCCTGTACACTTCATTTGGAATCCTGATATTCCGTCAGTGAGAGATCACACGTGAAGCAGAGCCCACTATACAGACATATCCTGTGCATAAATAAATAACAAAAGTAATACTGTACATGCAGGTCTGGACTAAGTGTCTCCCAAAATCTGGGATTATTCAGCCCTGGCTCAGACATTGCCTGTGACAGTCACAAAGCTCAGATCCAGCTCTAACCCGTTTAGACTCGGGGCTTTGCCCTGCCACTGTTGTAGAAGCGTGTTTTGCTGCTCTGGTTTACCTCTTATGCTTTCTTATTTTTTATGGTGCTTATGAAATGATTCGTGCTCATAGGAGAAGTGTGACTGGTTTTGTTTATCCTACTTATTACATGAGAACAATTTGCAGCCTGTCATTTCATTATTAAATTTGAAAACAAGCAAACACCAGATCACTACAAGACTGGATGAAACAAACAAAAAAACCCATTTCTGCCTTACATATTCAAGCAAAACTTAGTATGAATGACAGGAGGTAAAGCCTGTATCATGAAATACCAAAACTCTTAAATGGCTAATCTTTGCTGTCAACATGATGGGCTTTGAAAGTTAAGCCTACCTTGTCTACCTTCCAAAAATTGCTAGGAAATTTATGATTCAACAATGAACTCTTAATTGCTTCCTTTTTATGTTGATCTGTTTTCCTGGAAATACAATTAATTCTCTATGCTGAGCCTTGAAGAATGAAACAAATTGTAGCCCTTGCTCACTTTGGCAATGCAATCACTTTTAATCAGTGCATAATTTGGATTTAAACAGTATCAACCTGTCCCTGTTGCAAGAAGGTAACTGCGCTTAAACTTCAATTACTCCTAAATTTAAAAATCAATTGCAAATAAAATGTCCTGCTGCTGATGCTAAAGAGATTAGAAAGACCAGAATACATTCACACGAGAAGCTAGTCATGTCAACACAATTGCAACTAGCAGCTGCCATAATGTAGGTAATTCTGCTGTAATGCAATATTAAGGCCTTTATCTAATCAAATGCTGTGGGCTAAGCTGTCAAAAAATATAAGAAGCCTGAAAAAACAGATCGTTATTGTTTCCTATATGTCTTTATCCTGTGCTGGATAAATGAGCTATTTTGCTTTAAGAAATAATTTTTTGTATGAATGCTTGAAATTACAGGTTTTTTCTTCACAATCTATCTATAACAAGATAACAGAAAACTGAAAACATCCATCATTTGTGATGACTCCAAGTTTTGGAACAAAAAGATATTTTTGTATATGTATATGATTTCATATGACCAGCAAGTCTAAGCAGGTGATCCTCCCCCTCTACTCTGCCCTGGTCAGGCCCCACCTGGAGTATTGTGTCCAGTTCTGGGCTCCCTGGTATAAAAAAGACAGGGATCTCCTGGAAAGAGTCCAGTGGAGGGCTACAAAGATGATTAAGGGCCTGGAGCATCTCCGCTACGAGGACAGGCTGAAAGAACTGGGGCTGTTCAGCCTTGAGAAGGCTAAGAGGGGATCTGATTAATTTTTATAAATATCTCAAGTGTGGGACACAGAGGGAATTGGCCAGCCTCTTTTGGAGCTGGAAGCACAGTTGGAGCACAGGAAGTTCCGCACCAACATGCGGAGGAACTTTTTCACAGTGAGGGTGATAGAGCCCTGGGACAGGCTGCCCAGGGGGGTGTGGAGTCTCCTTCTCTGGAGATATTCAAGACCCATCTGGACTCTGACCTGTGTAACCTGTCCTAGGGAACCTGCTTTGGCAGGGGAGTTGGATCTGATGATCTCTGGAGGTCCCTTCCAACCCCTACAATTGTGTGATTCTGTGATTTTGGAGTCATTTGGGACAGTGACTTCCAGCATGCTAAGTGCTGCATAAATGCAAAGAGGCATGATGGACGTCTGGGAGGACCTATGGGCAAACCTGGGCTGAAACTCAAATTGCTGGGCCTTGGTTTTATATGCTCACGCCTGCTGAGTGTGCAGAGGAAAGAGTTCACAGCTGCATAGCATGTGGCTGAAAAAACCAAAGCTATCCGTAGGCAATGAAAGGAAGGTGTGCTTCTCCTGGGACCATCTCTTAGTGGGACTGCAGGACCAAAGATATATTCAGAAGTGAACCTGGACTGAAATCCTGTACTGTAGCGTGCAAGGAGGCAAGGAACATGAGGTCTTCCTGCCTTGAGCACCATAAAATCTAAGGAAAACTTTAAAAGTTTGTTCATATCCTTGGGTGAAAACTGCCAGGAAAGAAATTAAAGTTTCATCATGATCATTTGGGGACTGTCACTTTTTAAAGTATTCTTCCAAACCATCTATCTGGGCATGTGACTTCCATGTCACCATGACAGGAAACAGTAGTGAATTAATGGCAGCAAAACACAGCTAAAGGAGAGTCCAGACTCTAAATGTGTGAGCAGATACCATTCTGCAAGCCTGGCTGTCATGCCCCTTCCTGCCAAGCTGCATTAATACCTTCGCAATCTGGTTCCTGGTAAAACAGGGGTGGGGAAAAAATTCAAAAGTGATTAGGTATGCTGGTCTGATTGCTCCTCCATGTTTAGTATTCCAGGAAAGGTTGACACTAACAACTGCATATATTATAATGAAAAACATGGCAAAGCCCACATGGCAATCACTTGCCTCCTCCACTTTTTAGGGTGCAGGAGAAAACTTGTTTTCCATCTGAGGTATGCCTTCTCAGAAATGTTTTGATTCTCTTCAGATTATGAAGCAGCAGGTACATGGCAGCTGCATTAATGTCCTTCAATAGAGAGATGATAGTGAACCCCTCTGGTGACGCAAGAAGAAACGAATTTATTTGGCACATCCTAGGATATCTCAGTACTGCAATGCTCCCAAAGGACCATTCACCGATGAATATGCTCACTGCTGTCTTCAATTTCCCTCTTCTTTTTTTGAAACAGATCACTGTGATACTCTGACAGAGCTCATAAAGGCTGTGGCTGAAGGAAGAAACCTTCCGTCAGAAAGCCTCATAATATCTCTAATAGTCCCAGATGTAGGGGAAATAACCTCATTGTTAGAAAAGATTTAAGGCTTGGACATATATGCAGGTGGAGACACTGCTTCTTGTACCTTCTGGGTCCTCCATCCTTTCTTGATTCTCTTGCAGGCAGGATTTCACTGGCAGCAGAGGTGGCTGAATCATAGGTCAGGCTGCACAAAATGCATCTGGGAACAGAGGAAACTTCTTGTCCTTTTCCTCATTCTGCACATCCACAGCAGTAACCTGGACACTCTCTGACATACACCCTGATGTCTGCAGTTGGTTTTTATCCATCTTTCACTGAGGCACATCTCCCACTGAGGCACCATTACCTCTGCAGTCAGTCCCCTCACTGAATGTCCTAAAATGAAGCACAGCCTGACATCCTACAGTGTGTGAAAGTGAAATAAAAATGTTGTTTCCTTTGCTCCTGTGTGATGCAAGTGTAAAAATCCTTATCCCTCCCTGTGACTTGGTCATTCTAACCTAGTCAAGTGCCACTCAGTACCACATCATCTTAGACAACGTGTTAGACACTGCAGCCCATGTGGGGTAAAAAGCTTTGTAGAGAAGAGATGATAAATGGACCAAAAAATAATTAAGACCAGGTTTTCCATTTCTCCAACCCCAACCTTTGTGCAATTTCTTACCTCTTAAAAGTATCAAGGGCAAGAGAGAGACATATTTCTCTAGAAACCAGACAGTTAAGTCCATATCTACACAACACAGCACCTGGCCTCTGTAAAGATGTATTAATTGCATCCTGGTCTTATAGAGAATAGGAATCTTGGTATGTATGCAGGGGCCTGTGGTGCCAAAACTAAGGGTCTGCTGAATGTCGTCACTGAACAGAATGCAGCTGCATCTGTATCCACTATAGGATGAGTGGTAGTGAGTGTGGAAACAACCAGACAATCATCACTAGTGTCTGCTTTTAAAAGTGGAAGAACATAAATAAAGTTCAGGACTTGGACTCGATGATCCTTACAGGTCCCTTCCAACTCAGTATATTCTATGATTCTATGATCTTGAATCTGGGTTGCCAGAAGCCAGCCTGGCGCAATGCCTGTTGCTACTAAGTCATAAGATTAGGGCATGACAAGAAAAAGGCAACGTTTTGTATTAGGTGAGATAAAGCTGCAGGTAGGAGCAATAAAGTTATTTGATCACCCACCAGACTTGCAACAGCAGAGTATAATCGTTATTAGATTACACACCTGACCAGTTACCACAAAGCTTGCTCTGCCTGGGAGCAATGCCAGAATGGATGTTGTTTTCATGAGGATTCCCATACTCACATATACCACTTCCCCTCCACAGCTGAGCAACCAGTTGTTACTCTTTTGCTGTAAGATGCCTTTCTGGCAAATACAATCAAATGACTTTTTGTATTTGCGATGCAATCTGACAAGAACACTCAAAAATAATAATGAATGTGGTCACAGAACATCTGCATGATATCTAATCAAACAGATCCTAGCTCTTATTGCTAATGTTCTTTTGTAGGACTGAAAGTCCTTCTTTATTTTGTTACATTATTCAGCATGATGGCCTTTGATCAAGCTCAAGCTTAGTAATGCTGACATGGAGACAATGGCGCTGTTAGGAAATGAGAAATGCTTTCTCCCAGAATCTCTGAAATTAATTCTGTTAAAATAGCTGTCTGGCATCTTACACTGCTACCAGACTCTCTAGTGGCTGAGTGCTTTCCATGATAAACCAATACCCAGCTATGCCAATAAGGATAGGATAAGATAGGATAGGATAGGAAGAGAATAGAAGAACAATTTTTAGTTGGAAGGGATCTACAAAAATCAGCTAGTCCAACTGCAAGTAAGACTAAGGGTGGCAACATCTCAGTAGTAACAAAGACACAATAATGGAAAATCCTTTCTATTTTCTTTCCTGCATTTCCCCAAATTGGGATCAGAATGTGTTGGGTTTTTTAATGTTGGCAATATTCAGAGAATTCTACTGTGACCCAGTTTTCTGGCAGATATGGAGAACCATTAGAGAGTTCTTAATAATGCATTTATGGAAAGCACGCGGCTTTGCTTTTTCAGAATAAAACCTTCTGAACAATCCTAGATTATCTGAAGTACCAAAAATCACTAGTCATAAACACACAGTAATTCATCTCTAAGTTTCTTTGACAGTAAGAAAATGGCTTTGCCATAAAAATATAGGCTATTTTTTGTATCTTGTAGTATTTCAGTTTGACCAAAAGAAGTTGAGTTCTGATCAACAATGGTCAACATTTTTATCAAAGTCCAAACACTCTACAAAAGTTATAGCTAAAGAAAACATTTTCAAAGTATTTTGATTATCTACTCTAAAATAAGTTTCCAACCAACTCTTCTCATAATGGCTTCTGCTGACTTTGAAGACCAAAGAAATTTCAGTACAAATGGAATAGAAATCCACTAAGCAACAAAACCTGCTGCCTCACTCTCTTCCTGCAACCAAAACTTGCTATTATAATAACTACCATCTTCTTACGTAAACATGATGTTTGATACCACATATTCTTCTCCAAATGATCATCTGTGACACTGCTTATCTCTTGGAAACCAATTCTGCTGCACATTCAGGAGCTGGTAAAAAACCTTGAGGGTGTACTTTATTTGGGCACTCTGAGAGGATTTTGCTCACAAGGGAAAGTGGGAATAAAAGTGTTGTGATGCAATTTCCATTGAAGCCATTAGATAAACTTTAATTCACTTCACCAGGCTTTGGGTAAGTTTTTGCCCAATTCCCTTATTTCTTCCTGTGGTTCTGACACTGACAATCTAAGCCCATCACACTGAGAATGAGATGATTATTTATTTCACAATGATATTTCTTGATAGTTCAGCTGCTCTTACTGGCTCCCATGTTCAGAACAGTTTGAATTTCCTGGTACCTCTGGAAAAGTGATATTTCTCCTCTTGGTTTCTCAGGGTAGCTCTGGCTGTTTTCTCATTAGGCTCACAGCAAGAAATAAATGAAGCAGGTGACTGGCACTGAGATTTCAATTCTGATGGGATCTCAGCTACACAGTGTGCTATAGCTGTAACGTTAAGTATGTGCATTTAGGTGAAAAATAAAGATATAAAATAAGTTGAGTATCAAAACTCAACTGACATCATTGGGGAAAGGCATGATTCAGTTATGGCCCTATATAAAGCAAAAAGGTAACTGTTTTAGTGGATTCATCTTTTGTTCATAACATCCTTTAACAGGTTTGACTCATACCATCCTATGATGTTCTATCCACAGTCCTTTCCCCAGCATGCCATCATAATTTGTAATAGCAAGAGCCTACATACTCAAAAGGCCAAATCTGATTCTATTGTAGTCAATATACATTTTGCTGTTATCTCTAGTGGAAAGCAGATTGGTAAGTGGAATTGATGGATGTGATGTTCCTGCAGAGATAAGAAGCTTCCTTACCACCAAATTTTTTTATCAGAATTGGAGCTGCTTTGTTTTTGCACTGTGGAGAGCTACTTATTTCACTCGTGTTGCAAGCACATGATAAACATAAATAGGTTATTTCACAAAGATTACACTTATAATTAAATAGCAATTGTTGGCAGTGGTTTTGGCTGCCATTGTGGTTCTTCCGTTACTTTGAGAAAAGCATAAGGAAGAAAAGAGCCTCACATAATGGTGAGAACAAGAACCTTTGATAACCTCAAGATTCAAGGTCTATGTTTTAGTCTACAGGGAGAACTATGACAAGGAAGCTTATTATGTGGAATTTAAAAAGTCAGAAATTCCTTCTTACGCATATTAATGATAAATGCTTTCTAATATACCAAAAGAGACTAAATTAAACATCTTTAATATAACAATAAAGCAGTGGAAATGCCTACAAGAACATTTTATTGAAGTTTGGTAAAGTAACTGTCCTTAGACATTGAAAGACATCTTCATACTGTTGAAAATTAAGATAATTGCCATTTGGGCTATCTTACAGTTCAGCATCTTAGCACATAGAGCTGAGGCACTTGCTTTTCCACATTATTTATATTGTTTGCATTCTTTGTATGCATGTTTAAATTTTATTTTTTTTTTTAATTTTAGTTCAAAAGAGAACACTTGTGGTGACTTTGTTATTTATTATTTAAGAATTTGATACATATTCATTCTGTTCAGTCCTGGCACATTACTCATTTATATAGTTCATTTTTTCGTTGTGACATCTTCTGATCTTTGGAGGTTTTTTATGATTTGCATGAGTTATGTAATTTTATTTTCTCCAAATCTAAAATAAGGAATTCCTCATCCCACTCTAATTTCACGTTTCAATCTTGACAGTAACATACCTGAATCCAATAAATTAAGATGGAATACTGGGACACAACAAGCTCTGATTCTTTCTTTTTACCATTTTTATGACAATGTATTTTCTTTGTCTTGGAAAGAGCTGTTCCTTCTTTAGTATAAATAGGATAGGATGGCCAATTCTGAATTTGTCACAAGACTTTTTTGTTAACAGAACCTGAAAGTCAACAGCATAGGTTTAACGTCATAGAGCTGAAGCTCACTCTTCTAGGAAACTCAGCTATCTAAAGAGTATTTTCTCACTAGTTTTCCGGTTCTTCAATACCAGGGATATTAGATTTCACAGATATAAAACCTAGAAGAAATTATTCTGAGCATCAAGTTTGAACTATGGTATTACTCTCACATTCAGAGAGAAATCTATAATCCAGGGTTCCAAAAAGAAACCTTAACTCCTGCCTCCAAGATCCCCATACTTGTGGGCTGTTTATTCAAACTGGCTTTTAAGCCAAACAGGAATCTGGGTTCATCACCTTGTGGTTTTGATTATATTTCACATCAATAAAAATTAGTTATCCTGAAATGAAGGTCATAGCTTAAAAACATTTGTAAACTAAGTCCTTTCTTTTCCCTTCCACAGGGAAGGCTGAATAGACTTGATACACTGCAAGGTCTCTGCACGGAGTTCTTTCTATTCTTTTCTCTGTCTTCAAAATATCACCTGAATTCAGAACTTAATGGAGAAACAGCCACAGACTAGACCATCATGTAAACTCCACTGAGTCACCATGCTGATAGCTGTGGTTAAGGATGTCCATGCCCCATACACGGAGCACTAGTAAATAGGCAATTAAGGTTCCCAGTGAAGGCCTGCAAAGCCCATAATGCAACTATACCTTTTATTACATTGATCAAATGCAATCAGGCTGATACAGTTACAGGAGAAAGAAAAATCTATCTAGTTTGTTCAAACAAGATCTTTGCATTGCATAATAGACATTAATTACACTGTGTTCATTAAATTAGTCACTTCTAATTAAGCTGACATACAAGGAGTGTTTTTTATGTTCAGCTATTGTCTAGGCTAGGAAATATACCGAGAAAACTGAAGCAATCAGTTTTTTAACGAGCACAGACTGATACAGCCTTACTAAAATTCAATGGGACTTTGCAGAACTTACCAAGGGGGAGACACTTGCTGTTCAAATGCAGATTTCTTTATTTGCAATCTCATACACAATGAATCTTTCACAAAGTTGCCTACAAGTGTGGAATTTACATAAGGCTTCTTTGCTGCCAACACAGGAATCTTGGGTACTTGAATTATGTATATATTGTTAGTACGGGAAGCGCAGGCTGAGTTGTGTGGAGACAGGCAGTGTTCTTTGGGAATATGATGGGTTGTCCCCAAGGGGTCTGGTTATCAGCTGCTTTTCTCCTGGTTGTCTATCAGAGAAAGTAAATTTTTACCACCTGCTCTTCAGAAATGAAGGGTAAAAAGAAGGCTCCATAAACCTGTTACTATTAAGGACTACAGCAATATCCATGCGGGTCGTATGACAGCACTGTGGAAAGCCAACAAGACACATTATTAACGAGCCTCCTGAGTATGTGCTAAAATTACATTAAATGTGTTGGTGGGTGAAAACCTATAGTGCCTGTCTAGACCAGGGACTAGGTTCTCTGTGTGGGCAGAGAGGCAGTGAGGTTTTGTGTGGAGTCTCTGAAAAAAATACTCTGCACAGATATAAGGAGTTTCCCAAGTCACTTCAATAAACTCCCCTTTCTTTGTTCAGGAAATTCTGATTTTCACTGTTGCTATAAACATTATTCTGCTTCAGTGTAAGGTCTTCTGTCAGTAGCATCCCCAAATCTAGACCTTACAACACTTAGAATAAACAAAATCCAGGAAATCAAGACTTTGTCCTCATGCTTCTTATGACCTTGCTGGACAAGACACATTTCCTATATATTTCTAGTTATCCTCAACTTTTGTCCCATTTCTGCCCGAGTGAAAGGTTTTCTATATCAGGGACTTCTCCCTTTGCCTTGACAATGATTGGAATTTCAGAATTCTATACACCTTTGGGCTGAACTGCTGGTTCCTGAACACAGTCCTGCACAGTATGAAATAGTATAAAAAGATGCTGTAAAAGCAAAAATAGTTCTTAGCAGACATTTTACTTAACTGAAAATGTCAGTATTTTTCAGTTCCTCCTTTTCCAATGAATCAGCCAATCGGTACTAGTAAACAAAATAATCACACTGTAGCTAGCGAGGCTGATGTGATTCAGGCATCCTCAAAGGGTACAACAGTGCATACTTCTGGAAAAGAGCTAATAAGCTACTAATTGCACCACAACAGAGTCACGCATTAGTTGCAAAAACTGGGCACTATTTATGAGAGGAAACACAAAATCATTTGAAATGCAAGATTATAACAGAAATACTATCAAAACCTGGTCCATGATAGCAGAAAACAGCAACATGAGTACTAAATGGAGCCTGACAAAGGTGAAATACCCAGGTAGATGATTCAAGATTGCTATCAGCTTAAGATTGATACCATAAAAGTTTAACAAGTGCTATTCTGAGCCTGCTGCAAAGAAGATAAGAGGGAAAATTTACTTTCAAAAGACAAGTCGGCCCATGTACCTGCATAAGGTGAAATGCATGTATATTATCTCATCCTCTGTGCAGGCCACATTCCACGTCTGTCTAAATGCACTAGTAGCAGAAGTAAAAGGGTAGCAAAGGAAGCATGGTCCCTCTCTCCCTGTAACTCTCAACATTTCATTATGTACTGAGGTGTGAAAATCAGTGTTTCAAGTCCATCCCTTCACATGAATATAGCAACTGGGAGGGGAGATAACAGAGGATAGGCCATTTTGTATGGACAAAAATGTAACATCAGCTGCCAAAACTATAAAATCATTTGGATCTTCTGTGCTGTCATTGCAAACTCCAGCAATTGTTGTTTAGGTTTACAGAAGTGCCTAAAATGACCATGAAAATGTCTTTGTTCAACTGTATCCAAAATGGAGTGTGGAATTTGTTACCTGGTAGGATGTCTGCTGAAATAGTGAGCCTTTCCACGGACGAAACTACATGTACCTTCTGCACATGCATCATGATCAAGAACCTGGCATATCCCCTTCCTAAATTGATAGACTGTTCAAGCAACTTATCGTCTCTCTGCCTCACTTCATGTTTTAAGAGAGTGCTTGTCAAGCACATAAGCAAAACATACTGATTTATATTATGTGTGATGGAAATAAATTTTCGTCTTAGCATAATTTTTTGTGTCTTATTTTTCTCTTATTAATGAACCAGACAAATACCTCTTTTTTTTCCTTTTCAGAAATAATATAGAAGAAATCCTATTATCACAGATGTTCGTCCATCTACACATCCTGCGAGTGATAAAAGCTTCAACTGTCAGGGAAAGACAATCTGAACCTCTTGTATTAATGCACCAAATCACACATTTTAAATAATGATTTTTCACCTTGGAAAACCTCAAGAAAAGATCTCCTGCCATTGTCGATCTCACTCATCTGAGGATGATAAGAGACAGTGTCTATTTTCACATAAACTGAGAAAAATGAATCTCATTATTTTTGATGATGCAACAAAGAAGTAATGACCCTATGGTATCTTATTACATGGCTGAAAAGTGAATTAAGTTTGGCATAACCGTATCGAGTGAATTACTCTAATGATCTGTTTCCTAACTCTTATGGGTGATCTCATAACTCTGGGTTCATAATCTGGGAGTATGCGTGAGACCATAAATTGATTCTGCTTTTCAAAATCCAAACTTCATTCTCAAAGCAGATCACTGAGACACTTGGTTTATACATTGCTGAGGGAAGCAAACCTTGCTATAGGCAATGATGACAGCTTCTGTCTCAGTGATAAAACTTGTCCATAGCAAAGGGATTCACATATCACCATTGTCCTGGTTTCAGCTAAGAAGGAGCTGAACCATATAGATGCAAAATTGAAGGTGGCATTCACATAAAAGAGCTGGAAAAACTTCTGGCTTTTTTTGACTGGTTACTTCTATTCACAGGACAGGCTGAAAGGACTGTGTAACCATTCTGCCATGCAGCAAAAAGCACTTGTAGTAAAAATGGGGGGAAAAAAAAGAGCTGGAACTTAAAGTTGGAAACTTTTAAAATGTTTACAAGAAAGGCTGGATTTTTCAGCAGAAATATCTTCAGGACCTACTGTAAACCACGTCTTCTGAAAGACTTAAAATTGTGGACACTCAAATTCATTAGTCGCTTACAGGTTAGGAAGATTTCTCATCTTAGGATGATTAAGGCTGAGGGAGCTGGGTCTCTTTAGTTTAGAGGAGACTAAGGGATGACCTCATTAATGTTTCGAAATATGGCAAGAGTCAGGAGGACAGAGCTAGGGTCTTCTCAGTGATGTCCAATGATAGATCAAGGGGCAATGGGTGCAAGCTGGAGCACAGGAGGTTTCATGTGGACATAAGGAAAAACCTTTTCACTGTGAGGATGATGGAGCACTGGCACAGACTGTCCAGAGAGGTTGTAGAGTCTCCTTCCCTGGAGACATTCAAAACCTATCTGGACATGTTCCTGTGTGACATAATCTAGGTGATCCTGCTCTGATTAGGAGGATTTGGACTAGATGATCTTCCAAGGTCCCTTCCAACCCCTAACAATCTGTGACTCTGTAGTTGTTGTTTTCTGTGATTGTTGTTGTCTGGCAGATAAATATTTATCAGAATTTGAAATAACACTATCTAGATTTCTCATTTGACAATGATCAGAGATGGGTATAACACTGAATTGACTCCTCATTGCCCTGCTCTGGAGTGAATATCCACGTCCTGTCTAAGATACCTGCAATATGATTGTTGTCCAGGGTCAATGAGTTTCTGTATAATACTAAAACTCCTGGGAGAGTGATCCTGTGCATCATTCTGTTCAGTACTTCCGTGTCCCTGAGTCTCAATGTTACCTGCTAAATTTGAGTAACGCTATTTAAAAATGTGATCAGACGAGATAATCTACAGTAGTTCTGCCAAGCACTGTGATTATTTCAAGTTATGATGTGGGTAAATATGCAATTTCAACATGGGGACTTCAATTATGCAGCAGCAAGATTAATGAGTTCACTTTAAATTGGTCACCACTGATGTGCAATATGATGGAAAGCAGAGGCTAGCTCCACAGCCAAGGTGAGCACCAAACACGTGTCCATGGCCATGCTTGCCTCATTGCTGGAGCTCTTCCTCTTTCAGGTCTTAGTGTTTTGAACAGTTGTTTATTATGAAATCCTTGATGGAGATGAGGATCCTTCTGGAGGTTAATTTTCTGGCACTTGTGAAAATACCAGCTGCTGCGTGACAACCTGTCAGACTTTTTAAAACAATCTAACACTAAAGGGCAAAAATACTGTGTCTGACAGCAGGAGCAGCAGCAGTTTCACCAGGCAGACAGTACAGCAGTTGGGTTGTGAGATACTACAGCACCCTGCACTGTCTGCTAAAAAAACTCTATGAGAGGAGATGAAATCCAGCAAAAATAACGGACTAAGTAGTGCTGCTGTGTGTCCTTAGCTGCCTGTCCTGTGCACAGGGCTGGAAAGGGCAAAAGAGGTGTCGTTCAGCTGAGGTCAGCACACACTTCATTTGTTAAGGACTGAAGCAATTTTTATCCTTCTCTCATCAAGGAGGAACTGAAGCAGAGAGCAAGAAAATGGCAAAGTCAAGAGAAACCTGTGGCTGAACCAGGTACAGAACCCCCTTCTTCTGCACCCCTGGGAGACCCTCAGCCCTCACCAAGATGATATAACTTACCAAGTATACTCTTTGTGTTGAAACTTCAACAGGATGAAGCATGGGGAGAAATGTTGCTCCTGCGTGGTCAGCTTTGTATGGTGCTGAAACCTTTGTTGGGCAGGTTGGAGCACGGTCCTTCTGCCTTTGGGCCTCCCAACCTGGAGTAACAAGTGGGACAGCAGCGTGTATCTGCTGAGAGCTAGGCAGTGAAGCCACGACTTTTTCCTGACATGTTTGTTAGCTCTCCTGGGGTTACAACAGGCAGTGACTGACTGACTCCAGCACCTCTGACCAGATGCAGAGTGACTCAGCCCCAATGCCATGGTAGCACAGTCTGTCTAGTGCTGTTCTGTGACTACATAAGAATTATACACACTGAATAACACTTAACAAGACTAAAAGAAATGTTCACCCAGGTCAGGATCTTACTGCTGTGAGAAGATTCCAAAGGAAGTATATTAGCACTGGGCACAACGGCTAGCTATACTTCTTCTTCACCAAAATTTGGTGATTCCCGTTCACAATGTGCCCCTTGCTGTGAGCAGTTGTCTAGAGAAACCCAAGGGTGAGGCAAAGTATTGCCAATGAACAGTCCAGCAATGCATAACTGACCCAAAGTGTTTGATCCCAGCAAGGTAGCCTTGTGTTTGAGTAATTAATTCATGGTACAGATAGCTTTACTGAAGCTGGGGTTTTCTCAGATCAATCCCTTCCACAGAGCTTTCAGGAACTGCCATGATATCAAGCACAGCAGCAGCAGCATCAAACATGAGAAGGCAGCAAAGCCAGCAAAGCCGTGGTTGCTGAATCGCTCACTACAGGTGCACACATGCCCCCTGCTTCTTACGGGTGGTAAGAAGAGCTGTTAGTCAGCTGGTTGCAAAGATAATAAGAACACTCTGAAGCAGTAACATGAATTATCTGAGAAGCCCAGGTTTGAAATGCTAGTAATTTTCACAACACTGTGCTTACCTGCCTGGGAACAATAAAACTGGTAGCAGACATTTGAAAAAGCAATGAGCAGCTATTTGCACTGCTGGCCCGCATAAATCTCAAGCCATTTATAATAGAAGCAAACTCAACCTGAGCTACAGCTGATCTCTAGTGATAAAATCTGCTTTCCTTTTTGGTCAGTCTCTCTGCTCAAGGTCTCCTTCTTGAGGAAAGCAGTGAGACACACTGTCATAAATCCACTGAAACAGATTCTCCTAAAGAGAATGAAACATCATTTGGCATCTCAAGTGCCACAAAGGAGGAAAAAACACATGGCAGAAACTTTTACCTGAACTGTGTGTTGATCTTCCAGTATAAGGTTACCTTTACATGTTCCATAAAGTATGGTAGCTGTTCATGGCTTTCCTCTGGGGAGGATATCTGAATTTCTTTCAGAGAAATCAGTCATCATGACTGATGTTTCAGAAGTCATCCACTCCAATTTCAATAATTTGACTCAGGCTATGAAAAGTGGAAAATTCTTCTTGTTCTTTTGTCATCTGTCACTAAAAAGTTCTATCACTATAGCACCTTCCTGAAGCCTCTCCTCAGTCTTTCTGGCACTTGATCTGATCATTTTCCTCCTACTTTTCTCCCTCTACCCATTCTTCTCTGTCTTACAGGTGTCACATTCTCTTCTTGACTCACCAGCTGGAGTCGTAGAATAGAAATACACTAGAGCAGAGACCTTGGTGTCTAAAACTTAGCAAACCCAGCTACAACCTTGGAGTGCTACCACACAATTATACAAGTGAAACCACTATTTTACATATAAGAGACACATGGGAGGGCAGATTAAACCACTATGATAGAGACATGTGTTTTTAAAGGGCAGAAGGACTCTGCTGATTTTGTTTTCTTCTCAATACAAGCTGTAGATTACCACCCTGGCAGCTCCCCATTCAGCCTGACATTGTTGAGGAAGAACCAAGACATTCCCTCTAGAAAGTCAGCGAGGCACCTGATTGCCTCTGGGGAATCAGCTACCACAAAGCTCTGTGAGGCTGCATTTCTCAGGAGTATATGGCTGAATCTGCAGGCGCTGATGATTAAACGTGCTGCTCCCGAGGAGCATTTCTCCTTAATGCCTCTGCCATGCCAGGATTTGAATGGGGGCGGGGAGAGGTGTTCAGCTGTGGCCATCAACCTTTATGTCTAATTCCTCGAGTGAGAAATGACAGCATGATCCAACAGCATGGGGACAAGGTACAATTACTGCACTGGCCTCGCACTTGGGAAATTTTCAGGTTTGTTATTTCCTCAGTTTCAAAGTACAGCTGTGCTTTACGTATAAATGGGCTAGGTGACTGCGAGGAGGATCGCTGATTTAGGACAGCAATGCGAATCTTTCAACATTATCCAGTAAAGGTGTGTGACCCATTTGACAGAAGCAAATACTGATGAAAAGTCACACATTAAAACCCTTCTGAGGTAAAAGAGGAGGGAAAATATTTCTGTGGTTTTAAATTTTCTATGTGTAAGAAATTAATTCACTACTATGTTTCAGAGACTTGTATTAAATCTCCTCAGGGCTGCTCTGGTCATTCACTTTTTGCTGAAACCCAAGTGGCCACTGTGAAGGTACTGCTGATTAACATGACAGAATATTCAGCACTGCAAATGAAAAAAATACTGGAGATTATATACCTTCTGCCTTTCCAAACCTTAGTTGCTGTCCAGCTCAATTCATTGCCTTCCTCTCTTCACTCCTCTTTCACCCAGAAGTTTCTGTGGCATGCTTTCACTCCAGTTTATGTTTTCTCCTCCTCTGAGGGTAATGTTTTCCCCCTCTAAAGAAGCCTAGAGATATCACTGAATGGGTGGAAAGCCAGACTGTCTTCGCTCATACATAAAGTGAAGATCTATACTGCCAGTGAGCATTGCAAGTGATAGAAAGCCATGGACGAGGAACCTAAAATACTCCCCCCACTCCAGCTGTATGCATTTAGAATGCTGACAAAGATATACTCAGGATGTAGGTTCCTATGGGTCTCAGAGGCTGACCTTTGATTATATTGTTTCTCTGTTAGTGAGTTTATTGGAGCTTGACTTTGGTGGTGACCCTGCCAGGTTGTGAACAGGGCCAAGATATCTGTCTTTTGCTCACATTTGTTTGGCTAGACTAAGATTTCAAGCAACATTCCTCTTCTGTACAGCACCTTATGTACTAGAGTAGTGATCTCAGCTGACTCCCTCACTGTCCCTGTAATACAGACAGCAAAATTAAATCAATAGGAGGAACATGAAAGAAAAAAGAAAAAAGGTTAGAAGAGGTAACAGTAGTCACTCAACAGATCTAATTCATGTATCAGTGTGAGACACAGTGTGATCTTCTACACCTTTTAACAGCTTAGGTATGGTTGTAAAAAGTTCACGTAAATGGTCTCAAAAATGGAGATGTTGAAAAAGTAGTTCCATGCTAAATACTGAGCTATTTTTCATCACTGATACTATAGTTCTTTCATTTTTTTCCTACTGAGGCTCTTTCTCTAACAAGTACTGCCTCTATCAGGGTTTTCTGCCTTGTAATCCTGGCCCAATTCTTCACTCATTTTTTTCCTCTACTTCTAACTCTCAGTCTGCTCTCAGCTTCCCATGGCAGGTCAGAGCAAACCTCCACTCACAGTTTGATGGATGGTCAGTGGTGTTTAGATAGCCTGAGTGTCTTTCAGCCACTCCTTGATAAAACCTGTTCACAAAGGCAATATATCCTGTCAAAGAGTAACAACCAGGTAGAGATTAGGCTTCGCAGGCTTTGCTGGCCATCAAATCTATGATGGAGGGACTGAACATTGAGAAAACAGAACATTTTGCAAGGTGTCAGTGTGCTTCAGAAGACTGGTGAGACAGCCTCCTGAGGCATTTAGACCTTCTTTATACATAAAGAGAGGAATCACCCAAGGATCTCTCAGTGCTTTATACGGAGACATAAACTCAGTTCATGTACTTTTGCAGCACTCCAAAGAAACAGAAGCACAAGGGAATCTAGATGAGGGGCACCACACAAGAGACCACATGGTTTTCTTCCACTGCCTTGATGGGGCCTTTAAAGAGCTTCTAGTGCTGTGTTGAAAGCCTCTCTGCAAACCAGAGAGAATCATGTGAATAGCCCTTCCCTAAAACAAAACTGTCAAATCAGATGAGAATTTGTCTCAAAGTATCAAAATGTTATTTTGGCTGTAGTTATGCAGCTTATTTAGCCTTTTAGTCTCAATTAATTATTGTATTTTGTCTAGGCTTATTTTAAAATTCCCAGATGATGAGGGTACTCTCAGTAGCCTGGGGAGGCTAATTTAATTTCAAATACTGTGCCATCAAGAACATTTAAAGAGTTGGCCTATATTTGGTATACTTTATTTTTATTATTTTTTTTCAAGCTGCCTACTAGTATATTTCACAAACCTTTTTCCACCTTTCTTTGAGTTTATCTTCAAAGGTGTAGATCTCTTTAAATATTTTCTTTTATTTTTCATTGTAAGTGAATCACCTCATCATTTCAGCTGTCTCAGTTTTAAATCCCCCTATTTGTTCATCTCATGTAGCTTATTTCATCTGGACAAAATTTGCCTACACTTTATACTACTGCCATAGCGATACTATTTTTCTGCTCCACAACATGTTCTTTTTGTAGCTTTTGTTTTCAGCCTTTTCAGTCTGACTAGTGAAACAATCATTTTCTGATCCACTTCTTCAACAGTAATCAGTCCTGCCTGTCTTAATCACCCAGCGTGCAGTATGTGCCTTAGGATTTGTTCCAAGTGATTAGGAAGATTTCCCAAGGATGTCCCCAATGTTCCTCATTTGATTTACATCTCTCTTCATTTCCAATATTCTCGTCAAAATCACAAAGGTCCAACACAAGCTTTGCTGCTTGTTGGTTTTGGGTTATTTTTGTTTCTTTTAAAACCAAATTATGCTGAGAATTCTCATTGTCTTAATGCTTCTGATGCTCAGGGGTGTTGGTAATTTGTGTGTATGCAATTACACAATTCTGGCTTGCTTGAACTTTCATCCTATTATTTGCCCTGTATAAGTCATTAACAGCAGCAGAGCCACTAATGCACTTCACGATACTTCTGATCCTTTACTGAATTGAAGATCAAACTCATCCCCATTCCTTTGTCATGAAGCAATTTTTCCTCTAGAGAAACAATGAACAAGCTTTCTGGTGTGCTGTCCTGTAACTCAGCTGGTCACAATGTTTCTGTATGGCCATAAACCTGGAGCAGGAAAATCATGTTACTCTGAAGGACTGGTAGAATAACGAGCTATGAAAATGTCATGGCAGAGATAAAAGAATCAAATAGGCAGAGTTATAATAGCTGAGATAAAATTAAAAGTGTTATCAAATTTCATGTTTCAGGATATGAAGTGAACACCGGGTGAGTTCAGGAAGAAGTCCTTCCTCTGAACAACTCTAGCATGAATAGTGACAGATCTTTTAATTTTATTCTGATTGGAATAATTGGTGGCATGGCTGCTTTTTTTATCTCCCTTTGTTGCAAATGGCATCGACCATTCTCAGAGATTAAATGAAGCAGTGTTATCTTGTGGTTTAGAAATTCCCTTGTTTTGATAGGCTCAACATTCCTGTGTGAAGACAGAACTAATTTCAGTCTGGTCCTGCCTAGACAAAAGTCTGGTGACAATTCTGAGCAGCTAGGACGCTTCCACATCAGTTTGCCAAAAAGAGCGGTACCCTAAATTTCAGAATTCATCAGTACAGGGTCAAATACCTTTGAAGAAAGGTGTCAAAATCTGAAAGCAGCCAACTTTAAAACAAGCAGCTATGACAATCAGTGAGCACTGCTTTGGTGTTTTCTTTGCAATCAAAGTAGTGGGAGTCGGAAACTGTAGACTATATATATGACTGAGAGGTTGATACTTGTTCTCTCCACGCCATCATGACTGAATTGCTCTGTAAAGCAGCATTGAAGTGTCCATGGTAAATGTAAAAAAAAAAAAAAAAAAAAGGATTCTGCTACACATAATATTCCACTGCCTATGGATGGGAGCCATTCTTTCTCCTCCATGTTCAGCATTTGTCTCACAAATATTTTCTTGTGATTGGTGAAGAGAATTAAACCTGAAGGAGCCAAAGAAAATATTACAAAGCCAATTCATTTCAGAATAAAAAAATATTATAATGCAATACAGCCCCCAAATCAAGTATTTTATACCTCTCTCTATTTCTTCTCTACCTCAAGTATAAATAATTAAAAAAAATAAATTGGAAACATACCCGAAGAGAAAAGAGGAGAGGAGAGGAGAGGAGAGGAGAGGAGAGGAGAGGAGAGGAATAAAGAAAAGAAATGAAAAGGAAAGGAAAGAAATCAGTCATCCACAGTACTGACATAACCAAGAAACATAAAATTGATGTAAAGGAACAGCAGCCACTATTTATTTTCTTCCAGAGAGATATTTTCTTGCAATAGAAGCCAATTAGTGTTACTCTCTGAAGAAACATGAAAACATCAGAGAAAACAATTTTTGTCTGAAAAGAAACAAACAGGGTGGAAATACTTTTGATCTAGAAAGATATCTTAATGAGCCTTCAAAAACTGAGAGAAAAAAAAATCTGCTGGGGTTTTCCTAACAAACACAATGCAACTTTACTCTTGAAAATGTTAGAGTTCTGATTTTTTCCAATAATACAATCTGTTGAAAATGATCTGTTTCAGACACTGTCTTGCTTTGCCAATATTTTCCAACTTAATTATTTCCTTTAAACAATAAAGAAAATATGTTTCTAAAGCATATTTCAAAAATACTATTGTTGCCTGTTGAGATCATGAGTTCATGTAAGAAGAGGCATTTATTTTCCTCAAATGTTTTTTCTAGTTCTTGCAGGAACATTGTTGCTTCACTTAATTTTGAAGTTACTCTTTCTTTTCTGGGATGCACCTTCCTCAATCCTCAAAAGACTGGTTTGCATTAGAGTAGCCTTGAAGACAAATGTGACACTGCTTTGGGAGGACCTTTAGATCTTGGAATGGGAAATGGCAAAGACACTGTGACTCTGTCAGGCTATATACCTGTCCCTGTGCAAACATCCATTACCGTTGGATACAGTCAGGCACTGCTGCTACAATGTCAGCCCTTAAGTGGCCAAATAAATATTAGAATGAGGTTAAGGGCATATCTGTGAAAATAAGCATTTCATGCTGTGGTGAACCACATTTTTCAGACTAAGCCAGAAGGACCATTGGAGATGTATGGCACTGGTGGCATGGCTCCCCCAAAGAGCTCTTCATCACTGCAGATACCACCTGACAGGGGAGATGGAAAATATGATGCAAAAGAAGGCATCACATTTTCATAATTTCTACAAACATCCAGGGGTCATTCATCCAGGGACAAATTCTAGTTCAGACAACTTGCCAAATGCTGTCAAAAAGGAAGAAAGACCAAGGAAACAATGTAATCAAGATTGTCCAGGCAGTTTTTTGAGAGTCCTTATTGTAATGAAAAATTGAGATTAATTTGGTACAGCAGATTTCAATCAGAAAAGCATAGAGAAGACACTAAATCCTCTTGATACTTAGCTGTAGAAAAGGATGATGGATAGAGAGCTCCAGAAGGCTTCCAGTGATGCAGCTGGCATGTACAGAATTAGCACCTGGCATCTGGAGTTTATAAACACACTACTGAAACACAGGAGCTGGCTGTATGTATTTCTTTTGCTATGCTGCGAAGACAGAATTAAAAAGTTTATTAATCTTGGTCCTTGTTGATTTTGACTTTGTTTTTGTTAATGATGATTTTGTTTGCCTATCTAGATATTTGCACAGCATTAACCACCCTCATTTTCTAGCAACAGGAAAGTTTTCCTGATATCTAGTCCAATGCTGAACTCCTTTATTTTGGAAAAACTTCATCTTAAAAATCAGAATGTGTCAGTAAAAACTTGTATTTTTGTTCTTTGATCCCATGAGTCAAATTTAGTACTAGAGTACTGATGTGATCTTATTTGAGCTTCTCTCTCTCTCCTAAAGGTATAAATACATACTAAGATACTTGCAGCACGGAAGGAGTCAGACCTATCTCAATACTGCCAGATCAATGCACCTGAAAAAAATCAGCATAGAAGGAGCCAAAGCTGAACAAAGACCGATGACTTCCTTGCTGCTACATGAAGTCTTGGCATCTGCGACACTGGCAACTTTATTCCAGAGACCATTTGTTCTCACATTTGTAGCTGTGATAAAATACCTTCTGGACATCACTCTAAAGGGGAGATCTAAAGTCCTCTGTAGACAAAGACCCCTTTGCAAGGAATTTCTTTGCTCTTGATGAAACTTTTAATATACTTGTCAGTACACTAATATTTTAGTTCACTTCTTTTAATGACACCTGTGCAAATATAGTTCATCTAAAAAGATCATTTAACAGGAAAAGCCTTCACATATAATCTGATTTTAATAACACTATATTTGTATTTCACAGTTTCCTGTTTGCTTGGCCAACATGACTATTATGCTGCAACCTCTCATCTGCAGTCGTGGTCCCTTTTCTGGCTTGGCCTGGTAACAATATTTTAGAAATGCTGAGGTCTTTCCAATGTCTTAATTCCAAAACAAAGGTCATGGGAAAAACTCTCATGTTTGAGTGTAATCACAGCGAAGTGTAAGCTGGCCCAAATATAAAATCTTTGAATGTTAAAGGAAGCAGATTAAACACATAGGACTGTCTGGAGACATTTACACATAGACAAACGAATTAATGATATATCTTCAGAAAATATTTTCTTTGCACCCAGAACCACTAATGAGATATCTAAGAGATATACACTTAGCCACATTTTAGGCACTCAGTTTGGGTGACTAGTGTCCCAAGATATCCAACTTAGTTGATAAAACAAGACAAGCTTCTCAAGACAGCAAGTCAGACCAGGTGCTGCAGAAGTAGGACTGAGTATTTCTCATTGTGTTGAGGCAGAATTGGATCACAGCAGTTTGAAATGTTACACATGACTAGAAAATCTCTGTATCTGCTTGGTGCAATCAGGGGGTGAAAGCATATATCTGTGCTATGACATGCCGAAGACTTTAAGGCACCCAAGCAGTTGCCTCTGGGATTAAACAAAATGACAACACAATAAAAGCAATGAAAGGAGAAACAGAAACAGGCAAAACAAAATAAGCCATGATGCTACAAATGTAATAACTTCTTAATCTTTCTGCGGTATTCTTCATGTCTATCCTGCACTGACTCAGCTGCATTGTTGTGTTCATTAAAACCGCATGGAGTTTACGAAGCGCTTAAGTGCAGCAGAAACAATCCATGATTAGTCTAAGCTGTGGTATAGAGTTAAGTATGTGGTAGAGAACACATTGCAGAGGTGCAGAGAGGTAACATCCATTGTGCCAGTGGTTGTTAACGGCAATAAATGCCCATACAACTTACAGCATAGTGTTCTAACTAACAGAGATGGACATTAAAGATCTATATCTAGTTTTCCTCTTCAAGTCACTGCACTTCTGTAAGGGAATCTGCAAGGATAGAGTTCTAACCTGTGTATGGATGGTTTTAACCCCTATGTGGTTTCATCCTGATGGAGCTTTCTTCCTCATCCTGTATTCCTTATATATTTCTTGGCTTCAACCAGAATCAGAATCAAAAATGGGACATTGCAACTGTCCAGGTATTTCTGTCTGGGAACACAGACATAGGAAAACTCATGAGAAAGTATGCTGTGAAACTGATGGATGGTTTTTGGGAACTTGAAAGATGAGGGTAGCCTGGACAAAGCTTCCCATTGGTGATTACTTGGGCAAAATGGATGTAAACAATTGCATCTTTCTAATTAGTCTGAATAACATCTGTGTCTATGCTAACTCCAATGAGAATGGATCTGTAGAGAAAAACACCTGGTACTGAGAACCTGACATCTTTGCTGAGCTTATTTTGGGGGAGATCCCAAACAATTTGCATCTTCTAAAATTGCTCTGCAATTGAACTAAAGTATGCTAAGTATAATTTGCTTGAAAAGCATGACCCAAGAAGAGATGGTAATATTCATGTGTCTGACAGTATTTGGCAGTGGAATCTCACATCTGAGTAATGCTTTATATTTTAACAGTGGTTTATGGATATTCATTATAGACAATTAGAAAATGGACTTTTACAAGGAAGATATCAAACCAAGCTCTTCTAAATTCCAAAGCATTCATCTGAGCTTTCAATGAAAAATTTTGGTGAAAATTTAAAACAATTTTTTTGTTCAAAAAAGCAAAACATATCAAGCTATTTTGATTCTATATTTCTTGGCTCTTTACATTATGCTCAGCAGATTCACTCAACCAGGTTCCCAAATCTTAGCTGTGTGCAGACTGTGCTTTGGAAAAACAAGGTCCATCTGGTAGATGCAGACAAGAGTACCACAAAAAGGATTAACTCACATGATATTTTCATCACTTTCGTTCCTAATCTTGGGAAGAACCCAGAACTTCAGTCATGATTAGAAGAAAGGTTTCCATTTTCATGGAAGAAGTTAAATGCTCACTTGACAGGTAGCACTAAGTTTCTTCAGAATTTGTAGACAACTTTCACAGCTAACCTAAGGAGGCAGGTTCAACAACTAGGTGTTGCACCAGACTCATGACTTCATCTGTTCAGAAGCCAAACAAGGACAAAACACTGTCAAAGAAAAGAGCAAACAACACAAAGGGTTCCCTCATTATTAATTCAAATACAGATAGGACTGGTATTTGACAGTGGATGAAAAAAACCACTCAGTCAGGTGCTTTTTGTAGACGTGAAACTTCTAACTTCCTGAATGCTGCACAGCCTTTCCATGTTCAAAGTATAGCCTGACCAAAAAGCAGTTCTTACCAGCTTGCAGATCTGAAGGAAAGTCACCATTACAAGTAGTAAGTTAAGCTGATACATAAGTAGAAAGAGGGGGGCGTATGCTACCAGTATAGCAGTACAATGTACTGTGTTCAAAGTAACTGGCAGCTTCCAGCAGAGCCCCTAGAGAAGAGGAGGCTGAGGGGAGACCTTATTGCTCCCTACAACTTCCTGAAAGGAGGTTGTGGTGAGCTGGGTGTCAGCCTCTTCTCACAGATAAGTAGCAATAGGACAAGAGGGAATGGCTGCAAGTTGTGCCAGGAGAGGTTCAAGTTAGAAAATAGGAGAAATTTCTTCTCAGAAAGAGTGGTTAGGTGTCGGAATAGGTTGCCCAGGGAGGAGGTGGTGGAGTCACTGCCCCTCAGGGTGTTCGAAGAAAGATTGTATGTGGTACTTAGGGACATGGTTTAGTAAATAATATAGGTGGTAGGGGGACAGTTGGACTAGATGATCTTAGAGGTCTTTTCCAACCTTAATGACTCTGTGATTCTGTGATGACTACATCTGAATTCAGTGGTCATTCAGTGTCTGAAATACCTTGGGCACAGACAGAAGGTTTGACTTCTCCAAGTCTTTTGTGATAAAAACAAGCTGGAAGACCATGACTTTGCCAGAGTTTGCTATTCAAATGTGACATGTAATTAAGGCCTTTTGTGCCAACTTCTGCATCCCCAAGACTCAGATTAGAAATATCTACATCTGTCACAACCTGACATGTTCAATGAAAGAAGAAATACAGGGTTGAAATCTTTGCACTGTGGTTATTTTTAACTAGAGACTAAGTCAAAATACTAAGAAGGAAGACAAAAAATAAAAGCATGCAGGGACCGTCAAGTGTGTGTCAAAGCTGCAATGTCAGTTATAAAAAAATCAGCACAAGGCTTTATAACTTCATATCCTTAATATTCAAGTCACAACAGCTGTAATAATAAATCTTAAGTATGTGATATGTGTATAAGCTAAATGTTAATAATCTTTACTTACAAAAACTCAAAGAAAAGTTCACAAATCACTTTCAATGAATGTGAACAGTCCTTGGAATAGATTTTTAGTGATGAGAATTATTGGGAAGGCTTAAAAAATCTGGGCTAGTTGCTTTTGCTTCAGATTTCAGGGACCAGATTATGCCCTGTAACAAATAATCTTTTGAGCCTGCAGGCGTTTTATTAGACTGGACATAAAGAGGGGTTTTGGCCCTCTTTTGGTATCACATAGCTCTGCCATGTGACTGTGTTGTTTTTAAAATTTCCTTGACTTGAGGGTAACTTCAGTAAAGCAGCAGTTGCCTGGGCTGTTGAGGAAATCCAGATGCCTGTTATAGAGCTGTTTCAGATACCATATTGGTACTACTTAAAAATAATGCCAGTAGTGGCAAGTGCAAATTTCCTCTTCTGAAGGTAACATTGTGCTTTAGAGTTAGGGAATGTTCCAAACTGCAGGCACTCAGCTGAGGGTACAAAACCAGTTCAGATAGGGTTAAGTGCCCAAATTCCCACTGTCATTCAGTGGGGTCAATTGTGACATTAATTTGAGTAGGAATCCTCTCCCCCAAACAACTGCAAAGGTTTGAAAGATTTTGATCAAATATCTCACCCTGTAAGTAAGGTTCAATATTTTCAGTTGAAATGTTGGTCAGCTTAGTTTCATGGCAAGTATTTATTTTCATAGCTTTCTAATTAAAGTACCTATTTATTTATTAAATTTATTTATTTGTAATTTATTAAATCTTCTACTTACCCCGGCAAAGTAAAAAAAAACTCCATCCAAAACCAAGAAAAAAAGTGAAAAAACAAGAAAAAAAAAGGCTTAACAACCTTAGACAGGTAAAAATTTTAAAACTTAAAGTAATAAGGAAGCCTTTTATTTTAACTCTAGTTTTTCTTCCCCTTCTCTTTGGATATCGAGAATTTTTTGTGACACTGCCTCTTCTTTGATCAGCTTTTCTGTTGGTAATGAAGATGGCATTAATTATCATCTTCAAGACAATGTTAGCCAAAATGGGCTGCTGAAGCTGCTGCTGCTGATCTCTTATGAGTACAAATATGTTTTTATGGAGCCAAAATAAGACAAACATCCAGAGAGTGAGAAAAAAAAAAGAACAGTGGACATGAACGTGCTGCTTCTGTTTCTGCAGATTCGCATAAAGCCTTTATGTAAGTGAGAAAGGGGTTCAATACACGTCCTTGTTAGCTGCTTTGGTCTGGGTAAACATACATAGATGATAGACTGTTTAACACGTAGCTGCCTTTCTGGTCACAAGCTGAAAGCAGCACAGCCAAAGGCACGCTCTTTTATTCTTTTTTTTTTTTTCCAAACTAGATTCTTTTCTTTAGTGAAAGGCAGAGAAGGCTCCAAGACTCAAGAACAGAAAGAGCACATGCTCAGAGGTGTGCAGCAGTGGGAAGATAAGTTGTCCTCCAGGCGAGAAATATTAAATTTTTTTCTGGCACACTTTGGTCAGGGTTTCTCTGAAGGTCAGAAAATAAAAGCTGAGCAATACTCTGGTGGATGATGCAGTCTCAAAAGCATGCAAAGAGGGCAGAAAAGGTGGGGAAGGTTATTTATTTCTGCCCATTTGTTCTGTTGGTTTCGGCATCAAATTAATAAATCTCAGAAGAAATGCTTTCTCTGTCCTCCACTCAGCTCACATTTCTTGTTCATTTTTAGTTCAGGGATTGTTACTGGTTTACCAAGTTGAGTGGTAAATTGATACCAGCAGATTTAATGCTTGATTATGTCCATCTTTGCATCTTTAAGTTAACTTTTTAAATTATTTACAACTGTAGCTTTTTTAACCTTGGTCAACATAAAGTGTTAAGTCTGTTCTATACATCCAACCTTGACAACACAGTTCCTTTTCAAACTGTTACAGGAGGCTTTTACATTTTCATTCCTATTCCTTTCTTTACACTGTTATTATGCTAAACAAATAAAGCCCAAATGCTGCAATGCATTTAATCTGCACAATTACAGTTATTGATTTAGCATCTAAAAAGAATTCATCACCATATTTATATCCTCTCCTCCATTAATTTAACTAGTCTGCTACAACCATAGTCTCTAGAGACAAGCCTACATGAAGAAATATATTCACTATTAATTCTATATAGGAAAATCAATGTATTGTCTCAGAACATAGTGTTAAAGTTTATCTTAAGCAAATTTAGACAAAATCTTGGTTCTTTATATGCCACGATAGTATTTTATGTTGCAGAGAACAGAAGCTGAATGATATCTGAACCACTCAGATATTTAATGCTCTCCTCGCACCCACAGTGGTTCTATGCTTATGATCCTCTGCCTTTCTTTCTGACTTGCTGGGAAACATCTGTGTGACCCTGGTCTACAGCTGGAGTACTTCATCCCATGCACCAGGAGCACTGTACCAAAAAATTCAAGAATGCACATTTCATCTGACATAACAATAACTGGACTTGTCAGTGGAGACAAACACAAATGACCTTTGATAATATTGGAAGGGTCTCCAGGATTGTCATGGCATTTGCTTAAGGCTGCCTTGATGCACTGAAAAACATGACAGTCTCTTGATTACATTTCCAATTATGAGTTTAGCAGCCTAATTTATGGAAACCACGTTTGAATATAATTCAACTGCTGATGTCATATTAGATATAAAGGATACTACATGGACTTATTCAGAACTCTAAGCAAGGGAAATAATTTTTCTTTATTTCAATTAAGGAACCAGTTCTCTGCAATCATATTCCAGACATGTAAGAGGTCCAGAGATTTTTCTGTTTCTCATGTCAGCTTTCTGAATTAGTAAGGCAGGCTTCCCTGCAGTGCAATGCCCAGATTTTCTGCCATGACTAGTAGAGGGTTCAGAAGTGTGAACAAAGTGGGACTACAGCTGCTCATACTTAGATTAGTTTAAAGCCATCACAAAACTGCAGCCTGAGGAGTTTAGTGATGGCAGTACTTTGCTAAGAATTCCATCCCATTATACTTGTTTTCTTCAGGCCTGTCTCTCTTCCAGCATTTT
Organism: Laterallus jamaicensis coturniculus; assembly: GCA_022605575.1. Lineage (NCBI taxonomy): Eukaryota > Metazoa > Chordata > Aves > Gruiformes > Rallidae > Laterallus > Laterallus jamaicensis. The sequence continues at coordinate 30,579,876 of JAKCOX010000006.1, forward strand.
CTCCTTTCCCAGAAATTCTTATGTAGGATGTCAAAACAAATAGTACTCAAGCGGGAGATAATGTGCGATGTTAAACTGAGTTTCAGATGAGAATGAGCTATCTCACACTGCCCCAAAATTTATCTCAATTCACCCAAGGAAAATTCTTACATGAAAATGAAACAGTAACCTAAATTTATAGAGAGCTGCTAAATGATTTCCATATTACTGACATTACTGTCTTTAGTAAAACTCCACAAAGGCCTTCAGACAAGTATGAGGAAAGTAAGCTGAGACATAAACATTAGGTTATGTGTACAGAAGGCTAAGGTCATGCCTAAGTATTTTCCTATTTTTCTGTTTTTCATGTTTGGTGAAAAATCAATATCCACTCAGACATGTTGTATTGTACATTGAGCTGCATAGCAGTAGTTTTGCACTGCATGTCCCTGACACTCTTTGAAGCTGCTGGATAGAATTCAAAATAATGACAGATTCTGCTAAAAAAGACTGAATTAGAAACTTGAAATCAGGTTTACTTTCTTCAGCTGAAAGTAGTGAACTTTTCTTTTTTTTTCTTTCTTTTTTTTCTGTTTTCCTCAGGGCTAGGGTCAGCCCTTTAGGAGAACAACAAATTGGACTAATTGAGGAACCGTGTTCAAACCAGGCAATAGCAAGTGAGCTGATTGCTGCAGTGGAGTTGGAGAACATTTGAGAGATTGGACTGACCTTGTGAAGACAGAGTGACTCACATCATTGGAAAAGAGACTGGTTCTTAACAGGACCAATAGCAGCCTTTCTCACCCAAAGAAAATGTTCTAGATTTTGAAACTGCTCTTCCTTCTATATAATGACACAAGAGAAAAGGCATGACAAGTTTCAGAAACTGAAAAATCCTCAAAATCGAGAACAAATTTTGCCTGATTTGATACTTTGATTTCCTTTTCACCATAAATGAAGCTATTTCTGCAAATTAAATAAAATTTTAAAATAAAAAGCATAGGACAATTACTTTCAGAGTGTAAGAAAATCTTTGGTTGTTTAGCATGTCAAGTTGAGCTTTGGATAGTTTCCACATCAGCTTATTAAAGAAATTGGCACGTAAAATTGAAGACAAGGTGCCTCAAGATCAGCTGTAATTTTCTCACAAAACAGGACTTTTCACTTGAAAGTCATAGTGAAGTAGAATCTATTTTGACAGACAGGTGAATTGAAGAATAACTATGAGTGCTGATGGGACACCACCATGAGAAAGGTTGATGCAAACCTACTATTCTGCAGCCCAACATGCATGATGATGTGCAGAGATGCTCACTAGTCTCCTGTATACCAGGCATCTACTAGCTCTTTTCCTGGAAAAGGACTCTGTGACGTAAGTAGATCCAATTTCAGAGTTAGATAGTAAAATTTATCAAGTTAATTTTCAAATGGAATAAGGATTGACCTTGGTTCTTTCCTGGAACAGGTTAAACTCCAACAAAACCAGCATTTTCCAATATTCAAACACCCTCAAATCCTTGTTTAACTCATATAAACCTCTCAGGTACTACTGTCTGAAGCTATATTCATTTGCTTTAGCTAGACATTGTACCATGTCTTCCTCAACTCAGTCTCAGTTGATTCATCTTTCTTATTAAACGGGAAAGCAAGCCTGAAGAACAAGAAAGAGATCTAAAAGAGGATAGTACTTTATTAATTAAAAAGGAACATCAACAGATCAGAAAGCAAAATAATTTTATTGCAGTTCCCGCAGCAGTGAAATTCAAATGACTAAAGCATGTGTTACCACAAAATTTTAGCTCTGATTTTCAGTTCTAGCAATCAACCTATGATTTAAACTCATAGTTGGAGCTCTTGTCAGTTTTGTTTTACCTTAACTTGTGTAATACCTTGGCTGAGGACACGGGAAATAAGTGTCCTCTAATAACTCAGTACACAATTGCACCTACCTCAAGCATAGCTGAGAGCACTATGACTGAATTTCCTGTGGAAACTCCATTCCCTGTTATCAGTTATTCAGAATTTTGATCATTATTTGGAAATGAAGTTTTACACATTATGCCTTTCTGCCTGGTCATCAAAGACTGACAGACTGCAAACAATTTCAACCAAAATTATTATTCTGTCATTCCTAAAATCACGATAAAGGAAAAATACATCGCACTGGCCTGATTTTAAAAAATTGTTGTCTTCATTTCTCCAAGCACTGATTTTTCCTCATCCTCTGGAGAAGCCATTTACATTTGGGAACAGAATAAACTCTTGCCAATGTCATTTGCCATTCCTGTGAAAAAACTGTCAAAATTTGATCAAACTGTAAGACTGAAAAAATGCAATTTACATATGACATGTTCTCTAGAAACTCCATATTCCATGACCTTAACCTCCAAAGTTTTCATCCAGAGCAGAATGCTCTGTTCCAGTCTCAAAGCTTTGCTCAACACATTGGGGAATGCTGAAATCTAATGTACCAACAATTCCATGGAGTTTACTTCTAAAAACAAGTTATGAAAGACAGAGCACTTTTATTTTAATAACCCAAGTTTTGTATATGGTACAAATTGGCAGGATTTAATTTATTAGGAGAATTTATTTGTAAAATTTACAAGTATTCTTGCCGATACAGTGTTTTTTGCCATTTCGGAAATCTGCAAAGAAGCCTGTCAAGAAAACCAGATAAAGGTGGACTGAAATAAGAAATGAAACTGGAAAGTTTGTGAGAAACAGTGGTAAGTTCTGTGACCCACAGTCATTGGACTGGCACCTCCATGTAGCAAAATTAAGGTACTTGACTGAGAAATGTTAGGATGAACACTAAAACACTAAGAAACAGAGGAACCAGCAGCATTAACAGACCTGAGCTGATACATTAAAGATTCCACCTTCATTTGTCCTCTCCTTTGGGACTGGTAAAATGACATTGTTGCAGTTTCTGCATACATCTGTTCACTTGGCTCATCTGATAAATGTGTTCAAGCAAGGCTATGAAACTTTTAGACATAATACTCATATGGTATCTTTTGCTTTGGAAACAGACCTTAAATAAATCATCCTCATCAAATTGAATTCAAGTGAAATCTTTCAACAGCTATGAGTGCTAACCAGATGTGTTCACACATTGTTTTAGGCAATCAGCAGAGGCACATAGAGAAGAAAAAATCGGAGACAAATTTGAAGAGACCAAAATGAAGGGCATGCATGTGGTGAAGATGACATCTCCCCAAAACCTCCATTCACTGTCTGAAAAAAATCAGTTGTGAATCAGCCATGGGAGAGAAAGAATTGCTAGCTGACTTGTACAGGGCACTTGCTGAGAGCTCAAGAACAGACCGTATAATTTTCTGCAGGAAGAGTAGGACTTCTTGCCCAATTAAGGGACAAACTACTGACATAAAATGCAGAAAACAAGTGGGAGGGCAAAGAAAGGTAAAAGGAACATGAAAGCATTTCTTTGGCATGGTTGGAAAGAAGTCCAAAAGCTCAGCTGGTGGAAAAGTTGGTGAAGGGTGTCCAGAGCAGTAAGAAAGGGATTCAACACATATGATAGATTCAGAAGAACTTCTGGAAAAAAGTTGGGTCTGTTGCTGAATGGGGAGAAGGAATAGTGATGGATGGCACAGGAAAAAGTGAAGTGCTTACTATATTTATTGCTTCAATATTCACAGGCAAACCTGGTCCTGTACTTAAATATATAGCAGCACAGCCTAGAAAGAGTAAGACACCAATCAGTAGAGAAAAGGTTAGAGGTACTGTAATGCTGTGCTGCAGTGAAGTCACAATGTAGCTTACTGACTGGTTACACCAAGTTAGTGGCATTTACATTGTTACTTCTGTAAGCAATTATACCTGCAAGAACAGGAAAAATGGAAAGGGAAATGATAAAACAATCCTCAAGCATTAGGTATACTGAGCTACGCAAGTCTTAGTCACAGAATCACAGAACGTTAGGAGTTGGAAGGGACCTCAAAAGATCATCTAGTCCAAACTCCCTGCCAGAGCAGGATCACCTAGACTAAATCACACAGGAATGCATCCAGGTGGGGTTTGAATATCTCCAGAGAAGGAGACTCTACAGTCCCTCTGGGCAGTCTGTTCCAGTGCTCCATCACCCTCACAGTGGAAAAGCTTTTCCTTATATTCACACGGAACGTCCTATGCTCCAGCTTAAAGCCCTTGCTCCGTGTCCTAATTGCTGGCCATCATTGCGAAGGGCCTGGCTCCATCCTCCTGACTCTTGCCCTATACATATTTCTAAACATTAATAAGGTCACCCCTCCGTGTCCCCCAAGCTAAAGAGACCCAGCTCCCTCTGCTTCTCCTCATAAGGAAGGCATTCCACCCCCTTCATCATCTTGGTGGCCTTGCACTGGTCTCTTTCAAAGAGTTCTATGACCTTCTTGAACTGAGGGGCCCAGAACAGGACACAATACTCCAGGTAAAGAATGCTACAAACATTCCTGTATGTAGCACTCTCAGTAGGGATAGTGCATTTGTGTATCCAGCCGGAGGGGCGGGAATAGCACAGCTGTAATGGTGTGTCCCTGAAGAAATATTTGCCTCATACTTCCTCCCTTGCCTCTCCTGCCTACAACTCCCTCCTTTCCAAAATTAACATTTGAATTGAAAGTTCAAAAGGTGTCAGGGCTAACAGGGGTTACTCATGCAAATCAAAGGCCAAAGAAAAACCTAGCAATCTGCCTAGAGTCATAATGTCTGCATTAATAAAAAAGCCAGTCAAAACCCAATGATTAAGTCATTAGTTATGAAAGCTCTTCATGTTCTGTCGACTTCTTTTCTGTGCTTGGAGAGCAACATGCTACTTTGAATCATAATGATGTAAAAAAATCCATTCTGAAATCCAGAGTTTCGGTTTAATTTGTCATCTGCAAAGACTAAGCTAGGATTATATTTCATAAAGACACACACACATTGTTTCTGCTCTTTCACCTTGAAAAAACTTTCTACTGAAACACCCTGTGTACACATTCAAACTCCAGATGTTAATGGACCCTGAAGTTATTTTGGTAGGAAGCTGGTACAAAAAGTGTATCAGAGATGTTTTCTCTAGAGAGAGGGAAGGAAAGCTTCTTCCCTGAAGAGAGAAAGCTCTGGGCTAGAGGCTGGGAATGGTGATTTGCTGTTTGATAGCTGTTTGTGTGAAAAGTCCCAGATAGAAGCAAGATGACTTTCTGACCTACAATTTTCTCCTTTCACAGGAACACTTTCACAACAAGAAGAGACAACGTATAAATCCCCACCCTACCTTACTGTAAACTTAATTGCAAAAACTTTTTTCACAGTGGACTTCCCTGAGCCACACAAGTGTCCTATTCTGTGGACTTTGTCTCCTTTCTGTTGTTTGGATTTGTAGATGTCACCTTTACGCAGCCAGCTGTACCTACCTCATCCAGGGAGCTGGATGCTCAGCTGGTGAGAGTCTGTACAGAGCCAGGGCTGTCAACACTGATTAGACCTATGTCAAACTATGAAGAACTTCATTCCTTACCATTCAAAAGTTCTGCTCTCTCTGGGCTCAGTGTTACAGGAAAAGACTTGCTTTCCTAACTAGCTGGCTTGAAGAAATTACCAGGTTGATATATGGTTACCCTTCACATTCTTGTTCATTAGGAGTTGGGAGATAGCTCTCATAAAATGTAGAAATACATGGTTATAAGATGTAATTTAAAAGATACTTCAGAAAGCGACACAAGTTAACCAAAAGATTACTTTATACCAGGCAGGGGGATGAGTGATGGAGTGATTTGCCAAGAGAACTTTATTCCTACAATTCACACCAGCTGGCATGCGGCTAGGAGGATACTGCTATTTAACATGATAGACTGTGCATCAGTATCTTTCCCAGACATCATCCAGCCCTGAAAGTGATGCACTTCACTGCAGACAGTTGTAGATATAGCCAAGCAATTATTATAACCTGTCTAGCAGAAGCAGTCTAGCCAGAGTTGCAGAGACCTCACCATGAGCTGCTCAGCAGGACAAATAATGCTGCTTTCCTAACTGAACTTACCACCTGCCCTTGGAAATACGGCTGTGAACCACAGCAAGTGGGAGCATAGTTCATTTGAAAAGTGCAAGAGAAATATACCATAATCACAGTAAGAAAGCAGAAGACTCAAAGATGTTTCAGCAGAATTTCCAGCTCCACACGATCAAGAATCATACATGAACTCCTTGCTCCTTTCTATCTCATATCCCATCCCATCAAGTGCATTACCTTCAAGATCATGGGAATTTTACAAATAGCGTCCCTGTAGCAATTTTTCACCCACTGTCATTTATACCTGATGATTACCTAGTTGAAAGATCCTATTTCCAAACCAAGCTAATCTATTTAAAATTGACAAAGAGATGAATCACAAAGAAAATATTCTGGAAGATATCCGTTTCCAAGAAGAGCATTTCCCAGTCTGTCGTGAGGATTTCAGATGATCTTTAAATAATGAGCCAATAAAAATACAAATTGATATTCATGTTATCCCTAAGGGTACAGAAATGACATTAGTCCTAAGAATGTTTTATTGTTGCATTTTGGTTATAAATTGGAAGGTGTCTGTGTATCTACAAAGGTGAGTGCATAAACAGTGAGCTGCCAAGCATGACCCAAGAACACTTCTTGTTAACAAGTTATATTTACAATACAAGAAACTACTTGCATTGAATCCTTTTTCCTGGTATCCACTTTCTAAGTGCAAAAGAATTATATTCTAATTATCTTGTCCATGTGTGCTCACATAAATGAAATTCTTGTGTGAATTTATTCTTCGCCACAAAGAAAAACTCATTGAAATGGATTTTGGACAGCACCTCAGTAAGGCTCATTATTTCCTCTCCTCAGCAGCAATCTTGCTGGAGGGTAGCAAAAGTAACAGACTTTAAAATGATGGTGCGAGGTATGTAGTTGGGTCTTTGATGGAGAAAGATGCCCCTAATTTAGACTCAGCACACAATAATAATCCTTCCCAGACTGCACTCAAAGAGAGAGTTCAGACAACCTAAATTTGGAAAATCTTTGTACCTAAGATGGAAGATAACTCCAAATTCCAGTGTAAAATGGCACCAAGAAGCTGAGCCTAGAGGATCATTTACAGGGCATAGGCAATGTAGCCACAGACAGAACATCAGAGACAGGTGAGAAACATTTCTGTCAGAGACATGCAAGATTGCTGCTCAACTGTTTTGTAGCTCTTCCAAACCCAGCTGCACTGAACTTGTGTCAAGTGAGTTGGAGAATGGTCAAAATTCATTGCAAGAATTCAGAACAAAAATCCCCTAATACAGGATTAGTTCAGAAGGTGCCTAGGCTATGTTTGGGTTGGTTTTTTTTCCTTAGAGCTTAGCTATCCTAAACAGAAACTAACTCAAATTTCAGAGTTACTGATCATCCAGTCAGAGGTTGTGGGCTGAGTTTAAAAAAATAATAGTAATTAAAGAAAAAAGCAATAGAGTCCAGTAATAATATTTTTAATGAAATTTTTTAAGACATTCAGATTTTTTTTCTTTCTTTAAGCTGCAGTTCTTGGAACCAGTTGACTATGAAAGAGTTTCAACATCAGGTAAAAAAGAAAATTCCACTTTCCAGGGTTACGAAGGATGAATATTTTTCTAAAATCAAAAACCAGTGGAAATAACCCAAAAGATAAATACAAACCAATATACATGCACATTAAAAAAGCCCCAAAACACCACAAACAATAACCCAAAAAACAACCCCAAAATAAAAACACTTGTAAAATAAAACCACTTAAATTCAACTCATGACTATTGAGTTCACTCAACTAAATGAGCCAGTTTTCCCTTTTACACCCTTGTTCTGAGGCTGTGTTGTTTTGAAAGCAAAATGAAGATCTGGGGGTTCAAAAAAAGAAAACACTTGACAGGTACCCCAGTGGCACACCCTAGTTAAATCTAATAAGAAACAGTCTATTTTCTCTCTGCAGCTGCTGAATAATTGAATTTGATTTTGAAATACTTTGCTTAAGGAAGGATATGCACATCTTATTTAAAAACTACTGTTGTTGATAGTTTGATCTATGAATTTAATATTGAACATATTTCAACTTTTTCATCTCAGGTCAAATAGTCAGCTATTTGCATTTAAATGGATTACCAGCATATAGTTCTTGGTCTTGTTACTCTATGTGCTTTTCATGTAGCTGTTTGATATGAACACTTCTACTGATCCAGACAGGATTTTAGTAATCAGGGCAGGAGACAGGTCAATATACTAAAAATTAGATTTAATGTTGTTCCCATGTATATCATCACACTGATATCAAATCCTTATATTGAGCATCTTTTCCCAGCCTACTCATCTCCTATTCCACAGGAAGGATGTTTGAAGAACAGGCTGATGAAGCAGCTTGCTATAACAGAGAGATATCTAATAAGAATGGAGACTGGAATTCTGTGGTTCCCTGCAATGAACTTTAAGCCAGAGGTACTATTGTGTTTGAAACTGAACAAATCACCTTGTCACACCTCCATGCTGCCAGAATGACATACAACTGCTTGGCAGAGATGCGGTGGATTCCCAGTTGAGTGTTACGTGTCTTAACTGGGTCATTACAGGAACTCACCACACAAGTTGAATTGGGCCTTGTGGAAGGCAACTCTGGACAGCCCAGCTTTTATCCAACCTGCTGGAAACATTACACATTGTCCTTGGTGCAAATCTGTCAATCCAATGGTTTCAATTCAATTGCAGAAAAGAGATTTGTGTTAGCAGGGAAAAAAATCTTAGAGTATGGGTAAGTCCTGTAATAAATCACCTAGAAAAGCCAGAGACTCTCCAGTCAGACTCTCCACAGAAGCAGGGCAGAGAATTAACTATCAGAAATGAGGGAAGTTCACAAGGAGATTGTACTGACCAGAATGAACTCAAGTCTAGGGAACTAATCAGTAGTCTGCCCAGCCTTATTTTCTAATCTAAGTCAGTTTGAAAACTCATGGACATTTTTGCTGATTAGTTGATACAAATACATGGATGCTACTCACAAACCTTTTAAAATGGGAACATGCACCACTGGAGGAGATTGCAACGTCTGGAGGAACTTGGTGAAGCTATGGCCACTTCCTCTCCCTACAAGCACCACCTTGGTTCCCCAGCTGGCAAAGAACTGTTCTTGCTGGGTCTCATTGCAGCAAACAGCCTGCAATGCAACAAGTCCTGCCCAAGGTCTGGTTGTACTTGACCCACTAGCATAACCACAGGGAAGAGGAAGGATAGATACATACACACAATGGCAACAAAAATTGGAGTCAGAATTCTCTCAGAGACATATTCACATCTCCAGCTGAGTGAAACTCAGTGGGAAATCTTTTGGCTGACACACTGAAATCTGCAAGTTTACTTTGAGACAGCGAAGTTGTCCAAGTCTTTATGCTATCCACATTTTAAAAATCACCACCTGAAAGATTTATGGCAGGGTGCATGGGCAATTACATAGCTCTATTTGTTACTGTGGAAACACATTTTGTGACTGGCGAAAGCTATGAGAAAGATATTGAATGAACTTGTGAGAAACAATATTTTAAAATTAAAGCCGAACACTGGATTTAGCCACACCATAGAGCTTTAGCCTCAAGGCAGTCATGAAATGCCAGGGAGTCAGCAGGAAAGTGCCACCAAGTCTTGCTGGGATTGATTTTGTAGGACTAGGTCTGTGTCATAAAATGGGAAAATCAAAGTAGAGTCAACTAATCAAACTAGTGCTCTCATAGCTGGAGAACTTTGCCCAGAAATGGGTGCAACAAAGAGTCAGAACACAATGGTAATAACTTGTATGCTCTTTTACTGGGAATATTTCCCATGAAATCTAGCTCTACAACATCAAATTGTCAAGACTTTAGTCCTTTAAGTGCCTCAATTTTTAAGCTATCTGTTGACCTTTAGTCATGCAGAACTATTGAATTTCCCAGACATTTTCTGGAAGATATAGGGAAAGATCTATGTATGCAAGATGGAGTCTCTTCACACGCCTTGAATCAAGGAAAAGGCAGGGATTTTGGCAAATTCCAACAGAAGAGAGCTTCCAACCTTCCACAGATAAAAGTGAAAGGGAGACATCTGTTTAATGCCATCCAAATTATGGGGGTGCTTTCATTTATTTATATTGAAGGTGATTTCTGAATTGCAGTAACACTAATTAGTCAAGAAATCCAAATGCATTGATATAATTTGAGGCAGCAAGACAGACAATAAAACTAAGTATCATCTCTTACTCAGGAAAATCCTCCATTTCTAGCGTGTCTACACAGCAACTAAAAAATGAAAAGAAAAAAATAATTAAAAGGAAATTTTTGTTGATAAATAAGAAGGGAAGTAAGTATCACTGTGTGGGATTCTTCTGAGCTCCAAGGGAACACTGATTTCTTTCCTACTGACCAGGCATTGGGCTTTATAGACTTAGATGAATTAAATAAATACATGAAATATTTTTGTGAATTCTTCCAGTCCTTTCAACCATTTTACAGTAGTGTATTACAATGCTCAGTAAAGTTATTCTTGATTTAGTCTGGTATCCATGGGAGGATGATTTGGACTTGCATAAAGCCAAGGTACTACATCCCATATGTAATCTATGCAAAAGTAGTAGTGACAGAAGCTGAGCTTTGTGCATAAAAGTGCCAGGTACTGTGAGTTTATTGTTTATCAAATCAGATATTCACTGTCAAAAGTTCAAAACCTGACAATAAACTTAACTGTTGCATCCTTAAACTTATTTATAACTTAGAGGGAGTCTAGTGTCTCGGTTTTGTCTCTCCCATAAAGTTTACAGCCAGCAGGAGATAATAAAATCTAGACTGAGCTCATATTGCCGAGAGAAAAATCAAGACCTGTATGTGTTGGTGGCTGTCAGGTGAGATATTTTATACCTCATTAGTGTCGGAGCAGTTATTGCTTTTTCTTCCTTTATGAATAGATCATGTGATAGCATGCCTGCTTCTCACACTCCTAACCAATTTGTCACAGCAAACCTGACTGTAAGAGAAATCAGGCATTTCTTGCCATAGCTGTTTTCCTTCCAATACTTGTTTCTGATGAGCTATGCTACCCAAACAAGCCTAGATGTCTATCACTGTTTTGCACATAGCTTTCTCCCTGGTATCCAGATGTCACAAACTACTCTGATATTCCCTTCCACAGGGACCTCTCAACTGGTGCAGAGATGTTTCATTCACAGCTGCTTGTGCAGCACAGTCAAATGCCCTCCCTTGCCAGCATGGCACAGGAGGGCTGTAGCTGAACTTTCCTAACAGGGTCCCAAAGTTCCTGGGAAGCTCCACAGCTCTGTGTATCATCTCTGGGAAAGGTTATAGTTCTCAGGGCAGAAAAACCACTGCTGAGCAGTATTTGCACCTAACACACTGAGGAATATCCAGGATAAAGCGTCAACATCTCCCCAAGAGAGAATGCCCTTTGGGTGGAAGTTGGCCACTTTTATTCTTCCCTCAGATCTGATCTGTGATGGTTTTTACTTAAGATTTTGCCCAGCAGGAATGGCATCCTTTTTTCTTTTTCTTTTCTTTTTGTGCTGAAATAGTTGACACTGTCTCCAATCTGCAGGGAAGAGTTCTGCCCCAGCGTTCTCATAGTTTGTGGGGGTATTCGGGGAGAAATAATGTAGATAAATTTGGTCAACAGACAAAGAGAAATGCAGCAGGACTCTACAGCCCAACAGTTGAAAAGAAAAGTACATAGCTATGCCTAGTACCCATTTCCAGAACTGTTGATATGCTTTACAATAAATACTCATTATTTTAAATCCATACTGAGTGCTCCTGAGGCAAATGGAGACTGCTAGATTTATTTTTGGGAAATCAACTATTTCTTTCAGTCTCTGTTACTAGAGAAATCTGATCAGTTACAGAACCACAGCTAAATATTGTTTTCCTCTTTTAAAAAGCACAGTTATTTTTACATTAGGTTTCGAGTGGAGGGCATGGAGTTGTGTAAGCTTTAATTAATCCACTGAACCATCATCTTATTCTCCACTGCAAATATTGCCATCTGCTACGAGTTCATGCATTGATAATTAATGTCTGCTACAAGTTTGCTTCCCCGGAATTATCTGATTAGGTAATTAGCCTATGGAACAATACACGACATAATGCATTATTGTTCTATTAAGTGCGATCTGTTTGAAAGTACTGAAGAACACGCCAATACTGTTCCATTTCTGTGACTCATATATCAACCAACGCCCATCTAGAGAATGACAGAACAATTCAGAAAAGAATGGTGGGGAGGAATAACCCCAAAACCACACAAAAGTCATAGCGATAAACTTAGGCATGAGCACTCTGTACTTCAGAATAACTTGTGAGCAAGTGTAAGTATGTACAGGAAAATCCACAAGCTCTGTTCTCCAGAGAAGGCACGGATCAACATCAACAATGATCTGTGAGTGATAAATGCCCCTTCAGAGAGGTATGATGAAAAATAGTTTGTCATGAAAACTCAGGGGTTTAATAAATCAATGGAAGGTGAAATCAGGGAGAGGGTGAACAAGGCAGCACGTCATCTGTATTCACTAGTGTAAAATGTGGCTGTGTCCAAGATTACATCTGAATTAAACTTGGGAGGCAAGTGAGTGATGAAGGTGCAGTAGAGAGGAACTGAAGTGAAGCTAACATTTCAACACTGTCAGATCCTGTGGCTATAATGCAAAGTCTCTCAATATTTGGCTGAGTGAAGTGTTTTTTACTTTAGCCAGCTATTGGCCTCGGGTGATTACAAAAAGAACTCTGATTTTATTTTACATGAGATTCCTAGCCCTGCCTAGAGCAGAGGAAAGTTTAGCAATGTCAGCCCTAAGTGCAAGAAAACCACAACAAGCACATAAAAAGTCCAAGCTTAGGAACCTGGAGACCTCACACATCATCATGGCTATTTCAAAACACTGAGGTCAGGATTCTTTTGACCAATTTTCATGCCAACAGAGTAAGTTATCAACATCTGAGCTGATTCTCTCCACTCCTTTTATAGTCAAGAGAATCCTGCCCCTCATGTTGGCAACACAAATGTTTTCCACAAGGTTTATCAAGAATCATTTCCAAAATCACTGTCAATTCAATGACACAAACTGAAGACTATTTATCTGCAATTTAAGATTCAGGTCTTGACCACGTTGCCTTAATTTCAGGCATTTTTCCCTTCCAACAGGCTCTGTCTCAGAATTACCACGAAAGACCAGTTATAATTTTAAACCAGAAACCCTACTATTGGTAGGCTCCTCAGGCTGAAGTGGCCTTCAGCAGGAGCTGGGCACTGAGCACCCTTAGGGAACCCGCAAATGAGCCCCAGAGAACTGCTCTGACTCCTGTGCCATCACACAGCTTATGCTGCCCTGTTTCCTGACCCTTTGTGAGACAATGCTCTCAGTATTTGCCACATACTGCAAAGGCTTAATTCTGACTCATTTGGCTGCCCCATAGGCAAAGTGATCCTTCACTGGGGATTCTGCAAGAGGAATCAACCACTAAATATTTGCATGTGAGGACACTGAGGCACAGGGAGGTGAGTGACTGTAGCCGTGATCATTTAGCAAGCTGGGAATAGGGATGAAAACATCAAAGCAGAGTTTCTCTCCATCCTGATGAGGAGCACTCTACACAGTCTTATGCTAGACCATAAAAAAGGAAAAAAAAGCCTCTTTCTGCATTTGCTTTCTTTGGTAGCTCAAAGGAAAAGGCAGGTAAAATATCCCTCTTTTGTGTATTTGTTGAGCAGTCATGTGTATAACTCCTTAAGTGATGATGCACTTGGTATTCAAGAACTTTTCCTATCAGTCTTCAAACCCAAATTCCCCTTAGGCATCACTCTGCTTTTATTTGTTCCACCGCAAATAACAGATGAGTTATTCAACATTTGTCAGGCTTGTTTGTTTATTTCTTTAACCTTAGAGACATACAACATTTACCAGTGTCCAGGAGATGCTTCTGGGATTTAACAGTAGCTAAAACCATTCTGGTGCTGTACTGAAATAATTCCTCCTTCAATTTTTTTCAATGGTTATGACCTAATAATGAAATTAAATCTATAGGACAAGCCACAAAACCAGCACAAGCATGAGTACTCTGTCCTCTTCGCTGACTTCACTTTCATGATTTCTGTTCTTGCTTGCCTTTCTTCCTATTTTTTTTAAACTCTAATAGCAAATCTGGAGCTCATATATCTCTTCCTTTCACTCTCTTAATTTCTGATGGTTTTTCTCCTTCCTTACTGCAGCTCCAGCATCTCCAAACCGACATATGCAGTACCTAACTGTAACACCCTCAGACCTCCATCACGATCTGATTTTTTCTAAAATAAGTCATGATGTGCAAACAGTAGAGCACTAAATTCATTGGACTGAATAACAATCCCTGACCTGATGGACTCATTTTTTCCCTTTCCCACATTGTTTAGGAACAACCCTATAGAATCAACCCTCTCAGTCCTCACTGCAATACTGAGCAGCCACAATTGCCTATGGAAAGGTAGACAAGTGGGATAAGTGCGAAATTACCTCCACTGAATACACTCCCCCCACTCTGAATGCAGACTTTCCCCTCCACTAGAGGAATTTCCCAGAATTCATGCCAGGTTATATCTAAAACTTTGAATATGGGGGATTTTTTTTTGCTGGAAAGCCTCAACCCATTGATTCATTCCGTAATTACCAGTCATGATGAAATCCTATAGGATTTCTCTAGAAAGAGAATTTCAGGATGGGTGAAAAAATACAGCTTCAGAAATGAACTATGAGTCTCCTAAGGTCAAGACCTTTGAATTTCAGGCTTTCATTCTAACTTCTGGTTTGCTCTGAAGCTTTTGCATTCCTATTTTGCTCCTGTATCCGCAGAAACACTCTTCCCTATATCACACAGCAGGGCAGCATACATATTGAAACAGCCTACCTTATAGTCATTAATGATAGCTGCTATTTAGTATCAACCTTAACATGTAACAGATCAAAGCATCTCCCCTTGCTGTGGTGAAATTATTTGACAGATAAAAATATATCCTTCTTAGTTGACCTCTAAGGAGTAGTCACACCATCTCACTTCAGCAGTCTAATGTAAGTATTTAAGTATGGGTGTAGGGTGAAGCCTCCAGATAATCTATGAAGGGTTGCAGACACCTCACTCAGAGGTTTGAGCCTCTCCTGGATCTTTTAAGCAGAGTGAAATTTCATACTTGGACACCTAAGACAAAGACCCGAAAAAGAAAATATGAGTCTTCCAAGTGTTAAGGTCTAACATGAAATTTAAGATGCTGGATGCAGTACAGCAAATTTCAGTCCCCAGCAACTTTGCTTAGTTTGAAATAGAAAGTAATATTCCAGCTACTGCAATATGATTTCAGTAGTAGAATCAGCCTTTCAACAGTCTTTTTTTTTAATTCCAGAAGAGATTTTTTCCTAAAGCAATAGGTTCATAACAATGTACCTTTATGCGACCACTTTTACCTATAGCTATGAAAAAACAGGGTTTTTTTGAAACATCTTTGTCCAATGAAAAAAATGAGGGCTCTTTGATATAAAGTTTTTAACCAGCTCAGCTAAAATTAGAGCTCCTATATTCAAGTTATACTCCTTTTTCCCTGTCTCTCTTTTTATACTAGCAGGAGCACAGAAATGTGGTGAATAAATAAAACAAAACCCACAAAACCAACCAACATAACTTTTTGCTGATCCTTTGTACCATTTCTTATTACTCACTAAATAGGATAGTTCTAAAAGTACCAATTTTCCTAGAGTGTTGTGGAAAATATACATCTTGCCCCATTATTACAATTTGTCAATTTTTATTTAAAATTGGAAAATATTTGTCTTGCAGTACCAATGACTAAAGCAATTACAGTTTCATGTCTATTCACATGTCTAACGTTTCCTTCTTATGTCATTTGGATTCTCCAAATCACTTTTACAGATGATGGGCTTTGTCCTTTAAGTAGACATAGGAACTCACATAGAATTTAGGCTGCCTGCATATAGTCCATATGGAGATAGTAGGCATATGATTACTGTTATTATTATTACCACCATTATTGTCTTTCTTACCAAAATGCCTAAGGCTCCACCTGGGCCCAGGGCCCTACTTTCATTGGGCATTGGATAAAAAGCAAGAAGCAATCCCCCAAAGCTTGCAATTCGAAGAAAAATAGAGCTTCTATGTAAATAAGGTCTGGGATTAATATGGCAATATCACTGCTGGTATTTTATCCTGAGACTACGAGCATTTTTCAGAGAGAAAGGTCACAAAGAAAGGCAAGATGACTACAGAGCAGCTCTCTCTGTCCCTACTCCCTTGTAATTAAGATGTTGAGTTGGGGGGGAGGGACAAACATAACACTTGGGAGTATTTTATTAATTATTTTTCAGCTTGAGTGCACAAGGTTAAATGCAGCCGCAGGCGGCTTTCACTGATGTGACTCACATCTCCACCATGTCAGAGCTTTCAGTGACACTAACGGGCTCATATTTTGCACAGAATGAACCATCCTCTAGTGTATTAATTAAGCCCAAGCACGTCCTGCAAGGAAGCAATGCAAAACCGTAAGAACTTTTGCATGGTGAGTTTCATGCCTATAAAACATGTTGCTTGACAACTGCTGAGCATGAAATCTCTCATTAATCCACAGAATGCAGACAGCATGGACAAACTCCGCTTGTTTCCCCATCATAAACCATGCCTTCAGAGGCCATGGTCCTGATGGTGAGTCAGCACTGGCCCTTTCCCCGT
Source organism: Laterallus jamaicensis coturniculus (assembly GCA_022605575.1). Taxonomy (NCBI): domain Eukaryota; kingdom Metazoa; phylum Chordata; class Aves; order Gruiformes; family Rallidae; genus Laterallus; species Laterallus jamaicensis. The sequence goes on from JAKCOX010000006.1 coordinate 30,596,604, forward strand.
GAAGATACCTAACAGATCACCTGCTTGTTTCCAATCACAGCATTATTTTCTATTATTTTTCATATGAATCAGAATGGGAGTTTGGGACATTGGTAAACATACCAATGGAGCTGTTTACAGAAATAACAAATGACCGCTACACATTTTTTGAATTATTGCTATTATTTTACCATGTTTGCTAGCCACATAAAGAAATATTTTCTTTGCACAGCACCCTCCAAACAAAAAAACCCACCCCACCACACAACACACATTTTAAAAAAAAAAATAATAAAAGCCCACAAAACTCAAAACAATACAGCTACCGCCAGCTGCTGCATGACCTCATGTGATCTCAGTCCACATTCATGAGTTGTCATTCCTTCCTTGTGCCTTCCATCAGGGGAGAACGTAGGGTATCAGAGGATTCAGTCCACCCAGGTAAAAATGTAAAAAGAAAAAAACAGAACCCTTTCCAGTTGCGAAAAATCAGCAACAACAAGAATTTCCTGCCAGGTTTCCCATTGACAGTCTCCCACAGACTGATCAGTCTAAAAATCAAAGCACCATGGCAAACATACAAGTCTAGAAATTGTGTGTTCAAAAAGACTTGCTCTTTCAAAATTAAATTTGTTAAAAAATGAAATTCCTTGCAGGACAAATCTAATTTTAACACTTTTTAAAGAGAATCCCAGAAAGAACAGATGTTCTCGCTGCAATCTTCCTTTACATGGTGTTCTGAAAAACATCTCATTTCTGATATTTTATAAAAATTTCAATTTAGGCTCTATTTTCTATAATTTTTTTGCATTAAACTATAGTTTCCTCACTCTTTCCTCCAGTACAAAATATGACACTGCCAGAGAAGTTTGGAAATCAGACTGTCAATTACAAGACTTCATTTTTTCTTTTTTTATTGATTTATACTTCAAAAGTTTGCAAAGTTGCAAAGAGAAGAAAAAGAAGAAGCAAGCAAGGAAAGCTAAATCCAAATCTTAACTTTTATGGCTAGTATGAATATTTATTGAACAGCATTTCTCTTGACAGCTTGAAATTTTTCAACATTGGTTCTGTGAAGGAAAAGGATAACATAGCCTGATAGTTCAGAAAGACCTCCCTGATGTCTCAGGTGGCAGCTTAAGAGGTTCAATTTAATCTGTCAAAACCAAACAAGTTAGGTTTGCTCACAGCTCTCTACTGGCATAAACAGTTAAATACAGTTCCACTGATCCTCTACAGACACTTTCAGCGTTCATTCAAGGTGCTCCAAGCTGTTGTGCTTCCACCTTCAACCACCTATTGAAACTGAACATCTCAATTCCCAAAGACAACTGGCCTAAAATAGGAAGATCCTCTTCCTCACAGTCATTTCATCTCATTCACTGATGACGTGTTTGTCATGGACTCACAGGAGAAAGGTGTGATAGAATCATAGAATAATTGCTGTTGGCTGCAACTCTTTGCGACCATACAGCCAATTTCTTATCCACCAACAGGTCTGTCTGTCTGTAATCCATGTCTCTCCAACTCAGAAACAGGAATGTCATGCAGGACACTGTAAAACATATAGTCCCCAGCTCAAAATGTTTCTTCAGACTTCTGGGTTAACTGCATTTTTGGTCTTACCCCAGGTAACCACTGTCATGTTCTTATATCCTTGAGCTCACAGCCTAGCAAACACACAGGCAAACAGACAGTTTTCAAGGTCTGATGATTCCGATAACCTGTAGTATTTATCAGTACATCCAGCACCACTACTGGAGCACACAGTCATCAACCTGATTTGCAACCACACCATGCTGACCTAGATTTGGGCTATGCTGAATGGTTTCATGTTTAAATCATATGGTGAGATTACTTTATTCAGGTGGGATAGCACAGCTAGAAACTCAAGAATCTTTCCTTCCCATATACTATTACAAATATTTCATTTCTGTGGCCAGCTATGTAGGCCAGTCCTTTCATCAGATTTGCTATTTGAAACAGATATTTATTTAACTTCAGGAGGAAAAAAGCAAATTAAAAAAAAAAGGTATCAGTAAGAAACATGCAGGTTTTCTACAATGTATGACATAATTCAGAATCATACAAAGATAAAGAGTGTAGATTTGGAAAAAATCTGGTTATATTTAGTTTAAATACTATAAACGTCTGTAAAAACTCATAGGATCCTACAGGGAATCTTTTTGCATCTTCTACACCTCTACAAAGAAAGTCAAATTCATTCCAGCTCTTTCACACACTTCATAGCAGCTCCCTCAAGTGGCCACAGATCAGAATACTTTATTGCAATCCATAGCAGTGCCACCCATGAGCACCATGCAAGGTTCGTTACCCCTAGACCTGCTTCTCACCACCTTTAGGTGGTTAGGACCATTGCAAATGCATTTTGAGATATTTCTGATGTAAAGTCAGGGTGGGGTAGGCAACTGAGAAACAGAAATACAGAACAAGAAGGAATGGGAAGAACAGACAGAAGGCATATCAGAAAAAAGATGAATAGGTTGATTTTCACTACAGTAGTTGTTTGGTGAAGTCTATAGGTCAAGGGTTTTTTGTCTTCCTGAAGTGCAGAGTTTTTGGAGGGAATTAGCTTGGGACATTTGCTGTCACCACAAGAAAGCTTGTTTTCCATAACTATTTTTAAAGCAACGCCTCCTTAAGAAAATGTTAGGATAAATGCAGGCCAAGTTCCAAATAAACAAAGTAGGTGCTGTGCCTCCAAGACAGGTGTGGAGCCACAGTTCAAAAGGGTCTGAGGAAAGCCAACCTTTTCTATTTCCATACATCTCCTTAGGTTCTGAGTCACCCAGAGCACAAGTATTTATTTCTAACACCATCTCTTACATAGGTCTTTTTTGAGGTGTTGGGAAAGTTACTTCACTCCTCCATAAACTCCTTTTTCTGTCCTGTTTTCAAACTTACTGTGTACTGCCAGCCTTGACTTCTGAAAGGAACCAATAAGTAATAACTAATCTGCAGTGGAAAAAAAGGAATTATACAGATTGATTTACGGGGGGGGGGAAAGATTGAAAATTCAGAGCCCCAGGAAATCCAAGCATTGTTCTGAAAATATAAGAAGAATAATGATTTACACATGGTAATTATCATTGCTTCATTAAAGTCAGAGCAAACTGAGACAATTTTTACACACTGAAGATGTGATTTCTCTACCAGGAGAAAGAAACAAATTCCCTTTCAGCTTTGCCTTTGGTCTTTAATACCTTAAGTAGAATTGTCTCTCCTCCTGGACTATTTTCAAATAATCTAGTTGCCACAATGACTATTTTTTCCCTAACAAGATGCAGGATGAAGCAAAGCTCTATGTAGTCACAGGTAGATTGCCTCTGGTTCTCAAGCTAACTTTCTTTTGAGTCTGAACTAGCAGTTTTCAGTCTTTTCTGACTTGTAAAGTGGTGAAATTTTCCAACAGAGATGCAGCCCCCATTAGCCTACGAACAATAGGCTTTTCTCAGCTGTGTTGCATGGATTCCTTTGCCCACAGGTTGAAACCCACTGCTATGTGCTGTCTGGCAGCCTGCAGCACGAACACATCTCTGTTCTGAGAAAAATAGCTCCCAGTTTTGGGTCTTTGAAAAATACATCTGGATCTACCTACTGAAATATGAATTAATTGTATTTTCAAGGCTCGGAGCTTGATTACGGCAGCATAAACCAGTGACATCAATAGAGCCAACAGATATGCACAGGTGTGAAAACAGATACAAATGAATCCCTTTGTTCCCACAGCCCCCACTGTCACATCTATTTGCAGTGCAATCAGAAGTTAGGCTACATTAGCAGCTTCAGACTATGGTATTGTTCCACATGCACTAATCAAATACTGAATCTATTTGGCAAATTTATGTAATGTGAAACACAGATCTGAATTTTCTCAACAATTACACCTTTAGACCCCATTTCCCTGTTAGATTTATTTTAATAATGTGTATTACTTTATCCACTTCAGTTCTGGCAGCAGTATATGCATATATATATATACATATATATATACACACATTACAAATACCTGTTTCTCATCCACTATGGGACCAAGCTATTAATTTTTGAAAATCATTACCTCTATTATGTGCGATTCTCACCAAAGGGAGAAATAGAACACTGGGTTTTTTTGTTCACTTGCTCATGGCCTACATCCAACAAAGCACTTAGCCATATGTTTGCTTCTCCCCCTGGACTGGAAGTCTGGCTATTGGATAGCACAAATCTATGCACCAGAAAGAGTGTATCATCCATCACTACTTTAAGTCAATCAAAGATAGATGTCTAAATAGCTGATTTAGACAACTGGAGTATGACTATTATTTGATTAGCCTATAGAAATCCAGAGATCAATGGGCTCTGCTCACAATGGAGGTACGTAACAGGCAGCAGGATAGCCTCAAAGCACATGACATAACAGAAAATTGCTCCATGTACAGCACTCCTTATGTTCTCTCATTATCACATTTTAGAAATTGAAGCATTTGATGAAAACCACTGGACTATAAATCGGTACCTTCAACATCAAGCTTCTTACATTCACAGTATGACCTGCTCATTATACTCCATTAAGAGGGTAAACATGACAAGATAATGGATTCATTTTGGCAGCAGCTACACACTTTGATTTTTTATTATTTCTACTTTGCTAGCTCATTTTGAAAAATCCAAGAGGTCTCTTCAGTTGCTAATCTATGAATGGCTAGACCATCACGTTCTGGGATTAATATTAAAAAATGACTGAGAAATTGTTCACTAGAAAAGCAAGAACTGGTCATAGAGTTTTAGGGTTTAGTGTTGCTCTCTAAGTATGCTTTTCTACTTTGTTTTTAAGATTATTTCACTGCTAAATTTTAACACCCCTGAAGCTGATGCTCTAAATTTACATTGAAAATCTAGACCTAATCCTTGTCAGTACCCTAGATCCATTTTCTAGGTGAACCAAAAGCACTGCTCTTCTATCTTAGCAATTGAGATACATTACTGAGTAATCATACTTCTAGTCCATTTGCACAGATTTGTGTTTACTGCATATGATCGTGTCTCTAATGTATGAAATATGAAGCCTGCAAAATGCTGAGGATCTACCTGTTAGTTTTCTGGCCCCTGAAGTTAAAGGCTACTTTTCAGGTATAACCTCTCCTCAGCACTCTGTCAAAGGAAATAAAAGAAAGGAGCAGGGAAGGCAGAAAGCACCTTTTAAGGCTCCTGAAGCTTTTAATTGAATCAGTGATTCAGGAAATCTCATTCTCCCTTCTGTTTGCTCTGAAATGAAGGAGAGACAATGAGCAGATTTCTGTCAGTTAAACAGATGCTCTGTGCACGCAGACATTTTTGTGTTTAACGACAGCCTTGATGTTAGGATTAGCTTTCTCTGATCTGCTGCTAGTGGCATCAGCATAGGATTCATTAAATGTCTTTCCTGTAAAAATTTGGAGAAATTCTTTTAAATAAAAGAGACCCCCGTAAAAATATGCTTGCAGTGAGATTTCATTTATCACAGCACTGCACTGTCAGTAAGGTTTTAACTGCTCAAATAACAGTATCACTAAGATGTCAAAATTATTTGCATTAATTGCCAGAGGAGACAGAGCAATAAAGCTTCTGTACTAGCACATTGTGTACCCAGTTATGACTAATGCTATGGTTAAACTTTATATGTCTTCCTATAATATGATTAAGAGGAATAGGCTATTAGGTAAAGTTCAGAACCAATATAAATTCACCTTTTCAGTGAAACTTCAAATCTTATCCTAAGTATTTACTTAAATTGTCTGGGGAAAAAAAATTAAAATCTGATCAATTCTTTAGATGAAGCGTATTTCTCTAACTCCATATTTAGGCTGATTTACATTGTATCAAAATATGACTTCATTTTTCTTACTTACAGTAGAATCTAGCACTAACCCTCTCTTACAACTATATAAAAAAAGATGCAGCTCCATCGATGCAAAGAGATTAACACTTCTGTGCTTTACAGTACACAGCCTCTAAGTCTTTCCATAGCGAAGCTGAACAATAAATTCTGCTAAAAAGCACCTTGCCTGTAATTTTCCTCCACCCACTCCTCATGGAGTAGTACATTATCACTGAATAGTAGCATTGGTTAATTAAGCAGAGGACGTTTTGCATGTACAAAAAGCAAGGTGGGAATGCCTTAGCAAATGAATAAGGGGATTTTGTTCTGGCCACTGGTACAACAAAGTAGCTATATGGAGGAGGAGACAGGGAGGCTTGTTTGAATTTTTGTGGTTTTAGTTTTATTGGGGTTTTTTTTTAGTGTTTGGGGATTATTTTTTTTACTGGCAGTATGTAGGTGGGTATTTGAACTTGCTGAAAAACAGCTTCAAATGATAGAAGGATAAAAGCATTCTTGGTCTCAAGCACTGTGCCTGTTGTGTGTATCTTACCAAGGCTGACAACAGTTTGGTGGGGAGGAACTGCATTTACTGCTCCTTTTTGGCATACTGGTCTCTCCTGCTGAAGACCTTGGTCTGCTGGCCACAGCATCCCTATGCTAGTCCAGCTTGCAAGAACCTTTTAGACTAAAATCTCTCTGGTTGCTTGTCCTGACAACATGAAGGGTGAATGTACACAGAGAGAGCTCAGGAAGAAAAAGTAGCACTGTTTAGCATGAGGGGCAGCTAGCTAGGAGAGGGCAGCAAATATTCTCAGGCTAGAAAGGAGAAACAGATGGGATTACAGAATCTGATTTAACAGCAACCAACAGGACTATTCTGGCATTGTGACCTTGTCACCTGTGACATGCAGACACTAAAGTAGGAAGGACAGCATGAGTGTGAAGGCATTACCCCTACAGTTTACATATGTCCTGGTATGTTACAAGATGGATACTGCTCATCTGGACTTTTTCAGACACCCTTGATGCATTCCTCGTTTCTGCCATAAACATAAATGTTTTATGCTCTTGGATTTTAGACATTTGCCTAAGTGGTTCTGTGAATGGAAATGTCTGGTTTCTCTCTCAAAACTTCAGCTCCTATTCTTAAGTCCTCCTGTATCATATTTTTTTAAAATGAAGCAGACTGTTGTTTGGTATGAACATGTTCAGCATCCTATCCAGCAGGTATTTTTTCCCTATCAGCTGGAAACCACACAACAATAAACCAAAAAAAAAAATCTTATAATGCTATTTGTTATCATTACAGAGGCACCATGATACATTTTTTCCCATGCATTTAACATGCCATAAGATAGTGAAATTAGTAAGATCACAGTGTTCAGGTGGTTTTTCCTCTGCTGTTGTTTGGAGAATATTTTTGTAAATATAGCCACTAATTAAATTTTGAAAACTGCAGGAAGGTACTAATAGCAATAGTAAGCTTGTAGTCTTTAAATAGGTTTTCCAAATTGTTATACTGCAGTACACATCACATATCATGACCTGAAAGAATGGATTTTTTTATGCTGCTTTTTCATAACTACAAAACCGGTTTCTCATTTGAGAGTTAATGGAGAAGTATCTTTTACTCTGCTGGTGATGAATGCAAAGTAGCTGGGAAAGCTTTGGCATTTTCAATCCACCTGTTTATGTTGCTAAAGTTTTAAACACGCGTATCTGAAATCTCTCTCACATTATCTTTAAAAGGCAAAATTTTTGAAAGACTTTAATTTAGAAACAAATGAAGAGCGACACAATGAACAGAGAATTTTTCACTGGCTCATAGAAGTCACCAGAGTAACCAGTGCTTCTGAAGAAGCTGTAAGAACCTGGTCTATATAGCATGACCTCTCCGTCACATCAGAGCAAGGAATGAGCTGGAGCAGGCAGGAGATCAGCTCAAGTCCTGAAATAAAAGATTTAATATTCTCTGCCAAAGCTGTGATCATAGAGTAACTCCAGATGTATTTGTAATCCTCATGGCAAATTTTGGCAAATTCCACTGCCTACTAGCATAGAAAATTTCATAAGGGCCTTATCTGGAGTTATAAGACAAAACAGAAAAATGCACCATTTACACCCTTTTTTCACACATAATTATGCATTAATGAGTTTGTGACCTGCATCCTTCTTATTCCTGTAACTCCTTCCAGTGTTTTGGGGATGGGATATCTATGCAACATAATAGGGCAGTGAATCCACGTTGTAATCAGGAAAGCCAGCATGGTTTTTCCTGGATTTTCTCCAGCTCTGCACCCACTGTGTGACAGCAGATGTGTGACCATCCCTGCCAAAGGATTCTGTAGATGCGGGAAGTTTATCTGAGTTTAAGGAGACATTGTATAAACTAATGCAAAATAAATGCATTGTGGGTTACTATACCTAGAGAAATAGTATCTGCTTGTCTCGTATGTGCTTACCCCAGCCTAGGTACACACCTATAACCCCTGGAAGAGACTGAATGTGGAGCAGAAAGGCCATTGATTCAACTTACACAGCCATTTTTATGTTCTAAACTTGTTTCATCATGATATCATATGAAGGAAGAATAAAGTTCAAGAATCAAGTCTGAATCTCAGATGAGTAGAACTTTGACTAAATCAACACAGTTTCAGTTCCTAGGCTGGCCCCTGGTCCTTTATACGAACTGGAGATATGAACTGGGTAGTGTGGAGAGCAGTAAAGATTAGTAGCCTTGAATCCTGGATGACTGATCTATGTTTGTTAATCTGAAGTAGTGATGCAAAACTTATAAGCATTGTGACAGTTTGGACATTTTAAAAATGTTAATATTGCTTACCATTTGCTGGGATGTATTTATAGCCAAAGTAATTTGACTAAAAGCCAAGTATGTTGCAAACAAGACAATAAAGAGCAGAATCTAATCCACAAGTGGAAAAAATGGGGTTTCTCATTATGAAAGTATGCTTCCTATTCAATGCCTGAAAGATTTCCAACTCACAGGAAAAGTTCAAACTGAATGAAGAGCTGATAAGTTTCTAGTAACTGCAAAACTGGAAACAGTCCATGATCCAAAGCAAAGTATCACCATGTTCAATAATGCTAATGCAATGATAATGATCGGAAGTTGATTAAAACTACATGTCTCTCTAATGCTTTCAACATTTTAATCCACATATCCCTGTTAGGGGACTAAATGTTAATATAGAACTCCGCATAGTACATTCAAATACCAATTAGTAATTCAATATTTCTAAGAGACCAGAACTGACCCCACATAAGCATAGACAATAAAGAACAAAATATGTTTAGGCTAGCACATTTTACAAGGAGGGAAGGAAAAGAGGGGTGGGAGGGAAAGGAAGAGGGCATTAGTGCTGATATTAAACTTTGGCCCATAGAGAGCAACAGCTGTTAAAATAGGCAGGCAGAACAGTAAAGGTGAAAAGGTTAAGGAACCTCATGAATATGAAAAGCTTTTAATTACTGCACATATTGACCCACTGTGTGACAAGGGATTGGACCCTACAAAACACAGCAGAAGGACAGGGTCACCTGTCCTGGGGGACACTTTCTGATTTCATTGTGCACAATTAACAGCGTCAGAAAGTCAGCTGCTACTGAGAGTTTGTGGATTAACAGAGGAATCAAAGCCAGAAACAAGACATTCCACCACAATGCTTTTGGGTTTGCAAAATCTGTTATATTGTGCGATGAACGATGATTATGCTGATCACTGGAAGCCCTCAGCCTTTACTAGCCACAGGCCTGGGGACAGAGCAAGCCAAATGCTAGGGAAATCCATTCACTTGGACACCTGTTACCTAGACAGCTTACCTGTGCTACTTCATTTACACCTGATCAGCTTCATAGCACAACCACAAAATCAATTCAGTTGTATCAATACTCGACTTGTGGCAAAAGCACATCTTCTGGAAAAGTGCTTAGGCTTCTGAAAACATCAAGAGACTTAAAACCTACTTTATTATAGATAATATCAGTGGTCAGTTTCTTATGGTTAACAATGTGAACTTTATTTATAATCTGAATTTATTATCTTTTAATTTATCTCTTTCACCTACATATCTTTGTTACAAGCTACTTCTGTAGATTAAACTGGTTTAGTTCTCCCCATCACCTGTACTGTAAACACCGTTTCTTTCCCACCTCTCACAGTAAGCAAAGAGGAAAGCCTGGCATGCCTCAGCACGAGGGAACTGGCAGGTATAACCCACTTGGGGATTATTGCAGAGAAAGAGGGATTTCCCCACCCCCCCAAGAAAGGCACCGCACCCAATTCCTGCCTTTTCAGCTGCTCTGAAAAGCCCACACTCCTGTCTACATCCAACAAAGCCTATGGGAATCAATGGGGGCACTAATATTGTGCCCTTCAGAAAACAGGAAGAAACTGTTAATGAAATCAATGAATGTTTCTAAAGACTATTTTTTTTTACTCTGTCTGCATAACCTAGAAGGCTTTAGCCCCAGTTTCACATTTTCTTCTTATGCAGCTAGATGCTACAGGTTATTTCATAATAAGCACTAGCTTTTTCCCTTTTCTTCTTTCACTATGAAACACAGCCAACAAGAGAGGAAATTTAAGTTTAAAAACTGGCAGAAACAGAAAAATAAGCACTTTTCCTTTTTGGAAAAAAAAAAAACAACCCACAAAACCATCACCAGCAATAAAATTCAAATGTCATCTCAAGTTAGGCACATAGGATTGAGCTATCAATCACTGAAAAAATTCTGCTTGCATCTGCATTGTGGAAAAACACATTTCATCAATTTAGGACCACAAACAATCCCACAATTCCCCCAGCAATTTTTCTCCATGCTCTTTACTAGATTTAGTACTATGAAACCAACAGATATTTTGAGCAAAGCATATTTTTCTAAGTTTATTCTAGGACATCTAAATAGGATGTGTGAAATAATTCTTCTACTCTATTTACTGTAAAGAGCTGCAGCTCAAGAAGACTGTTCAGTTTAGGGGAAAAGTATCTTAAAGACACAGATCTACTGGAAAGATGCTGGGAAGACAGCAGAATTATTGCAGGTCTAGAAAGCACAATGTCTGGAGAAAGACCTAAAAAAAAAAACATTTAGCATGAAGGACATGGTAATTCTTGAGGTCCATAAAAGGCACTTAAAGAGAAGAGGACTCTGTTCTTTTTACAAGATGTAATGCATCTAAAATGCAGCCAGAAAACTGAGGTGAAATATTAGAAAAAACTGATCAAGAACATTGAAGCACTGAAGGTTTTTAAGAACAAGTTAGGCAGACATTTGTCACAATTGATTAGGTAAAGATGACCTGACTCTGGGGCAAAGTAATGGAGAAAGTGATCTCTCAACATACTGTCCCAGTCCTATTTTCCTTCTATCTGATCTCTTTTGTATTGGGTCAATAACATTTGCTTAGTATGCATACTATGATAGCCCTGTTAAAAGGGCTAAATTCTTGCGTGCTCATTTCTAAACATTAATTCATGTCTATCTATTTTCATTGAATGTATAGATTATTCAGTGGAAACATTTTATCATTACCATGTCATGTGAACACTTGAAAGGTGTCAAACTTGGAAAACAAAGTTTTTTCCTGAATAATGAAGGTGGAACATTTATAATGCATAAGCATGAGAGACTATTGCAAAGGCTTTAGAACTGAAGGAGGAAAGGTTTTCAGTTTAAGAGAAGGCTAGAAGAGCAGTCAAAAATGAGAAAAAACACCCCCAATTTCATGAAATGGGAAGAATATTAAAAGGCAGTGTGGCTTGTACTTACAAATGAGAGAAGGCATCATCTGATTCATATAAATTCTACAGTATATTTCCAGTTAATCCCTTATTATTGAAGTGCTTAAGAAGATGTGGAAAGTTAACTGTGAGCTCAAGAGTTTGTTTAGTGGAAAAACACGACAGCCAGTAACTGAAGGGAGACTCCAGTAGCAATGGTACTTGACAAGTTTACTTAAAGGGTTGGCCTACTCGAAATCATTCCATGGGAAATACCCAACAGACAAGATCTGATGTTGTCACAGTTATGAAAGGAAAAACTATATACTAGCCAGTGCCTTTGTGTCTTGCTAGTATTCACATTGCTAAGCATGGCACTATTAGGAATTAAAAGTGTGGCAGCAATAACAGGTAAAAAACAAGCAAAACAGTCTTAGTACCAAGAGAAAGCTGCAAGGCCGTGTTCTCAACAAATGAGAACTTGGTTGCTCAATCTTTGGGGTGTTTAGTTCAGAAATATTAAATGCAATTACCTGTAAGGGTGATTGCTCAGCCTTTCAGATTTCTTAGTAGTTGTGCTGCAGCCCAGAATGTCTGAATTGTTCTCAAGGAGTCTACTTGCAAAAATGCAGAAAAATCACAGCTCATTATACAAAATACAGGTTAGATTTATTAAGAGCAAGGCATTTCCATGCTGCCTAGAAAATAGTGAAGAGATTGCCTTCTGGTTTTAATTCTCCAATTTCATTCTCTCTTTCATGAATTCCATCTACTACTTCTTGTGACCAGCCTTCTGAAGAAACAAGTGGAAAAACTTTACAATTGGTTTGGCTGGGATAGAATTAATTTTCTTCACAACAGCTAGTATGAGGGTATGTCTTGAATTTGTGCTGAAAACAGAGTTGATAACACAGTGATGTTTTAATTACTACTGAGTAGCGCTTTCACAGAGCCAGGGCCTTTGCTGCTTCTCACCCCACCCCACCAGGGAGTAGGCTAGGGGTATGCAAGCAATTGGGAGGGGACGCAGCTGATCCCACCTGACCAAAAATATATCCCATACCATATGACATCATGTTCAGCCTATAAAGCTGGGGAAAGAAGGAAGGGGAGAGTTGTTCAGAGTTATGGGTATCGTCTTCCCTAGTAACCATTACATGTGACAGAGCCCTGCTTTCCTGGAGATGGCTGAACACCTGCCTGCCCATGGGAAGTGGGGAACGAATTCCTGGTTTTGCTTTGCTTCTGTGCTGCAGTGTTTGCTTTACCTATTGAACTGCCTTAATCTCATGAGTCTCCTTCATCTCCCTGAGGACTGAACAAGCAACTGTGTGGTGCTTATTAGTTGCCAGATGCAGTTAAACCATGACAGCTTGAAGGCTTATCTGCTACATTTTACACCTTGATAACATTGCTGTATTTTATAAACAACCCTTTTATTCTGCCAGGAAAACAAAACCAACTAAACTCATACACAGTAGTCAGCTTTGTATAGTTGCAGTATATTAGGCCCTAATACTATTGAAATGCTGACTCAAGAAATATATCCATGCTATTCACATTGTTTTCCATGCTATACTATCAAAGTAATAAGCATTTTCTCATTTGCAATATCAGATGTGATTCACTAATCTAGAAAATTAGATTTCTGAAAGAACACAGATTACATTTGCCAAGTACCAAAAAAACTATCGGAATCACTCTATTCTTTTTAATAAACTTTCTCTGTGCAAAAGCGATATAGAGGAATCAATATGATATTTTTTTTTAAATCCCTATTATAATTCATTTATTCAAATAAGGACCTTAACCTTAATTAAAATAGAGCTGCAGAGGCCCAAGGGAAGTACGGATGTATAATTCCTATAATAACTTATTTATTATTTTAATTAATTATTTATTATTAGGAGTGTTTTTTTAAAAAGCTTGCAAGAGTTTAATTAAAGTTACAGTAGGCTCTGAGAATGAAAAGTGCCTATGTGGAACACTTTCATATATCAAACTGAAGTCAAAAACCATTTCAGTGCATGCTAATGTATAAGCAAGCCTACTTCTGTAGAACTGCAAATAAACAGTTACACACACACTCAAGGAGGGTGAGAAAATCAGATTTTACATAGCTGTGGTACTAGAGATAGGAAACAAACAGATCTCTAGCCCGAACATACTCTTCCTGCTTGTTACTTGACCAAAGATCTACCTCTACTGCAATATCAGTTTGGTTGAATAGTCAAGTACTTGCATTGGGTGAAGGTTTGCAGTGCTCTTGGCAGCCTGATCCTCCTCAGTCTCCTAACACAGAAATAATGGCATAGAGATGGAGAATGAAGCTGCGGTTCTCTCATGCATCGCCATGCACCATCAGGAAGAATAGATTCAGGCCAGTGGGCCTCCAAACACCAAAGACAGATGTTAAATGGCAGATATGAACTTGTGATTAGGGTCCAGCTAAGGCCACCCACCTCCTTTGTCAAGTCGGCACAGACCTCACCAAGCCCATTTGGACCAAAAGATCTTGCTTGGCACTTTCTATCATCAGGGATACTTCAGAGAAGATTTCATGTTCAGTTAAGTTGTGCAACAGTTTGAATATCATTTAAGGGCTAGTGCAAATCTCAGGTCAGCTCATGCTAAAGCCCACTGACAGAGTCTACATCAATTGAGTCTAGTTTAGGCTCTTTTTTCAATCAACCTCCCACCAATGCATTCTCACTATATGTCGTGGTCAAACCACATTAGCAGTACAGCTCAGGAAAGCTTACTATGCTAAGAGATTAGTCCAGAAATTTTGATAAGTGCTCTTTAATTCTAGCTGAAACATGAAGTCAACTGTTGTCCTTGAATAAGTGTGTGATAACTGACCACACTGCAAACTGCAGAGATGAAATGGCACATCAGCCAGCTAAAATCTTTTAAAAGCAGCTTCCTTTGGGATCAAACTGTTACCCGATCAAGTAAACACCTGTATTTTGCTGAGGTATTCAGTGAAGAGCAAGGGAAAGTGAAGGATACATTTCAATGAACTCTGTGCAGCTGTTTCTGCTCTGGTTTAACACTCAGTACAACCACACTGAGGAAGCTGCTCAAAACCTTCATCTTTTCATGTTTACTACATAAAACGCACTCTCAATACCACAGCCTTCTGTAGGACTTTCTACTTCAGTCTTGCTCCAAATTCACAAAGATGAAGGTAAAAATGTTTACTCAGGATCTGCACAGAAAAATATCTCCCTGAAAACTTTGCCACAGTATCTTCAGCAGATAGAACTCAAAGGTGAATCACACTGTTTTGATACACGTACTAGTTAGAGACAGCTTCCCCACCACAATTTTTTTACAGTGACTGAATAACTAAAGGAAAGAAAAACAATGACCTATGTATGTTACATCATCTTTAGGCCTAGAAGTCTTCTCCATAATTAATGTTATGAAATTGTATCTTAATTCTCATGTATGCAAAGATATGAAAGCTTTTTCCATGTTAAAGCAAGTGGCATAATGGTAAAGCATAGTCCAAACCTGCTTAGGGTAAATTGGCACCAAAATCGTAACTTTTCTTCATGTTAGTGTCCAGACATACCAAGAAGACAGGACAAAATGGATGAGCCTGGTGAAGGCCAACTCTGTACCAGGGCCTGGTTAGTACAGAACACTTTTAGCTTACTAACGTTACTGAAATGTTTGAAGGAAACAAGATAAGAAATCCACCCAAATCTGGTTTGTAAGATTTTGATGAACATACGGAACATCCTGCTGGTAAGCAAGTGAGATTTACAGCCATATGCTCAACCAGTCTCTCATATGAATATTGCAAGTCTGCAACATGCCAAGAATTGATCATGTAAATTTATATTTGTGATTATGTCTGCATAATGATCTTGGAGCTTGATCAACCTGAGTTTGATCAGTCTCCCAAGATGAAGAGGCCGGGAGAAGAGTATTTTCTTGTTTTTATCATGTTTGCTGCTGTTTGGTCTGGAAAATTTGCTGGAGTTTTTGTTTCCATATATGCCAGATGTTGAATAGGAACCATGGAGACCAGTCTGAATACTAAGTCAAGCACATATTACAGAAACCTCATTTGCATTAAATGCAGAAGGTCCGGCAATCCCGTGATGTCCTACCTACACTGAGTACATGAAAGAGGTAGTACCCAAGAAAAAGAAATAGATAAGAATGGAGGAATTTCTTGGTGGAGGTAGATGGCCAACATCTGCTGAGACCTCTAAGGAGAGTTGAAACCGTTTCTTGGGAGATGAGCAATGTGGCTTGCTTCCTAATGTCTAAGGAAACTAGATCTAGAAAGAGCCATAGAAATGCTATTGGCAGATTTGATTAGGCTGGAAAAGACTGAAAACTGGAAATGCTTGTCTTTTGGCTCCTCCTACTCTACAAACTTCCATGAACCGGGGACTTACAGCCACAGAAGTTTAGTTCCTGACCAGTCTAAGCACAAGACCTTCTAGAAGACCATCCATGAGAAATCTCCTGATTCCAAAAAGATGCTGGAAAGAGCAGCTGTAGTGGCTATAGAGAGAAAAAGATTTGCCACCGATGAAGAATGACTGCCACTGGGGTATCTCCCTAGCAAAGAACAAGTGTTTGAAACACTTTATTTGCAGTGATGAAGGCTCCAAGTACAGAGCACGCTGACTAATAGGAACAGGATGACTGAGAGATCCAAAAGCCTTTCATTCCGGTGTAGACAACTTATGCTGTTGAAAGCATGAACAGATCAACTTTGAGACTCCCCCAAGGCCTGTGTACCCATGGTGGTAAAGATGGCAAACAGCTACCAGGGTTACTAAGAGTATTCTGCCCAAGGAGTATTTTTTCCTAACCTTCATGATTTTTTTGACTTTTCCCTGAAACGAACATTTCTATTATTCTGTTTCTTGGTCATTAAAATTCCTAGTCACTTCATAATATATACTTGCCTATCTAAATATGATATCAAGAGCTGAGAGTTTTTGGTTTTTCAGAATACCATCAGTTTGTTGAAATCTGTGGTTTCTATAGGGATTTTTTTCCCCTCCACAATTTCATTTGGTAAAATCAAACTGAAGCACTATGCTCCAGCATCACTGGAATGGAACAGTATAATTCTATTTCCAAACTTTTTATGCTTTTACTTTTTTTCCCCCCCTTATGTGACAGAATATTGTTACTGCTATTTCCATTTCTTTCCTCCATCTTTTTCTTCAAATTTTCTTTTTTTCTTCAGAAACTAATACAATGAAAAAGAGATTGCCTTCTGAGGTATCCATGTATGGATAAACAGGAAATCTAAAGTTCTATAAAGTTGCAAAGGCTGCCAATGCAATGACTAAAAAACACCTACTTTATCCATTCCGTTATTTCTCCTTGGCATTCAAACTGCAGAAAAATTCAGTAAATAAGTAACTCAGAATAGAAATTGTGCTAGTATCCAAGGAAAGTGAATCTCTGAACAGTTTTCCTTTGACCTATATGCCCAACAGTAAGATGTAGAGAGAAACTTCATTTCACAGGTAAGAGTGAGCAAGAGTGAGGCACTAAGGCATAAACTGAAGCAACTTAATATCCACCATCAAATGTTCATTATGCAAGGCAGAATGCAAAGGGTAAAATATACATTATAATGGGAAAAAATATTAAGGCAGTATAGTCACTGCATTTAAAAATTATGCAAGGACTTATTAAAATCAAACTGTGAGTATGGACACTGCATACGTACAGTTCAGTAAGCCAAACTTATTTTTCAATTGTACAGTGTTGCTGCTGGAAGAAAGTTTTCTTAAAAAGTCAGACAGAAGCAAGTATTAGTATATTGAAAAATACTGTAGAAACTTATTAAGAATTAGCACAGAGTTAAAAAAAATTGTACTGGCTGGAAAGGGAGGGTAAAAATGCAATACTAGTACTGAATACATTCCAGGTCTCTCTCCTGTGGTTCTACATTAGTTTTTTTCAGGAACAATGAGAAATAGCTATTGCTTGCTTCAGTCTTGTCAATGAAGCTGATTTGGGCTCTGCAGCTTTCTTTTCTTGTTATACTCTGTACCTCAAGAATGATTTGATTAATGCTTCTCCTCTAATGGCAAACTATATTGCCACAAACTTTTCTGGATTCTTTAATTGTTTTGCTGACATTTACTACCACAGAACAGCTAAAGTGGACAGCCAACAAAATCAGACTATGGGGAAAACTTACCAGATAGCACTGTGGTTGGTAACAACACATACTGGTATCTAAAAGTCTGATGAATAAGCTTATGCTGAGGTGAGAACAACTTGGAGTTTCACTGTATCAAGTTACTTTCAGGTAGCTGTCGACAAAAGATGCTGAAGTTTACTCAGGGTTTTATGAGTCTAACTTGCCTCTCTATCCATGAATATACAGATATGGATTTTAACCTGTCAATTGTAATTTATTTGGGTTTCTTTTTTGATAATTCAGTCTATCAGTTAAATGCCAGTAATCAAAAGCAAGTTAAAATGAGAAGGTTAAAATTAAAAATGTGATTTCAAAATAGTATTTTTAAGACTTTTCTCAATCAGGAATACAGCTAGAAAGATACCTATGAATATGAAAGGAATTGTCATCATTCAAACCCAAATAATCTTTGACTGACCTGCTTGTGCTATATTAATTCAGCAACATATTTCACAGATACAACATGGCCAAAGACACACTGAGCTTAAACAGAAAGGATTCTGTTTGTAATACATTATTAATCAGAGCCCTTTCAAGGAGTCTGAGACATTTCACTGGAACTTGCAAACAAACCGCTCATGGTCAGCAAGGCTCTTGAACAGCAAAGCAAGATACCTGGTAAGTAGCATAATATTTAACAACTACCTCAGAGAATTTCTGAGTATTACATAGAGAACTCAACTTTTGACCCATTCCCTCTCCAATAGAAACAGATTCAAACCACACAGATGAATATTTACATGTTTGCAATAAAAATGGGAATATCTTGATATTCTCAAATGTCAAACCAGCCTTAAAAGAAATCTCTCTCATACACATTATTTACCTGTTGTCCTAACCTCTGATTTTTTTTTATCGATCTGTAGAATGTCTTGGCTCTGCTGACAGATGAGACTGGAGATGAGGCAAACTACTGTATTCTGTGTACAATTTTATCTTCAAAAGCAACACACAAACTTTCAGTTCCCATCTCTGAAGAGAATAGTTTCTTCCCCTCTTGATCTTGACTGAGAGGACTTTTATGACAATGATAGTTTCACATAAAGATTAGGAAGACTACTGTGGGTAAACTGTAATGGAGTTTGTGTGCATTGACGGGGCATTTAAGCGCAATAATATTTGGGAGTTTTACTTACCTTCCTTCCCCTTTCATATCAACAGAGCAACCAAGTGCTCTGTAATCTTTTACAAGAGGGGAATTCAAAGGAAACCAGATTTCAGCCAACAGAGGTAAAAGCTCAGAAGCCCTTTATCTGACTTAATAGAATTTTCTCAGTTCCTGTAGCAAAGAAACTGCATCTTTCTTGTGTCAGTAAGTACTTTACAGGAGGATGAAACACTGTTTATTTTAACTTTTACAAAAAGCTAGACCTTAAAACCTGGTGCCTTGCATCCTGCATTTTGTCCTTCTGACTAAAGGACAGGCTGTACTGATACACAAAGGTGTCAAAGTGAAAGAATTACAGAGGAGAATAACATTATGACATCAGGCTCAGTATCTAGGATGAAAAGACTTCTTAAAAGAAATAACAAGTAAAAAGAGCAAGACTCTAAGATAGAGATGGAGTAAAAGGAAGGTGGATTCTTGTCTTAAGGATACTTACAAAACTTATACTGACACTTGGAACATATCAGCTGGTTGCAGAGAAACACTAGCACCTAATATGAGAAGTTAGGTCAGCCTTTTCTACTTTGTGGAATCCTTCCTCTTCTCTCATGTTCCATTTCATATTTAAGGTTTGTCTCAGGGATTCTGACATAGATTTTAAACAATGACATAAGGAACACTTGCGTTATTGTGCAGTACAAGGACCTTGATTGCAATCTAGATGGACTGCCTGCACTAGTTAGATTAAGACAATTTCTTAGGGTAGCAAGTTTCTCTTAAGCTACATTTGACAGAAGAGGGATGTCTATTTGAATTACACCCATCCAGTTCACTGCCTGAAGGCTTATAAAAGGGTCCTCAAAAAGTAGACGTTCAGCCATTTGGATGCAGCACCATTCCTCCAAGAAGGCAGAGGACCGATCGATCAAAGGACATTTGGAACATCACAGACATTCAAAAAGGGAATGAGTGTGTTTCACCAAAACTTATCCATCTGTAATTTCAGAAATTCCTGCCACATTTTATAAGCTCTCCTTATGACATTTATTGTATGTCCCATTGGATATCAGCTAACGGACCAATAAAATATATGGAAGCAAACTGAGAACTCAACAGAACTTATTACAGATTTTTAATTATATTTTATGGCATTAACTCTGCATTATCTGGGAAATAATTTTCTTACAGGAATTTATTGGCTTAATTTTCTGTTAAAAAAGTAACTCCATTTTGAAATTGAAACTTGAGAAAAAAAGTTTACTCTTCCCTTATAGCTGTTCCATAGCAGATACAAAGGACCAGAAACAGTGAAAGTGGTGAACACAGGGATGGAGTAGAAGAAACCAGAACATTCCTTGGAATGGCTGACCATGAGAATTGTTAAAAAAGAGACTATGCTCCTACAGGAGGTATCCAGGGCATGGTGTTTGGAGAAAGCTGGGCTGGCAGCAGTTAATAAGGACTTACTACCTTGGGTTCATCAGAAAACCTGCAGATTTTCAAACACTGTAGGACATTGCAGACAGAGTTTGTCCAATGCAATTCTCTCATCTGTTTTACACATTATGACCTTAGTTTTACTGTGATGAATGCTCCAAAAGGGCTTCTAAGTCTGTTAAGAAAAAGACCAAAACCAAGTTTTTTCCTCTTGCTTGTTGCAGTATTTATGTCCACTTCTAGTGACTCCAAACCCCCTTCACAATGGGGCAGCCCCTTATGAAGCATTTTCTTGCATGTTCTCTTCTGCACAGACATGAACTTTGAGTTTACCTCTTCAACAATACACCTCTGAGGTACTGACTTTGAAATAGTAATTCCTAACCAAGAGACCACTTGATTTTTTTCTTAATGTTTTCTATAAGTTCTTGCATTAATAAAGTGGTATTTCTTGAGTCAGGAAACTCTTTCAGAAAGAAACGTTGCATGCTTCTGCTCAAGGAAAACCATCCTCCAGTGGAAAAATAATTCAAGATTTTTAAATTATCTTTAAAGCAGATATGAGCTATAATATGAAAAGGTAAAAATAGCACTCTTTCCTGGCTACCCTAGAATACTTATACAGTGAGATTGCTGGAGACTCTCAGTCAAGGCTGCTAGGTCCATCACCCTACTAAGGCTCAACAAAGCAGAAAGAACATACAGCAAAGGAAGCAGCAAATGCTTCAGTCCCATACTAGAATCTTGTTACAGGACTAGAGAGCACAGTCTTTGGATCTCAGGATATCTTATCCTTCTGAAACTCCTACTCTACCACAGAGGGTCTCCATCCCAAAGCAAAGTCCAGGCTTCTCACCTGATTGCCTTCCCACTCCTGTTGCAGACTTCTGAGCATTCCTGTTTTTTTTCCACTCTCAAGGACCTACCTCATTTTCCAAGTCAACCTGTTGTCCCCAAACTACTTGCACACCAGCATACCACTCTCCCATGTTTCAAACAAGTCTTCCCTCTTATCAAATCTCGCCTCCTCCATTCTTCTTCCCTCTCACTAAAGAGATGGTGCCCTATGTAAAAGACCACTTTTTGGATGGCAGCTTTGACCAATTAAAACACTTGGCCCGTGAAATTAATTAGACCTTCCTGATTTGTCTTGTTCTTCATAAATACAGCTAGCTTTTATTCATCAGCATATTTTCTTCAAAGTTCGTCCTCATTTTCACATTCTTATGCATTGCTTCCATTATTATTTATTCCATAGTTTATGCAATGGTTATAATTACATAGGGAGATTTTTCTCTAAGTTGTGGACTGCACTCACCTTTTCCCTATCATCCTTGAACTCTCAGGGTTAACCACTAATAGTTCTGTGATTGCCCTACAGATTACCAGACCAGTGGTTTTCCAGTCACACCAGCTCACACAAGTAACTAGGACCTCTGATAAACTAGATGACATAGGCAACTTCTGGCATGAACAGCCAGGTTTAGCTGGCATTGAATTCCTCATTAATTAAAACCAGCTTCCAAGCCAATGCGTATAACAAGTTCAGGGATCAGAAAAAGAATTAATTAGCTTCCTACTAAAAGGTAACAAGCCAAAAAACCCCATAAAATCCAAAAGATAGGCTTGGAAGTAGAAAAACACAACCTTTCTCTGGGGTTTTGGTTTGTTTTTTTCAAGGAAGTGCGAGAAAAAATAATTTGATTTAGCTTTTTCTGCTATCCCAATTTGGACTGCAGTTCCAAATCCACATATTTAACTTCCTAGTCTAGACAATATAGCAACTATGGAGAAGCAAGTGTCACAAACAAGGTACATGACTGCTCCAACGGACAAAGTATTTTGCTCTTGAGTTTGGTAGTGTAGTGGAATGTCTACATCCACCTGCAAGTCTTCACCTGAAAGAGATTAACTGACATTTCCAAAGGAAGCTTTGTCTTGCAACCCTGCCAAGGATGTCGGGGGGCATTTTTAGCTTTCTGGCATATCTCTAGCAATAACAAATGGCCAACTGGTAACTGGGTAAGATCTCACAGAAAGATGGGAAAAGTCAAGCCAAACTTCAGGCCAGACATATAACAGTGACAGCTCTTGGTATTAACAGGCAGAAGTAAATTACTGTGCCAGAATAACTCTGGGCACAACTGAAAACACACTTTGTGTTATGCTAGTATACTCTTGTATTTATTTGGTCTGTAGCAAACAAAAATGTAGACTACATTGTAAGTAGACAGTTTCAGACTTTTTTCCCCTATTAATCACAGCTGGATTCTTGGTAACAACTAATCTTATACCTGCTATCTAGTTGTGCATATGTGCATTTTTGTTCTATTTTCTGATGTTTTTGTACTCTTAGGCTAATGTTAGATAAGGTAAGGCACTTGCCTAATAACATTGCAAGCTAAGCTTAAGGTCAGCAAAGATTAGAATAGGAAAGGATTTTTTCTGATGCACCTTTTAATATAATAATTAGTAGTTAAGCAAAACAGGGCATCACTAGAGTGGTCGTTTGTCAGCCATATTCACTATTCACTCTCATCCATTTGCTGCATGCAGTACAAAAAGTTTTTAACATAAGCAGATACCATCTCAAAAAGCAAATGCTTCTACTGCAGTGCTCTGCTCCTCACTAGGAAATCATGTGGGTGAGTTAGAACTAAGCCAAATTCCTCAGACAAGCATTAAAACCAGCTAGCCTTTACCACATAGTGTTCAACTGAATGCTTCAGGATGATAGTCCTGCACTAAGACACAGCTTTATCTGCACTGTTGTCTTCACAAACTATCAAATGAAATTACATTTACATCCATTCCCCTTATTCACTCCTGTGAAGTCATCATAATAGCTTGTGTCATGAATTTGTTCTCCTTAGAAGCAGATTGTGTGATATCACTTTCCCTGTATTATGAGGGGGAATGGGTGGAGGGGGGAGTAAGAGGCTGAAGTTTTACTGAGTAATCTTACTCAGATATAGAAAGAACAGTGTGCCAAGGAAAAAAAGTCTCCCAAAGCAAATTAGTTTGCATAATAGAAAGGAGAAGGAAATATGTGCTAAAGAAAAAACTTGCAAAAATTAAAAAATTCCTTCCTCAAAGTTCAAAAAAAAAAAGAACCTATGTGCCATGAAATGAAATCACCTCTCAATTTTATTCATGATATATTATAATTTTATTGTTAACAACCTGACCTAATATGCCTGGCTATTTATATATATTTTGTCGAGAATGATTCTGTTAAATTTCCTGCCCACAGACATTTTTCTGACACAGATGAATGGAGAATTTGAGAACAGAAGCCACTTAATACAGAAATAGTAGCTGGATGACAGTAATGGCAACGTTATAACATGGGTAGCAATTCAGGGTACATAATGTTCATGTTCTCTATGCTATTCTGAACAATGGATGCATCAAGAAAATATGATCTCATCACTTGAAAGCATACACCAGGTTAAAAGGTGAATTTAACCAATCTCAGGTACATGATTTAGGTTTGAGATTATGAGGAGTGAGGATCAAAACCTATATCTTTGAAATCAACGTTCACAGCATAACAACATAGAACTGATTTAGAACACTATTTCTTCTGGGAACACACAGCTTGATCAAAAGAAACAGTTTTGTTAAACTGATATAGCCAAAAAGTTTTTTTGATAGAGTGAAAGGGGAAAGCATCTAAAATAGCCCCAAATGAATCACACACTTTTTTTCTCCATTTTTCCCTTTCTCTTTGCTTATAAGTAATATATTAAGAAGCATAAAACTTTACATTTGGTTCCAAGAGATCTAAAATTAAATACATGTCTTTCAAACAATTTTATGCCTCCAGATGAATTTAGGATTAATTCTGAGAAGGAGAGAAAAAAAACCCCACTTTCAAAATTCTTCATAGAATGGGGCTTTCACTTAAAACAGATTTCTGGAAAAGTTTAATGCTGAAAGTTGGTAGCAAAACTTTGGAATCCTCAAAATGGTAACATACACACTAGAGAATGGCAGAATTACCGAAACAAAACCAGGGAGGGGACTCAGAAGACATTTTCACCTGGAAAGATTTAGGAAGAAAACAACATGTTGCTAGAAGCATCTCTGAGCTTTGTTTGGTTTCATTGAGGATGATATTTGGTAAAGATCCAGGGTTTTCAGATGTGTCCTCAAGTCCAAGTCTTTTTAAGGGCTCTTTATTGCAATGGCAAACCTGAATCAGAGTCTGTCTTGCTGAAGTAACAAAGCTACAATTGGATCTTAGGGGGAAAGAAGCAACCTTTTAGGTTAAATGTATAAGAGCACAAGTGGTCCTTGTGGCTTTACAGGTCTGGGTGTTTTTTGACTTAGAGTTTTCCTCTTGCAGCAGAGCATGTGGAATAAGAAACACATAGCAAGAAGTTTATAGCCACTACAGAATTTTTTCCCTCTTTGAAAAGGGGAGGAGAAGGAGAATGCAGAAATTATATGACAACCACAACTTCCTAAATGCTTGTTACTCAATTCCCCAGGAACAAAAGGGTTACATTTTAAGTAGAGGCCTGAAACCTTCCACATCCTTTATATGCTGTAAAAGCCCATCCATGACTTTTGTAGGATCCTGCTTTAAACTTTACATTGGCCATGCACAATAAAACACCACTGATGAATATATTATAGAAAGATGAAGAGGAAACCATGTTTGCCTTTCCCTATAAGCCATATATATGAGCAATTTATGGGGTGAGGTAAGGTAAACGTCTTCAAAGTCACTGTTCTGAACTGGTTGTTCAGAATAAAAAGGTAAAAACAATCTTCTTCTGAAAGCCTGAGTCCATTTGAATGAAGTCAGAGGGATCTGCTGATTGAAATTCTAGGACTGAAACGCTGAGTTGAATTTAAGAGGAAATGTGAAAAGAATAAAACATACAAGCCCAAAATCCATTCCAACTGATAACTGTATTTACCTCAGTGAAGAATTATCCTCATAAACTTATTTTTTTCCTTCTTCACCAAAAGCAGTTCCATTTTGTGTAATTCAAAAGCTGTGATAAAATAGGAGAGATTACTGTCAATTATATTTGTTTGTACAGCATTAGCCTCAGCTAAAGAGGGAAGATCTTTATATTACCAATTGTAAGAATTCAGTGTAAGATCTTGAGTAAGGCAAAGCTTAAAAGAAAAAAAAAAAAGGAAGGGATCAAATCATTATCATTCCCAAGTTATGGATAAAACCTAGAAATAGCACAGAAAAGGATGGGAATTGCCATAGCCATGCAAGCTAATGAACTTACAAGCACCAGAGGATCTGGGTCTTGTGACTGTGATTCATGATCTGTTCTGAAATTAGGCCACAGATGGATTTAGCCATTTAAGTGATATAGCTGTATGGAAGCACATTACTTCCTTTATTTAGCCTTAGAGATGAAGATGTTAACCTTTCCAGATGCCAGAGCGAAATCCAATGCATATCATGAATCATAATTCTCAATTGAGTTTATTAACATAAACTCAATCTGGTTACAGTTTATATTACCTACTGTGAACAAGTACAACCTAAAAATGTAGACTCTGTTAAGTTGCTGCAAAATTTCTGATCTGTTACCACCTGGCTGTAATCCATTGATTATAAACAAACAGATTTAGCAAGGTTTACCTTGCTAAAATTTAGTTAATTATTTTATTTTTCGCAAAAAAAGAAATTGAACACAATGAAACAAATAATTTCAGCCCAGTTCAGGACATGACATTACCATTTCAATAAATTTAATAAATATGTACTTGGCAAAGCATCTTGCAGAGTTTCAGAAGATGTTATTGTTTGATGTTAGCATTTTCAACATGCAATATGCTTCTATGTAAGAATTTTAGTCCTGAAAGAACTCTGGTGCCTTTGAAGACAGATTATGAGCAGACTAAAGTGATTTTTCTCAGAGTGGAAATGAAGGAATTATTGCTTCTAGAAAAATAGAAGGAAAATATTTCCTGAGCTGAAGATTTTACCGTTGCAGTAGCTCCAGACTCACCATTTCATAGAAAAAATATTCCAATTCAGATGTGTGTTTTATGGACTATCATTGCGTAGGGGAACAGATTCAAAACTCTGATGGATCATTATGACACAATGCAGCGGTGTCATCACTGTGTGTTATGCTACATAGAAAGTCATTCCTTTTGAGATATTAAAATAATGAGAATGCATTAAGTTATTTCATGTTTTTTTCTTACTACACATAGAGATCACACAATCACAGAATCACTAGGTTGGAATAGACCTGTGAGATCGAGTCTAACCATACCTATCCTCTACTAAACCATATTCCTAAGCAGATGAATACAGCAGTTCAAAATTCTCTTTCCAGTGCTAAGTCAAATATGCAAAGTCTTTGCCAAATATTCCTACATTCAAGTAAGAACAAAAAGAGCAGAGGAACAGGGCATAAGCTGTGGTGACAGAAAGGACTACTACCATAAAATGACCTGATTTTTCTTCCAAGGGAAGCCCATTATTTCTGATTGATCTGGCTTTTCAAAAGGACCTCTTGTCCTTATTTGAGGCCGTGAAGCAATGAAAAACTTATCATACTTATTAATAAACTTTCGTAGCAACCATTTGCACTTTACTTTTAGATTAAGTCTATTTTCAAATTCCAGCCACTAAATAACGTTGTATCTTTACCCCTTTCTATCATATATCTTCTCTCCATAGAGTTAAGAGATTCTTGAACTCTGCTGAATTTTCTTCCAAATAACCCCAAAATCTTGGCCTTTTTAATCTCATTTATAAAGAGTCCTTCCCATATCTAAAAACCACAGCTATTGCTGAAGTTGTCCAAATTTATTGGGCTTTTTAAGGAACTTGCTTCCACATTGCCACTGTTCTCAAATACCACATACAGAGAAAAGAGCATCTACTGGCTTTAAATTAAAATCAGTCACTGCTGAAACCCTTTTTCTGTTACCCAGATGTGCTAGTTTTGGCTGAGGTAGAGTTAATATTCTTCATAGTAGCTAGTACGGGTCTATATTTTGGACTTATGCTGAAAACAGCGTGGATAATAGAGACGTTTTTCAGGATAATTTTCTGCCCCATCCTGCCATGGGGGCACTGAGCAAGTGGCTGTGTAGTGCTTAGTTGGTGGCTGGAGTTCAACCACAACACCAGGTGTCCTTCAAGGTCCAAGCAAGCAAGTTTTTGCAACCTTTTTGTCCTGACTGTGTTGCTTTAGGACCAAGGTGCAGCAGGCAATTAAAAAAAAGGTCAACTTTGTTAATAAATAACCAGGGGATTCCTTTAAGCAAATTTCCTGTCTCATTCTGCAATTTGCTCAACATTTGTCAAGAGGAGAAAGAACACAGCCTTTTCCATATATCATTTAATCTGCTATAGCTGTGCTGAATCAGCAAAGCATTCACAGACAACCTTCATTTATTCTAATTATATAGGTCCACGTTTGGCACCTTGTAGATAGAAGATAGCAGATGAGACTTATTTGACAGTAAACTAACAGCATCCCAAAGGAAACCAGGAAGGGTCAATGCAGAATTCATAGAAATTTCCTCTATGATGCTATACTTTTTTAGTTTAGCTGAACAACATAACTCCCCCATTTTGATTTAACAGAAGCACATTTTATAGATTAACATCAAATGTAACTGAGCTGTGCTGCATTTTTTCTTCTATTGATTTGGTGTGACCATGAACCTCTCCTCCTCCCACCCCTAGAAAGTGAATAGAAAGCTGAAGGTCAAACACTCACATTACACAGCCATGTTTACTCAAACTCTTACTTTCTTAAATTGACACCTCTGGCCCATCTGAGCATTTCGACTTGCCTTCTGTTGGTGGCAGAGGGATTTTCATTTGTCTTTAACCACTCAGTCCCTCTCCTTTTGAATTTCACAAGCAGGTCTTGACTATTCATCTCTCAGTTCATCATCTTCCAGTTTGGAAATGCTGTATGACCTCAAGGCTAACAAGATGAAAAAATTACTAGTTACCAGACGTAAGGTCTTATGTCCAGAAATAACAACATGTTAAAGTGAAGTGCAAGAATAGGTGAATCTTAGGCTATGAAAATGTCTGTATGCTTGGGATGTTGTCTTCTGTACAGGGTGGCAGTTAATTTTTTCTCTTGATTTCAAAACCATTAGAATATTAGTTACAGACTAAAAAATAGATAACAAACATTGCTACAATACGGTGCAAAGGACTTGCCAAAAAGGAGACTTAGGACATATCTGAAGAAGGGAACTCTCTGCTCTTGTCTATGTCTAGTACATCCTGGAAACAAGAATTTATCTACATTTTTTTAACCTTAAAAACAAGTAAACAAGAGACCAACCAAAAGAGCCCAAAACAAAGATCATATCAGCAATATTCCTGACAGGCATCTCTTCACACTTCAGAGCAGCAGAATGACAGACATTTACAAACTCACAAAAAAACCAGCAGACCCAGAGCCCTGGTAGCTGCCAAGGGTGAATTACAACACCCTTGGGAGACACTGGTCCCTCTCCACTGCTCACCAACCTTCCAGCACTGAACTGCCCACAGACTGATTTGTACCAGTGCTGTACAGTGAAATTTTGCTCTGACAATATCCAAGTGCATCAAGCAGCATCGGTTACATCCAGCCATGAGTAGAAATCCTGACAAGGGCTTAATATAATGACACTATTTTATAGAGGATGCAATATGATCATAACTGCTTATGATCATGAAGTATTTCTCCATTCTCTGACTTGTACCTGATGGGTTTGGGACACCAGACAAAAGGCTCAGTTCTATTAAACTGTCATGCACATAAATAAATTAATATGGTGTTCCTTAAAATATATTTAAATGTTTTTAAATACTTTTTTAAATGATGTCTTTGCTCAAAAGTATTATGTGCCCAGACTGAAAAGCCATGAAGGCAACAACAAAATATTTTTCAGCAGATCGCTTTCTTCGATAGATTTCTGTCAACAAAAAGGTCCCCATCAGTTTATTGCATACACTGCCAAATCAGTTTTGCCGATAAAACTTTTTATTTCCTGAACCTACAGATGCATTCTTCTTCACTACAGCACGTATCCTGGTTTTTATATGCCAATTTATCAAAAATAATGTGAATGCTTGCCCTGCTGCAAAGGAGACAAGATGTGGATATGAAAAGTTAAACCGCTGAATGTGAAGAAAAAGAGGACAGCTAGAGAAAGCAATGAGATTCAAAAGCTTTTAAAGTAAAAGAGCACAGAAACAAGGAAATATTTCCAAGGCACAAAGGATTGTCCTGTTTCTTCTGGTGGTGAGGACATTACTTCTTCCTGAGAAAGTAGGACTGACCAACAGTCTGTTCACTTGCTCAGGCCAGACAGGTGGGTGTTGATCAGGAGCGATGTCACTGTCAGGCTCCTGGGAGAAATATATCATCAGCCGTTGTCACCAGAAGTGACTGTTCTCCCTTTTGTTTGGATCTTTTCATGTTAAAACACTTCGAGCAACATCTCCCAATCTTCTGAGCTCTGAGGATTTTAAAATCTATTCCCTACCTAAACCCCTGCCCAGCATTTTAGTAGGCAGGAGAAGGACAAGCTGGCCACAGCTGCCTTCTCCCTGCCAGAGCTGACACTACCCCATCACTTTGAGGTTAAGAAATGAGGAAAATAAATGGAGGAGGTCTTACTACTCTCCATTAAAGTGCTTATCACTTGTTGCAATGTCAATAAGTGAGTTCGTTTTGAAATTAGACAGAATATGAGGTGGGGGGGTGGGGTGGGGCGGCAGGGAGCAGGAGGAACTGCATGAAAAGCTTTGAAAGTCAGTAAAGAAATGAGCAGAGGTGGACATAGCTGGAGGTGTGAGCAACAACCATTCTTTAAGATGACCACAGTCACCTGAAGAAATAGTGTCTGCTGCAGATTAGGGACATGCACTTTTGTCAAAATGCTGAGGAGTTCTCATTTTAAACCAGAGCACAAAACAAAACTCTGAATTTCATCGTCTCAGAGAGGATAATACAAGATCTCAACCAGTCTGACTATGTGAGAGCACTATGTGCTCCATCTGAGCCCAGGACAAATTTGGCTTATGATCAACAGACCCAGTCCCTCTGCTGCAAGAGAAACCTGATAACTCTTTAGATGAGTGATGTGGCCATTGCAAGGACCAGGTCAGTAGGTTTGAAGTCATAAAGAAACATAATCTCTCTGTGTTTTGAGAGAACAAGGTATACTGTAAAGAGCAAATAAGCAGCAATTTATATATATTTCCTTTTTCCAGGGAGAGAAAAATCAGTTCATGCTGTAATTTGTCAGTGCATACATTTTTGATCAAAAATAGTTCTTTTAAAAGATGAAGGATTTTACTGAAACCAAGTGAGAGTGCTGCTGGAGTCGTTTAGTGGCAATGGTGCTTACACCACAGTCTCCAGAGAGAGGACAGTCAGCACTATCCCACTGCCATATGAAATGCAGCCTGACAAAATAGTGCCTAGGCAAGGAAAAGGGGCAGGGAAAGCATCTCACATCTCTTTAAATAGTACCTGAGAACTGAAGTGTCTCAGGACAGTTTCCTGCCTGAGCTCTGTGTATGTTCTACCAAATTTAGAGAGTAAAGTTACATGGAAACAAGAACAATAAATAGAAGGGGAGAAGAATCGGCAATAAGCAACGAGCCCAATGAAGTATACTTCTTGCTATATTAAGCACGTTAAAGGCTAAAGTAGAAGTCATTGGCCTTCACTGACTTCAATGAGCTTTTCATCAGCCCCTTATTGCAAACATGGTTTAAAATGACAAGGAAATCACAGAAGCAGTGACATTATATAATTGTGTTTAGAGATAGGATACGGCTTGTAAACATCTTGTTTGGCTTTTGCAAATATCTGATTGAATTAAGCCACTGAATAAGGTTGTACTGTGTTTATAAATCATAAATATTATGCCATAGAAGTTGACAGTGATGATCTGACCCTGGCAACAAGAAAATTAAGGCCATATTAGCCACTATTCACAGGCAGTCTCATGCTGGGGGTCAGAGCTATAAATCAAGATAGATTCACTGATACCTAGAAAATAAGGCTGATTCATTTCGGCTAAGGACTTGGTTTACAGCATTCATACTGGTCACTCATTACCTCACGCTTCTCCCAACATCAGCAGCAAAATTACACATTTATAGGGGAGTGTTATTAAAACTGGAGTCCTCAGATCTTCCTTCAGGATAGAGGCAGGAACATGTACTTGCCTTCTTCTGACATTTTTAATGCCGTTTTTATTGATAAACGTAGAGTGGCAAGAATGACTTGTGACAGACAATTTAGCAGGGCATGAAAGCCAGGAACTTGGTTCATATAACTGCACTGAAGTTAACTAAATTACACTGACAGACATGACAGAATGATTCTCTGTAACGTTTAGTGTCAAAATTGCTTGCAGAAAAGGTATGTCAAATTCTCAAAATAGAATTAGGAAGAGGAAAAAATAACAATTAATAAATCATTGTATAAACACTACATCATCTCACAACCATGCATATGTTGTGAGATCATTACTACCAACTGGTTAATTTGGGAAAAGCAACTTAAGTATATAAGTTGACTCAGAGATTTGTTTTGCTTTGATTCTGATGGTTTTAATTTTACTAGACAAAGTATGTACATATAGAAGACAAAGGATATGAAGTTATATTCTTTACTATTGTAGGCATCAGCCTCATCAGATCACTGTGTTCATGTATTCTGTGAACTGTATGTCTCATAAATATGTTTTAGACTACGGTTTCTACTAGGAATCTCACCTGCCTAGGACAACTACAATTCTCAACAGTTGGTTTATTCTTATCCATTTATGGTCAACTGTTCCAGCCTCTCTGTGCCTCAAATTACTTCTCTCGTGTTCACCCCCAACAGAGAATACTCATATCACTTCTCTCCCTACATTTTACCAGACTACACATCAAGTGGTTTTGTGCACAATAGGTTCTTCATTTGCCTGATACATCCTCACAGCCCTCTTTGCACCTTTTCTAACACATTGGTGACTGGTTCCCAGTCAAGTAATGTTCAAAAATTGAGCCCAGATTTTCCAGCTGTCACTGGACAGCTTGGTACCACCTGAACAAGTAACAAAAATTCTTACTGCAAACCCCTCCATGCACGAACCCGTGCTTTGCTCTATTAAATTTAATCTCATTTCTATTACTTCAGTTCTCAAGATCATTCAAGTCTCCTGATATGGTATTTCAGGCTTCTTCTGTATTGACAATGTCTCCAACTTTGTGAGATCAACAAGTCTATTGAGAACATTTCTATGCTTTCTGACAAGTTTAGTAATGGAAATATTAAGAAAGGTTTATGCTTGAGGAATTCAATAGTAATCGCCTTTCAGTCCAATAGTTTCCTTTCCAGATCAATCTACTTTTATTTCTCTTTTAACCATGACTGATTACTGTCTTTTCCAGCTTAAATGACGATCCTTTTATATGTGGCTCAAACATTTACTGAAGTACAGGGAATAAGGAAATTCACACAACCAAAGTTTTTCAGGAAAAAAAAAATAGCTTGATTTCTTAAATATTTATCTTTGGTAAAACTTTACTGCCTTCACCCACTGGCTTTCTAATCTCTAAAAATTTTTCTGCTGTCTTTCATGCAAGCAAGTACACAGAATGAAGGACCTACATCTACAGTAGTGTAGTGGCATCTCCATTTTGTAATTGTTTGGCAGGCAGCCCCTTCTTTTTTCCTTTCCTTTCCTCTCCCTCTCCCTCCCCCCTCCCCCCCGCCCCATTTAGTACCTTGCCAGTTCCATGAGGTCCAGAATGTATTCATTTACAAGTGAAAAAAATCTCAAAACAGACCCCACAAACAAATTATTATGTAACACAAGGAACCCCACTGGAACAACCCTACTCCTTTCCTGCCAAAGATAACACTACATCAGCTCTGACTTGTTATGCTATGACTTGCCTTTTCAGGGTTCTTTGGTAGCTTAGAAGAAACAAGAGGAGATAGCAGTTAGAGAAACAGAGGGAGAGACATTTTACCTTCCACAGATAGACATGGATGCATAAACACTAGACATAACCTAGCTCACTAGTGGATCCAGGTTGGCACAAGCTAGGATTTCTCTAAACTTCCAGATAACAAATGTCAGAGATTAAAAATAATAAAAAATAAGGTATTACCATTGCCTGGAGGAGATGGAAGTGCAAATCTGTAATGGACGTAACTATATAAACTTCTATTGTTTTGTATGAACCCATGTAATTCTACCTGGCTGAAACACCACCATCCATTTTCCCAACAGATTTATACATATTGCAAATTACCAGGAAAAGAAGTTTCTCTCACTGTTTCTTTCAAATCCGAGCATGTAGGTGAAAAATAAATATATTATGGCATTAATAGAATCAAGTAAAATAATACATCATTTTCTAAACTAGAGAGTATACTCTGTGCATGCTTACAGTGCTCAGTTTCATTGCTGCCAGGGATATTTCAGCATTGTATTTACTACAGCAACCCCTGAAGATGCTCTTCCAACCAGTGAAAGTTAGTTCTGTGCTTAGAATGATAATTTCTTAACAATGCCAAAACAGCACAGGAGACTAAAATCTTAGGTAGGTAAGAGGCAAATAGAAATTATGTAAGTAAATCAGGGGAGACAAGGAGCCAGTTAGTTCAGGATGCCATCCAGCCAACAGTATGATGCACTGTCAACAAACAAAAGAGACAGAGCCTTTACCAGTTCTTACAGTCATGGTACCACGGTGAGCAATACTGAGGAGGAAAGGCTTAGCTGTTGCTCATAATGGATGCTGAAAACAAACAGAAAACTAAACCGAATATACAGAGTTTGACAGGAAACGTAATATAGCATAAATTACCATGATACATTCCCCAGTCCACACATATTTTGCAAGCTCTCCTCCCATGAGTAATCAACAATCACCCAAACACTGTTTTTCAATTGGAGAAGGAGAACTATTGCACAATCAACTCACGAACTAAAAAATTCTGTATCCTCTCATGGTTCTGGGCCACTCACCATAAAAATGGGTCATTCATCTATGCCGCTTTTCAGGGTTAGGACCAAAGATTATTGATCCTATACCACTTTAAACAAGGCATATCATTTTACAACAAATCTGTTCTCAATGATACATTATTTCTAGTCTTAGTATTAATTTTAAGAGTTTTATTTACATTATGGTCTTAATTGTTGGATAACTGCTGGACAATCTGGGCAATTAAGACTCAATCCTCTTAAAAAAAAAATCCACATAGGCTAGAAAGTGGTTTTGCAGGGCCCTACAGGACCAGGCTTTGGACTAAAAATGATTGGGTGCAGGAATAGCCTTGGGGCCTGATTTGCCATATACAGCTTTAAGGTGACTTTGTTCTTAAGACCATTTTGAGAGTAAAGCCAACCTTATGCATACTCATATCTGTCCTGGCCACTTCCATCCAACCCATCTGCCCATGATTCAATGCCGCAGGAGCAACTTCTGGAAACATTCTTTGTGAGCCCTTATATCTTCTGTCACAAGAATTTTCTGTCAGGCAGGAAACAGCCCAGGTTTCAGCTGTGTTGAGTCAGCCTATACACTTAAGTTGGCTTTATCAAAATGTAAAACAGCTAGCAGAGCAGAGTCCTGGGAAGAATTTGCCATCTCCATCTGTCTGCATTGCTGGCCTTTATAAGTAGCACCAGCTTTGACAGGGTTACTAAGGTGCTCTGTGCTTCTACAACATGAAACAGAAGGCAAACCTGGCATTTGACTGGTTTATATAATTCCAGTGGTAATTGCACAGCAAGTCAAATTACTGAAGGTTACTCTAATTAATGATCTTACAGTATGCCTGATTACAACAGAATGACTGTAACAGTTACAGTAATGTGGCAGATCAATGCTGCACTGCATGGTAAAGAAAGAAAACATACAGATTTTGTTGCAAGAGAAGGAAGCAAGAGATCTGCCATCTGACATCATTATAAGATTGCTACTGGTAGCAAGACTTGCTGACCAAGGGTATTTGTAATATTCCTGCTCATCATCCTAGTCTCACACACTTGATCAGGTGAGATGGGAACAAGGTTAGGAAATCAATATGACAGAAGATTGTTCAAAGGAAAAAAATAATCTGGATGAAGGTGAAGAATCATTAACAATGATTGAGCCTGTGCCAATGAGTGAGACAGAACATGATTGAGCCAGAACTGCCCGGGAAACTGAAAAACCTCCAATGAAATAAATTGCCTATTTTCTTTTTCACAGTAAAGGAAAACCTCAAAGTTTGTAAACTGAAGGAAAAGACCAACATGAAAACTATAAGGCACAATTTTATCACACAGAGATATGGAGAGTCAATTGTAGTTTCTAAAACTTTGATGAAATTGCCCTTTCTTCATCATCCCTTACGCCTGCTTTTACCGCCTGTTCTCACATTTCAGATGCAACTTTGAGGTTTCTTTCAGTACAACAGAGAGAGTGAAGTTGTGTCCCAGACAGCAGAGCCAGGGAAAAAAACCATGTCCTACTCAAGGGCATTAAAATGGATATTGGTGGGTGTCATCACAGTTCTTGTTTTTATAGTCATTATAATACATTTGTACTGTGAGATATTCTAAAGTAATTGCCTGAAATCAAGGCCCATTGAATAAGCATTTTAAAGTATGAAATAAGCCACAACATTTGAGGTATAAAACCTCACAAACCTAAACAGATAGAGGATGCAGGGAAATGGGAAGTACAGGGTCTTACTAAACTTCAGTACCAGAACTGGAAATAGAAATGCAGTTTCTGAAGTGCCCGTGCAATATTCTTGCTACTAGGAAAACCAAAAGCAGTTCTTACTGAGTGTTACTTTTGGTAATAATTCACATATATATAAAACCTAACACTTAAAGTTAGTATTTGTCATGGTAGAAAACAGTTTCTTACCTATCCTATGACATACTAGAACATGGCAACTTTGGAAGTGTGTGAAAAGTTGAGAGAAAGCAATATTGAGAAAATACAGATATCCAGATATTCAACACTTCCAGTCCTTTCCCATCCTGAGAACTAAAAATGTTTCAACTAGAAAAGTTTCTTTCATGTTCATTCACTTTGTTTCCATCCTTTCATCGTTTATTCGTCTTTTAATGTCAATTTCCTCCCCCTTCCCAATTTTATTTTATACTAATACAATTGTACCATCCCCTAGATAATTCTGCAATAGCTCACAGGTTTTGTCACCATTTCCATTTTAGCATGTTTCTTAGTAATTCTGATAGTTGTTTTTAAGCTTTTAACAGATCTTTTCCACTCTGAACATACAAATTTGTTGATACCAGGTTGTGCTTGCACAAGGTAAGTCATAATTGCTGTTATCCCTGCAGCCATATGCAAGTTTATGTCAGTGGTGACACTGGCCTTTAGAAAAAGCCCAACTCAAAGGCAGCCTGCACAGGCACAGGAGTATCTGTGTTTGTCACGTATTACTTTTAAGAATATTAAGCAAATGCCTGCAAAAGTACTTGTATGACCTGCAGTAATACAGGTTTTCTTACTAACCATCAAGGACAAACATTTATGGGCTTGTTTTTTCTGTTCTATAGAAAGCCGCAAATATTCTTCAAATCTTTACTCACAGTCCTGAAAGAGATTTAAACAATAACGATCCAAGCTCCTGCAATGCCATGTTATTTCTGATGCAAAACCAGGCACTGGTACCTTTAATATAAAGCTTTTTTTCCTACCCCCTTGTCCATACTCTGCACTTTGATTTTTGTGTTCGGATTATCTTCCCCATCTCACCCAGTTTTAGTTGCATCAGCCATGACTTGCATTTTTGGGTACTAGGCAGTTTCCAACCTGCCTACTGATATATGCATGAATATACATATAAGTTCTTCTTATGCCTCTGTCCACTTAGATTTATCAAATGTGTATACCAGGATGCTGCATTATATACTAAATAGTTCTTATCAGAATTTGTATGTACTATATTTCCTCCCCAGAGTGGCAAGAACAAAGAACCACAGGTCCAGAAGCAAAAAAATTACTAAAGATAACTATTTAGGATTTAAAAGTCAGCACTACAGATGTGTGAAAATGAGGGATGGGACACATTTACTAGTTCCTACTTCTCCTGGCCTGTCTCTGATTTTGTGTGTGCTATCTCAGAGCACAGCTTCAGTTGTAATCAAGTATAGCTAGTTGTGAAAGGGATCAGGTTAGCAAAAATACAAAAATGTGAAAATTTGATGTGGGTGTTGCTTTTTATCAGAATGTTTTTGTTAGACTGAAGATTTCTATAAGCATTTGATTTTTATTTATATATTTGTCTTTAAATTTCTAAGTAACTTGTGGAAATGATGCAGGCCAATTTATAATTAAGTACATTCAGAGCCAGGTGAACCTGTGTTAATGATCTGAATAGGAGTTTGATGGCACTGCCAAGTCCAGCAAAGAGGTGAAGCATAATTGTGTTCTTTTAAGACAGTAATTCAGCAAAGAGTGTGTTTATTGGGACGAGGAACATGGGTGTACTTAGCCTGGCAGCTGAATAGGCGCTTTTTATTGCAAGGCATGGAGTAGACATTCAGAAGAGCCAAACAACCTTCTTTCTATGGGTTTAACTGGATCCTGAAGAGAACATAAAAGGTCCCTCAAAGCAGTTTCTGAACTAGAGCTCTTCTCCAGTGTTAACTTCAGGACATGGGGAGCGATCCCCACTAAGGACAAATACAATCTGTCTTCATTGTTCATGCTCTGTGACATGGACATAAAGTATTTCTCACCATCAGAATAGAAAGAGTCTGCTTCTGACATTGAATTGGCAGTGAAAACTGACTTAGTACTTGAGTATCAATCCTCAGGCAAATCCTGCCAGTGTAAATTCAGTCCTGCATCCTTGGGAGAGAGACACTCAAGCCTCGTGCAATTTACATGAACCAGCATCTATTTATTTGAGGAAAAAAATCCACAGAAACTTTCTGCTTGATTAAAGGTTGAACTATAATCTGGGTATTATAATGAACAAAGCCTTCAAACCTATTCTTAAAATATTTCTTTTCTCTTTCCCAAAAGAGGAGGAAAACACGCACACACTACAAAGAATCTTGCAGGTTACAAGATATTTAAGTATCAAGTCACCGCTTGTTAGGCAGGAATTTATTACCACTGACCTGCATTCATGAAGTACAGGAGCCTTATCAGATCTCCTGTTCCTAACACACACACTCCAGTAATGGCTAGTCTGTAAGTATTCATATTTCACTCTACCTCTGTAGCCTTATATTCTCACTGCCTTCATCTCCTGCCATGTTTCACCTTGACATGTATCTCTTGCTTTATCAAGGACGCGTAAGGACTTGTCTGAAGTCATCGTTGGACATCCACTTTCTGAAACTACTGATCCATTGGAAAAATAAGGCAGATAGAACGAGGCAGGAGCAGATCAAGGCGGCACTAGGTCTGTGCAGATCATAAGCAGAATCCCTCAGCTCACAGGTGGTCTTGTGTCTCAGGGTTTTAATTTGCTGAGGTCCCTTTTGCCATTCAGAAGTTACTTCAGAACCTGACTTCAGACCACTTCATGTGTTCCAAGCATTTTTCCGTCTGCAGCTGTCACAAATATATGACAAAAGTTGCCTTTAAAAGTTCTTGTAATGGGCATAAAACGTAAACAATGTACCCAGGCACACTTTGTCTGCAAACAGACTTTTATAATTTTAAAGGAAAACAAAAGCTTTTGCTGCTCCCTCACTGCAGGTAACAGTGTGATTGGTGTCCAAAATATTGCCCTAGGGCAAAACTATGAGATTCTGACCCAACAAACTACAAATCCAAGTGGGGACCATTGTTTTCCAGTTAGACCCAAGACAATAATAACAAAAATAATTGACAGACTACACATGAAGATAGATGGACAACTGCAAATCTCATCTGCATGCAACCAGAG
Source organism: Laterallus jamaicensis coturniculus (assembly GCA_022605575.1). Taxonomy (NCBI): domain Eukaryota; kingdom Metazoa; phylum Chordata; class Aves; order Gruiformes; family Rallidae; genus Laterallus; species Laterallus jamaicensis. The sequence continues at coordinate 30,635,833 of JAKCOX010000006.1, forward strand.
TAAGACAAACCTCAGTATTACTTTCCCACACATTATCATGTTTTCTTTGTGGAGCTGGTTTAGAGAGATGATCTTTTGGATGAAGGTCATCCAAATTCAGTTCCTATTACACTCTTCCTGAAATAGGAGCCTGTTCCCCTCCAAACAGCTCTAAGACCTGAATTTACGTTTAGCAAAACTTAGTTCAGAGGGGAACTTATAACCATATCTATAATTCAAGTCTGATATTTTGAAACTCCTGCTTGATAATCATATCTGTGCTTTTGATAACGATCAGTCCAAGTAATCCTTTACATTTAAGAAAAAATAACAGTTGATATGAAGGCAGAAACACCAAGTTTGATTTTATATCAGCTGCTTTCCAAAAAGGAGGACTTTTTAATCAGTCTCTTTCCAAGACCTTCAAAGTACTTAATGGAAATTTTGTCCCTGCCAATCATGAGACAGCACTCAAAGCCTCAAGGATCTCAGCAGCAGCAGGGCTTCACAACACTTCATCAATGCTGAGGTCAGAAGCAAAGTGCTCTAGAGATGGGAAAACAATCATTTACACAGCCTACTGGCCTTGTTGCAGTTTGCAGTACTGAAAGAGGGAAGGGTGGGACTTCTGCTTATTCCAAGCACTGGACTTTTATTGGGTATTAAAACTGACAATGAAAAGCAATGAACTTTGTTAGAACAGGCCAGCAGATGAATGGAGTATAATTTCTCCAGGATATACTCAGTCACATGTGTATATACATCCATGAACTTCAGAAACTCAAAATTCATACAGAAAAAAAAAATTAAAAACTATTTTAACTCCTACTGTATGATTTACTGAGTTATGGATCATGATTTTCAAACTTTACAATGATACAGAGCAACCTCGATTTCTCCAGTATTGATTTCTGTTTCATATAAATTATCAATGGTTCAAAACCCCACAAGTATCTACTTCTAGCCTAAAATCTACCACACTCCTCACCTTTCTAAACTCTTGTGCCAAACTTTCTTATGGCTGCACATATATATATATATATATATATCTGTATCTATCTCACAAACACATGACTTATTTACACACTCAGACAAGCTCTGAAGAAGAATACAAGAACAACTGTTGTTCATATTTCCTCTTTTGGGGAGTTCTCAACATAATATCATCACTTGAAGAAAATTCTGAATTTCCAGTTTGGGAGAACTGCCAGCTGACTGAGGTAATCCCAGGTGCTTTAAGTTACAAAGCTACAGAAGTGTTGTTTGGAAATAATCATTGGAGTCTAGACTTCCACTTCAGATGCCACTCTCTTGAAAACCTCCAGGAAAAGATATAACACAACTTCTCTTGATTTGGTCTTCAATTACTGCAGGAAATCACCTGGATATGAAACTGGAATTTTTCAAAGTCTCTCATCACCTCACAGAAATTTCAGAGTCTGTTCTCCAATCTTGTCAGTGGTTTACATTCTCTGAAGCTGACTCAAGGTAAAATCTAATTTTGACATTCTTAAAAGACCCCTTTTGTTGCCCAAATAAAAATGTCTAAATTTCCATGAATTAAACCTGCAATAACAACTCTGTTAATAACAAAGTATTCACAGATCATCTCAGACTGATACTCAGGCAATCCATATGACCAACAATGACGTGACATTCCTCTAACAAGTTTCTATCTGTAACATTTTTGAGAGAAAGGGGATCAAAACTAAACAAACTGCATTGCTATTCAATCTGGAAATAGGTTAATGATTTGCACATGTGTGAAAGTTATTTACCCACACATAGCCTGTAATATCACCACTATGTCCTACTTAAAATTACCAAAGGTCTTTACTACCTTTGCCATCCGAACTGTTCTGAATTAATACAAGCCTCTACATCCACAAGATATTTTATCTGCAGGTTCCAGTCTGGTGCACCAAAACTGCACTGATGGCATCATATTATTTCCCAATGACAATGATGACAATGTAAATCTCTGCTAGCCGATGTCCCACCCTCACATGCTCATAGTCGTAGCTCCTAAAGAAGCTGTCATAGCCCAATCTAGGAAAAAGAAACAAGTTATAATAGCGATATCAGATAAGATCAAGGACAGAAGTGGATGTTAAGGAATACAGAACATAGAAGCCACAGTTTGGAAAAGACAAGGCCTTTAGGAAGAGTGTAGATAATGGAGCTAATCATTCGTAAGAATTTGTAATTATGCAAAAAAAATTAAAACAGAGCCACAGAAAGATAGTAGAGAGACCTGAGGGGCTCTTGGGTTTATGCTTTCAAACCGGAAACAGATATTATGAAAAAGCAAGTAACACTGGCCATATTCATCACTGTGTTATTCCACCACTTCACTAACATAAACACGGGTAAGACCAGAACAGTAGCTGAGGGAATTGCACACCCTCAATTTTCTCCTTTCTGCTGGATGACTGCATAACACACTGTTCCCATACTAAATTATTGAGAACATTATCTGCAAACACCTGGAAACATATTTCTTGCTTCAGTTCAATTACTTCCATTTTATCCCCTCTCTTTAATTTATTGGCAGAGGAAATAATAAAAGCTGTCATTCCAAATGACTCCTCCAGATTGTTTGAAATTATTTCAGTAATGTGTTACCTCAGAGCTATTTTTTTAATAATAATTTCTCTCTATCCTGTACATTACAGGATGTAACAAAAAAACCCAACCCCCTGTGAAACTAGAAGTGTGTTTAGAGGCTGTACTTCCTAAATAATTAATGCCATTTTGTTATGGTTAATGGAGGAAAACTCAGGGGAATCATAATGGCAAATATATCTGTAGTACACCTTTGTGAACTGGAATATATACTGCGGGAGAAAATGATAGTAACACTGCTCTATTTAAAGTGGAAATCCTCTCTATAGAAGAGTGGTCCCTCATGGAGGGAAAAAAAAGATGTCAGAAGACCCTTGGTGAAACAGCAGCACTAGTCCAAGAAGGACCCTTAGTGAAACAGCAGCACTAGTCCAAGACCCCAATGTCCAGATCCATGAACATTTCCAAGCTTAAAAGACATAACTCAATGCAAGAGACAGGCTCACACAGAATCACAAAATGTTAGGAGTTGAAAGGGACCTTAAAAGATCATCTAGTCCAAACCCTTCTACCAGAGCAGGATCACCTAGATTGGGTCACACAGGAACATGTCCAGGTGGGTTTTGAATGTCTCCAGAGAAGGAGACTCCACAACCTCTCTGGGCAGCCTGTCCCAGTACAATGTCAGCCTCACAGTGAAGAAGGTTTTCTTTAGAGTGAAAAACAGATTTGGATGAGCTGCACTGTGCAGAAATGAGGAGTCCTGAGGCAAGAAATAGTTGTTAGCCTTGATGAACAAGGCACTGAGTTCTGGGGAGAGGTCTTCCCCTGTTGTCTGTTAGTCCTTCCTGCCTGTGGCCACATCCCCTCAGCTCTGCCAGCCAAAATAGCCATATGAAAATCCCTAGATTAATTTCAAACACACTCAGATGAGTTTCTGGAAGGCCCATAAGGCTTGTGCTGGCTCAGATGATTCTCCTGAGGCAGGACAGAGAACACATTCCTGGCTCACTCCACCAGCAACATGGTAGGAATGGCAAGCCAGCAACTGTCAGCTGATGTGAAAGAGGTGGAGATACTTGTGTTTCAGGTGGTACAGCCAAAAATCAGTAAAGGATGCCCACCCACAAAGAGTGATTTTTTTTTTTGACCCATAGAACAGCCACATGTTTTCAAAAGAGCCTTTAATCAGCAAACCTCTACATAATTAGTTGCTCTGAAGCACCACCTAAACTTTGGTCATAGGTCAGTTACTGCTTTGGGTGTGGGAAAGACAGGGAAATCTCATGGCTCACTGAGGGATAGCATTTAAAAAAAGACATCAACAAATTAAAAGTTTGTGTATTGGTTAGGAACACAACACATTTTGTCTGTACAGCGCTCTGTCACTGTCATCTGCCAAAACATGGCATCTCAGCCATAGCCATCTTAGAGTGAGGAGAGGGGACCACAGTCAAGAGCACATCCGTACTAAGAGGAACAGAAATGCCTGTTGCCAAGACACCTTATCCCATTCTTCAGTCACATTGGCACACACAAAACTTGGTAACATAGTTTGCTATTTAACAGCTTTCAGGTTCCTTTCTGAGGAGCATCCCTGTGACAAGCACTGAGTTTCAGCCCAGATTGCATTGAGAGGAAGATGAAAGACATCTCTGGCCAGAACTGTCAAAACAGTGGCCCAGTTTGTCAAACCTGCCAGCCTAACATAACATTTCAAAATACATATATTCTGACCCAGGTTTGGAAATAGCCTGAATTCAAATCTATCACCTATAAACCATAAGAAAGTCAGTGAGATAGAGGTGAACAGATATGGTGGTTAGATATACTTAGAAGCTCGAACACCTGTTTAAAAGCCTAAATTTAAAGCAAGTATTTTTAAAAAATTTGGCTTATAATGGCATTGTAACAGCTCTGAATTCTTGCGACTGTCAACAAATAGCTCAGAGCCACAGGACTGCCATTGAAGCCTCTCTGATCTTATCCTGGTATGGTAACATAAACCTCAGTCAGAAGAGGACTGCATTGCTGGTCCAAGCTCATGGTAGAAGTTTATATTACAGTAGAGAGCTGTGCAAATTCACATCATTACACAGACTACAGCAAATTTTGGACCAAATCAATAGCTCACCATCCAGCCTTCTCTTGCTTTTTGCTTATTAATACGCTGCATATTCCTGCTGCTTGAGACCCAGCTCTGGCACAGGTCTGATCCCATCAGTTCGATTTACTAAAACAGAAAATTACTTTGGCAAAAAGCAAGACTCTCCATATAAACAGTTAAGAGCCAAAGCCCAGAAGGGAGAGCAAGTGGGATCTCACTCTTCGGTGCCATCAAGCTGAGATCAGCTCAGTTGTTTCCTGGTTCCACCAAGCTGAGATGAGCTCAGTTGTTTCCTGGTTCCACATCCCAAACCTCACTGCAAGCACTGAAAGAGCAAGCCACCCATCTTGCCTCTGAAGATCCCAATGCTGACAAGGAAGACATCAAGAAGAACAAGATTTGCAGGAAAGTAATTTGCCTGCTATCACACAACCATTCAATGACAGAGCTGTCTATCAAGACACCATAGACAAGAGTGTCTGAAAAATAAAAAAGCTATTACCCTTACCCTCAAATTTCTTTCAATATTTGTTTTGAGAATATTATTCTTCTTGTACTCAGCCACGTTTTCTATTTAAAATACCTACTCCTCGATCAGCTAGACTGTGGTCAAAATATGTTGTCTACATCGTAAATCACACAATCGAACCTTCCAAAGGCTAAATGTGAGGAAACACATGTAATGGAGACTTTAAATGAAAAATTGAAAAATAAAAGATCTCTTGAGGTCCCTTCCAACCCCTAAGATTCTGTGAAAAGTCATGGAGAAACATCAAAGTATTTCCTTTTATGTAGAAATCCTACCACCTTGTTTTTAAATTCACAGTGGAAATCGTTTTCAGCAAAGCGAGGGAAATTTGATTTGTGCCAAATGGAAGTAAATTTGTCCCATGAAAATGAATATAATATTCTTCAAAACAGAGAAAATCAGAAAGGCATGCTAGAAACCCCCACATCAAGTTGATCACAACAAATATTTGCAACTATTCCTCCTGTGAAAAAGGTACAGAGATCTCAGCACAGATGTTTTCTAATAGCTATACTTTTAATACTGTTCAATAATACTTTTTTACAGATGATAGAATGAAGTAAACATATTCCTGAACCACCTAAGAAAAAAGTTTATAAGACTCACACTTTATAAATCCACAGCAATGGTAAAAAGAATTATTCTACCCTTAGGCTACTAATGAATGGCTGGGTTTACCAACATTTAAGAAAGTATTAGACATTTATACAGCTAATGAGAGCATTCATGGTTACATAAGAAGGGATAAACAAAATTAAGGCTATAAGATGCCATCCTTCAGGGCTAGGGGAAAAAAAAAAATAATTCTTTGGTAGAAAACTATTCTATGAAGACCTGAGGTAAAATCTTGACCTTGTTAAAGTTACTTAGAATTCTTCCAAAGTAGCTATGATTTTACCCCAATCGTGCTTAATTATGCAGCTTCCTCTGAATTCATCAGGCTATTCATCATCTAAGCTTCTCATTTCTTTCTCACAGCACCCAAAAATAATCAGTATAGCAACAGAGAAGCAGCTAGCTAGACTTCAGGTATCAACTGAAATGACAGTTTCTGCATTCCTTTTACACTAATATTTGAGAATTGAAATTAAATATGAGATCTGATTAGGGACTGGTAGGATGCCAGTTTGCCCGGCTCTAGGACTGTTAAAGTCTTTGGTACAAACAGCAAGTTTCCTATTGTACTGCATCAACCTGCTCCCACAAAGTAGCAACAGCCAGGTGTTGATTTATACATGGAGAAATTCTGCTCCAGTTCCACCCTGAATTCCTTTGCATTACCATCAGAGAAAGATCCCTGAAAGTCCCCAGCGTTGCTGATATGTGTCATTAGCCCCGAGTGGCATCTTGCAAGTACAGTGCTCCCAACTTATTCTCTTTGCTATCCATCAGCTGTTCCCCAGGGTGCAGACACATACAAAAGCCCCCTACCCCCTCTTCTGTTTTCCATTCTTTTTCTACCTCATTCCCTCTCTTACATACACACATCTCCTTGCCATTTCTCCCTCAACAACCCTGTCTCCAGACAGTTTTCCTTTCTCTACTGCTGTGGCATCTCACAAAACCTGTTTCAGTTCTGCAGGGTAAACCCATGCAGGTCTTTGGTAGCTGCAATGCAGAGCAAGTTTCCCTGTTTCTCTTGGTACTGTATCCCGTTGTTGATAATGTGACACCTCCAGCAGCCTACATAATCCACTGTGATTATTCACTGCATTATGATGGGATTTGGGATTACTCTTTTGACATCTGTCAGTATAAACCAGGATTACGTCATTCGTCTCATGCCATAAAGCATGACTCCAGAGGGTATTTCTACGGTGGGAGACAGTGCTCTCTCAGTGCTGCTGGTGACAGCTGTGAACTCTTTGATGACTAGTGCATGGGGTATTCTCCCTAACAAAGCACTTACTAAGATAATTGAATACAACAGAACTAATGTGATGCATTGAATAAAACCAGGTCTTTCTTCCCCTTATGATTAAACCCCCAGTTCCTTCAACACAGGTAGAGAGAGGGAGAAGTCCAGTTGACACATGTGACATTTAAAACAGAGCAAAGGTTGAGATAGGCAATTGTGCACTTTCTGCTTGAGTTTTGCAAAAGAGAAAGTGAAGTTGGAAAACTTATGAGGATAGTGGAACACTTATACGCTCTGCAAAACAGGAGTCCTGAAACTTGTCAGTCTTTTGCTGCCCACTGTCTCCCAAAAATCTTGCCTAAATAGTTAAGGGATAATTCTCAAAAACTGATAAAGAGGTAGGTGCTCATCATCCTTGAATTTCAAAGAAGTTCCAGTGTAAAATCCCCAATCAGCTCTTTCAAAAATTCTGGGCTCAGTGTTAGTGAGCCTTATTTTCACATCTCTAAATAGAAGCTTTTTACCCTGCTCCCTAAAGACCTTTGGCATATGTGGATGAGCATTGTACAGTGCTGCTTTCAGTATCCAAGCATGGCCATTAAGAAAACATCCTACAACAAGCCAGTTACACCAACTTCATTTTTGAACAAAGCTGAAACCATTCAATTTCTTTCAGAATCTTCAGCTTCAGGCTCTGATCCTTTAACAACCTATGTTCTGTATCTTCTCATGCCTTTGTCATAGAACTTATCATATGTGTATACTGCTAAGTAGTCTTCACATATATGCAGTAAGATATATTGGTTGTTACTGGCTTTAGAGGTGATACAGTGCTGATAGCTACTCTCTTTAGGCTGAATAAAGTTCAGATGAAGTGACCTGCCACCCAGTTGGAGAGATATCACAGTTGACCAAGACAGATCCAACAGCAATACTACACCATATTTGTGGACAAAATATAAATAATTCTTTCAATGGGGAAGACAACTGCTCTGTACTAACTCACAAACCAGTTCACAGGCCTCATTTCCAGCAATATGAAGCAGTGTCTGTTCTTTCAACTCAATTGTACTGGAACTAGAAGAACAAAGAACTAGCACAAGAAACATTATTTTTCTTCCCCAAAGTAAGGCAGAATCAGCACTCTAAGGAAAAAACCTTGTTTGTGAAATTCTTGTAGGTAAGGAAGTTTAAAAACCCTGATTATTACCCCTATGTCTCAGGATAGAGATGAGGTTACAGAGTTAAACCAACATTCAGTTTTGCATCTCCTATTTGTCATACTCAGAGATGTTAGACCTGTGCCCACTTATGCCAGGAAACAGGGCTCTCAGCCAAAGCCCATCTGCACTGTCACACAGGTTTTCCAGAAATGAATATCAAACATTACAAAATCACCTTCTCTGGGTGGCAGGCTCCCAAAAGTGTGTGGTGAATCACTGCCCTGCTCCTCCTCCTTGGATGGCCCTAATTTCTTTGCAAGTGACCTAGCACTAGCCTGTGACTTCACTTCAAATTAGGTTTGACAAAAGGAAAAAAAAGACTGACATCCCCACATACATTTTTGCTGTATTGTCTGAAAGCATAGCATTGTCTTTGGTCTGGAGCCCCTGCACTTTTATCTTCACTTGCTTCATCATCCTGTGTCTGAGGCAATAATGAAAGAGCCATGTTCCCCCACTTTTTTTTCCCTTTACAATAGGAATAAGACAGGTAGGTAGAAAACTATACATTAACTTAGATTAATCCTATAAACTTTAGCTGATCAAATATTAACTACACTGAGAGTCAAATATGAAGAGAATTCACCTCTTAGCTTTGTTGCTTGTTTGTAGCTGAAAGACCCAGCAAAAACTCAAGCCAAACACTGAGTGGGATCTTTATTTTGGCTGATTAAAACTGCAATAAGGTTTAACTAAAAAGTCAGAATTTACCCTCTTTTTTTCCATCTGGCTCTACTTCAGAGCACTTCTGTCCCATTCCTTCCCCCCTTATCAATTATCTATGAAAATCACACCCTTTTCCTTGCAACTGGTATGGGGGAATTCCACACAGTCTCCCAGAATTCTGTGCCATCATGGAGTACCAGCCCCATCTCAGGACAGCAGAGTGATGTGCCAAGTCCCCATCAGATTCATATCTCAAAATGACCATACTGTCTCTGAGAAAACCAGCTTTATACAAGCAGCATGGTACCTGCAGAAGCAGCTTTCTTGGAAAAACTCTTTAGGTGATATTACTTGCTGATGTTACTCAGCTGTTCACTGTTGCTCCATACTGGGCCCAGCACAGGACTTACCACAAGGATCACAATACAAACTCAAACAGTGTGAAATCCTCTTTATCTACTGTTGTATTTGTTTTGCAGATGAATGGTCCTATATTAGGCTGAACTGGAACACGTGGTATCTGAGCTATCTGTTTTCATACACTCCATATATCCTTTTCAGAAAAAGATAGGATTTAGTTCCTGTGTGGAACCAGTTTGCTCTTAAGAGAATCAGAGATGGAAACTTAGAAAGCTATTATGTAAAATCTATCATTCCCATGATTTATTCATTGGTGGTTTACCTAAATATATATTAGGGTTATCAAAAATGTGTGGTAAATACTGTCATATATAGACATAACAATACATGATTCCAGAAAAATTCCTTTGCAGACAAATAAAGTATAATAAGCATTTGATGACGCTGCAGACACAAGAGGAAATAAAGCTGAAATGGTTTATCCTTGCTGAAGACCGTCTATATGTGAACAAAAGAATCCAACTCATTACCAGTCAAAGAAATTCTGAACAGGAGGTTTGCTTTGGGTTGGCAGAGTGTCTTTGACTGAACACTAAATCAAATATTAGCTAGTTCAATAATTGATCTTTTATTAATTAAAATCTTGCTCAAATTCAGTCAGGTGATGTGTTATATAACCATTTACACTGTTCAAATAGGCTTTATCAACATGGCACAAATATTTTTCTTTTTTTAAAAAAATCTAAAGAAATACAAGATTGAGTCTTATGAAAGTCCAATTTTCTATCTTCCCTTCAAATTATAGGGCACAGTGTTCTTGGTTATATTTTCTTACAGATTTTGCTTCCCAATTTAAGACATATAGGTGTATATTGGGGGGGGATAAAATAACCTGTATCTGAACAAACTCTCTTTGGAATCACACTGCTTTACAAGAGATCACCAATAGACTAACATTCCTCTTTTGACAACAATTTTTTTCTTCAGCTTGGCAGTACCATAATCTAAGTTCATTGCTTTATTTATATCACATTTTGAGGAACTTACTGGACGTGACTGTCCAATGCAAAAATGGCTTCATTTGGGTCTAGTGGGGTGATTTCCAGCTAAGAGTGGGAGTCTCTTTCATTCCTCCTGAAGTAGAATGCATATTCTAGCTGTTTGTAATGTGAACTTCTGTAGACACCCATGTGCTGAGCCAGCAAAGCACATTTTTGAACTTGTAGCTTCTGATCAGAATAGGTCTTGACATCTCTTTATACCTGAGTGCAAGACTGAATGCCTTCAGCGGTTATAAGTACAAGCTTTACGTTAAGCACACTGCAGAAGCACATACCTCACCTGTAGCCTGCCTCTATTTACAATTTCCTCAACATTCGGATTTCTGCTACATTTACCCCTAAGGACTTTCATAATACTTAAAATATGGCCTGAAATGTGTATCTTCATTAACATGTATACCACATGCAGCTTCTCCTCAACAGTTGCTTACAAATTAGATGTAACAGGAACTGTCTCTGACCTTCAGTTAATTATTTTATACCACTACTGAATTTCAAGAACTCTAGGGGGTATCTTTTAGAAAATACTTACTGAATTTTTGAGGAGCAGCAAATGACACAAGGTCATCCATTTAATAGGATAGTATTAGCATCCTGTTTTGGTGACCCAAAAGCAATCCTCCACCCAGCACCACCGGTCAGAGGGCAGCAGCAAATGACTCACAGGGAAGAATAATAATTTTTCATTTTTCAGAAAGTTCCATGACAAACTTTAACAGATCATTAAAGATTGCATACACAGGGATGCTGACTTAAATCCTGTTGACTTTGGATCAACAGAACACACAGTTCAGTCAGGTGAGAACTTTTCTGATCGCAATGGAAATAATTGTATTTATGGGCACACTTCTCCTGGACTCCTACTTCTGAATGTTGTTTGCTTTATTTGATCCATCCCACATGCAAACTGTCAGAGTAGCACTCATCTGAATGGGAATTTCCTCAAGTCCTAGTAGTCAACCATCTCTGAGTACATACAGGAATTATATCCTTATTATACCCCCTTGAGGGAGCTCAGTCAACTAATTTTAAAATGTTATAGTAATATTAGCAGTGGCAACAATAATTAGAGTACATTAGTTCACTCTATTGACTTTTATTTCCCCATATATTTGTAATTTGTCTTTTAAAAACTATTCTGTATTTAATATTTGCTTTTATTCATCCCCTATAGTGCATGAACATGAAAGAAAATATTATGCAATGTCACAGTCAGCCCAAGAAAATCCCAAATAATTAGCTGTGTTTAAGGAAATGCAATTGGAATAGGCGAACATATGCCTGGCATACCAACACAAGTCTCTGAAGACATGAAGCATCCCTACTTCATGGGATATGGGACTGAAGGCGATAACTCTCAGACTATGCCATCTCATACCAGTATTTTTGCCAGAGACACTTGTGCAAACAGATCCATCTCCCATCCTCTCAAGTGCTTTACCTGCTATTTGTTACTGATCTACTGTTCTATGAAGAGGTTACTGTCCTGCAAAGAATTAACACAAGTCATCCCCACCAATACTAGAGCACCACTGGTTCATTGCACTCTAGGTGACAGGAGAGCTGGACCTGAAGCCTTGCAACAAACAATTAGAATAACTTGGCAATGACTAGAGAAGCAAGGGAAGGGAGAGAATGGGTAAAATAAATAATGAATTTTTAGAATACCTTTTCCCATTTTTTTTTTCCTATGTACAAATCTGCCTCAATGGCAATGCAACAGCTTCAGAACAGCTTTTTTTTTTTACTTAAAACTTACCATACTATGCCTGAACTTGTTAAGCAGCAGCATTGAGAGACAGAAAAATGGGACCAAAGTTTATTCTATCAGGAACCCAGAAGTTACGTCCAACCTTTAAATGTAGCCCTGAAGACACTGCTTTTTTCATGACTGCATTCTAGTTGAGCGAGCAGCAGACATATCTAGACTTCTTTGGCTGTGGACAAGCGCTATAGGACATAGACACTGCCTGGTGATTGAATCCACCAGCCCTGAAAGCTTGTCACTGCTCTGTTTTGCTCTGACAGGCAAATGCAAAACAACCATTTTACGCGCATCTAGCCTCACCTCTGAGATGCTGTGTAACAGAAGGGATATTCAATCACACACATTAAGCACAAAGTGACAGAAGATTAATGAACAGAAAAGAAACAACTGAGGGGAAGGCATTTTAGGGGGAAAACACTGATACTGAGCCTGTCAAAACTGAGTAATAGATTTGATTGCTTAGCATCTACTAAAATAAATCCTCGTGGTAGTTTCAAAAACCTCAAATCACTTTTGAGCTCTGATTCAAAGTGCAGGGGAATCAATAGGAAGACATCTAGTGCCTAAGAAAGGTAACAAATCAGAGCATGTAGAACATACAAAAATTTGATTTTGCCCAAGGCTGTACATATTTTACTTCACTTGTGCTCACTCGTGACAATATATGCTTTGCTACACTTATACATGAGAGTACACATTATTACCAAAGTTTTCTACTGTGACACCTACAATTTGACATAATTATTTGCAAAAAGTCTTAATTAAATTGGTTGCACCCTCCCCCCCCTTGGAAGTTGTCGTTACTTTTTTATTATTATTTCATTTTTCTTTATTAAGCTACTACAAGGAATATAAAGCCAAATTTATACAGTAGAAAAATTGTAACTACTTCAAGCAACTAGAGAAAACAAACCTCTTACAACCAAGAGCTGGCTGTATAATCATTCAAACTTGATTAACCACCTAGACAGGTGATTTACTACAGTGAGACTTACCATATGTACTTTTTTATATAAAAGAATTAAGGCAAATAAAACTTTTATTTAAAGAGGAAAAGACAATTTCTTTCTGAAAGGGGAATACCAATTTGGAGAAACGCTGTTCCTCAAAACGTGAATTTCAGAAATATGGTGTACATTGATAAAACATGCCATGTCACAAAGATGAGAAGCAAATCAATACAGAACTGGAACCAAGCAGCAGATAAAATCTGAAAAAAATCTGAGAACTGCAGTAGAAACAGAATGAGATACAGAAAGAGAAAGCACATACTTACACAGATATTGACTAAACCCTAGATTTCTTCTTTTACCTGACATTTCATCACTGAAAATGACATGGAAGAAAGAATTAATGAAAATCCATGTGACTGAAGTCTGTTTTCATGTTGCCCAATCAGTAGCTCGGGAGCAAAAACAGTGCAGGTATTTTCATCTGGCAGCAGATCCTCATTGTACAGGCCTGCCTGTCCCTCTGCCAGCCTATTAGCCCAGAATCAACAGCATGGAAACTCTGCCTTCCTGCTTTGGATGTGAACATCTTTGCATGGTCTGCAAAGCTTGATGTTGTGTCATAGTGTTACAGCCAGGATTGTTTGGTGAGATAAAAATCTTTTAGATAAGCCATGTTTTGTTACCTACAGGATAATCACCTCATAAGCCAGAAGCAACTAAAAACAAAAAGAAGAGGAAGAAAAAAAGAAAGATAAGAGATGGAAATCTGGCCTCAAAGACTCAATCAAGAAAAAAAAATACTTCCCACCTAAACCAAATATTATTCACAGATTTAAGAATACAAGAAATAAATGGTAATTGACTGTTCTGTGCTTTCATCTTCTAAAAAACCCAACACAACAAATTCTCTATTTCAGCTTGAGTATATCATATTTAACTGTCTTTGTACCAAGAAGCCACTTATTAACTCAAGACTCAGATATTATCACTGGAGACAGAAGTATGGCTGAAGCAGGCAATTTTCTGGAAATCAGCTACAACAAAGCTGAATGACCAAAACAAGAACTTTATTCAATATTAAAAGCAAATCTGGAAATAAGTCATACTGAATTCATTAACTTCCCCACCTAATCCACTTTATTCCTGGAAATTTTCCTCTGACCAGGTACTACTAACATAGCAAAGTAACTTTCTAGGTCATCACTAGACGTAATACTTTACACAGGAGCAGGTAACAAAAGATAATAATTCTGCAGGAACCACTAGGCTGGATTCCTGTAAGCACCAGCCCACCTGGCTATGGGTAAGTCCCATCAGCCTGGAGGAATGACCTGCTACTGTAAATGGAGAGTTCCTAGGTATAGGCCTGATAATCTCTCCATGTCTGGATGTAAAGGAGGACAGCCTTTGGAGCGGGAAGCGACGCAGAGGCTGCTGAGGAGCCCCAGTAAAAAAAACCCATGCATCACCTCAGTAAGCTACAACTTGCTTCCTCTCAACTAAAATGGGTTTGAAAACATCTGCATTTGCAAAACTGAAAGGTAGGCAGAAAGAAAGGAAAAGAAAGTACTCTCGTTTTGATTCAAGCTGCCACCCAGGCCCTAGTAGCAGAGAAAGGCTTATTCTCTTTGCTAGCAGAGTAGTCCCTTACCTGTTCGTCTCCTTCAGAGACTCTGATTTTCTCTGGTTTCCTTGGCACAAAGGGAAGCCACAGTGTCAGACTGTGGAGTTTGACATACTATCTGCTTCATTCTCATTCCACATGCAAAGTTATTTGGTTTAATCTTTAACTTTACTGCATAACAGACCATTTTTTCTAGGGAAAACCTTTGCAAGGTGTTCTCTTCTCTGCATTAAGCTTCAGGTTTAAAATGAATCACATGGTTTCTTGCTGTCTCTCTGCACCATTGTTCTTAATCTTTTAATTAGTCATGCTCTGCTAGCTTCCTGCAAGGCATCTGCTCCCACATCACAACTTGAAACTTCATCCCACATAGAAATCTCTTTACTGCTGTGGGAGTTGGGCAAATGCAAGTAAACAGACATTTAGACCAGAAGGGCAAAGAGAACCTCCCATACACTACAAGCAACATACAATTAGAAGCTCTTTAGAGTGAAGTAATAGAAACTGCAAATTCTGCTGTGTGCCATGGGAAAGCTCAACAGCTGCCAAAGAACTTATGAAACCCAGTGCCCTCTATCCCCTCCTCAGGTGCCAGACGCCTTATTTTGACCTGGAACAAGGACATCCTTTATGTCAGCAGAGATCCCATTGCACTGAACTTCATGGAGTATACGATCCATCTTTGTTCAACAGAAGGGTTCATGATGCAAGACTCAAAAGCTCATAGCAGGTGAAGGAAGGTTGTTAGCAACCTAACGATGTGATTTTTATTCTACAGCAGTAGAGCTCTTGAGGATCTATTAAGGGAAGGTGTGTATAGAGCACAAAATAATACAGACACTTGGTGAGAAGTGCTCTCCTGTCTGACAGCACCCTCAGATCTTTCCATGGTTTCGTAAACAAAGTGAGGAATAGAACTCAGAGCGGCTCAGACTGTACGGATTCAACTCTCTATAGTCCTTGAGCAGGACACCAGATAGTTGAGAACAGCTCAGGATAATAACCTGTTTTGAATGTTTAAGACTAGTATATTGCAAACAATTTTTTCACTGACTTCACTACCTACCCTAGGAAAAATATTCCATTCTAGATAAACAAAACCCAGGAAGATTATCCACATAGAGTAGAATAAGAAAGAAAAGAAATCAAAAAAAAGAAATGCCAAGACTACCCTGGTTAGATAAATTCAACTTTGGAAGAATAAATACTTATGGATGTGCTAAACACAGTGAGCAAGTGCAGGGAAACACATGAAGCTGGAGATAGGCCAGGAGGGATTAATCAGGAAAACACTGTGCAGCCAAGTCTCATAGAAAATCCTACAGTAAAATAAGCAGATATACAAAATAAAAATAGGCCCGATGTTTTGAATATTTAGCTGAAATTTGGGAGCTCAGAATTCAAGTTTTAGTTAAACTAAAAAAAAAAATCCCTAAAGATATTTTCCTAATTTTCAGTTCCCTCAATTGCCAACACAAGTTCAAGGAAAATAGGGCTTTCCTTTTTTTTTCTTTCAAAAAACTTGAAAGTTAAAAGGAATATTTTGTGTTTGTTCACTTTGGTTTTTTCAATTTTTTTTCAGAAAAGGTACAATTTCAAAGAAATTACAAAGCAAAAGTAATTTTGACACTCAACTCCATAAATCCAATTTCAAAACAGCATAATCCAAAACATACCAACATTACTAATATGAAATTTTAAACATAAAAATAAATGTTTTAATATTTCCCAACTTACCACTATTTATTTCTATAATGTTAAAGTTGCTCATGTAATGTGACTCAGCTCCCTGGTACTTCCAGACCTTACTATACTGCCTTTTCCTTTCCCCTCCTTTTTCCTTTGTGACACAGTTCTTTGGGGAAAAGTCATCCAGATCTAGTTGTAAGAAGCTGAAACATTTGGCCACAAATGCCATAAAAAATAAAAACAAATTGAGCAATGACATCTATTTTCAAACACAATTCAATTTTTCCTTTATCTTCTGTGTGCGTTGCAAGCCCTGGTGCTGCTCACCAGCTCTGGGGCCCAAGCGTCATGCCTGTTGACTAAAGGGTACTTTATGCTTATTCTTCTTTTGCTGTTTGTATTGTGTGCTTGCTTTTTCTTGGTTCTGGAGTGACTCATAAAAACACAGGTTTTTAGAAATGACTTAGAGTGATGTGAGAGCAAGTTTGGGCAAGGTGTACTCTAGATGAAATAGACTGATTAATCCATCTTATGAGTATTGAGAATAAAACACAAAACTGGGGTACCTTAAGAAGTCAGAGTTAAAAATCAAAACTCATGTTCTGGAAGGGAGATTAGTTCCGTGCCTACTTTCCCACACTAAGAGCTCTATTTTTCTGCAGCTAGCTGTGCTCTAAGTGTCTGGCTACCCAGATGCCTGTTTCAACTGCCCCATCCACTCCAGATTCGAATGCAGTCCAGGAAACTGAGAGCTCTGGATAAAGCTTGACACCTCTCCTTAATTGCTTTCCTTCCAGAAAAAGGAGATAAAATGGGATGGGAGTAAAGAGAGTGCTATTACAAGTAGTTGATGGCAGCCAGCCATCAGGCCTTAAAACGTTCTCTTCTCTCAGAAGGACACCGTGTCCATCAGCCTCCCACTCCACTGAAGCCAGAGGCACAGCTCTGCCTCACCCCCAGGGACAGAATCAGTGGGATTCCCACAGCAGCTGACACAGCCAGGCTCAGTTGATGGAGTGGCTTTCTTTCAGCCCTACCACTTTATTCTTGATACAGTTCTTTCCACAAAATGAGATGAAGAAACATATGGCAACCAGCAGGAGTTTAAAACCAGATAAGCACAGCTACTGAGTTGACTTACTGTAAGCTTCATCTTGCCAGAAATAGTGGCCATGGTGATTAATAACCACTCAGCCTTTTTTCCTGACACAAGGTGAAATGCTTTTGTCACCAATGACTGTATTAGGGATCTTTTTTCTATTAGCACTCAAATCTCCAGTTTACCCTTCACCCTGTCACTTGTGAAGGTGTGTATCATTGATGAGGGAAGAACCATAACTAAAAGTAATAAATTCCCACTAAGATACACTGAGAGAATTTGGACCTTTTGAGGTGGAACTTCAACAATAAGGCTCATGGAAGCAACGTGAAATACTGAAATTAAGATATCTGGAGTACTGGATGACAGCTTATTGGTGGGGCCAGTTCACCACTTCCCACCTTCAGGAAATGCTGGAGTTTAATTCAGATTATCAAAGGTGAAAAATGGTAACAGAAAACCTTTATTAACTACAACCTCAAAACTTTTATCCCTACGTAGGTTCATGCCATGTGGTTAACTACTGATCATTTTAGCCTTAGACACACTGGAGATATTTGTGTGTCTCAGAAAACAAGGACGTAATGGACAGATTTCCAGAAACAGACTTTGCCTGGTGCTATAACTTCCTGCTTCACATCTCTCCTTCAAAAATCTGCTAGTTCAGTTTCCCAGATAGCAGCGATCAAGAAAGAGGTAAAGTTTGCCTAAAAGGAGCTTGCAGACAAGAACTCGACATCCAGAGGATAACACAAGCCACTCGAAGGTGAAGAGTCTGTCCCTGTCAACTAAACCAAATATATCTGGCACTGCCTACTGCCAGGTACCAGAATCACAGACTGCAGCCAGAGAGCTCTGATTTCTTGCTGCTCAAGCCCTAAAAGCAGATTTTTGAAAACTGATCTCTCTTGTCCTGGAGCACATAATTATAAATACCTGCTGCGAAAGCCAAATGAGCAGAGCTTTTAGGAAACAGAAAGCAGGAGTGTAGCTCTTCAGTGATGGAAAATTGAAATGATGAAGCATTACCCCTGCAAAAATAAATATTATAGCAAGAAAACTTGGATGCAGGCTGAAACAAAAACTGATAGAGAGGTTATTTCAGAAATTGCAGAAAGGGCAGGAGTCAGTAATGACATGAAGAGTCTAGAGAGAATAGGGGATTTTTCTCTGAACCTTGATGGTTTTCTGTAATGATGTTTTCCTTTAATGTACAGCAGAGCTTTCATACTGGCAGTTGCTAATATCTGAGGATGAACCTTGGAGTCTAGTACTCCTCAGGCCTTCTGTGGCCTTTTCTATTAGTATACAACATATAAGAGAGATATAGCATTCACTATATACTATCTGCTGAGCACTAAAACCAGCCCTGATTTAGAAACAAAAGTTGTGTCAGGGACTTGATTAAAATAATCAAAGGCAACCTTTGAAAAAGGTTAATCAAAGCAAGCCACTTTGTGGCTTCAACTCACTCATGTGTTTTATGTATTGGAGAGTTCCTCACTATAAAACAAGTCATGTTTTCCTTTTGGAGGAAGTAGAAAGATAAAATTTACACTTCTTTCTCACTTTGAGCAGAAATAGAGAATATTAAAAAAAGCTGTTTTGGTGAGATGCTTAGTTCTGTTTTGAAGAAATGTAGAAAAGACCTTGAAAGTTACACTATGTACCCTTACCTAGCCACTGGGGCCAAACCATTCCTAGCAACCTGTTGTTCAGATGACATATTTCTTTGAAAATTTAGTAGAAGAGTTAGTTCATAAGCTTGAAAGCACAAGGTTTCAAAATGGCATATTTTTTTCTTCCCTCAATCATATGGGGGGAATGAATGACGTGAAGTTCCAAAGAAAAACACTTTCCACATTCCTAGCAAGGATTAAACCAGCCCATATTTCATTAAGAGTATAGAACACTTTCTGAAACAGCACAGAAACACCTATCTCTTTCTCCTGGTCTTTCACAGCTGAAGGGCCGTGTGCGCAGACGTACACGTAGTTAGGAGCACGTAACACCACAAGGGA
Organism: Laterallus jamaicensis coturniculus; assembly: GCA_022605575.1. NCBI lineage: Eukaryota > Metazoa > Chordata > Aves > Gruiformes > Rallidae > Laterallus > Laterallus jamaicensis. The sequence continues at coordinate 30,655,335 of JAKCOX010000006.1, forward strand.
TCAAAGGAAAAAGAAAGAAATTACACTAACATCATGGGCTCTATGGGTCCATATGTAACTCCAGGTTCCTTACAACCAGCTTTTCTTTCTCCCCAGACTAAGACAAACAAATTTCCATTGATAGTTGAAATGAATACAACATCTGTCTTACATTCAACCTGTTGGAAATGTTTTCTTCAGCAAGAGAGCATTTACATAACACTGTTTTCCTTGTCAGGTTCACAACAGCTATGGGACTTATTAGACTGACTTTGTGTTGAATATTCATCAGTAACTTGCTAGTCATCTGAAAGGCCTCATAGGAGTCAAAATGTATGTGAGCTAAGACAAATGATTTAAAATAATCCCTGTCCACATTTTGAAAACAAAATGCACTTTGTGCAAGAAAAGTAAAGGCTGGTGAGTGGGAAAATTGTCAAAAAGCTTGCAGTGGCTTGTTATTTGCGTATACAGAATTTTCCTGGTTTAAAATAGGGGCTGTTGAGGGCTTGCAAAAGACTGATGCACTTCTCAACAGCATTACAAATCCTTCTCTTCTTGAACAAGCCACTGTGGACAACTCCACAGTCCACTTGTTTCTTAAACCTCATCCTTTCTTCAGGGAAATAAGATACTTTATTTAAAAATGAAGACACACATTTACAGAGACAACTGCAAGATAAAAGGGCTTTGTGTACTTTTGGGTACCATTGACCAGTGCAGCTGGAATGAGCAGCTTGGATACATGCAGACATGGCAGGACAGAGACAACGTAATAAAACACTATAACTTTCTATAGAGCAAAAGATCACAACCATGGTGTAGAGGAATATGGCTCTTCTATTTCGGGAGTAAAAGGAGTTTTTAAATTGTGAAAGCCCTGGGCCCCAAAGAGAGTTTGCCAGAAGGCAGATAAGGCCTTACGCTGCAGTGAAATCAGGCTGGATGTGAGGGTCCCCGGCCCCATTACAGACAACTCCTACAGCAAGGTCCTCAAGGAGGCACCTAGAGAGGAAAAGGAGCCAAGTGACCAGCAGGACTCTTAACCAAGAGGCTGGATAGGACTCAGAAACCGAGGGTCGAAAGATCACTTGAGGAGAGTTTGAGAGGCAGAGATGGTCTGCAGAGAGATGAGCCCTGGGCTATGGGGATCTGACTGAATAGTTAAAAAACTTCAACAACCTTTCCAAAGTGAAGCCTCAGCTCACTCCCCTCACTCCCCCAAGGTAAGGCAATAAGACCAACTCCTCTTTCCACAGCATTTTGTACTCCCCTTGACCTGAGAGCTGTTTCTCCATTGCTCTGTCTGTAAACCACTGCACTGGAATGTGATCAAGCACACACATCTCTGTCCAAATTATACATTTTATCAGCCACAAAGTCTATCCAGATGGCAGACAGCTATCTACTGCCAGTAACTCACTTCTCCCACTTCACCACAGCAAATTAATGAGAAGTCATCTCAGCAGCCTTTTAAAAGTAAGGGGGAACAAGGATATACAGATGTAGTTTGTTGGGTTGGGTTTTTTTTTCATAAATAACAAGCCATCCAGAGGGGGAAAAAAATAAAATTAAAGCCTGCACTGCTGCTACAGCATGCAGTCATTTGGTTTAAAATCACCCTATTTGCAAGTACTGTCATTTCTGACAAATGGCAAAAGCAACAGCTATGGCTGCCTGCCAGGCCAGCCCACTCTTTCTTACCTGCTGTGAGCTGAAGTGTTTGCAAACTTTCTTCTTGCCTTCTTATGACTCCTTCCAGCCTGGTACTAGAGCTGTTAGGAGTTTATAAACATCCCCTCCCTTCTCTCCCCCACACCCCCCTCCCCCTTATAATAAGAATTTCCTCTGCTTCCAGTGAATAGCGTTTCTAAGTGTTTCCTTGACTGATTGACTTCTACCCCCTGTAATTCTTACCTCTTCTCCTTTAAACAAACTTTTAAACACACACACACAAAAAAAAGAGTCCTAGGAAACTCAGTTTTGGCAAAAATTAGTCATTTTGGAGCTGGTGAAGTAGCTCCTTGCAGAATTTTCGAACTCACATAAGCAAGGCATGAACAAGAAGCAACACTGGGACATTTTTTACAGCTGCACACCATCATGGCATATTGGTTTTCTAACCTTGCACTCTGACACAGGAGCTAAAATTATACCTATCAGCTTTTAGAGGTTCAACATAACATTCCTGAAGTTATGCCTTCAACTCCAGGAACAAGGTCATTGGCTCAGGTAGATGAAATAAGAGGCAATTTCCCTTTTTTCCTCCCCTCTCATGTAACACACAGAGTATAATATTCCTTTCCTCCTTACTAGTTTAAAAACTTTATGAGATTCACGTATCATTTCATGTAGGAGGACCCACAACATCACCAGATCATCATGGGTGTAAATAACCTACACTACACCATCTCCTCTAGGATTTTCTGATATTGGGAGACTGAGAATGAGACTATCTGGATTTGGTTCTACTTGTATCCCAAAGCTAACAATGAGAAAAAGACTGTGGGTAGCAAAGGGAGATCTGCAAAGCCAATAGCAGCATGTTGGTGCACACATCTTGAAACAGGGCAGGAGACAGACCTCTGAGAAATTCGAAGGTCTGAATATGTAAGGGTTTCACCCATGAATATTTTGAGTTTTACTGTGTGTTTGGGATTCTCCCATAAATAAAAAAGTGATGCTACATGGCCTTGCATCTAACAGCTTGACCTGAGATTGGAATCTTCAGAACAGAATTTTCTATTCTCGAGTACTTTAATACAAGGAAAAAAAAAACACAGACTTTCTGTAACAGCCAGAAAAACAATAAAAATATGATAATGTGTGTTGATCAACTCAATGTTCAAGAGTAGTAAGTACAGCAGTAGAATCAGAAAAATGAATATGTATCTCATACTGTAATTTTTTTTCTTTCAGTTTGGCAATACTAGAAGTCTTTGTATTACTTACTGAGTTTATTGAAAATAATAAATCCTGTTTATCTTGCAGTTGAATTAATGAACCTGACACTCGCACATTGAATTTTTTTTCTCAGTACAATAGCAATAGACAATCCAGAAGTCTCCCTAAAAACAAATATCAAGTTTGTTGACGCTTGCCTAGTACAATGTTTTCATTTCAATATGGAGAAAATAAGAATTAGGAGAGGGGAAACCTTTCAAGAAGTTGGGGTTTTTACTTCTGCTGCTGTTTTCTTTTTATGTCTGTGGCAGTATTTCAGGTTGCAGGTGCAACAATTGCTAAGGGAATAAGGGCCCAGAAGTTCAAAGATTGCTTACAATGAGAGTTGAACTCCAGAGAGCGATGGGAGCAGTGCTGGAAACATTAGAGCCAGAAACACTATCCCAAAAGGTCTCATTATACTTGCTAGACAGCCCAGAAAGCAGAAGGAAGGGCTGTGGTTAAGACGCAGCTGCAGGATTACAGTCAATTCCTGCCTTCCAGATTACACCACCACCACACATGTGTCTGAGCAGCTTTAAATATTCATCCAGACATCGTCTGTGATTGTGAAACTGAGGAGCTGTCTTCTTCCTCCACTCTGCCCTAAAGGGTGCTCGGCTTTTTTAGCACCTGAGCACAAGACTACACATCTGGGAAGCCACCCTTGCTCAGCCCATCCCAGCTTCTCCATGAGGTTTCTTTGCTCTCTTACTTCAGGGGCTTTCTTTGCCCTCTAGAAGTTTTTTAGGTATTTTCTGATTTATGTTTTATTCTGGAGTATATTTTAATAACTATCCTTTTTCTAGACAGGATCCTTGAAACAGCAAATTCAACAATTTTTAATTCATTGTAACTTCTCTTGATGCATTTATGAATCTCTTCAGATTAGATGAGACTTCAATAAACATAAAATGCTGTAGCATACTCAGATTGTGCAGTGTTCTCCAGTAGCACAAATGTTAAGATTTGACAAAAGGGTTTAAAGTTTACTTACAGAGGCATGTTTGAAAACAATAGTTTTCATGTACCTTTCTGAGGAAAAAGTGAGGTCTGGAGAGACTTAATGATCGGAGAAGGAAGAAAAAAATCCCATGACAACTGCTTAGGACAGAGACATACTGAGGTTCTTCAGCTCTGTTCCCACACCTCTCTTGTCCAGAGACTAAATTGCCTTAATTTGTGTAACCACAAAGGAGTTCACCTTACAGTGCCTGCCTAATTCATTTAAAAGAAAATCAAAAACATCTTCTGGATAATCCAGACAATGTATAGATAACATACCAATGCAACCTGAAAGTGACTGATGTATATAGATTGGTTCAAATGAGTGTCACAAATTTCACCTAGTTCCTGGCAGGCATGAGCCACAGCTGACAGTAGAAGTCAGCATTACACCATCCCATGGTTCCTACCTTTAAACCACAAGAGCCTTTAAAAGCATTGAGACCATTTTTTAAGCATCCATTTGCGACCAGGATGTGACATCCCCGTTCCTATAAGGAATAAATCTTCCTGGCATCTCCCTGTGTGATTATCAAAAAAGCCTAAGTGTTCACTAATGGCATTTACCATGTGGAATGTGCAGCTTCCAGATTTTAGTTGAGCACATGACACTTTACGTCTCCTGGTAGCTTCTGTAAGACACGTTCTACTTTGGCTCATGACTTTTTAATCTTAAAAAAAATACACTCCACGTGCATTTTCCACAGAAAACATTTTTAACTACTTAGGCTCTGTTTTCTGCTCAAGTAGATGCAAAGGTAATATCTGGGTGAGAAAGAACAATATTTATTTCCTGATTAAATGAATGATCAGAACTCTGAGTCTTAACTTTATCGCTCTTATAATAATTCAGTCTTTTAAAAATAGCCTAAATAATCAAAATATAGGAACATGAAAAATCCAGGCTTTTATCTATCAAAATAAATCATATTACTCTGTACATACACAAAGACAGACAGGTAGCACTCCCATAAACAATAGGGACAAAAAAACCTACAAAATTTAATGGAGCATTTCAAATGCTTCGTTAGAAGGCATGGTTAGAAAACTAATTTTCAGACTAGCCAGCCACAAGTGGTAAGCAAATTCCCAATAGAAAAGTGTTCAGATAGAAATTACATAAAATGAATGATGCTTATTCATGACCACAGCAGGTTGAAAAAAAATTAATTTTAAAAGTGGGGTTGTGTTTTTTTTTTTTCAACCCAGCCCAAGAACATCTGATTTCTAAATCAATAGCTGTCTCTAGCCAAACTGAAGTGCTTGTACAACTTCAGACAGGTAATTACTTACAGGGATTGGATGAGGAACAAGCACATCAAGGGATATTGCTACGTCAATCCCTCTTCTTTTATAGTTCTGTTGCAGCCTTTTGGTTGTTTCAAAGATGGGCACTAAAAACTGAAGGGTTTTTTCCATACTAGGTACAATATAAAGAACTAATACAGTAGAGTACACATCTTTGATGCCTACTTTTTCAAACCGTTTTGTATCACAGCTGAGGGCCAAAGTTTACAGAAAAGAGACAGTTTTAAAGATTTATTTTTTTTTTTTTTAAGACTGATCAGTGCAGATTGAACTAAGGTCCCTGGAAAGGAAATAGCAAAGATGTCATCACAAGATGTGAAAATCATTTAGCTCCAAGAAGAAATATGTTACAAGACCCTCCACACATGCATAGAAAAGGTAATAGCATTGTATTTCATTAACACATATTAACATGACACAGTAACCAAACACCATTCATCTCTCCACTGAGGAAGACCCATAGGCTACATTCAGCCTGACCAACAAGTCAGATGACCACTGTCCTGGTTTCAGCCAGGGGCTTCAGCCAGGAAGGGGCTAACCTGCTGGGCTCGGGACAAGTAACTCAAATTGACCAATAGGATCATTCCATGCCAGTTACATCATGCCGAGTATAAGAAGCAGGGGGTGTTGCAGTGTTGGCGCGCGAACAGCAGGGACCGGGCAGAAGTGTGCTCGGGGCTCGGGGCTTTGTTTACTCGCGGCGCGAGCTCGGGACCTTTGTGTTGCGGCTGGGGTTTGCGCGGGCTGCGGCGCGGTGTCCGTTACGGGGAGTGCGCGATCTGAACTGCTCATCTCAGCAAAAGGTTGTATTGTTTATTGTTATCTGTTCTTCCCCTGTTATTTCCAGTAAAAATACCCTTATCCCAACCTGCGGGCTGTTTTTGGTTTTCTCCCCCCCCCCCCGCTCCGGGGGAAATCTGAACGCGTGGTCCCCGGCTCCGGCAGAACCACAACATATTTTGGCGCCTGAACGTGGGGCAATAAAGGTTGGGATAACGGTAGATCTGACTCTGACCCGGTTGCAATTACGGTAAAAGTTGTAAGGATGCTGTTTAAGATGCTGTGGGTATTATTTATAAAGGTGTGGTCCTGGCTGTGGAAAAAAAACCTCAGCAGGCTGTTTGCAGTCCTGGCAGGATGTTGTATCATCTCGGGGCTGCAGCTTCCCTGCTTGTTCCCATACTTTGTTCTAGTGTGCTTTATGACAATGTTTTATGATGCAGTTATATTAGTGACTATGAGTTTAATCTGGAAAGTGTATGAGGTTTTGCGGTCCTGTCTAGTCCCTGGGCTGAGAGGGGCTGGTGGTGGTGGCCATTTTGGTGAGAGCACAGAGGGAGAGAACTACACTGGTTTTTTTCCTTTCTGGGCTAAACATAACAGCTCTTATGAGAGTTTTTGAAAACTTTCACCATCACCTTGACATGGAAACTATGGCCACAGTGCTAGAAGTTCTTCTGCACTTGATCCTGCTTTCATCATATATTAAGAGCAGGTTTATGAATACTGCTCAAGAGGTTTCCCAAAGGCAGGATAACCACGAGGGGCAGGACAACCACGAGGGGCAGAACATAGGCCATTACCTAAGTACGGCTCAAACACTGCTTGATATCAGACAGCGCTGTCTGCATTGTCCGTACTGTCAGGGGGGAGGGGAAGAAAACAGATTGTCAGATACTGCAGCAACCCCTGTAATTGGCACTGCAGCTGCGGCAACCCCTGTAATTGGCACTGCAGCTGCGGCAACCCCCGTAATTGGCACTGCAGCTGCGGCAACCCCCGTAATTGGCACTGCAGCTGCGGCAACCCCCGTAATTGGCACTGCAGCTGCGGCAACCCCCGTAATTGGCACTGCAGCTACTGCAACCCCCGTAATTGGCACTGCAGCTACTGCAACCCCTGTAACTGGCACTGCAGTTACTGCAATCCCCACAGCAGACACCACTGATGATCAAAAGAAACAATCCCCACCAGTGTCTGTCGCCCCGGTTCAAAAGAGAAAATACACAAAAAAATCAGTTCGTACAACAGCTGATGATGATGATCAACCGGGCCCATCAGGGGGATATCAAGATGAGGCAGAACCAGAGGTTGTCACCCGATCCCTGTCCCTGAGTGAGCTTCGTGAGGTTAGAAAGGATTTTAGCCGCCAACCTAGTGAGCCCATTGTCACCTGGTTGCTTCGGTGCTGGGATCATGGGGCTAATAGCTTGGAGTTAGATGGCAGGGAGGCCAAGCAGTTGGGATCCCTTGCCAGAGAAGGAGGCATTGATAAAGCCCTTGGAAAAAGGTCAGGAATCCTCAGCCTCTGGAAACGGTTACTGTTAAGTGTGAAGGAAAGGTACCCCATAAAAGAATACATTACATGCCGTATGCCCAAGTGCGACAATATGGAAAGAGTTGTCCAGTACCTTAGAGAATTAGCTGTACGGGAGATAATTAGTTATGACTTGAACAATTCACAACTCCCTGCCGATCCTGATGAAGTCCCGTGCACCCCAGGCATGTGGCGAAAGGTTGTACAAAGTGTACCATCAGGGCACGTCAATTCACTGGCAGCAATAGACTGGAGTGATACGGATCTACCAACTGTAGCCGATGTGTCTTATAGGCTCCGCAAATACCAAGACAATATTTCCCTCTCTGTCATCGCAGCGGTAGAGAAACTGGTCCAGCGCCTTGACAACAATGTGTACAGCTCCCGACCCTTGCAGAGCAGTGTGGCAGCTTTTGGAAGAAGGCGTCCATCATCCCGAGTGGGAGAAAACCGAGGGTACTCACCACGAGGTAAACTGTGGTTTTACCTGGTTGACCAAGGGGAGGACATGAGGAAGTGGGATATGCAGCCCACTTCAGCCCTTCGAGCACGAGTAAATGAGCTGCAAGGTAAAACAATCGCACGTCGAGATTTCACCAGGAGGAACGCTGCACCAGTTACCACCGAACAGAACCCTCGACCAAGCAGAAGGCCTATCTACACTCCTGATATGTCTGATCCTCTTGAGGGAACCTCCAAGTCCTTCATGCACTCAATGAACAGCAAGTATGATCAGCAGCAATAGAGGGGCCCTGCCTCCAGCCAGGTGGAGGAGAGGGATAACAGAGTTTACTGGACGGTGTGGATTCGATGGCCTGGCACGTCAGACCCACAAGAGTACAAGGCTCTAGTGGATACTGGTGCCCAGTGTACTTTAATGCCGTCAAATTATAAAGGCACAGAACCTGTTTGCATTTCTGGAGTCACAGGGGGGTCCCAACAATTGACTGTACTAGAGGCTGAGGTAAGCCTGACTGGAAAGGACTGGGAGAAACACCCCATTGTGACTGGCCCAGAAGCTCCATGCATTCTAGGTATAGACTATCTCCGTAGAGGGTATTTCAAAGACCCAAAAGGGTACCGGTGGGCTTTTGGAATAGCTGCTGTGGAGACAGACGAAATTGAACAGTTGTGTAACTTGCCTGGACTCTCAGAGGATCCTTCTGTTGTGGGGTTGTTGAAAGTTGAAGAACAGCAAGTGCCAATTGCTACAACAACAGTACACAGACGACAGTACCGAACCAACCGAGATTCTCTGCTCCCCATCCACAACCTGATTCGTCAACTGGAGAGTCAAGGAGTGATCAGCCGGACTCGCTCACCCTTTAATAGTCCCATATGGCCAGTGCGGAAGTCCAATGGAGAGTGGAGGCTGACAGTAGATTATCGTGGCCTAAATGAAGTCACTCCAGGTATGAGTGCTGCTGTGCCGGACATGCTGGAACTCCAATATGAATTGGAATCGAAAGCAGCTAAGTGGTATGCCACGATTGACATTGCCAATGCCTTCTTCTCAATCCCACTGGCGCCAGAGTGCAGGCCACAATTCGCTTTCACCTGGAGAGGTACACAATATACGTGGAATCGTCTGCCCCAGGGGTGGAAACACAGTCCCACCATCTGCCATGGACTAGTCCAGACCACTTTGGAAAAGGGTGAAGCACCAGAGCATTTACAGTACATTGACGACATCATTGTATGGGGCGACACAGCAGAAGAAGTGTTTAAGAAAGGAGAAAAGATAATTCAAATCCTCTTAAAGGCTGGCCTTGCCATAAAACAAAGTAAAGTCAAGGGTCCTGCACAAGAGATCCAGTTTTTAGGAATAAAATGGCAGGATGGACGTCGTCAGATCCCCATGGACATTATCAATAAAATAGCAGCCATGTCTCCACCAAACAATAAAAAGGAAACACAGGCTTTCTTGGGCGTTATAGGTTTTTGGCGAATGCATGTGCCAAACTACAGTTTTATTGTGAGCCCACTCTACCATGTGACTCGAAAGAAGAATGACTTCCAATGGGGCCCTGAGCAGCAGCAAGCCTTTGAGCAGATTAAACGTGAGATAGTCCACGCAGTAGCCCTTGGACCTGTCCGGACAGGGACAGATATTAAAAACGTGCTCTACACTGCAGCGGGGGAGAATGGCCCTACTTGGAGTCTCTGGCAGAAAGCACAAGGGGAGACTCGGGGTCGACCGCTGGGTTTTTGGAGTCGGGGCTACAAAGGATCAGAGGCCAATTACACTCCAACAGAAAAAGAAATATTGGCCGCCTATGAAGGAGTTCGAGCTGCTTCAGAGGTGATTGGAACTGAAGCCCAGCTCCTCCTGGCACCCCGACTGCCAGTGCTGGGCTGGATGTTCAAAGGGAAGGTCCCTTCTACGCATCATGCCACTGATGCTACATGGAGCAAGTGGGTTGCATTAATTACACAGCGAGCTCGAATAGGAAATCCCAATCGCCCCGGAATTGTGGAAGTAATCACAGACTGGCCAGAAGGCAAAGATTTTGGAATGTCACCAGAGGATGAGGAGGTAACACGTGCTGAAGAAGCCCCACCTTACAACACACTGCCAGAAAATGAGAAGCAATATGCTCTCTTCACCGATGGTTCCTGTCGCCTTGTGGGAAAGAATCGCATGTGGAAAGCTGCTGTATGGAGTCCAACAAGACGAGTAGCAGAAGCTACTGAAGGAAAAGGTGAATCAAGCCAGTTCGCTGAGGTTAAGGCTATTCAGTTAGCCCTGGACATTGCTGAAAGAGAGAAGTGGCCAATGCTCTATCTCTACACTGATTCATGGATGGTGGCCAATGCCCTGTGGGGGTGGCTGCAGCAATGGAAGAAGAACAACTGGCAGCGGAGAGGCAAACCCATATGGGCTGCTGATCTATGGCAAGACATTGCTGCTCGGGTAGAGAAGCTTGTCGTAAAGGTACGTCATGTTGATGCCCATGTACCTAAGAGTCGGGCCACAGAAGAACATCAAAACAACCATCAGGTGGATAAGGCTGCTAGGATTGGAGCAGCTCAGGTAGATCTAGACTGGCAACGTAAGGGTGAGCTATTCATAGCTCGATGGGCTCATGATACTTCAGGTCATCAGGGGAGAGATGCGACATATAGATGGGCACGCGATCGAGGGGTGGATTTGACCATGGATGCTATTGCACAAGTCATCCATGAATGTGAGACATGTGCTGTAATTAAACAAGCCAAGCGGTTAAAGCCCCTTTGGTATGGAGGGCGGTGGATGAAATATAAATATGGGGAGGCCTGGCAGATTGATTACATCACTCTCCCACAAACCCGCCAGGGAAAGCATTATGTACTTACAATGGTGGAGGCAACAACTGGCTGGCTAGAGACATACCCTGTGCCCCATGCTACTGCCCGGAATACAATCCTGGGCCTTGAAAGGCAAATCCTGTGGCGACATGGTACCCCTGAAAGAATTGAATCTGACAATGGGACTCACTTCCGGAACACCCTAATAGACACCTGGGCCAAAGAGTATGGCATTGAGTGGGTGTACCATATTCCGTACCATGCACCAGCTTCTGGGAAAATTGAGCGATATAATGGACTTTTAAAAGCTACATTGAAAGCAATGGGGGGTGGAACATTCAAGCATTGGGACACACACCTAGCCGAAGCCACCTGGTTAGTCAACTCCAGAGGATCTACCAATCGGGATGGCCCTGTCCAAACAAAGTTTCCACATACTGTAGAAGGAAATAGAGTCCCAGTAGTGCATCTGAAGAGCATACTGGGAAAGACAGTTTGGGTCATCCCTGCTTCGGGCAAAGGCAAACCCATATCTGGAGTTGTTTTTGCACAAGGACCTGGTTGTACCTGGTGGGTAATGCAGAGAGATGGAGAAGTGCGATGTGTACCTCAACGGGATTTGATTTTGGGGGAGAATAACCAATATAATTACTAAGTAGAAATTGTAGTATAATGACTGTAAAATAACTTGTTGTATATTCATTACTGCCATAATTATAATTGTTATATGTTGTATAAAAGATTTTGTTGGTTTTGGTTATGACGTAAATGGCATGGAATGAGGGGTGGATGATGTCCTGGTTTCAGCCAGGGGCTTCAGCCAGGAAGGGGCTAACCTGCTGGGCTCGGGACAAGTAACTCAAATTGACCAATAGGATCATTCCATGCCAGTTACATCATGCCGAGTATAAGAAGCAGGGGGTGTTGCAGTGTTGGCGCGCGAACAGCAGGGACCGGGCAGAAGTGTGCTCGGGGCTCGGGGCTTTGTTTACTCGCGGCGCGAGCTCGGGACCTTTGTGTTGCGGCTGGGGTTTGCGCGGGCTGCGGCGCGGTGTCCGTTACGGGGAGTGCGCGATCTGAACTGCTCATCTCAGCAAAAGGTTGTATTGTTTATTGTTATCTGTTCTTCCCCTGTTATTTCCAGTAAAAATACCCTTATCCCAACCTGCGGGCTGTTTTTGGTTTTCTCCCCCCCCCCCGCTCCGGGGGAAATCTGAACGCGTGGTCCCCGGCTCCGGCAGAACCACAACAACCACTTAACACTTTTTTCATTAAAATAGTATTATTTTTGAGGGATATACCTTTAACTTGTCCTCTTAAGTTTTCATGGATTTTAATAAAAAAATATTTTTAGCTGAAAACCTAAGATTTTCAGGTTTTGAAAACATCTTAAAATCTAAGAGATCCACTTTGCTTCTTTTTATCAAATGTACCAGTTTTTTCTACATATGCACATGTGTGTGCTCATTGCTAAATCCACAGGATTTTTTGTGGGGAAAACTTGTTCTATGCAGATCTAACTTCCCATAATAGAGTTTATGTTTTAAGTTGGAGAAACCTCCTGTCTCCAAAATCCATTTTTGACAACCATAAATAAAAATCACATTTATTTTGCTAATTAGTCATCCTCCATCATGCTTTCTTCAACAATAGCAAGATGATACATGAAATATATATTATTCCTTTTAGGACTTATAGGATAAGTTTGTACAAAATTTGCAAGTCTTCCTCCTGTTTCTTTTGTATACCTAGAAGCTCTTGGCAAGTTTTTCTTCAGAGATGCAAGCTCAGATATACAACTCTCCTGAGATAATGGTACTTTTTATTAGAAGAGGATGTATTTTAATGAACTGGATACATTTAGTCGCCTCTAGTGCTTTCTGTGGTGTTCACTAGTCTCCCAGGTGATGAGTCAAAATTTGCATTTTAACAGGCGCTGAGTATTCTATTGGAAAGGCATCATACTCAAGAACTCATAAGTAGATTTTAGTCTATTATTTAGTTTATTTAAATTTATTACCACCTTTACAGTCTCTTGTTTAAGGGATACACAATGCTCCTGTTAATTGACCTAAATTAACATGTGTATTTTTGCATTCAGTTGCAAAATTACTATAGTGGAACGTAAATGTGATGATCAGCTTTTGGCAATTGGTCCATCTGTTTTGCACTGGTCTGATAGCAAAACCAACTTGGAAACTGCTTGTGAAATGTGGATTTGACTCTGCTAAGACTTTCTCTTACAGAGGTTTTTTGCAATATTCAGTTAGTTGTAACTGTACAAGGCAATCTTTAAGGCAATAATAATGTGTACCACCCCGACAACCAAGGCAGTGCTCCTGACCCATCCCTAGTGCTAACTTGCTAGATAAGATTTAGCATTTCTCACATTTATTGTTATGGTGGTTTTAGTTTCTTTTTACCCAACCTAAACAATTTGGACAACTGGAATGGAAGATGCAGCTGTGCTTGTAGGCATGAGAGGGCTTCACTTGTGCCAGGCATAACCATCTTTGCCCAGCTCAACTGTAGCTAAGAGAAGGCATCTGCACAGAGCTAAAATTATTCTGATGGTTGAAAGGGCAACCAGCCAAACCCAGAGACACAGAGAGCACTTGCTGTGTCTTCCTATTGAACAAATCTCTTCCACTGACAAAATGCTTCATGTGCACTTCCTGGTAATTAATCAACATAAAACCCAAGAAAGGATTTGAGGACACAGCACAACAAGCTCTCATGTGATATACGCCTTTGCTGTATTCTCAAGACATTTATACTTTTATTGCTTATTTTCTCTATGGAGCATATAAGAGAATTTAGCCTTAAAATTAATGCAGAAAATTTGACAGTCCTGACTAAGCATGAGAAAATTGCTGAGAGGGTAAAACCAAGGCTTGCATAGTTTGCCAGGTTGTTCAAAAAAAGTAGAAAGGTCTTAGCCCCATGGTGGTACTGACTCAGTACCACTGAGAAGAGAAAAAAATCCAGGAAGCCCAGGAATTCAAGGTAGCCAAAGTATCAGCTCATCTTAGTAGCCCTTTACGCTATACATGATCTTTTAGTTCTTATATAGGCTCACTTCCCCAGCCATAGAATCACAGAATGGTTTGGGTTGGAAGAGATCTCAAAGCCTGTCTAGTTCCAACACCCTGCCTTAGGCAGAGATACCTTCCACTAGACCAGGTTACCCAAAGCCCCATCCAACCTGGCCTTGAACACTGCAGAGATCCAGGGACAGCCACAGCTTCTCTGGGCAACCTGTGGCAGTGCCTCACCACCCTCACAGGTAAGAATTTCTTAATCTAAACCTACCCTCTTTCAGCTTGAAGCTATTACCCCTTGCCCTATCACTACACTCCCTGATAAACTCCCCTTTAAGTATTAGTAAGCCACTTCTCCAGGATGAACAAGCCCAACTCTCTCAACCTGTCTTCACAGGCGAGAAGCTCCAGCCCCTGATCAACTTCATGGCCTCCTCTGGACTTGCTCCAACAGCTCAGCCTTTCCATTACTCGGGCAAGCCATCTTCAAACTTTTTGAAACTATCCTTTTCTACAAATGGTTTCTTCCATCTTAAACCGTTCTCCCTTTAATCCCTGTTCAGCAAACATATCCACAAGTGCATACTTCTTTTTCCACATGAAACCCCGTTTGACTTGAACAAAAAGTAATTTGACACTGCTACTTTATTCCTGGTGACCTGGAAGACAGCATTGGAGCCTTGTGGCCTACTGCAATCCAATGCAGAAGGACATTTGTTAGGGCAAAGAGTTTTACAAAGAAATTTCTCTTTGAAAGAATAAGTTTCTAATAACAACTTTCCCACTCCATTTCCAGAATAAAAGGATTCAGACTGTATCACCAGATATAAACTAGAGAGAATAAAATACCTTATGCAGTTTCATTGGGCCCATTACATCCTTCTTCACTTCTGAACGTGATTTTCTTACACTGAGGAGATGCCATCTGCTATATCAGAACTGCTCGTACTTCAGTGCATATAAGTACACGTTTTAACAATTAGGCCAGACCTTGATAAGCGATTTGCTTAACGCTACGTCCTTATAAAATGGCATGTTTCTAAATACTCAAACAAGAGAATCCAAACCAGTCTGGTAGAAAAAACACTTTGGAAGTTTGAGCATATTGAGGAAAACATAAGGATTTCAACATTCAATAATTTAGAAAGCTAGGAATTAAGGACATGTATACTCTTCAGGTACTTTTTGTGAATATTTTATCAGATCAAAGCAGGTCTCTATAGTGAAGTGCTGGTAACAAGGTAGCCCTGCTATAGACATTTGATGGCTAAGTTCTAAAATTGGACTAGTTCTAATGTGGTCACCCAGACTAGACACCCTTTGTCAGTTCAGTTACATAACTTGCACTCCCAGAGCATATATTCAAAGAGAGAAACCAGTCAGACTTCAAGTAGCTTTGGAATGTGAATAAGTGAAGACAGTCCCACAATTCACTTCAGAAATGTTCTCCTGATCCAAAGCAAAAGGCCAGTGCCAAAATACCTCTAGGCACCTTGCTTTACACAACAGTATGACAAGCAACAGTAATATGAGAAGATTAAAAAGAAAAACCAAAACCCACAAGGTCTCTCAGAGTTCCCACAGCTGAAAACCCTTTCAAAATACATATTAAGCCATCAGAAAAAATAGAAGTGTATTGAAAATGTACTGAAACAATTCTATTATTTCCATCTATTCCAATATATCATATATTGGAATATACAATATATTCATTACATATTTACCAGGATGATGCTCTAAAAACTAACAAGACTGACAAAGGGATAAGACAAGCTTAGCAGAAATGTCTTGCTTTCTGCAGGTTTTTGGTGCCATAGTAGTGCACAGAAGGCTGAGCTCATCAGGATAACAAGGAGAAGATACCAGTGTCACAATCTTCAGCAAGCCTTTTCCTGGGACAGGATAAGGGTGCAAGGGAGGAGACAGAGATAAAAATGGCCTCCAAGAGAGCTACCCTTAAGTGTCCTGACTGAACTACAGGGCAAGTTGCAACCCCACAGTGATGACCAAGGGATGGTGTACTCTGCTCCGGACATGAGTACTGCTAATGGGGCTTACCTGTCCCATAGAGGAAAGCGGATCCTTGCTCAGGAGATGGCAGGGCTCATTGATAGGGCTTTAAACTAGTTAGGAAGGAGGAAGGGGATATTACAAAGGCTGCTGGGGTAAGGCAGATGCTTTGGGAGACACAGCACGAGTTGCTGGGGGAAATAGATAAATGCCAACAGCACAATTGCAGGCTTGGGGATGTTGCTCCACACGAGAGTAGGGATAACTCTGTGGACTACCCCATGAACTCCTCGGTGGAGCAGTTTTTGCCCACCCCCTATCGAAAATCTCGCAGTGAGCTGTTGGGGATATCTGGATCTGCTGCCCCACTAAAATGCCTATACACAAACGCACGTAGCATGGGGAACAAACAAGAAGAATTAGAGATCTTTGTGCGGTCACAGGGCCACGATCTCATTGCGATCACTGAGACGTGGTGGGACAGCCTGGATGACTGGCATGCTACCATGGATGGCTACGTGCTTTTTAGGAAAGATAGACTAGGGAGACGAGGTGGAGGAGTTGCTCTTTATGTTAGAGAGCACCTAGAATGTATTGAGCTCCACCTGGGTAGGGATGAACCGCTTGCCGAGAGCTTGTGGGTAAGAATTAAAAGGCAGGCCAGTTTGGGTGACATAGTCGTGGGTGTGTACTACAGGCCCCCTGATCAAGAGGAGCAGGTTGATAATGAATTTTATAAGCAATTGGAAGTAGCCTCAAGATCGCAGGCGCTGGTCCTTATGGGGGACTTCAACTACCCAGATATTTGCTGGGCAAGCAATACGGCCAGTCGTATGCAGTCCAGACAATTTCTGCAGTATATGGAAGACAACTTCCTGATACAGATGGTGCAGGAACCTACTAGGGGAGGGCGGATGCTTGACCTTGTTTTTACTAACAAGGACGGGCTCGTCAGTGAAGTGAAGGTCGGGGGCTGCTTAGGACAAAGCGACCATGAAATGGTCGAGTTCAAGATCCTGAGTGGAAGAGGCAAGCCAAAAAGTAGGATAGCTACCCTGAATTTTGGAAGAGCTAACTTTGATCTCCTCCGAAATCAAATAGGGGCTATCCCATGGGCTGCTCTGTTTGAAGGAATGGGAGCCTGCGAGTGCTGGCTAACATTCAAACAGCACTTCTTCCAAGCACAGAATAGGTGCATCCCTTTGAGTAAGAAATCGGGAAAGAGAGGTAGAAGACCTGCGTGGATAAGCAGGGAACTTATGAGTAAACTCAAAGGGAAGCAGAAGACCTATAAACTGTGGAAACAGGGTCTGAGATCATGGGATGAATATAAGGATGTGGCCAGGGCCTGTAGGGATGCAACTAGGAGGGCTAAGGCCTGCTTAGAAATTAAGCTGGCAAGGGACATAAAGGACAGCAAAAAGAGCTTTTTCAGGTATGTAAATAGTAAAAGGATGACCAGGGATAATGTAGGTCCCTTGTTGAATGAGGCGGGTGTCTTGGTGACGGGAGATGATGAGAAGGTGGAGATACTTAATGCCTTCTTTGCCTCGGTCTTTACTCCGAAGGCTTCTCAGGACTCACAGATCCCAGATGTAAGTAGGAGTGGTTGGGGAACGAATGGCTCCCCTCTAGTAGAGGTAGGGGTGGTCCAGGAGCGACTCAAAGGAATGGATGCACACAAATCCATGGGCCCAGATGGGATACACCCACGTGTGCTGAGAGAGCTGGCGGAGGTGATTGCGGAGCCGCTCTCTATCATCTTTGACAGATCCTGGACTACAGGAGAAGTGCCTGAAGATTGGAGGATAGCCAATGTCACTCCAGTCTTTAAAAAAGGCAAGAAGGAGGATCCCAGTAACTATAGGCCAGTCAGCCTCACTTCTGTCCCTGGAAAGGTGATGGAACAGCTTGTTTTGGATGCCATCTCCAAACAACTGGAAGAGAAGAAGGTCATGAGGAATAGTCAGCATGGATTCACCAAGGGGAGATCGTGCTCGACCAATCTCATAGCCTTCTATGATGTTATTACCAACTGGGTGGATGGAGGGAGAGCAGTGGATGTCATCTACCTCGACTTTAGCAAAGCTTTCGATACTGTCTCCCACAACATCCTGATAGAGAAGCTGAGGAAACAAGGGATAGACGAGTGGACAGTGAGGTGGGTTGAGAACTGGCTGTCAGACCGGGCTCAGAGGGTCGTGATCAGTGGAGTAGAATCTGAATGGAGGCCTGTGACTAGCGGTGTTCCCCAGGGCTCGGTGTTGGGTCCAGTCCTGTTTAATATCTTCATTGACGACCTTGATGAGGGAATAGCATCCACCCTCAGCAAGTATGCCGATGATACAAAGCTGGGAGGAGTGGCTGACACGCAGGAACACTGCGCTGCCATTCAGCGAGATCTGGACAGGCTGGAGAGCTGGGCAGGGAGAAATCTAATGAAATTCAACAAAAGCAAGTGCAAAGTCTTGCACCTGGGGAGGAATAACCGACTGTATCAGTACAGGCTGGGGGATGACCTGTTGGAGAAGAGCTCTATGGAGAAGGACCTAGGGGTCCTGGTTGATGACAGGTTGGCTATGAGCCAGCAGTGTGCCCTGGTGACCAAGAGAGCCAATGGGATCCTGGGATGCATCAGGAAGAGTGTGTCCAGCAGGTCGAAGGAGGTGATCCTCCCCCTCTACTCTGCGTTGGTCAGGCCCCACCTGGAATACTGTGTCCAGTTCTGGGCTCCCTGGTATAGAAAAGACAGGGACCTTCTGGAGAGAGTCCAGAGAAGGGCGACAAAGATGATTAGGGGTCTGGAACATCTCCCCTATGAGGAAAGGCTGAGTGAGCTGGGTCTGTTCAGCCTGGAGAAAAGAAGACTTAGGGGGGACCTAATTAGTGTTTACAAGTATCTTAGACATGGGTGGCAGGGGGAATTGGCCAGCCCCTTTTCAGTGGTCAGTGGGGACAGGACTAGGGGCAATGGCTGTAAGCTGGAGCACAGGAAGTTCCGCACCAACATGCGGAAGAACTTTTTCACAGTGAGGGTGACAGAGCAGTGGAATAGGCTGCCCAGGGAGGTGGTGGAGTCTCCTTCTCTGGAGATATTCAAGTCTCGTCTGGACGCCTATCTATGTAATATGAGATAGGGAGCCTGCTTTGGCAGGGGGGTTGGACCCGAAGATCTCTTGAGGTCCCTTCCAACCCCTACAATTCTGTGATTCTGTGATTCTGTGACATCTGGGTAGTGGGAACTAAGCTCACTAAGTCAGCTCACTAAGTAAGTCCCCAAGGGGAGGAAACTGCCTGGTCTGGAAACAGACCATCCATAACAACATCCATATCAGGCTTTGGATGTTCCTACAGCTTTCCTGAAGCAGTGAGGTTTTCTCCGCTGCTTCAGCAGCACAGCCAACTGAAGCTCACTAGGAAAATCTGACTGTTCTTTTTAAAGAAAAACAGCATAAAGCTATCTTCCCAGAGAAAGTCATCAGCTACCCTGCAATCATTTCAAATTTAACCTGAACAGCTATTTAAATCTATTCTCCTTGACTTGGGAGAGGTCAGCAAACCACACCACCCCCTTGCCCTTCCAGGCCCTTAGCTGTGTGCTGCAAAGGCTGGGAAGTGACACCCTTTTCCAACTTGCGCTGGCTGCTTATGAAAACAAAGCCTGCAAGGAAGATGACAACTTTCCTGCCACATGCCTCATAGACAAGCTCAGCCTTCAATTATTGCAGGCATGGGTTTTTTAGGACTGCCACCACACTCTGGTGCCTGCAGTGTGAAGGCAACAGCACAGGTTAACACTCACAGGTTAACCATTTGTCACAGCACAAGTATGTACATCCATCATTGACCCAGAACAGGTTGCCATGCCATCACCTGCCAGAGGGGTTATGGCACTCCCACCAGCACAGCATGCAGCATCAGGAGCTTGCTCCCTTCCCTTCCCCTCCTGAGACCCAGCCCTGACCACTGGCTCCAAGCACTTGCATTTCTGCTCTCTGTAGTATCAGCCACGCTTGCTTGTCCATCCTCTTCATCTCTTTTAGAAGAACGTACTTATTTTCCTCACAAATCTGTTTTTCATGCAAGGAAAATGAACATCATTTGTAATCAAGATTGAGTATTTATAGGCTAAAACTCAGGGGGTTGCAAGCACAGAGCAAGAAGCAAGTCTCACACAACATACATGCCAGAGGCACTGGCTCACCTTAAAAATTAATCCAATCCACAATTAGTGGCTGATCTAATAAAAGAAAAAACCCAAACCAAACACAAAGTCTCACTTGTCTAAAGCAAAGCTTCACTTACTGAATTACCCTGCTGTGACTAAACAAGCACTTTGGCTGTTATAATGGTTCATTTTTTATTAATGATATGAAAGGGGACTGATTCCGAAGGCTCTAAAATCCTTCATTCTTGTGCATACATTATTTACATCCAAGAAGTCTCCCTTGAACTAAGGCCCTTTCTTTAATTCAAAACTTTAACTAGAACTGCAAGGCAAAATATATATACAACATTAAAAAGTACAATTTATGGGTGAAATACTGAATAAGTGACAGTGGAATAATTGACAGCTTTTAATTTATGCTTTCTTCCTCTTACACTGCTTTTTGAATTAGATGTTTCACTTCTAAATCCACTTAAGATTCAAAGACTACTGAACTGAGACATTATAATCATATTTGCTGATTGCTTTAGCAATTGTCTCCTGCAATCTTCTAAACCAGTCATTAGACTCCCACTGACCACATCCAGGAGAGAAAGAGATAACAGGAACATCCAACAATTATTTTTTCAGTCTAGCTATACCCACATCCCACGTTCACACATATTTAGATCTTAACACACCATAAGCTGCTATTGTCACACAAGGCAAAGAGATTATGACCTCGAGGAGGTAAGGCTGCTTTTTTAGCTCAGCACCATGAGGCACAGATTCCCAAGGCTACTAGATCCTTGGCAAGAAAAGAGAAACTAAGGAAAGGCTCACAATCAGCCTAAGGAGAGGTAAACAAGAAGCCTGTCTTTAAGGCTACAAAAAAAAAAAACCACCAGGAACTGACTTTCCTTTTCCAAACTACTATCTTTCCTCTCTGGACTCATCAGATCACTAACTTTGATAGGGTCAGAGAAGAGGAGGATTCTCTGCCAGGAGCTGCAGGTTTAATTACTGTTCTCAGCTCCCAGTTCCTCCTCAAACCCTGAAGAACAGCTTGGCATTGGCAGCTGTGTTACCATATCCTCAGGGGTGCACCTCCACTGGAAAAACAAGGCCAAAATTCAGCTACCCTCCCTATACTAGAAAAAATGTGCTGATGAAGAATGCTTTGGATTGATAAAGATATTGTGCAACTACATGCAGAAAACACGCAGTAACTAACTTAGCCATAGACTAGGCAAAGTCCTTCAGTGCTGTAGTGCCAGCAGATTTGGGGGTTGGTGGGACTGCATGTGTTTTGGTTGTTTTATTAAAGGGAATTCATTCATACACAGCTCTACAAAGGAATCCCAGAATTTACTGCAATACAACAACAAAACTAACCAAAGTTACTAGCTATTATACATGAGGTACATAAATTAATAGATCAATAACTGGAAAACTGGATTAGACAGGAAACCTGGTTTGAAAGGGTGAAGAAAATCCTTTAAGGGTTCTTAGCACATTATCTGTGTTTTGCAAGCTTCTTACAACCAAGCAAGTAGTTGTAATGCTGAGTCTTGTTCTCTGTTCTTGTAGTACATGACCCCCATTACCTAATCTAATACAAGTCTTCCAGCTGTCCCTGAGTTGGGACAGAAAGCAACTTCATACACCTCTCTAGACTGTAGCATTTATTAACATGATCATTGAATCTTAATTAAATCTTATTCTCCTTCCTGTTGATTTACTAGCTTGTTCATATCTGACCTTCTTTTCCCATCTGCCTCAGGGAGGTTGAAGTCAGCTTTTATATATTAGAACCACAGCCTACACAAAGTTATTCCCAATAATGTTTAAGGATTTCTTTTTCTTCTTCTCTCCCACACATGACAGTACAACACTACCCAGTGAGCTGGACCAAGAGACAACTTTGGCCACCTTTCCCACAAGAACAACTGTCCAGGTTTTCATATCCCACTCTCCCTGGTCAAAATTCATCACTCCGGGGCACTTCAGCAGTATGAAAACAATCTGGAAGCATAAGGAAAAGTGTGCTAGTAGTAAGGACTGTTAATAACAGGGAGTACTGAACATTGAAATAAACTACTGGGAGAGAGGGAATTAAATATCCATCACGGATGACTTTTAAGAATAAATAATTCAAACACAGTGGCTAAGAAGGTGCATGCAATTGCTCCTGTTTGTGACAGGCTGACAACCATTTGATATTCCTCTCCAGACTTCCCCCCACCCCTTGCTCTAGACAAAGAAACAAATCTCTCCTCCAGCTGTCCCTCCTGCTCTCCAGGAGGAAATACCAGACAGTCATTTCTACAGCCACACAGTGAAAGCAGAGGACAGGGCAGGAGAGCCCTTCTCAGCAGATAAATCCACATTGGAGGGCAGATCCAAGGATGCAGAGCCCTTCCACAGCTGCACTAGCCATACTACAAAAAGACCAGGTTTTCCCTTGTTACTTTCCCCCTTGGAGCTTGGCCTAATCTGCCTCCAGCAGTCTGTCTCACACCCACTCTTGGTCAGAGTTTAGCAGCCACTTCGGGCTGTCAGAGCAATTTACTAGAAGGGCAAGAGGAAATGATAAATCAGTCTCAAAGTACACAAAAAAAAGTGCATCTTCATTGCTCACCAGTGAAATAGCTTAGCTGGGGCAAGAGGCAATTGCTCTTCTATGTGCAGGGGTCAGCATCAGCAACCATTTGTTTATTTGTTTAGCATCAACCTGCTTTGGCAATTAGCACTTTGTACTGGTGTTTGGTTACTGAGAAACAAGTGACTGTCGTTTCACTCTCAGCACTAGGCACTGACAGAGGACAAAATTCAGCTTGCCGTGTAGTCAGGGATGTTCCTGACACTGAGACTACTATGGGTTTTCTTTTGTCATTTGTGGTCTAGCTTTGCTGCATAATTGCCAGATACCACACAGATTGCTTGGTAGCCTATGGAAAAACCTAGGCAACAGAACAGGAGGGCCCTCCTATTTATAAAAAAAGAAAAAGCAAGCAAAGTGAGAAAAAAAACCACAATTACTGCAGTGTGACCATCCCCGTTTATGCAGCAGGGTGTGGAGGAGGAGAGAACATCCCACTACTGAGAATAGCTTTTAAGTATATACCACACATTCATTAGCTTTGTTTACCCAGCAAAATGGCCATGTAAGTTAACAGCAGTGTAATTGGATGGTTAATACAAATATATTCTTCAGTTCAAAAGCCCAGCAAAAAGGAGAGGGAAAAAAATAATCACTCACAGTGAGATGTTATTTATTTTTCCAGTAAAATAGAAAGCCTGATGAGATGAGGTTGTTTTCATTTTTCAAAGTATTCATTACTACTTTAAGCTTTTACTTTTCTTATGCACAGGACAGCCTTTACTCAAACTGTGTATCCAAAACAAGTCAATATTTCCTTTTTGCAATTATCAAAAAAAAAAAAAAAAGATGTCCTTATGAACATAGCTTCATTTTAAGAAAGAAGGAAATCAAACATGCTAATGTTTTCTCCATTCTTCTGTCAGCAACTTGAAGTAATTTCCAGTTAAACTTCCAGCTTGCTGGAAACCAGATGACCACAGAGCCCTGGGCAAGGACAACAGATGATGGTCAGAAGACAGGACACTGAGCAGAGATGTGTCTATCTCTATTAATGTTGCTGGAAGAGGAGCTTTTACATATGCCAGTGACCTCTCTCTACCCAGCACACCTCAAAGGAGGCATGAGCCACCATCCCAAAAAGCCACAATGCCACTGGCTGCGTCATAGGATTCACTTGCACACATGCCAACATCCATCCTGTTGGCAGCACAAGCCACACCGCAGTTGTATCCAGTGTTTTTTTCAGATGATCTGACACTTGTATGAGGTTAACCCCACACAGCAAGTTACCTACAAACCTAAAATAAGGGTCCCAGAGTCTGCTCAGTTTTATTTATCTGTGATTGTCCATAGTTTGAGAAGACCAAGTTGGTTCTCTAGGAACAGATCACAATCCATGCCTAATCTCAGGAGAAACCATTCAAGCAGCCTGTGGCCAATCTGCCAGCACACATTGGTCTTCTTGTACACCACTTCCAAAGCAAGAATAAAACAATTGTGTAAGCAACAATTTACATTCAACTGTCAACTAGAAAGCAAATATATACCTTTTAGTATCAAAATGTTACTTTTTTAACCTAGACTTCAACTACAGCTCGCGCTCTCATTTCTTCTACATAGCTAGCAGTAATAAACACACTGAAAACAGCTAAAAATCATGGTCTTAGGTCTGAAGGCAGAGCAGGTGCTGAGTGTTCAAGTAAAAGCAAAAATTCAAAGGAACAGAATTAGAGTTTATTAGAATATTAACTGTCCAAGAAAAGACATCCAGTCACCACAGTTCAGTTTTTCCTATTAAAAATTCATCCTAATGCATCTCCAGGATCCCAAATTATATGAAATTAGAAAATTTAATTCTGCACTACTCAAATGTAAGAATTAGAAATGATTACAGAAGCAGAGTAAATATCAGCTCTAGAATACATAGGAAGACTTCAGCCTTTCTAGCCTTACTAATTACGGACAAAAAACTAAACATTAACAAGAAAAATATTTACAACTCAAGAATACAGTACTGCCTATTTATTAGAAGTACTACTACTATGGCTTTTAGAATCATCAAGGTTGGAACAGTTACTCAACATTTCAGTGCAAGTAATCTGATAATGTAATTCTAAGTATTATCCAAAGCACTTTATATGTACACACACACACATTCACGGCTCATAGAAGCTTTCACAATTTTTTACTGTAGTTTAAAATTTAATTTGTGAAAGGTCAATTCCTGAGCTGGAAAGGATTTCAGCTATCATTAAACTTATCAGAGTTCCAGGTACATATTCAAGTAGGTGAGCTGTGACCTCACTAGGAAGCTCAGGACCACTATGTTACAGGACTTTTTTTGGCAAGGAGAAGCAGAATAAGCTACATACTTGCAGGGTTTCTTCTTAGCAAGATTACTGGCTGCACAAGACTGCAGGACAGTTTTCTTATGGCAATTGTTTTAAGAAAATAAACTCCTCTATCTGGTTTCAGTCTCTCCAGCAAGCCTCAGAAAGGTCTGATCGCATTGCCTAGTATAACCTAAATCTCAACAAGATCCTTTCTTAGGACTTTTAAATGAGGGCACAGAATTCCAGCCTTGTTTTAAAGCAAGTCAGCAACCAGCCAGCACAATGGGTCACTGATTTTTCAAAACCCTTTCTTCCAGAAATAAGGCAGAACATCAGATATGCCAGAAGAGTTAGCAGGGTCAAGCAGCTTCTAAGAAAAGTGCCAGATAAGATTAGACAGGAAGAGATTCAGCAGCTCTGCAATTTGCAGCCATTAAAATGCAAGATACTATTTAGAAGTTTATTCATCAGGAGACAATTAGGAGAGGAAATAATGTCTACTGCCCTAGTCATACAGGTTAAAAGATAGCTGAAACTTTCAAATAAAAAAATTCATTATGGCAACAATTCCTTTTCCTCTCTCCTTGCCTCAAAACAAACAAGCTAAACCATTGTATGGCAGAAGCTTCTGAAGTTACCCCAAAATTAGTTAAAATTTTTCATTAGAGATGACAAACGTGGGTTTTTTTCTTGTAGACATTTATACTTCACCTTCATTCTATGCCAGATGTAGAAAGTCACAGTACCTTCTATAAAGCACCAGTGCCCCTAAGACATACCTTGTTGTATTAAAATGCTTTCAAGTATTTCCAAAGAAAATTTGTTCTCTTAAAAATTTTTTTTTGTTATTTAAAACACCCTAAGCAGCCGTTATGCTCATTAGGTTCCTGATTTCCCACATGCCCAACACCTAAAAATGATTAAGCACACTTTATATTTACTCTAACTTGCTAATTAAATAACTCTCTCTTGTATCTGAAGGCACAAAGCCAGCAATAATCCTTTCTGTGCTTTGCAGCAGGGAGGCAGCATAATCCACTAAACCTGAGCACAATTTGAAGGAATGATCTGCTTAGACCCTAGACCAGACACCTTTCTCTGTATGTTTACACAGTGTACAAGTTCTGCGTTCCCCTATTTTGATTATTTGGACAGCAACCAAGTGCAGTTCTTGGACTCCCCATTCCAGATATATCCTAGGGCCTGTACAAGCATAAGGATAAGGACAATGTTTGATTTAAAAACTAAGAAGCAATAACCCTTGGACAGCAATAGGTAACAGCAGTAAGCTGGTTACTCAGAATAGTATTTTTCATGCTGCTTCACAATGGAACAGGCAGGAAAGGCATTTGCATTATCATCATGGCATTAGAGGAACGAACAAGGAATAGGGAGCTGAAGGAATTAGGCTAAATGGGAAGTTTCTTGCACAATCAAGAAGAGCCCGGACATTCTCTTAATGTTCAAGTCCATATTCTCAATCTGTCTCACTAACAGTACAGTTTATTCAGGCTAAAAATAAAAGTACATTTTTATTTCTACCAGCAACAAAGATGATTAATCTTGAGTGAACAGTTTCAGCATCTACAGTGATTTCTGCATCAAATATATTTAGAATGCAAGTGCACATTTTCCCCTCTGATTCAAACAGGAATTAGTACTTGAAATACCTTTACATCATACTGCTGAGGAGGTTTGGGCATCCTTGAAGTCTGGGCCACAAAGCTTCAGATGGGGGGAGCACAGAGAACAGCAGAACCCTTTTCCAGATTTTAAGCAAGTTAAAGCTTTGAGAAACACTCTTCTCACAGGGAAAGAAAGACTTTTCTTTATCACCGTGTTGATCACTTTTTTAACTGACCATACTGTAAAAAATGTTTTCTACTGACATTTGACAGAATGAAGGATAATTTGAGTAAAAAGGAAAAAAAGTCAGTAAATGGCTTCCCTATTCCTTTGCAGACAATATCTTTCTGTCACTCAGCATGCCATTTTCCATTATCACTACCACAATAACACAGAAATTTTTTTACTTCTCACAAAGAATATTAGATAACCTCTCAGTTGTTTCTCTTCATCTCTCACTAACAAGATTCCCTCCAAATCTCCATTTATCTTGGGATTCATGAAACTTTCATGTCATTCTTCCTTGTCCAGAAACACATCTGTTAGCTTTCTGCATCAAAGTGACAGAGACTGAGAAAAGTTCCTCCTGAAATGGAATTTCCTCAGTTCTTCAGCTCTAGCCTTTTAAACCATGAGCCTCTTTACCCATGATGTATTTCACAGTATTAACCACTTCAGTTAAAATGTTTGTTTCCTGGGAAAAGGAACATTGAGCTAGAGGACTGTTTTCTTCCTACTATGGGAACAGCCTCAAGAGTTCTCATGTTTAGCTCCTTCTTCTGTTAACAGCCTATAGACGATTTTTTAAATTGCTCTCAGAGGCCTCCTGTTCCCCCAGATTTCCTTGACTCTTGCATCAAAATTTAAAAGGTTTTCCTCAGACATCTTGATACCACAACAGCACTGTCCTTCTCCAGTATTTTGTCTCATTCAGAGAAGACTGGTGTCTGGACTTATTTCCATCCCTGCTACTGGCATCAAGTAGTACTTGAGTACTAACAAACTAGAAAAATTAAGTTACACTAGCCTTATATAGAAGGTTAATACATGCCTACTACTATCCTCTGTACAGAAGTTCAGTAAAAAGCTGCCAGTTTACTGGGGCACAAGCACACGCTACCAGCTCAAGTTGAGCTTCTCCTTCACTAAGGCCCTCAAGTCCTCCTCAGCGCTGCTCTCAATCTATTCTCTGTCTGGCCTGCAGTTGTGCTTGGGATTGCCCCAGCCCACATGCACTTGGCTTTAGTGAACTTCAAGCAGTCTGCACTGGCCCATCACTCAAGCCTGTCAAGGTCCCTCTGGATGGCATCCCTTCCCTCCAGGGAGATGAGAGCACCAAAGCTTCGTGCCATAGGCAAACTTGATTGCACAGTGATCCCACTGCCCACGTTGCCAACAAATGTGTGAAAACGATGTTTAACTTGGCCTTCAAGTTTTTGTCCTGACCAGGAATGTAATTTACAGGTCTCTTTCCTGAACACAAATACTGAATTCTAAACCTATCACTGTGCACATACAGTTAGGGGAATAGCCTTCCTGTGTTCATCACTTGGCTTTTAATAGAATTATTCTGCCAATTTTTCCTTCAGAAACTCAGGATTGTAAAATGCTTCTACAACAGCCTGAGTTCTATCTCTGTTTGTATCCAGCCTCAGTTCTCTTCACTCACAACTTTTCCATATTGTGAAGAACGTACAACTTCCCCCTCTGCACAAACTGATTTTTTTCTTAAAAGCTTTCACAACGTGTCACTTAAACCATCACTGATGTTTGTATACTGCAAAAACCTCTGGCTGAAACTAAATAAAGGGGTTTTTTAGTAAGCTACCTATACCACAGTACCCAGATCTTTCTGTTTCACACATTCATTGACTCTCATAAAACTTAAGAGCTCTAATTTCTCCTGGAAAGAACACCAAATAAAGTGTGTTTTGATAACAACTAGCAGCTCTTTTCCACTGGCTTGTGTTTTTATGACTGTCAGCAGTTCAATAATTTTGCCTTTTCTTTTAGAAATCTTGATCAAACATCCCCAATATAGATACTTGCCAATCATCCTCTTTTTAAAACTTCATTGCTTCCTTTTTGGGGAAGGAGAGGTAGGCCTTCTTTGCCTCCCCTTTCCAGTAAGGGCAGTCTGTTTCTTCCAGTTCCAGTAAGAACAGCCTGTGCTTTATTAAATTACAAAAACCTGTGTGGGAAAGAAAAAACCCAGCAAGAATAGGGGAAGGACAGAGTAAATTAAAAACAGCTAAGGGTGCATGCTGTAGAAAAGAAAAGCAACACGAGTTTAAATGACCTCCTTGTACTTTGATGCTGACTTTTGACAAGCATTATGTCGAAATCTACTAGGGCTTTGTTTGTTTCTGACTGGTTTTTTGGGCTAGCTCTGACTTTGATGCTTGTGGCAAGGAGAAAAGCCATTTGCACTGTTCCAGAAAGGGTTGGTGGATTCCGTGCTGTTTCGAAAAAAAATTTTAAAAAACCTCATTGCGTCCTTGTAGTACTCATAACAAAGATAAGGAGTTTAAAACCGAGTCAACCTCTAACCCCTGGCAGGCTAAGCTTCCAGCTCAGCTCCAGCTGCTAGGCTGCAGCAGGAACATTAAGCACTGCTACTGCCGCAAAGAAAGACACTAAACACCCTCAGACCTGCACAAATCTACCACCAGATACATTTTCACTGGTTACATTTAGGTTTTAGGGTTTTCTCTTATTTCATAAGCTTCTTTTTTTCCAATGCTTTGCTAAACTCAAAGTTATGATCATGTTTTTTGAAAAGCAATGAAAATTGTTACCCAAAGTTGATAGCATGCTGTCAGCATCAGAAGCTGGGTCATTAATCCTTGAAATGAACAGAATTAAAGTTATAGGACCTGCATTAGATGTAGGTCTAAGACCAAAGTCATTGCTCAATCATAATTAACTGTATGACAATTGGGAATGATAGAAATTCAGAGCCTAAGATTTGAGCCTGGTCACTGCTGTCTTCTTGCCTACTTCCCTACTACTCCTTTAAAAGCACTAGCTCAGTAATCCTCAAATAGCCTTTTTGCTGTGTGAGCATTGGGGATGGTGGGGAAGATGATGGTTGGGTTTGGTTATACTGGGGTGGAAGGAAACTTATTTCCCAAAAGGAGCAGTTTATGGATTTTTAGCTGGGGAAAAATACAGCTGGTTTCACTCCAGCAGTAGACACAAACCTGGATTTAAATGAAGATCACTGAACTACAGACCAATGTAAACAGTGTATTTCAACTAGTGTAAATCTACATCTCCTTTCTCTTCAGAAGAATTAGCTGGCTCTAATGAGTGCAGCTATGTGAAGGAGAAAGGAAAGAAAGCAGAAGGAAGTCTTTGGAGTTTGTTGTGCATTCACTCTTGGAGCACTCTGTAGTTCCCAGAACAGTAACTGAAGTGAGTGGTACAGGCTTCTGACTCTCTAATCACCAGAAAAAGAGATGAACACTTAAAAGCAGCAAATTATATAAGCAATAACCATATGCATAAAGAGACTTGGGAAAGGGCAGCTTTCTCTCTAGTCATCACTGATGAAAGCTGGCAGTTGGCAACTAGAAGGTCTAGGCACTGCCCAGCAGATTTCAAAGACCTTCACTTTTGAAGAACCTGCAAACGTGTACTGGGTGACAACAGCAATCAGTCAGAAGAGAACATGTAGTACACATTACCAAATCAGAATGTGCTAGCAGTTCCTCTAAAATATCATATATACATATCTTTTAGAATCTGTTAAAAAAGCAGTAATGATAGCCATTAAAACAATTTGTAGCACACAGTCATTTGCTATAGACACAGGCTGCAATGACATTTTAGCAAAATTTAACATTCATTAAAAAAAAAGAGATCTAAACTTCTTTAGACATTTAAACTTCTTTGACAGAGTATTTTTGGTCTTAGAAGCAGCAACAGAAGCACTGGTGACAAAGAACATCCACCAGATTGTAAAGATCTCTGCTTTTTCATCAGGGACCCACATACATGCACATGTCAACACTTCCATCAGAAGATAGCACTGAGCTGAGAGCAGCTGAACTTGGTAACTCTTCATAATTTGGAGTCTGTTCAAGGCAATGAGGTGGGACCAGCCAAGCAGTATAAATCAAACTTTTGTAGTTCTGGCATCAAGTCCATCAGGCTAGTTTTGAAAACAGTTATTTAGCTCTTAAAGAGCAGATACACAGCCTTTGCAGCAGCTCAGAGCCCAGGAGATGCATTTACAACAGAGGTAAGGAAGAACACTGCTACAGCAACCATATGCATATTGTTTCAACAATGGCTTCTTTTTCATTTCCCAGATATCTTGGGAACCCAGCTTTAGATAAGATAGAATCATAGACAAGTTTGGACTGGAAGGGACCTTAAAAAGGTCTAGACCACCTCCCCACCCCCACAATGGGCAGGGACATCTTCAGCTAGATCAGGATGCTCAGAGCCCTGTACAATTTATGGGGCATCTACCACATCTCTCAGTCTTTTTTCATAGGACAGGTATTCCAGCCCTCTGATCACGTTTGTGGCCATCATCTGGATCCACTCCAACAGGTCTATGTTTTTCTTGTGCTGACAACCCCAGAGCTGGACAGAGCACTCCAGGTGGCGTTTCACAAGAGCAGACTAGAGGGGTAGAATCACCTGCTTTAGCCAGCAATACTTCTTTCTTTTGATGCAGCCCAGGATATCATTGGCTTTCTGGGCTGCAAATACACATTGCTGGCTCATGTCCAGCTTTACATCCACCTGTAATCCTGAGTGTTTTTCAGCAGGACTGCTATAAGTCCCTTCAGCCCCCAGGCTGTACAGATACCAGGGGGTTGCCCAGACCCAGGTGCAGGATCCCGCATATGGCCTTGAACCTCATAAGGTTCACATTGTCACACTTCTCTAGCTTGCCCAAACTTGATGAGAGCACACTCTGTCTCACTATGTCAGATGTGAAAATATTAAAAAGTACTGGCCCCAGTACAGATCCCTGAAGGACCCCACTTGTTACTGAATGACAACAATGCAATTTCCCTAAGCTCAGAGAAAATATGTGAGGAAACCCAGATAGCCACTGATCAAAAGATGGACTCTATCCAAGAAAAAAAGCAAACTGAAAGACAGAAGGCAGGGTCCCCTCAAATCACTCTGCAACAATGCTATATCCTTTCCAGTTTCTCTGCTTGGGTTTGGTGGAGTTTTTTTGGTCTTTCTGTAAATAACTCATAGAGGTCAATCCTGTTTCTAGTGTTCTAGCCATTTTACATTCTGGTTATGTTACTGCAGTACTTCAGGAAAAAGAAGAGTCAGATTTGGAGTGCAGCATAAGGGAAGAGAAAAGGGTTAATACAGTTTGGAGGAAGCACGAATGTAGGACACATGAATAATGGATACCAAAAACCATAAAAACTGGACACCTGAGACTTGCACAACCCTCCTGGAAAGTTCAGCAATTTCCTCTCCTCCCTTCAGCAATTGTAATAAATGCCTCCTGTTCAAATATACGCTAAAATAATTTATTTTTCTTATCTTGAAAGCTTTTCTTCAAGAAGCTGCTTAAAGTCACAATCTCCAAAAACCTGGGAGCCAAGAAACAATAGCAGAACTCATCCTCACATTTCCCATCCAGTGGGGATGCAACAAGAACATAATATATATCCTCATCGTTGTTTTGTATTCACTATACTGTTACAGTCCAGCCCCAGCAGCAGCTGAGTAACACATGTGGCTTGCCCCCTCCTCCTCTGGTGGGATTGGGAGTCAGGGAGGTCAGGGAAAGGCAACCATGGGGAGGTAAGGACGGTTTGCTGGAGCAGCATGGGGAGGGGGAAGTGACAACAACAGGACTTATGACAGAATTATATACGAACAGTGATAACACAAAGCACTCTACTGACCTGATGACTAACTGGATGCTCAGCCCCACTTAGACCAGGCTGGAGCCAGACAGCCAGCCCCTTTTATGGGGGACATGATACCAAGTGATGTGGAAACACCCTTGGCCAGCTCAGCTGTGCTGGCTCCTTGTGAAAACTAACCCTATCTTAACTAAAACCAGGACATATCAGCAGATTTATTCTATGTAACTAAAATGGCCAGAAACAATCTTTCAGAGTAACTGCTCCTACAGAAAAGTGTTTGAAGGTAGAATGAGGATGGAAAGGAGAGATGTTTAAGTTAAAGAAAACTTAATTTGAAAATAACCCCGTTTTCTCCCTCACTGAAGAAAGTGGTTCTGTGGAGGCAACACCCCAAATTTCTGTATGCTTATCAGCCAAGATAAGCAGCTGTATTGCTAATGGAAACATTGTGTTTATTCGCACTTTAAGAGCAAGCAAACTGTCCTATCTCACACTAAGACATGTTATGCCTTGTGGTTCCTCTGTTCATGATTTCCTCTGCTTAAATTCGGAAGTGTATAAGGAGAAACAAACACCACCAAGAGCCAGACTGATCCCCTTGAAGAAAATCAGCAGCTAAATGAAGAAACTCCCTCCTATAGTCCCTACTGCAGAAAGATCTTTGTACTTCTTGTCAATAGAGAACACTTCAAGTGGGGGGTCTCTGAGGCTTAACCTTTTCACCTGCACATGCAGCACATGTCAGATGATCACAACAGTGATACAGTCAAAAGGTGCAACTACAAATGCTTCCAGGAGAGCCTGGCCACCGAGTATTGACGCGCACCACCACACACTGTTGCTGCCTTATCCACAGGACTACTGGTCTGGTCAACCCCAAACTAATCCAGCCCTTGGATCACCACAGTGTTTCTTTTTCAGGGGTGCCAGGACAGGGGGCAGGGCCTGCAAATGCCCTGGACATCTCCCTAATCCAAGCCCTTCTTTAAACTTAGACAAGACACTGTTAGTCAAGGTACCTTCCTCATTAGCACAACCACAGCAGTTTCTCACCACTTAACCACTTTATCCTCTCTTGCAGTGGGATCACCACACTAGAGAAGAGCTTTGGGATTACATCTGCACAGCTGGATAATTAAGTCCTCCCTTCCTCATGAGTTTCTTTATATGAATACTAAGTTTTGGGAATAGAAGAAAGCTCCAGTTACAGCTGTCAGTACAGTCCTATCGGTCTTGATTTCTCAAGTAATTAAAGTGAGATTAAAAAGTGGAGCTTTCAATCAAGTTTCTTGTTGGTCTTGACTTATTACACATTGAAATGAGAAGGACTCAAATTCACAGTATGTTTGCTACTCCTCAGCTGATCTGTTTTGCAGAGGAAAATTAGTTTACCCTCCAAAAGTTAGGCAGCTCATCTAACCTTGTTTTCTAGATTCCTTTAGCCACCTATAAAACAGACCTCCAAAATCAGATCACCCAATAGATTTTTACAGCCCTGAGTTTGGGTGGGCTTTGTCTCACCCAAGCAGACTGCTTACAATATGCACAAAGCTTCACCACAAACAGCATTAAAGCAAAGCCCTTGTAGGAGCACAAGAAAGCTTGATATTTAAGAGCAGGGTTGTGTTTGGGTTCTTACCTGTTGCATACCTGTTACTTCTTTTAGCTTGAACAATAAAAACAGGCTGTTCAAGTTCTACTTTTCATCCATTCTCATAGTTTGGCCTTAGCAGACATAGACACAATGGCTAGAAACAGCATAATGACTTTCAGTGACATCTAAAAGCCTGTTTCTGGGATTATTAGGCAGTTTAAAAGCTGGAAGTGTAGGTTGGTTAAAACATATTTTCTCTTACCCCAGAAAAGCTTTCCAAATTATAATAAGTGTAAAAAAAAGTAGGTACTTCAGAAGTGTAACAGATCCTAAAGGGACAGTTATAA
The DNA here is from genome assembly GCA_022605575.1 of Laterallus jamaicensis coturniculus. NCBI lineage: Eukaryota > Metazoa > Chordata > Aves > Gruiformes > Rallidae > Laterallus > Laterallus jamaicensis. The sequence continues at coordinate 30,689,742 of JAKCOX010000006.1, forward strand.
CAACCTGCAAATTTTTTAGATAGCATAATCTTATTTCTATAACTTTTCCTTAAACCACCAAGTAGAATTGAGGGAATAATTATATCCCAGAAATTTTCTGTTTTAGTAGCAAACTGTCTATTAAATTTTACATGACAGCATGAAATCTGCTATAAATTAACATATTTCATCTCCTACTGGGCTTTTCCAAAGAATAAGTAAGCTTAGAATTGATTTTCAGCTTTTCTAAAGAGACTTAAAGCATGTTTATTGTAACCAAGTACACTATTGGTTCTACTAAGCTGTGTTTGATTTACTGGTACTAAATGTCATCCCATTATACAATCCAGACAGTTACAATTAGATGTAGCTTTATGTTCTAAAGCTACTGCAGAAGTATTAGCTCATATAGGTCAGCAAGTAGCCTATGTTGCATAGTAAGACTTCGCAGGATGCATCAATTAAGATAGAGACACAGAGCTATTATGAAACAGAGAAATTAAAGTGCAGGACAAAGGAGACAAAGATGTATCGTATGACCAGATTTGAAGATATGGAAAGCTAACAAAGCAGAGTCACTGAGAATGTTTTTAGTATTAAGGTGTTGAATTAAATATCATACTGAATGTAAGCCCTGTTTAGTGGTGTGTTTTTTCTTGGATGACATTACCACCACAATTAAGCTGAAAAGATAAATGCTCCAGCACTTCACAGATTTGAAGTGTTGCTCACCCAGTAAGTCACACTGACTAGTAAAAGCAAAACTCAACTTCAAGCCCTGATCCCACAAGAGGCACCATAGGGTTCAAATCAAAACTCCTGGCATTGACAGAGCCTCAGTGATTCCAGGGGGATCCTAGGAGAAAACTGATTCCTCAGACAAGCAGAGCTATGTGCTTCCAGCAGGGAAGATACCTTCTGACATTGCCCAGTCTAAATATTAGACTCAATCTGCTATTAAATCTACAAAGAATTTTTCAGTGCGGCTTTAGTTAGGAGATCAATGTCATGCAATTCCCAAAATAGTTTCTTACATGGATTGAGAGCAACCAGTGAAGTGTTCTGCCACTCACAAGTAGAAAGCAGATCCAATTCCAGTGAAGCAGATGCCTTCTCTGATCTTTATGGGGTATTTCATTACCTTCATTAAAGAAACACTTCCCACTGGTAAATTACATCATGCAATTAATACCTGTTTTGTATAAAGGAGTTGGAAGTGCTCTTTCATCCTCTTCTCAGGGCACCCCACTCCCCCAAGAGAGCCCTGACCTTTATTCTGCTCTCACAGAATCTTAAGAGCAAGGACAGATACAGATATATCCCCAGCAATTTCAGAGATGTCCCTGTTAGGGGAAGCTCTGCTTTAAAAAGCATCTCTCATAACGTATGCTGGATATACAGTAATACCAAAAACCTTCAGCCAGGAAGAAAGAAGCAATGCTAGAACAGCACGAGGCAACCGCCCCCTTTACAGAGCAGGAAATCCCATAGGCTTTAGGTCAACAAGTTTGAGGAGCAAAGAGAAGCATCTGACAAAATATGAATCCTGTTATCTTTAATGTTCCCTTTTCATTTTAACTTATACCCAGCTGCAGAACTTGTTGGGCAGACAACAAACTCAGATGTTTTGGTATCTCTTGTCATTTAAGGATATTACTTAGATGGACTGTAAGCATCCTACTTCCAGTATGTTATAGGCAGGAAAGGACAGAGTTTCTAGTGGTATGTACACACGCCTCACATGCAAAAATAATAGCAATCATAAGCCTAGTAAGCCTAGAACCAGGCTTCCAGAACTGTGTATCTCTGTCTAACCATTGGCAGTAGCAGCAAATACAAATGCTGACTGTTCGAACAGCACCTGAATGTTGCGTACCTTTGAATTTCACAGGCTGATCACTCCATACATGTACCAAGCTAAGGAATCCATACTCTAATAGTTCTAAGTTGCAATTTTTCAAGAGCTATTTGGAGGAAATTGTTTGATTGATATGGTTGAGTATTTGATCTAACATCTCCTCTGAAGACTGAAGAGTTTGTAAACCGAGTACTGACAGCTGTTGGGGTGCTTCAAACAGCTGAGGCTTCACCATCTCAAGACTTGAAGGTCCCACCGTTAACCAGTTCTTTTGCAGTAGCTCGCAGAGAAGCCTAGGAAGACTGCATATCAATACCATTTCAGACAGCTCTTACTCCATCAGTTTATACATAATGTATAAAATGACATTGTATGCAGTACATACCACATGGTTCAAAGTTTCAAGGTGGGAGCTGCTTGACTGTTCTTTGCTTGGGGGAACATCCTCCCCAAACACACACACACATTTATGTATATATATATATAGCAAAGCCCTGTCAGATGAAATCAGACAGAAGTTGATCTGTTACAGTAGGTACACAAGTTTTAGGCAAAAGCTTTTTAGACTTGAGTAAAACAGATGCATAATTGAAATAGAAGTGATAAATCTGAAGCACCATAGGTCTGCTTTCATTCTTCAGCTATAACAATCTTTAGACCAAAATTTTTCAATGGGCTCATATTTCTGACAGAAGCATAGATTTAGATTTTTCTGGTGAAATTTCTTCAGCTTCAGAGTAAAGCAGTACTGACACTGGGCTGGTCCTTTCTGACCTTCTTCCAAAGACTGACAGAGCAGGTCAAGTGCACCTGCTTTCAGAGAACTTGCAAATCACAAAATTCTGACCACCCAAAAACTTCCTATTTGATGTCTCACATTTCTGCAAGTCCTGCAGTGTGTCAAGTCACACAGAACTGAAAAGCTACTGACTTGAGGCACATACACCTGAGCAAAATTAACTGTGACACCAATATAGTAGTAGATGAGCAGCAGCTTAGAGTCCACAAACCAGCAAATTGCTGTTTGTTGAGGACTTGATGTCCTTTGACCGTGATGGATACCACAGCTTCATTAGGAAGGCACATACTCCAGCCCTATTTCACAGTCCACAGATATTCTGCTGAACTCTAATTAGTTCCCACCAATCTGCAGTTGAAACTGCTGTAAATAAGACTGGCACTCAAGTTACCAGGCTCCTGCTTGCTAGCGAAGGAAAGATTCAGAACGTTTTGGGTTCCTTGCCCAACAGTTGTACACAGCAGTGTAATAAATAGTTCCCTAAGACAGGCCTTCTACTCTCTAATAAGCTCCAAGTCCATGTCTTACCCCCCTTGCTAATCTTTGCAGATCAGTCCTCTGTAATAAGGCTGTTGGGACCAAACATGACATTTACTTGCCATCTATTGCAAGCTATGAGGGGACTGCATTGACTTCTACCTGCAGTAGAGGCACAGGCTCTCCTCTTGGTGTGAGGAGAGGGTCACACAGATCACTATTGATCAGTCCCCCAAACACAGAGATACAGCTAGAAAATGACACAAGTTGTCCACCTGACATCTTGACTATAAGCAGCACGGGATTCTCACACCATTTACCCTTTCTGTTGCTATAAGAAAACCCTATCCAGAAGAGGAGTTTACACTTAAGTCATTGCATTAGGATCTTCCAGAAGCAGGAGATCCTACCTGCTGTTCCCACCTCTATCCTTCTCAGTAAGATACACAGAAGCAGTGTACTTCACAAGACTGCTCCCACTAAACATGAGGGTGACTGATCCTGGGCAGCCCCTTATCTGTTCATACATTATTCCTATGGAACTTATCAAAGCTTCATTGCTAGCAAAGCTTGGACACCACAGGATCGTGAACAAGATTGCTGTGTTACCTGCAGAGCACTACACAGTTTCGTGTAGGTCTCTTACATCTGGAAACAAAGATAGGCCTAAGAAACCTTTACTGTACAACCAAAAAAGAAAATAATATGGAGAGAATGTGATCCAGCAAGTTAGATGCTTTCTTTGGCTTGCTAGGTCAAGAAGCTTTGATCCTTGAAACATTCCTTCTTGCACAATTCCAAAGTCATTCAAAGTAGTTTAGAGACCTTTAGAAATTATGCACAAAATTTCAGCTCATTCCTGGAGATATCCTAGCATGCTTTTCTGTAGCAATACTAATACACCAAATATAGGTTGCAGTTTTGGTGAAACTGCACAGAGTTTAGAAAAAAAGAGATAAACCACACAAAACCCTTATCTAAGCTCTGGTTGCAGATCAGGGTCAAGTCAGTCACATCTCCTCACTTGTGAGGTCACTTCAGAGCAGAGAGGTAAATTAGTAATGAATCTACTCAGAGTCCAATTGTACAGTTGCTTCTCACCAGTTAGAACTGTTTGGAAAAGAGCTAGATAGGACTAATTCAATTTATTAAAGAATATGAGCATTCAGGATCAGATCAGGAATGATGGAAACACTAGTTTCCATCTATGACCACTCAAAGTGCTCAGGAAAGCACATATATATTAATACACATATATTATGTTTGCTAGTGATTGCTCTCATAGCAGTAGGAAAACCAGCTCTAACCTGCATTCTCACAGTAGAATCAATAATGTTCAGCATTATCATAATACTGCAGCAAATAGCTGGAATGTTCTCAGTTCCAATGTGAATTTACACTCTCCATAGCACCTATGGGTTACAGCACAGAAAAGGCTAATCATTTTCTTCAGGTAGAAGGCACAGGAACCAGAAGCCCTTTTTTCATAAGAATATATTTTGCATAGACTCTACATTTCCACTTAGTTGCCTTTTCAAGCATCTTAAAATGCTTAGAATTGAAGTGAACTAGGAGATCACATTTCAGTAAGACCAAAATGTTTTGTTCAAATACCTTTTAAAAAAAACAAGCCCCCACCTCAAACTAAAGGTCACTTTGGAGAAAGTTGTTTGAATCTGTCCCAGCTGGAAGTTCACCAAACACATTTCTCTGTGCTTCTCTGTCCTCAGAATGGCAACACAAATGCATTCTGTCCAAAGCTTCCAGATAGCTCACAACTCAATGACTTTTTTCCAATGCCACAAGGTAAGTGATTTTATAGCAAAGTCCCTTCACCAGCACAGCCACAGGCTGGCATAATATTCCATAGCTCCAGCAGCTTTCCAGACAGCCAGCAATCATTTTCAAGAATAAAGTTTAAAAATTGTTGAGGTCTTACTTTGTTTCCCCCAGGATGCACAAAACAGGAACTTTAGCAGCATAAAAGACTTCTCAGAAATCAGCCTGAACTTCTTCGAGTAGCTTCTCTGTGGACCCAGAAGCCCAAGATGAATGAAATGCCCAGACACTTTGCCAAGCAACAGCTTTGGAAAATAGACTCTAGTCAAATCTCTGAACTGTAGAAACATGTCAGAAAGCATAGAATAAATTTTGCTTATAAACATTTTAATCATGCCATATATATCTACTCATGAGTATCGTTACTGAAGTCTGAGTTCAACTAATATACAAGCTCAGTTCTGTGCAATACTATCCCCACAAGCCTGACACAGCCCATCAACAACCTAATACATTAGAAACACACATTTCTCATACCCAGCTACAGCTGCAATATGTTTTTTCTAGCAATAAGTTTTCTATGTGTTCAGTTTTAAACATACCAGAAGATTGAGGGAGGTCTGAGCAAAGTGGTAATTTTACTACACCTACTCAATAACAGTACTACCAAAATTAAGTGCTCTTAACAGAAATTTTTTGCTATACTCATGTGAAAGCAACAAGCAATTTCTATACTCTTGCCGTTAATTTCACATCCCCTCGTCTTGCTGGTCAAAATTTCTATTCAGCAGCACAGCAAGCCCTCAGGAAATACCTTTTTGTTGAGGCATAACCTCTGTGGGGTTTTGTACCAGCACATTCCTCACAGCAGCAATCCCTCCTGATTTTCAAGAATTTGTTTTTCTGTGGATTGAGCAGTCTGCTGTCAGAACTGTTCCTTAACAAACCATGAGGAGCATTTCAATACTGTGACCAAATCTCTAGTTTCTGGGCAAGGAATAACTCGTTAACATCTTCATCCCAACCTTCAACAAGTCATATATGCATTCATGATAAACCTTTCAATGGGAAACCTGCTGAAAGAGTAAACACTGTCAGGTATCTCAAGCTTTGAAATGTCTTTGCATCTCATTAGGTGACATCAGGCAGGAAGATTCCTATTCCTATACCATTAGTGACAAGTGTGATCAAAAGCTCACAAAAAGGCACTTGACTTGTAAGAGTCATTCTAACATTTTCAGCTCTAGATATCAGAGTAAATAGTAAAACTAACAGTTTTCTATCTAGAAGCCCATATTCTCTGGCTTGACCATAGGCTAGAAGAAAACAGAATTCACCTTGGAATTAGTGACGTCCTTATCACCATAGTTTGAATTCCAGAGGCGTTTTGTTAAGTGTACCGAAACGTATAGATAAGGATTTTCACAGGAAAACCTGCAGTCTTTAGCTGTACAGTCACAAAAGTCTCACCTTTTAGATTTCTAAGCTTTATTAGTTGCTTGTATCATTGCTTATCAGACTGAGAATAAGGCATAACTTTTTGACAGTAATCCATAAAGGATAAACTACAGAGATCCAGTGTTGGTAAGCAATAAAAACACAGGTTGATTATTTTCTATTTTCATCTTTACACACTAAACAATGTCACTTCATGGAGGAAGCATTGAACAAATATTACTAAGTTGGGACTTTTTGATACAAGACATTACTTCAATTAGCAACTGGAACAAGTGTTTTCTGTAGCTTTCAGCTGAGGTAACCCTGGAATAGTTCCTGGCTGTTTTCACTAACTACAGAGAAGCAGCATTAAACTATGAGCATGCAATCTGCTGATAAGATGGATCAGCTAATAGAAGGCTCATTTCTGCAAAATCACATTGCCTGCTGTTCAACTCTTGGTGCATCTGCCATGTCTAGTCTAAGCATCAAACCAAACATATCCTCACTGTAAAGAGTAAAAAGTTGAAGACGCGATAGTTTTGACTCTGTTATTAGCTTCTTGCATCTACTATGGAGCCTACCAGAAATTTATTCCTTGACTTTTTACTGCAGCCTCAAAGCACCCCATAGCTACTCAAAATAAATGATTTTGTAAAAAACACTATAGTATTGATGGAGTGGTTATAAATTGGAGGAACTAGAAGCTGAATCTAGATATCCTAGATCAGTACCTGGTATTTTGCTTCTAAGAATAACTCTTCCTTTACAGTTCTGTTCTCATCATAACTGGCTCCAGGATCAATCATCAGTTTTAACAACCCAGGAAGGACTATATCTAGTCTTTACAGCAATATTAGGACACAGTTGCTGTAAGGTGCGAGTCCAAAAGAGTGAGAGTTAAGATGACACAAACATTTTGACATAACAAGGACTCAACCTCCACTACAGTCACTATAAAGCAGTTTTATCACATTGTCCTAGCTTCAGCAAGATAGAGTTCATTTTTGTTTCTAGTAGCTGGTATAGTGCTGTGCTTTAGATTTTGTATGAGTGTGAAACAGAAGCTGTGGCTGCCCCAGCAGTATTCAGGGACAAGTTAGAGGGGGCTTTGGGCAACATGGGCTAATGGAGGGTGTCCATGACCATGGCAGGGGTTTGGGACTGGGTGATCTTTAGGTACTTGTTGACACAAACCATTCTGTAATGCTGGTAACATGTTGATTGTTAAATTTTTTTTTTTAGTCATTACTATGTAGTTGTGCTTACACTAAATCAAGGACTTCTTGGCTCCCATGCACAAGAAGCTGGGAGAGCACAACCAGGACAGCTGACCCAGCCTGGCCAAAAGGATATTCCCTGTTATATAGTGTCATGTTCTGTATGTAACTGGGGACGTGAGCTGCTCAGAAGCAGATTGGGCATTGGGAGCTCACCAAGCAGCTGTGTGGTGATCAGTTACTGGCTGGGGTTAAACCACAACACATCAATCACAAAATGCACAATGGGCTGACAGTTCTGAGTAGTAGGATGAGGCAGTACACACCTCATCTGTTTCTGCAAAATGCTGCAGTAGGAAAATGTTGAAACTCCCTAGCTTCAAAAACATCCAGGAAGTCCCACACATCACGTGCCTTCTGGACACTACTCAGAGTTAAGAACTTGTGGTCACAAAGGTGCAAAAGATTTCAGACTTAGAGAGGGTGAAGAAAAGTCAGTGTTCACTAAGCTTGAGCACATTACACTCCAGAGTTCCAATGCCAGCACAGAAACCAAAGTGATCCTGATATTGCCTACTCTTGTCAGCTTTATGAGACCTTTAGTGTTCTGCAAGTTATCCAGTCTTGTTTTATCAAACTTTGTTCTTGCGTATCATGAGTTTGCAGTGGCAGAGAAACTATGTTCCCTTGGACCCACTTCTGGTGACACAAACACTTCACAGCTGTTTCCAGTTTAGCAGGAAAATAAACTGAGTGAAGAGACTCATTAACATTCTCTTCCTGCAAAACTTGATTGAAAGGGTCTAATCTACTGTTGATCTGTCTCTGTTCCAGATCTACATTAAACCATATGATGGGCTAGAGACAGGTGATGCAGAAGGCTTGTGCCACAGAACATTCATGACTGTAGAAGACTACATAACTCCTAATAGAAACACCCACTACCTTCCCCTGAATAAGCAGGCCTTCCTAAAAAAAATTAAACACAATCTCTGAGATGATCAAGCTGTATTTGGAAAACTTTCATGTTTGGAAAGAATTCAGCAATGAACTAATTTCTGTAGCAATATCCACCACCAGTTAACTCCAGTGATTCAGTAGAAGGTTTTGATACAGACTTAACTTTGTTTTGCACACAGTGATTTGATATGAACATGAATGAGTACAAACAATGCTTTTGCAAGAACACATATTAAAAAAATAAATCAGGAGCAGCAGTTTTCCATTAAGCCTGTACTATTCTGCACAACTAGGAGTTACAATCTAGACAAAAAATTCTATTTTATTATTTCAAGTGTACTTTGCATTAAAGTAGATGCAAAAGAAAAAAGCAGCAGCTGGCAAGAGCAGTGCAAAAATGGAACTGTAGTCAAAGCTGGATGCACCCTCTCCACTCAGTGGTAGAGGTGCCAGGCACAGAGATGTAGCACCACCCATGACTTCCAGAGGAGAAGTCTTATTTAACTTTGCTGATTCTCAAACTGAAAAGCTTAATTATGTGTCTTCTTGTGGCACAAGAATACAGCTTCCTTCCATTGCTATTGATGTCAGCTTCCTCACAATGCATTCAGAAGACTGACAGTAACATCTAACAGAGCCAAGGGCCACACGTGTGGCCAAAGCAGGGGGAGAGGGTAGGGGGTAATCACGAAAAAAGGTTGTCACAGCCCTTCACTTATTAATATAGGATGAAAGTGAGTAGTGAAAGTCCCACACAGAAGGGAACACATCAACCCTAGGCTAACTCCAGATGACCTAAAGCAGGAATGAGAAGCAGCAGGCTAGTGTTGGTGCCAGGATGCAGAGCAAACATATGGCACCATCTCACCAGTGCCAGAAAAGCAATTTGGCCAGCTAACACTACCATGCATTTGTTACCAGCCACCATCCCTCCCTTGCATTTACCCCACATCAATGCTCATTAAAATACTTTCCTTAGTCCTCCTTATTACAACCAGCAGATTAATACTGCCACTGACAGTGGCAAGAGCTAAATTCACTGGCTTCGCTCTATGCAGTCCTCAGTGCAAGTCCGAGCAGCTATGGAGATAACTGTTAGTAACCCTATCAATGGTCTTGGAGCAACGTGGGTTTTTTTAGAGAACGATTTGGTTTGAATCATTGCAGAACCTACTTTGACATGCTACAGAATTAGAAAGCAACAAAATGTCACGTAGCTAGCTGTCTTTTAGACCAGTTTTTAAAGTTTAAACTCATATACCTCTCTTCTCCCAAGGCACTGTGCTTGTTTTGGCTGGGATACAATTAGTTTTCTTCATTGGAGCTGGCATGAGGGCAAGTTTCGTGTTTGCACTCAAACCAGTGCAGATAATTGCAGAATACTGGGATGTTTTCACTGCTGTTGAACAATGCTTACATAGTCAATGCATTCCTTTTCTGCCTCTCACACTGCTACCAGCAAGTAGTCTGCCGAAGGAGTTAGGGAGAGGACGTGGACATGACTGCTGACCCCAATTGACCAAAGGGATATTCTATACCATACGATGTCATGCTCAGCATATAAAGCTGAGGGAAGGAGGGGAATGGCATTTGGAGTAACAGAATTCATCTTCTCTAGTAACTGTTATGCACAATGGAGCCCTGATTTCCTGGAGATGGGAAATGGTGAATGAATTCCTCATTTTGCTTTGCTTGCATGTGTGGCTATTATTAAGCTATCAACCCGAGTTCTTACTTGCCCTCTTCCAGTTCCCATGTTGTGGGGAAGAGAGCAGTCATCTTTATAATGCTTAGTTGCCAGATCAGGTTAAACCACACCACATTCACACCAGTTTGAGCTCCAATGAAAAACAATGATCTTAAGGGTCCTCTTTGCATCTCCTGGCTTGATTAGAATTAGTCCTTTAACAAAAGCATCATTTATTTACTATTGGTAAAATAAGAATGATAAAAACTGTGCAGTAGGAAAAAGGAAGAAACAGAAAGAAACATCAAAACTAAGCTCATAACCCACATAAACATCTTCAGAAGGGAATGAGCAAATCAACTAAACTGTGCTAGAACAAAATTGTAACCAAGTTATATAACATCAGGGAAGCCTCAGCTGTGGAAAAAGAGTGTCATTTATTCTAGCCTTTTATTAGAGTGATTTTCAGGAGGGCTGACAGCTCTGCAGTTCCTCCACTTGCACAGTGTTTCAAGTTTATGCCTACCTCATTAAGGCCCTATGGAAAGGTAGGTTTCCTTTTAAGCTCCCCTCCCTCCCCCATTTTTGGCTTCATATAGCTTCCAAACATAAAAACATTTTGGTATGGGAGCCAATATTATTTTGGTAGCTGTAACACACTGGTCTATGGATACATATATACTCTCTACAAGTTGGTAGAAGCCACTTGGACTTAAATAGGAAGGCAAATAACACTTATCATAAGCAAACAGCCATGCTCAACTGTTCCATCACATCTCCCAACTTGGTTCCCTTCCATCTCTCCACCACTTACATAGTTGTTTCATAATTTACACTGCCTTGCCTGCCTCTGGTTCTCTTTTCAAATACCATTTATTTGATCCAAGTAAAGCACATCTTTAAAACTTGACAGGATAATCTTTCTTTAAACAGCATAGAGGACAGATTTGCTTTTTTTTTTTTTCAGCTTGTTAACCAAAGTGATATATCTATTAGAGATCCTCAGACTTTGTACCTTAAGGATATTTTTGTGGCCACTACCTCCACTTGGAGGAGAGGAAAAAAAGAAAGTAAGTGAACGTTTCAATTCCCACTTCACTTATTCTCCACTCTTACTTCAAGGACAAATTAGCTAAGCATAGTCACATGAGAAACAGACCATAACTTCTTTAGGTTACCTTGAAGCAGCAGGCAGTAAACATCAGAAAGAGCTTCCTCAAAGCACTTCTGAGCTCTCTAAATCCATTGGTTCTGAGAGGAACCCACCATGTTCTTTTTCCACAGGCTTTTGTACATTTGAGACTTACCAGGCACATTTTAAATATCAACGAGATGACCAAACTAGAATACCCTTGTGCTGTTATAGAGGCTCTCAATTAACTATGAACATTCAGAGTGCAGTTGTAGTAATTAGTTTGAAAAAGTTATGACATGGCTGTGGATGTTCCAGGAACAGAAGTGGAGAGCCAGGACTGCCAGATGGATTATTTTCTGCAAGTTATTTGTTCAGCATACCCTTGCAGAAAATTCAGATAGAACATAACACAATAGGACTGTATAACAATTATTCTAAATCTCTATATAGTTTAGAAGAAATTACTTCCCTTTTGTAGCTCTCCTGAACCATCCACAGGCTTTTATAACCAAGTTATAGGAAAATTTACTCTTTACTTCTTTAGCAAATTCTATCAGACAGTCCCTTTCAGAAAAAGCAGTAGGAAGTTTCAGAATTTTAAAGCTTATTCAATTCTCTTAGAATTTTCTTTAAGGGGTTAGAAAGAAAAACACATTATGTTCTCATTTTGAGTAGAGCTTTTTTTAAAAAAGCTGTCCTTTACCTACTAAGCAGATGAAATAAGAAAGAGGCTTTACATGCTAGCATAGCCACATGGAACATACAAACCTAGCAATCAAAACTGTACCAAACCCATCAGTTCCTAAAATTAATGGACATTTTTAATCCAGCACATGGCCTTGTACCTCCAGGAATGACTCCTATAGCCAATTTCCCACCTAGAATAAAGCAGTCTTAGAATCACCACTGCATGTCATCCAGAATCTTTAAAACATCAGTCCTAACATAAACTCTTCCTGTATGGGAAATCAATCAAGAGAATGTCATCTTGTACAGAGGGTCACTGTAAGAAAGCGAAGTCCTGACTTCCTTTTTCAATGTTCCAACCACCATTGTACATTAGCATTAAGAAACATGAGTCTATTTTTCACTAGTTGATCATCATCATTACAAATTCAGTATCATCCATAAATAATACAGCTAGAGACCTAGAGTTCAATGGTTCTATCCTCAGCTTGATAGATTATCCAGGGGCACTGTTAAACCAGACAGGAAGATGGCACTTACACTGTGGCACTAATAACCAGCTACTGTGAACTGGACTCATACCTTGCAATACCTCACTGCTGACGGTAAAGCCAGATCCTAGATAGCCACAGCTCTCCATGCAGGAGGTTTAAGACAAGCCTCACTGAAAGCATTCAGACTGCATGCTCTTTCTTACTTGCGGTGACTGCTACACTAGATGTACCTGGCTCAGTGTTTTTTCTAGAAATATCAGTATTTCTTAGAAAGGGAGTACCTTGCTTTCAGGACTGTGGGGGGAAAAATACTACCTTAAAACAAGTATCATTACTTGTTCTTACTCTCTTCTGTTTTTAATTACAGAGACTAAGTATTAGTTACATTGCTAACTAATCAGCGTTGTGGTTACATCAAATTATTAATATTGCTCCCATTTGCAATGTCTTTTGCAGATTTTATAAGATAATTGCAGGCTGCACAACCTGAAACTACCTTGATATAAAGATTCAGGCAAATTGCAAGTTTCCAGAAGCTTTGCATTTCTGAATAGTGATATTCAAAATTTCATCATATTTCTTGCAAATATTTGAGAACAAGTCACAACTGATTCTAAATAAGGAGCAGTTATAATTACCTTTTTCCCCCCTCAGTGTGCTGCAATACAGTAAAGGTTTAGAACAGACTGACTTTTTTTTAAAAACTCACCATGTATTGCTATGTGATACACCTTGGGGTAACCACAAAAGATGATATTGGTGACTCCTTTCAGTGTGGTTTAAGCCTAGTATTTATTAAGATACCAACAGCTTGTTAACCTCCTGTCTTGACTTGAGGGGTTCAGCAAAGCTTAGAGCGAGATAAAGGATAAAATAATTTTACTTCTCCTAAAGAGGTCCCTAGTTATTAATTTCAAAGGGTTCCACTGTAGAACTACTGAATCCCAAAGGATGCTATCACTGCAAGCCTGTGTAACCCAACTTGGTACATATAGACTTTTAGGGCGATGAGAAATACTATTCAGTCCTTTAGTATATGATTCATCTTCCCAGATTAATTTGATAAGTATATAATTTACCTGGATTCTTTTCATAGTTTGTAGAAAATTGCTTTCCAGAGATGTTTTTGTTCCTTTAAGTCCTCCTGGAGGTGTCAGGTAGCCTCCACAGAATACAGAGGGAGCCTAGAAGCTTTGCTTAGGCTTTATGTCTAAATAAGATAGATTTCAACATTTGAAGTTTCTTGAACTTTGCATTAGTGGTGCAAGGTTTAACTAATTTTAGCTACCAGTACGAAAATAAGTTGCTTTGTATACACATGTATAAGAATGATTTTGTTCATATGGCAGCATCAGTGGGTGTGTTACAAATAAATTTGTGAAGAGGATGAAAAAAGCCACCTCCAAAAAAATGAAAGGTTATCATACTCTAAAAATCATATCCCCAAAGGTTGACACTAGATTGCCTCCCTACAGTTTTCTATTAGCATGCTGCTAATGAAAAATTGCAAGTCCTCTCTTTTGTTGGGCACCTAATGAACCTGATCTGTTTCAGTCTGCAGTCTATGGCTCCATACAATTTTATCCCACAACACTGAATGTCAAGTGCCACTCCCATCCCTCCCTGTGTTCCTAAAAACCTAGCCAGCTCATCCTTTGGGAAAGAGGAAAATGCTAACAACCAAAATTACAAATACTTCATTGTCTTATTACAATATGCTTATTTACATAAATGCCCTCTATTCATCTTATTGGATCAGCCTGACCAAAACAAAATTTGCATTTAAATAGTATCACTGTAATTGACATCAAGTACCTGGACTTATTTTCATACTCTTACTCCTACACATAAGAGGCAGGAAAAAAGCTTTCTCTACTCAGAGAGCAAAAGATCAGTATGAGATTAGCAGTACAATTTCTCAGATATTTTTATTTGTGTTTAAGTTCTCAAGGGACTGCACTTTTCCTCACTTTAAAATATGTGGTAATTAAAGAAAGAAACAGCAGACAGTCAGGCTTGATCCAGTCAAGGAAAGATTTAAACAGCTTCTTTGATCTCATAACAACAGGAGCTGCTTATAGATAGCATCCCTGAGTAGGAGCATCACAGCCAAAAGCTGCAATAGAGCACTGGCCATTGCTTTTCCCCACTTTTTTAAAAATCAGAACAACAGTCATACCATCCATCATACACTGGGAAGCAGAAACCTGGGTCCAAGGTGAAGAGTTTGCCATCAGGCTTGAGAATGTCACTGGAGAGTTTGTCACTTCAGAACTGAAAGATTGAGGTAGGAAGAGTTACTGAACTTTCTTTGCATACCCCCCTGCTACAGAGAGGACTAGACTGTACTTTAGAGAAAGATTCAAGAGAAGTAGTGGTCCTCTCTGCTGGAGGACAGTGGCCATAGAGACACAAGCAAGGATTAAATTCCACCAACTACAAGTACTGGAATAGTTTCAAAGCAGCTGCTTTCTGTATTCAGGCAATTCAGAGCAAACATCCCCTTCTGAATACCAGCTTACCTTATTAGTCCTGCTGCACAAAAGCATCCTATAGACCTACGCTTTGCTAGGGGATAAAGCTACCAACTAGAAATTGCTTTATCGTCTCAGAAGTCCAAAACAGGAGCTAATGAAAGCTTCATTTCCTGTAGCTCTGGAATACAACAAATTGTTTGGATGAAGAATGGGAGTACAGTTATGATTACAGGATAATGATTATGGTTTTATTTGGGGTAGCAGTTGGCTTTTTCCCTATGGTTCTCTTCTCCACTGCATTTCCCATCCACAAAACCACAGAACTGCGTCACTTCTGCATGACAAAGTTTCCAAATACAGCATTTAAATGAGGTGAAGATTTATTCATTCCATAAGAGGGAGCAGAAGTAGCAATATTCAAAGGATAAAACCTTGAGGTAGAACAGTATGAACCCAACTGAACTGCACTGGGTAAAGCAGCATTTCGTAAAACACAGGCTATAAAGCACCAAAAGGCTCACAAAGAACAACCCTCTTCAGACACGAGAGCAGCAGCACACTTCACCAAAGGATGAGACTGAGCGCAGCAGCTCTGGTTATGGGCTGCAAGAGCTTCACAAGGGAAGGATTAGTTACCTCTAATTAGTAATGACAGATTTCAAGCATTTCCAAAGTGTTTGGCATGGGGAGAGCAACCTCAGAGCAGAAAGAGTGCGCAAAGCCTTGCACAGATGAACTGACGTATATGAACTTTACAAAGCATCAGTGTTACAGGAGCACAGGTTTGTTGAACAGAGTGATCTGTTTGCTCAAATGCTTCGAGGATCAATGACAGAAAGAGGGTCTGTAAAAAGAAATTCAGCTCACCCTTTGTAATATCAGCAGCAGGTGTTTGATTTCTTATTTTTCTAATAAGAACTTTTTTTAAAAGGCAGGCAAATTCACAATTTCAGTCAGAAAAAAGTTGTTTCCAAATACAGTCCAAAACTAACATTCACATTTTTCAAGTAAGCAAGATTTGATGAAGATCAAATTCAGACAAATTAAAGTCTTAATCCTCATATTAACACCTTCCAGCCACTTTGCCAATCCCAACAGCATCTTTCTCCTCCAGTACAACAGAAAATAATGTAAGCAGGTCTAAGACATGACAATCTGTAATGGCCATTTAGGAGTTTGCACCTCAGCTGAGTTGATAGGAGTGTACTACCTTTCCATTCCAACATAACTGCTGTGACAGAAACCTTATAAGAGGCATCATTTGCGCATCATTTCAGTCTTGTCAGGGAAATCAGCTGTACAGTTAGCACAGTTTCAAGGTGTCAGTTCAAGAAACAAACTGTACTTCACTGGGAAGCAGAACAACTGAGAGCTAATCAGTCCTGCTCCCACATAACTCCCCTCCATTAACAGCTAACACACCCTAGTTTAGTCCTGTTACTTTTATTGCAAACCCAACAATAAACAGCTCCAGGATGGTAGACCTGTACATCCAAAATTCATCATGTCTTAAATATCACTGCTTTACATGCAAGGTGGCTCCTCATTCCTTTTCATGCTGGAAGTCCCAAGACCTTTCAATAAAGTGTGATTGAATCTCTCTTCTATTGATAGCAGGAGACCATGCAGCACCAGCTATTTTGCTCGTTTTCTATAAGGCATATCATTTTCAACTCAGAGTAAACTCCAGCTCTAATTTATTAATCCCACAAAATTAAATCGCTTTTGACCTGCTAAAGTGAGTCAGTTGAGGCACATTTCAATTTCATAGATAAACACCTCATACTAGTCTGTATAACCTGATGGACATGAACTTTGAATATCTGTAACTAAGGATTAAACCATGAAGAGCATTTTATAGCTTTTTAATTCACTCCTTTTCTCATTCTCCCTCCTTCTGCTTTTTTTTTTTTTTTTGAAGTGCTTCATTCCCAGGAAATAGTAGATTCTTAACGTTACCAAGTTCCATTTGCAAGTCGTCTTTGTCCTTCACCTTGCGTATCACCAGTACTTACCTTATTTTTTTATAGTCTGTTAAGTAATTTATCTTTTTTTGTACTTTTCCAGTCTTTTTTTTACTTACCCAGCTCCTACTTGTCAACACTACCTTCACCTCCTTCCCACCCCCCCTCAACTTATTTCAGGTTCACTGGGAAACACCACACCTATTTCCTCCAGCCTCCCAAGTCGCTGCAAGCTGTGAAAAATAACTCACAGGAACACAAGGGTCTTTTGCTAACATCCAAGATGATGACGTGCACCTGGCAAAACCAGCTCATAAGCACACCAGTTGAGTCCAGCTGGTTACAAGAGCAGAGCTTAGAAGAACATGCATCATAGCAGATCAGTTATGGGGACTGTAGTCCCCAAGCTGCGCAACAGAACAGCAATACACTTCAGTTCTCATGTACACAGGAGATGTATGTATGAACCTTGTAGTGAAGTTTCAGCTCTGGCACAAAGGACTACTGAGTTTGAGAATATAACCCCTGAAGCTTAGATTGAGATACTGCTAGCAATAACAAGCGTGAACATGAACACAATTGCAGATGGTAACATTTAAAAGTTCAGTGCTCTCAAAAGGAAAGAGCTCTAGAAAAAACAGCTCTTGCATTTAACACTAAGGCAAATTGAAACTGAACTAGGGCAAAATTAAAACTGGCTACTGCTGAAAGTTATGATTGCTTTTTCTGTCATTGAGTGAAGCCACCAGGAAGAGTGTTTCCTAAGGACTTATGTTGGCCAGTTAATGCTCTTACAGTCCTACTGGTAGCAATTTGTCAGAAAAGTGTCCTGAAGTTCTGTAATTACTACTGCTAAAACAATAAACAGTAAGATTTTACTATAAACATTTCCATTTAGTGATTAGTAGTTGTGCCTCCTGCTTGGCTGAAAGCAGTTAGGGCTTGCAACACTGTCCACTACAAAACTTTTTAGACTCAGAGGATAGGCTCTGGGATTTCAAGTTCATATAGTCATCTCTTGTATGTATGTTTTTATGTCATCTTGCATTCTTCATAATACGGTTCTAAGAGACAGTGGGGAAAAGCTCAAAGCATTTTTTTTTCCCAGCTCACTTTTCCAAGTCCGAGCATGGTTTCTGTAGCTTGCAACACTGGCTTTTGAAAAAAACCTAACCACCAGTAAAATTCTTCATTTTTCTAAATTACTTCATTCAAGCAATCTCCCTTCTATGCTAAAATACTTTCACAGAAGTTAGAGTGAAATTATTGTAGCTGTATAACTGAGCTCAAACCTGATAAGCTCTTAGATATAGACTGGCAATCAGATTATTTATGTTACATCAAAGGATGACTGACACCTGTAGCATGGGAAGGTGTAGGTAGATAGAAAACATACCCAAAGCCTTCCTATACTAGAAAGGCATTCCTATACATGTGCTCCTAGCTAATATCACTGTCAGTAACTTGCATTAACTATGAGACACTTTTTCCCCTTGCCACCACATTAACCCACAAGGGAGTTTTGAAGGAAAAACTGATCAGACAAGTTACAAGCTCTCCTCTACCAGGAGCAGTTGTACATCTGCCTGTTAAAAAAAACAGCAGAAATACTTTTTAGTTAGCAGCTTTCAAAGTAAGTATCTTGCAAACTCTAATAGTTTTGTTTAAGGGTGGAAAACAATTCCTCTTTCTGAGGTATTGCACATTATAGAGATACTCAGATACTTCAGGTCTCAAACATGCAATTGTCTATACATGCACATGTATGCACACACATGAAGATAAACAATCCCTGCACTGAGAGAGCAAGGCACTGCAGAAAGGAAGGCTTCATCATGCCCCATTTACAGATGGGAATGTCTTAGTGACATTCAGTGATTGACAGCATATCTGCACTACAGCTGAAGCACGCTCAGGGGCAAGCCAGCTTTGAGAGGTACCATGCATGGTAGCTGTAGAAGCACAGCATGGAACACAGGATGGCTGCCATACTGCTGCAAATGCATTATCTATTAAACAAAGAAGTGAGGCCATTTAAGACCAGTTCAGGTCTATTCCAGCCATAATACAACTTTTGGGCTCTAGGGTCAGACACAGCCTTAACCAAGGGCACACAAGAAGTCACCATCAGAGCATAGTAATCTAGGAGAGCTGGCTTGTATACAAGACACAGTTTTTAACCCAATATCTGTTTCTTCATGCTGTTGTTAGAGTGCAACTTTCAACACCAGGAAGGAAGAGAGCTTAGTCATTTATTTTAAATATTGCTTTGTTTTTCCCCTTTGCTCTGTTGTCACTAGAAGACTCCATGAGGCACTCACTAGGCATCCAGAAGTACTGCTTATCTACTTGCTTTCAGCAGAACAAGCTGCTCAAAGGTTCAGAGGTAAGAGCTCCAGAATTCACAGGAGGAGGTTCCTTAACAGTATTTTGCTTTTTATTTGAATAATGCTGACATCATCTAGGAGAGCTACAAAAGGGAGCTGTGCAACAATGGCAACTTCATGGGCTCAGGTCACGGAACCATTTTTTATCTAGGTTTTCTTGCTTCCTACAACAGATTCTCACTCCTATGACAATCTTTGCTGATATATATCCACGTGGAAAGATCAGAGCTTGAAGCTACAAGACCTTCTCAAACAATTGCCTGTAAGCAAGAGACCGCTCAGATATGTTCCCCTTTTTTTAAAGCATCAGGAGATGAAAGAACTTGCATGAAATCTTTAAGCCAGGCCAGCAGATGAAATCTCAGGCAAAGCAAGCCATGAAGAGAAGTTCAGGTAGATTTGGTCCAATCGCCAGTCTGCAATGCCATTTGTTGCCTTAGAACAACTAGAGAAGGCAGTAACAGGGGCAACATGGCAAAACCCCTACAAAGAATCCCAGGCTAGAGTTGAGCACTTCTGTCCCACATGAACACATTTGTGCATGTATCTTCCTATCCAGGTTCAAGTTGCAGATCTACATCCTTTAAAAGTAAGGCAGTGGGACATCTGAAGCCCCCTGTACAGTTTGTTCCCTGCTTCTACTCAGCTGCCTATTCAGACAGCTATTTGTCAGCCTTACACAGGCCTTCATTCACTAAAACTTTAAAGCATATGATTATCATTATTTTAAAGCCAAGTACAATGAAAGCAATAGACTGCATCTGTACTTTCTTTTGGCAAAGTCAAGGGTAAATAAGCCATCCATGGAACACACATAAGCCTTGATGAGATATCTGCATGCTCTCATACCTTTCTCTGCTTGTTCTCTAGCACAAAATCCACTACAATCATTCTTTTTCCTCCCAGCAGTACACAATCCTTGAGCCCACACTGTTCCTGATACAGCCTAAAGCACATGGTAAAGGCATTAGTCTACCTGATCTGTTCCCTTCCATCACTAACATCAGGGAAGAAATTAGCTTTAGAAGCCAGGACAATTCTTACTTCAGCCAGGGAAAGCCTGACATGATATTTTCCCATCTCTATTACTAGGGTACCCTAAAGCCTGAGAAGAGTCATTACTAGTAGAACTGAATAAATTTGTACGCCTATTACACAGCGTATTACCAAGGTGGAAAGTTTTCTTAGTCTGACTTGCATAGTCAAGGAAACTGGGGCAGGGTGAGGGGGTCTAGAGGGAGGAAAAACACTTTCTGTCTGCTACTTAAATCATAAATAAAGGCAAAGAACAAGGGACATCCATTTTCTGTGTAGAACCCAAACCCCAGGGACTTTCTACTTAACTGTCCCTTCCCTCCCACACCATAAACTCCATACTGGCAGACTCCAGGTTCATGAATAATCAAAGCATTCAATGAGAAATAAAATCTTTGAAATCTATATATTGGAATGAAGAAGCATTCAAAGGACTTGTTTAATTGGCTATCAAAATGGTTTTAAAATGCTCACTTCACACTTAAAGATAAATTTGCCCACAAAGACAATGGCAAAGTTTCAAATCTGATGTTTTAATTGTTACATTTGGCAAAATAAACAATTGCTTCATAATACTGCCTTATTACAGTCCATGATATGGCAATTTAAGAGGCACGCTTTCCACATGGGGAAAATAATCTGATTTTTACCCCTGCATGCATTATTGTGACTATAGTAGGCAGACCAGGGTTTGCATAGGAGATGACATTACAGGGGGATCTCAACCCAGCTCAGGGAGAGGGAGAAGCTAATGGACTGCTGTATCATCTAGTTCCCCAAAACAAGGTATTAGCTATTACTTAACATTTATATTGAGGTGCAAGGAGGAACTATCATGTAGATAGCACCCTATTTTTTTGTGTCTTTTCCTTTATTTCAGCAGCTGATAAGACTACCTAAGATAGGTTCAACACTAACTTTTTAGAGTCACTTTACTTTTATTTTCCTGCTGAGGAATTTTCTCCTCACTCAAGACAAATGCAAGCTTCTCCTTGCATCTAGTCCTATTTTCAAAGGGGCAAGAGAAGAAAGGGAAAGACAGGAGGGAGGAGATACTTACAGAAGTCATCTCTAAGGAAATCAACGTGAGCAATGATTCATCTTCTCTCCAACCCCATTTTGTATATCCCAAGCATCTCACTTAAATCATAACTAACATGTAAAAACAACAAAAAAAACCAGCTGCAGGCCTTGCCTTGTGATTGTATTTCTGCCATGGTATCAGGTGGCAAAGTCCTGGCCCCCATGGTTATCCCCAAGACTCCAGAAGCAGCCACAGTTTTCCCTTCCAACTTATTCCTTGTCAGTCAAAGCCTAAGGCCTGTATTCAAGTTTTGTACTCTGGATGTATACACAAACTCATTTAGAAGACAAGTCAAAACAACCATGTTAGCAGTTGACAACTGATATTCCCTTCCCAGTTGCTAGAAGTGAAGACTGGTTCTGACTAAACCAAGTCACTATAGAAAGTACATAGAAGCAGGTCAGCTATGTAGAAAAAGTAGTTTTGACATGAAAAATGTAACTCCCAGTTCTGCCACTAAAAGAGTTGGGGCATTTTCCTAACAGCAAATCATTAGCTAAGGGCTCACAAGGACTTGGCTCAAATCCTGGGTACATTTTCTTAACAGAAGGACCTCTCCAAATTGTTATCATAGAAGTTGTGAAAATGTATGCATATTTTCTTAACTTGACTCATGTCTTTGTGTCTGGAGGGAACTGGAAGATGTTCTCCAAGACACAACAGGAACATTGCCAAGCTAAAGAAAAAAGGCAGAAGCATACACATTAGAAAGGTTTTGGTTTGCAAAACAAGTCAAAAGATGCAACTTGGTCAAGGATGACAAATAGTAGCTGCCTTCTCAGAACATCCAGGTAAAAGGTTCCCTCTGAATCTCACATGTTTCTCCTGTTCACTGGTCATATCTTTCACTGCTTAGAAGTGTGACTTGTTATGAAGCATACAAGCTCATCTATAATATTAGCTGCTTCCCATGAAAGGCACAAGAGCTCCCAAATACTCTAAGAAGCATAAGTTAAACAGAGGGCATAGTTTCAAGTCTTTAATCTTGGATCCTGCATCTGACTTTCCAAATAATTTTTTTTCTTAAAAAGAAAGGAATTACACTAGACACTGGATGATTTCATTAATTCCAGTATAAACCTCTGCACTAGAGAGCTCTTCTCCAGTTCAGACCACAGCTGGTCTAGATTTAGTTCTTGAACCACTATAAAAGCATTATGCAGATTTAAACCTTTTTTGTCCTCCAGTCTTTTGTTCATATACTAGGTTAATACTCTTACATCTCCACAAGGAAGAATACCACATGAAAACATCGTGCACAAACCTCAATTTGGTCTTGAAGAGATGGGGTTGAAATAGATATAGAAGAATCCACTTAATTCAACTTAATAGCACTGAGCCAGCTGTGATTTTAACACATCCTGAGATGGCAAGACCTTCCCTGATCCATCTTGCTTTCTCTCTTGGCAAGCAGAAGTCAGGAGGAATAAGAGCAGGGAGCTATCACAGGAGAAGGGAGGGATACTCTATCTAGGGCATAGTGCCACCCATGCTTGCAGTGAGATGTTCTTAGCCCTGGCTGCAACTGTCAGAGAGGGCTTTAGTCAGGTTGAACTTGCCCCACAAATTCTCCACTAAATGCTTACCTCATTTTTGTGCTGTGCAAGTTCATTTTAAAACTAAAACAGTTTGTCTTGATGCATTATAAGAAACACAGACACTGAAGACTTTTCCTGTTCACTAACATTGAAAAGCTCCAAGACAAGGCAACAGAGGCAAGTTAGAGCCTCTGCAGTAGCCACTAATGAGCTGATCAGTTGCACAATTATTTACAGTTATTAAAAAAAGATTGTCACTATGGCAACAGGAGCATCTACCAGATTTGATTTCTCCAAGACACAAAATGCCTCTCAGGAGTGCACAAAGTGGACCGAGAAGCTATCAGAGCTTTTCAAAGGGTCTCCCAGGAAATATTTTCATTTGTTTGCCATTGCAGAAGGCTCGGCTGCATGCCAGTCATTGTTTTGATTAACTTCAGGTACCCTTCTCCATGACTTCTCAAGAAGAGGTAGGGACAGGGAAGAATAATTTAGGCCTCCTTAGAATCAGCATATTTGAGAATAGTCAGCAGTAAACTGGATGAGCAACTCAAACCCATGTTGGTCTTAGAAGCAAGTATTTCACAGAAAAAGTGGCCTGAAAAGATTAAGTCTAAGGAAATAAAAGGAGAAGTTCCCCACTTATTTTCCCAACTTTGACTTAAAAGACCTCAGGCAAACAGGCTGCTCCTTGAAACAGCCTGTTATTTAGGATTTCTACCATGTTACATATATCCATAACCTAGTATTTCTGACAACAGTTCTGCTCTACCATTTAGACAAAAGCCACAAAGCACAAAAAAGGGCTTTCTATGCATCTCAGAAGTGTTATAGTTCAAAAGGATCAGCTCTTCAAATTTCCTTCCTCCAGCTCTGCCCCAACAACAGTTCTGAGAACAGAAGAAACAGCTTTTCTTATTAAGTAACAGAAATGACCTGTAAAAAGCATGCCTTTAAATGTCTAACTTTAGCTTTCCTCAGAACCCAGCCAGCAGTTCCACAATGACAGGGAGAAGAGCTGTCTGTAGCTCCAGAGATGTCTAACACTCAGAGCTATACACTGCTGACCAACTAAGACAGACCAAGAGCTCTGGAGCACTAAGCCTACTTCACAGGGTAACATTAAAGCACCTTGCAGACTCTTCTTGTAGCCTCCTGCTGCTTTCACAGAAGAGAGAAAAGAAGGAACAGCTCATCAGTTCCCTTCTCCCTTCAGGATGGTCCCCAGGCATTTCAGCAGCAGGGTCCTTAGACCTGGCAGCCTAGGTGGCCAAGGGGATCAATGCAATGCAGCAGCTGAAGCCAGGAAAGGAAACAATGCACTGAGTATATGTGGAGAACAACAAGCCATTTGGGGTGTGCAAAATAGAAGCCACGAGGCTGCCAGGCACAGAACCAGATGCCAAATGCAGGTCCTTCAATATGCCAAGTCATCAGCACTAGCCCGTTTCTGTGATGACAAGTCCTAAAGAGCAACATACAGATATGCCCAGAAGTACAAGGAAATTAAGATGTTCCCAAGCCATAATTGTAGGGACTAGTCACTACTGGCCTGAACTCACAGCATTTCAGCTGGCATACTGCATGGTAGGGATATAAATTCAAGGTACAATTTCAAGTTAGCAACGTTGCTCTGGAGGCACTTCTCATATGAAAGATGAGATCATTTCATCCTCCAGGATGTTATAACACTATGAAGAACTGATTTGACACAAGAACATTTTGTCAACTCATCCACCAAAACAGGCTTCCTGTTCTTATTTTAAAGGATTTTGCTGCACCATATCTGACAAGTTTTCCCACACATTTTTCTTTCCCTTCAAATCTGAGATATCTTAAGTGAAAAGCACCTTGTAATCAGCATCTTTTGTGCAATACTTTGTCTGCAGGTGTATGTCAGTACCCATTCATCTCCTGCTGGGAAGTGTGGATGTGCCTTCCCAAATTTGATCCCAAGAACTAACCACAGCCTTATTTATCTTTCTCCTTCTGACAGCTCCAGTTAAAAAAGTAGTTTCGTGTCAAGAAAATGGAAGACACCTGGAAAAAAAGGCAGCCTTGTGACTTCTGCTCCATAGACTCCCAGGGTACCCTGCACTGCACAGAATATCCACATTAGCAGGCAGCTACCTTTGCAAGTCAATTCTTGGAAGCAGAATAAAAGGCCTCAGGGCTTGTATGTTCTGACTAGCTTTAAACTCTACAGTAGTCTTTGTTAAGATGAGGAAAGCAAGAAAGACTGTATTAAAAAAAGCATTCAGCCAAATGGGTGGGATGTTCAGATTTAAGAGACAAAGTATTCTTTCTTGGGCAGGTGGATGTTGGTGTTAACAAGTTTCTTCTAGGAATTATGTGAAGAGAAATTCAATAAGTAATCTAAATAGACAGAACCCATTCCCAGATCAGGAATTTCTCTACACTGAAAAACAGGAGATAGAGCACTCAAGATAAATCATCTCCTCCCCCCAAGCACACCCTTAGACTTCTGCTGGAGTCAGATATAGTGCTATACGGACCATTAAAATAGATATTATAAATCAGGGCTTAACTTCACTGAGCCGCATCACATTTGTCAAATGAACTTGAACTTGTCCACCTGAAAAGTCAAAGAAATTGACAGAACCAGATGTCACTTCATCAGTTGAGACTACTTATGAGCTTCTAGACACTAATGCTCTTGCAGAAATCATCTTTCCAACAGTATTTTGTCTTAGTGGGCTCAAGTTTGGCAGACTTAAACTTAAGTGAAGCAAGGGAGGAGTTATGAAGCCTAAAACCACCGTCCTTCCTTCTTACTGGTCACCTGCAGCAGCCTTGCTACTGAGCTGAAGATGAGGCATTGCTCTGGAGCAGGACCTTACACGTAGACACCATCAACCCAGCCCTCCCTTCTATAACCTCGGGACTAAAGGGCATGCTAGTGTTATCGGGCTACATCATAAGGCACATCAGAGCAAACACAGACTGACTGGAGATCAGAGAAAACCAGTAATCTCATCATTAAAGCTGGAGCACATCAAGCACATGGTTTCTCTGAAGACAAAGGAAAACAATTAGACCAACATACTCTTGTAAAACCAGCAAGGGTCAGCCAAGGAAAGAAACTCTCCCTGGGAAGTCCAGCAAACTGAAGGTGAGTTATTGCCTCAAGGGAGGCAGGACTTTTCATAAGAGTCTGAGTGAAATGCATTTTGGGGTCATAGAAAACTTATTATGGAATGTTTAGGTGAAGGACTCCTGAGACTCAGGAGAAAGAGGATGCAGTGAAGTGAACTACGAGAAAAGCTTCAGGTGGGAATTTGTATCTTATTAGATGACATAGAAAGCCATAGAAAACAACCTCCGGTTCCACTGGGAACAACAAAGCTTATTTGAATTCCTTTTAGTAAGAAAATCATAGCAGGAAACACTGACTACTTTTCTGGTCAAAAATTCAAGCTAAGTGGAAAAAGTAAATAAAATAATCAAGTGTCACAGCCTGACTTAAACCACCAGGGATATGAAAGCACTTGCTTCGTAGTATCACCATTATATGCTTTGGTCTGGGTTTTCAGAGTTAGTTACCCTGAGTCCCTTCTTTACATGCAATCAAGTAATAATTAAATCTCAGTACTCTATGCACAATGCAAGTGCCTTAGAATTTTCCGTGTGCATAATTAAAATTATTTATAGACAAAATGGCAGCTGTGGATATGAATGCAATGTTTCAGCATTAAGTTTAATATCAGTTAGCAGGAGGGTAATTAGTTAATGGGCATGCAGAGTTTTTCTTAAAGGGCAAAAGCATTAATTACTATTTCTTCTATTTTAAATTACTCCAATAGACAGATTCTTCCCAGAGTACACCTAAAGATTTATTTCAGTTCAGGTATTGCTTTACAGAATTGAAACTCAAGCTTAAAATTAGCCATCACCCAGGGAATTGGTAATGATTATTATTCCTAGTGGTTTTTTTCCTTGAGAAGTAAATCCCATACTCCAGAGGAGTAACTCACAAAAGGCATTAGTGATTCTGCACTGCAGTTATAGGCAAATGCATTAATTTGCTTAATTCAGCAGTCACTTGCTAAGCGGGTCTTAAAGTATTCCTGGCCATCCCATGAGTGTTTATTCACACTGTGTTTAATACACACTACAGGATTTTTTGGGGGGTCCTAGAAGTCTGCAGGATTGGCCAAATTTAGAGGAAGGTTACCCAGCATTTAGCCTCACAAAGAGGCAGAGCACATAGACCAGCAGCAAAACTTCAGACAGGTCACAGAGTTATACTCTTTCTAATTTCAGCACTGCAAAGTCTATCCACTATTTCACCCAGGCAATACAAGCTGGACAAGAGCCATTTCTCATGTGGTAAACATTCAAAAAAAGCCATGCAGCAAAGCAGAAATTATGTGGTGACAATCCAGGCCCAGCAGGAAGAACCAGTGGTCTTTCCAGAGAGGCACAAACAGGAAACCCTCCCATGAGGGGTAATGACTTCACATCAGGCAGAGTGAGCTGCGGGCATAATGGTTTTGGAGTTACTCTAAATTTCATTATGTCTAGCTTGCTTCCTGGCATCCCCAGCAAACAACAGCTCCCTGTGCTGAGCCTCAGTGGTGTCACCCAGCACCATCCTGTAGCTCACACACAGCCAAAGCCTCTGATCTCTGAAGCGTCCATGCCACAGGACCAAGCCCATGAAACAGGAACTCCGATGCTGGAAAGATCACATGTGGCATGAGTTGGTGTCCATAAACTGATATTCCAAAGATGGAGCTCTGCTTCTTACACCTCAGTTCTCTCCATTTGAGAAGGTCACTGCTACCACAGAGCAATTCCCAAAGTGAAGCCTCAAATACACCATCCCCTGCCAAGCAGTCAGCTTTGGGAACAGACAAGGTGACCCCTGCTAGGAAATTCAAGTTCCCACTCCAACCATAGCTGACTTTTTACACAAAGACAATGCTGATTTCCTGAACCATAGCTGCATTCAGAGTACAAAATGCTTTTGGTAGCATAACTGCAGCTGCAGCAGGAGGTCTTCTCTTCTTCAGAGGCTATTCCCTGCACCATTTCCCATGCAAGTCCAGTAGAGTGTATAAACGTAGATACTGACTCATGTTTGCTAAAAACCTTCACCTTTGTCACTTAATTGTTTCCACTAATTAAAATACTGTATGCAGATTGAGTAAACACTGTAAGTGACACCAGATTGAAAGCTCCCAAGCAATTCATCATATTGTTAAAGTATGCAGGCATGTTTCTCACCAACAGAACCATCTCCTTTCTAATCTAGGAGTGAATTAGACTTTGCTGTGCGTTTGTGACTCAAAGAATTGCAAGACACTTTTCCTGGCCTCTTGTTTTTAATTTGTGATTGCTGCAAGAAGTTTAATGGCAGCTGTAATTCTCTGTGCTACCCCAGAAGTCCCCAAGGGGCAGGCCACAATGCCAGTTTCTCAGAAGTAAACCATTACACTTGTTTGCTGTAAAGATCAAGATGTAGAATAAATGTGAAATAGAATGTAATTAAGAACTCTTTTTACAAGAATCATTTCCTCCAGGATATTATTTGTCAAGTCTGAGTGTTTTGATAAAAAACATGAAGACCAATCCCCTGGCCAGGTAGCAAGGGCTGCCTCCCATGATGATTACTTCCTTTAAAATTAATAACTGACATCAATTGTCTACTCATGTATTAGGCTGAAACACAAAGTTTACCAAGTTGCTTAACACTGAGTTACACTTTTTAGCTCACAGATAAGCAGCTAAGCGCCCCATGATGTAGGTTAGAATAAGGAAAGACAAATAGACTTCTCAGAGCATAGTCCACATTCTTGCCTTCAGCATGAAAATACAATATCCAAGGAGTTTTCTTGTTTGTTTTAAAAAGGTCTACCTGTAGTGTTTCATAGCCTTGAGCAGCTATTTCCAGTCACTTGTGGTAAAAGGGGAAAACATCCTCTATTTTGTGGTATGATTGAGACCAATTATTTAGAGAATAGCAGAAGCAAGACTGCAAGTGCAGGCTTGATCCTGAGTTGTCATACACCTGTTACAAACAGAACCAGGATCGAAGTCTAGCTGACAGCACTTAACACTATTGTAGCTAAAGGCAATGAACTTCATCACAACTCAGCTAGACAATGTGAGAAGCTTCTAAACCAGCAGAACTTCATCAGCCCAGCCCACAAGTCAAACTCCCTATTGCAGCCCTGTCCTAAAGCCCCAGACCACAGTTCTCAGTTCCTACCAACTGAATGGGAGGAGCACACCCTCACAACTCCTGAACATCCCCCATACTGAATGCCTTCAGCTTAGAAGGAAGCCAGCACACAAAGGGAAATGCCTGTGCAGGGATTGGTCCCCACTGCCTGCACATTTTGCTGAGTCGGCAGAACTCAGCGCTGCACCCAGAAACAGCCAGTCACAGTTGTTGGCTGGTCATCTCTCCTCAGAGCTGCACTGTCAGGAGTAACAAAAGCATTTTAAATGCCGCTCCTGACCACTGCAACAAATAATATCTTGGCACCGTTGAGTACACTGTGCCAAGGTATTAGGAAACAGAAGTGCACATCACCTTCCAGCAGGTACTTCAGTGACTCTTCTTCATCTTGTCCCTGTCCACAATAGCAACCACATTAGCTATTCCTCCAGCTAGAGTCCTTTCATTTCTTTAAAGTACATAACTTCCTTAAGTACACAGTAAGGTTTTGTTGTACATTAAAAACCATTTGGATGCAAGGGCTCTGGGACATATCTGAATAATTATAGATCACTTGTGACAGATGAAAGAGACTAAGAGATGAACAAGCAAAAAACTGCTCTTGAAGCAAAGATAAACACACTTACAAAGTAAAAAAGAAGGAGGGGGGATATGGAGTCCCCATAAGAGGAATACAGCAGAATTATACATCAAACACCGCATCAGCGCGGGCAGAGCATGAACATCATTGCCAACACCAGCACACACTGCCTCCCAACTGTAATCAAATCCCTTGAAGCATACACGAGTACAAATAGATTCTGCATGTCCTCAAAGCGCAGAGTCAGCTGCGACAAAGCCTAAGGGTCCCAGAGACACACAACCACAACACAAAGATTTGGGGCTTGATGTTAGAATATTGCCTGATGAGAAAAATAGGGTAGTGGAGAGCCAGAGCTAGCAGAACTAAAGCAATGGGAGCACACTATTTTTAAAGTGTTACATAACACATCAAGGTATTCAAAAGCCTATTCTCACATTTCTTCACCCCAAATTTCAAATCAGCTCAACAGATAAGAGCAGAGCTTTCACAAGTCAAGCCATGGTCTTTACCTGACTTGCCCACACCCATAATACTGCCCCTTCTTATAAGGGGGAAGTGCACCATTGTTCATCAGCACAGAGACCACAACAGCTTGTGGGCATGAGTTGCCTTTGCTTTTATCACCCGGGCAGGAAGTCTCCCACAAAGACAGTCTTCAAGATAGAACTAATCCTATGCAGCAACGCTGCAGCTGGGAATTCATAAGGAATTAAAGGAGCTGACACAGTTCTTAACATCAAGACAATAAAGGTGACATGTTTGTGCTTCCGTAGACAGACTTGCAGACTTCACTTCAGAACAACAGGAATGCCTAAGAAACACACACCACCTTAATGACTTTTTTTTGTGAGAGGACACAAAGGACAGCTTCAACCAGCAAATTTTTTTTAAAAGCTTGAATTTAAGAGTAGAGATTTGGACATGCTTGAGCAGCACTAGTACCCAGGATGCCACAGACACTTTTGGGACACTCAGTTGAACCTACCAGTCACAAGAAACTTATGTAGGATAGTTGTCATTCGGGCATCATTCTGTCAGGGCTTGATATCACTAATGCATTCCATCTCAGTTAAACTGAGTCAGCACTTTGGCATTTGGAGTGCAGATGCATAAGCTGCAAGAGTCTTTCCATTGTTCAGCCAGACCTCGTGGGTTGCCACTGATGATTTTATTTCATTTGCAAGTTCATACTCTACAATCATTAAGGAGAGGCATTAAAATGCTTCAGAGTGCTTTTGCCTACACTTTAAAAGAGTATTCCACCAGAAAGAATAAAAAGCTTCCCTTCTTCCTCTTTATGAAAGAGACTGAAGAAGCTACACAGATGGCATGTCTTATTAGAGAATAAAGGAGATGCAATTAACTTAACAGGCAAATTCTTAGTTTATTAGGAGACCCACACAAGGCAAGAAATTCAGTACTAGCCTCCTGCAAGTTCTGGAAGAATCTGACTCAGATTAACGTACCCACACCATGTACTTCTAAAAGAAAGGCATTTAGCCTGGTATAGTTTTGGCACTGAATACTGAATAGAGTACTCACTGCTGGAGTCACTTTCAAGAGCAAAGCCCTATTTTACTGAATAATGCTGGGTAGAACCTCAGAAAAGAAAACACATTACACAAATCTTTGCCAGAGGGAGAGAAAAAGCTTAAAACATTTCTTAAAGGAAAGTTCCGTGTTCAGAAGTCACATCTGAGATCCATGGAAGCTAAAGACAGGTTTATTTTTTCCATGCAGCTGTATTATTTGCTTATAGATTGGGTGAAATATAATTACCTTAAGGAAGTTAGAGTCAACACTTTCCAAAAAAAATGAGAACACACCTAATCCTGCAGTAAGGATTTAATGTGATGCTATGAGATTTAGAGCACCTGCCAAGAAAAGAACAGATATCCTCCTTTTTTTTTATTGCTTTTGAAATTAAACAACCCACACTATGACCTCCCACATTCTACTCATTTCAGACAGCTGCATTTTCCAAGTTGATACTCACAAAATTTAACTACTACCTGCACACCTCCAGCCTGGGCCTGCAATTATCACAGACACTTCAATCCCTCCTAGCTCACAGAACTTAAACAGCTATCACAAGATGCATTCCCCATCTTCACTTGTATTATCTGGGCCTAAGCTTAGCTACCCACACAGACCTTCCCTTCAACGCTTTGTCCACTGATTGTGCACTCAGACTCAGTGCTACATATCCCTGTCCAAACTCACTTTCATTCCATCCAGTCATATCTGCAGCAGTTCTAGTGGACACTAGCTTAGTTAAAGCAGAAGAAAGAGATATAGATCCACACTGCATGACAAGGGGGAAGAGCCTCAGGTATACTTCTCCAGTGACATCTTGTAGGACTTCTCACATAGCAGCTCTGCACACCCCTTCTGGTCCATACTTAAGTATCTGCCAAGCTTCCTCTTCAAGTCCAACAGCCATACCCATAAACACTGCTGAATATTTACCCATTTGCTCAACTTTTCACCAAGTTTTGTTGCTGACTAAGGTCTTCACCTATTCAGGGACCATTAGTCACGCAGTGGTGTGCGTTAAAAACCAAAACAACATATTATTCATAACAAGTTCTTCCATTTAGTCAGCCTCACCCCCCAAGCACCTCATTTTTCCTATTTAGCCTAGCACAGCATTTTCCTGAAACTGGGCATAAGGCTGACATTTGTTACAATTTACTGATTTGCTTCTTTATGCAGCCACTCAATATTTGCCAGATTAAAAGCAACCCTACCACATACACACAGAAAAAAAATAGCCCTGCATCCCTTCAGTCTAACTGTCCTGCCCTTCCACTCGGAGAAATACCCACTCCCCGCTGGGTAACGTGCTCCATTTATTACAGCCTGCAGAGAACTCTGTTACAGGACTTGGCTGTAAGTTACAGCACCCCACTGGCTGCTCTGCAGGTTACAGGGGAGTGTGAGCATATAATCAGTTATACTTGTTTCACATGTCACCTTTGATCCATTAATCACCTGGGTAGTCAAATTACACAAACTTGAGAGATATCCATTACTTTTCACTAAACCAAATCTTGGAATCTGAGTCTTAGCTCTCCATATTACATAGTTTTAAAAAAACTCTCTGGCTGCTACTAAACTAACATGCTCACAGAGTCTTATTTTGTGATGAATTAATGAGTCACAAATCCACTGTCAAGAAAGAGTCATTTGACATGCAAAAGTGAGAGGGATTTTGTGCTTCTAATTGTTTATCATACAACAGATATTCTATCACTAACCTAATTCATTCATTCACTCGTTGAGGTATACCTTCACTTTGAGAAGTAGTTGTTGCATTCTTTGTTATTCACCTATAGAGCTTGTTTTACAGCCCTGAAACTAGAGCAATCAGCAGTCTCCTAAATTCAGTGGGCAGCATAT
Organism: Laterallus jamaicensis coturniculus; assembly: GCA_022605575.1. Classification (NCBI taxonomy): domain Eukaryota; kingdom Metazoa; phylum Chordata; class Aves; order Gruiformes; family Rallidae; genus Laterallus; species Laterallus jamaicensis. Next base: position 30,722,932 of record JAKCOX010000006.1, read on the forward strand.
AACAAGTCAGTTCATTTACCAATCTCCAACCTCAGAGCTCATCCTGTACTTTGCAACATCTTACCCCTTCCAAGCAAGGTTTCAAGTCTGAAAGTGCACTGAACTGCAAATCTAACAATTTAAACAACTTGTACTTAAGGTGGAACAAGGCATACATCCCTGAATGATACTGCTTCTGGCCCCTGAATAACACTGCTGCTGCAGCTCTCACTACCCTCGGGTAAATCAGGTCCCTAGCACGAGCTTTGTAACAGTTTATTTACATTCCGACATCAAAGCTGGGAACTGGATAAATATTAGTTAGTCAGCAACAACCCATGTAAAGGATGTGTAAAGTTGTGCCTAACAGACTACTAGCACACTGCGTGCTTTGTGATAGCTCAGGAGAGGCAACTTGTGAAGGGAGTGATAAAAAGGGAGAAAGAACAGGGCTGCAGAACCAGCTCCGAGGTTTTACTAGCCAGACAAAAGCTAAAGCTCACCAAAAGGACCTGTAATGAAGAGGAGCTAGTGGCCACCAAATGTCTTTGAAGCCTACCAAGAGGTTATTTGTGGTGGGGTAGGTGGGTGATAATGAGCTCTCACAATGGAAAAGCCATCCATCCCTTGGAAGCCCTACGAATACGCATTCATGTCTTGTATAAAAGCTGGGTAAGTGACCCTCTACAGGGCGCACGTTTGGGAGAGCAATCCCCTGTGTGCCCAGCGCTGCAATAAAGAATCCCTAATAGTCACCAAGGCTACTAAGCTTTGATTCCGCCTTTTCATGGCATCAACATAATAAAGCACATGAGGTAACTAGAGCTTCCTGTGACATTCCCGGCACACAATTTGACTCAGTGCCTTCATTAAAAGTCTTGGCAAGAAAGAATGTTCCCTCCCAGGGGCACTGATGTACCATCCTTAAGAGGAAGGTCTGAAAGACCTGGCACTGGGTGGGAATTCACATAGCTTCAGGTAAAGCTCCAACTCCTACAAAGCTGTGGTTCGCTGAGGCTCAGTACTACATCATTAGCTCTTGATAAAACTACTCTTACTGAAGCACATTTTCTTCCAAGGGAAAGTCTTGCAGGTTTTAGTCACTGTTACAGAGCCCCACAAAAAAAGCAGACAGTAATAGGACATGAAGAGTTTAATTTTTAATTAGACTATGAAAAGCACCTAGAGACAAATAGATTTCTTTTACAACATCTCTTCTATGTTAAGAAACAAAACACAATGCTTGAAAGCCTGGCTACATCTACCGTTCAAGCTTGCTTAGAGCTCTGTTTCTAGCATCACCACCTCCCAAAAGAGGGGATTAACCTCCAGTCCATGTGATCCCAAGCAAGGGGGGCTCCAAAACTGGTACTACAACCCTCTGGTTAGGAAGCTCCTACAGAAGCAACTACTTTAATAAAGGGAGAAAAGAACTAGATCTTTATTCAGCAGGGCAGGGCAGAAGGTAGGAAGCATGCACACATGCATGAAGTTTTGCCAGTTACTCTTTCACACTCCCAAACCAGCCACTTCAAGGGACTCCAGCAGCAAGATCTAGCATTTAGCTTTTTCCAAACTAGCTGCAGTTCTCCACTATCACTTAACAAAGACACAGCATTTACACCTAGGCTATTCAACACTTTGTAAACATAAAACACACAAATCCCCAGAATTCAGTAGCTTCTAAGTTACAGATTTACAGTGGTTCTAAGCATCTAAATTCTAAGCATATCACAATTTTAGTCAAGGCTCACCCCAGTGATCCTGTAGAGCACTTACCTTAACCAGACCATGTCCAAAAGACTTCTCTTTCCCTAAAAGGCTCATTAAAAAAAAAAACCACAAAGAAAAGCAACTATTATCTTACAGCACAAAACTTTGCTTCCTTGTTCAGATTTTTATCTTCTTTAACATACTGGTTTATTAAACCAGGAACTCATTTCACCTGGAGTAGGTGGGGCTGTTTCATTTTGCAGGTGAGAGTAATGAGCTAATCTGGGAGACTGAACCACACAAACAGGAAATGCATAATGTGACACTGGTATGATACAAGTCTTTTCACAGAGCTAAGAATGAAATGAAGGAGACCTCAGGAGAAAATAACTGGATCAGTCAGTGTTAATACTTGTAATACTTAAGATGCAAGAGGTAGATACAGATACACTCTTCCCAATAGATAGAGGATTGACTAAGGAATAAGATTGACTCACTGATTTCTCAAAAACTGACTCAAGAAAGCTTTGTATTTTCTTTCCCTGTGGGAAAGAGGTGCTTTGGATGAAGTTAATAGCTAAGTCAGAGCAATGTGACAATGCTGACTGATTGGAAATGGAGTTTATGGGATCAATAAAGATAGGTGGATGATAGAGGTCAGACTAGGTGATCTGATGATACATTTGTCTTTAATGCCCAGGCATGAGAGAGAGGGAAAAAGCAGTGGGTGGCTTGTGATTTAACTGTGTAAATCCTTATTCTCTAGGTTTACTTCCAAGAGTTAGCTACATACTTTTTCTTTAGAGGTGTTGTGAAAGTGCTTTGTAGAAGACATATTTTGAGTGTACTTCCAAGTCCACTAAAGACAACAGAAGTATTTCCACAGGTTTTCTTACACATTAGTCATAAATAAACCATGAGGATTTCTGAGCTGACTTCTACTTTACCTCTCCTGGGAACCCAAACCCCTTTGAAAACAATTCACTTTGATGCAACCCCTGTGAACTCATGCTCCATCTGGCTGCCATCAAGGTCTCAGATTAAGGCTCAAACTCTCCACCTGTAAGAATGACAGTGGGTCTTTCCCTTAGTATCCACCAAGATGTTTTCGTTCTTATTTGTGAGTTTCTCTACATGGTGAAGTAAAGCTCAAGCATTTAAGTAATATCAGACTGAATCTGGTTTTGCTTAGGACTGATCTCCATGCAGAAGATCTTGCCATAGCAATAGAACTCTAAAATCCCCCAAAATATCATTAACAAGCTTTTCTCCTTTAGGCTCACCCCACCCAACTCTCCTTTTCATTTATTTTCCCCTTTAAGTTTTCCTTGCACTTAAAGAGACTCTTTCCTCAATCTCTTCCTTTCAGCTTCACATGACTCTCCCTGTGATAATCTAACAGAACACTTAAATGTTTCATCTTTGTCTCCTAGCCAGAATTATTTTCTATTCCACACAGAGTATTTTCTTTGATTAATTAAAACACATACACAGGAAACTATACAGTAATTTTATTGCTATTTTCTACTAAATAGTATTTTGCGTTCTGGATATTATCTGGCAAATGTGCAGTTCGCTTAAGAACTACAGAACAGATACAAAAATGAATATAAAGTGGTTAATATTGTAGCAAAACTAACAGCAGTGCCATCAGCTATAAGAAGACTCTTGGCATGCTATGCATTACTCAAGGAATTTGGCTTTGTCTGTAATTGCTGCTGCAGAATTTAAATATGATGCTTGGTTTTGATGACATCAAAGAAATGCATCAGGTTGCCTACACCTTGCCTGAGTTGATGAAGATAATTAAGTATTCAATGGGGAAATATAAATCCTGCCTGTGCTGATATTCTAGGTTCAGCAAGTCAAGCCATAAATAACAAATCTCCATGTACCCAAGCCTTGCAACCTTCGAATTACAGCTGAAGAGTCAAACCTTTCAGCTGAGTCTGCTTCTAGGAAAGTCACAGAATCACAGAATCACAGAATCTTAGGGGTTGGAAGGGACCTCAAGAGATCTTCGGGTCCAACCCCCCTGCCAAAGCAGGCTCCCTATCTCATATTACATAGATAGGCGTCCAGACGAGACTTGAATATCTCCAGAGAAGGAGACTCCACCACCTCCCTGGGCAGCCTATTCCACTGCTAAGTCTTATCATAAAACAGAGGATATCACATTTCACACATTGGTGACCACAAACAACTGCCTTTTCCTGTTGGATGTGGGTAGACCTCACACTCATCACCTTCAAACTTGACTGCTGCAGTGCCCTCCTTGTAAATGCCTCCGCTTACAGCAGGTATTTTAGGCAGGCTGCTGCAATGAAAACAAACCTCTGTGCTGCAATAGCCTTCTGTCCTGTGCTTCTGTGCCTTGGGAAGGGACTAGTTTCAACAACTTATTATTTGTCCTCTGTCTAGTCATGATCACCAGAGGTCTGCAGTGAGTCAGCCTGGCCCATGGCTTCACAGAGCAGCTTTCTGGAACCAGTCTTCCTCCAGAGATGTTTGTTGTGATCTCTGACAGTCTTCTATACCTTGCAACTCACTTCTGGATAAAGAAAAACTGAAGAATTTGTACAACAAAGCAAGTCACAAAAGCATGATTTTATCTCTAAGTTCCATGCATCTTTCAAGCTCCAAGTCTGGCACCCAGACAGGAAGAAAAAGAAACTCACAAGCCGAGATCCAAGTGAGCCCAAAAATGCACAGCTGTGCAAACTCAGACTACATGCACAGGTACAGAGTTAATTTATTCTGAAAGCACTAAATAGGCACATGTTAAATTCATTGCACCTGGCACTTCAAGCCAAAATCATGAAATTTAAGGGGGTGTTTTGCTTGTTTAATCTTGCAGTGGCACTTGCCACCGCTGCTATTAAAACAAGACTAAGATTGATTTGACATTTATAATATCATGGACAAATCTTCAGTCACCATTCCTGTCCACACCATTTTCTAAAAGCTATCTAAAGCAATTCCTTTTTTATTTTCCCAGTGAAGTATGAAATTGTTTTCAGAAGTAATTAGCACATTGTGCAGCAAGTAGGAATTAGTATAGCAACTGATATCACAAAAACCCCAGCAGTCCACAAGGAATGGATTTTGAAACAAATCACCTAAATCTTCATGAGGTCTTGAGCCCAAGGAGACAGAGAAAATTACCACAAAGATTTTAGTGTGAGCTCCCATTAAAGTATTAAGCCATATGCAGGAATCTACTGTAATTAAATTAAAAGTAAAGATTATCTTTCTTTGATATGAAATAATAATAAATAGCCTGTGGTGACAAAAATACAGTCTCTAACTCTCCTGTGGTTGTAGCTTTCCCCTTCTTGTAAAATAAGGGAAAGCTCAGAGATGCTTCCTACAGCTGCAGGCAGAGAGCAAACAAACTTGTTTTTCTCCACCCTGTGAGCACAGAGGCAATGGCTGGGTTTGGATGGAGTAGAAGCTCTCCAGCATCTTGGGAAAGCCATGCAAGTGCCTGGTGCTGGGCAAGGAGACCTGTTGGCTGATGTGTTTCAGCATTAATTGTACCATGGAAGAAAAAGCTACATTTCTGATGTATGATGTTTCACTGACAATTAAATGAAGATTTAGCGTGGGGAAAAAAAACCCAAACAAATATGTTTCCTTTTTCTCTTTCTTAAACTAATTTCAATTTGTCCCAGCTTCTAGAAACATCATCATTTTTTAGTGGAAGTGTCACTTTTTAATTAACTTGCTGCTCCTCTGAAGTTGCCAAGTAAAATGCTTATTTGGCTGTTTCCTTCCTTTTCCTTTAAACTTAGGATATTTGTAAAACTTCCTATTCCTATACTACATTCCTATTCCTATTCTATACTACAGGTATCCTCAATAGGGAAGCACATGCTTGCCTTCCTGTCACTGTAACTGAGCGGAGCCCCACTGACACAAATAAGCTCCCCAGAACCCAGCTGAAAATCCAAATACTAGCAAAAATTTGGGAAAATCTCAACCAAAAGTGGCTTCATCAAAGCACCAGGGATTCATCTCAAAGGGAGAACATACACCTGCAGTTTCTTGTCTCAGGATCCACCACAAGGGTGTGAGAGGTGGCAAGAAGCTCCCCTCCACCAAAACATCTGCAGCTGTTGCTGTGTTTTGCACTTCCCCTGCTACATGGGTATTTTCCATCTCCTAACTCTATGCTGCAAACTGGCTAGAACTGTTCAGCAACAGATTTATTTCCCCAGAGCTTGGAAGCTTTGAGAACATCTCTTTCTAGCCCCTGCTTAAGCGCAGTCCAAGTGATCTTTTTTGTCCGTCCATAGCAAACCAATAGTGAGCTTGCGTCTTTCAAACCGTTCATGAGGGTTTTGATGGAGAAAAATCACCTCTAACATTGTGGGATTAGGACTGTAAAACATCCCAACAGAGAACTGTACCAAGGAATATTCTCTCTAGTATGAGGAGACAGATTTGCATGGCTCGAACAATTCAATGTTTTACAGATTCCTAATTAAAGCCTGCCATCAATAGCATGATCCATCCTAGGGATGTTGCAGTTTTCTGCTCCTGGATTTTCTGGAAGCAGCAAATCCAGATTTTCTAGAAGTAGCAAAAAGAAACAATTCAATTTTTAAGCCCTCAAATGACAGAAGATCAATATGAAATCTGAAGGAAAACAATCTTTCACAGTTGTAACACAAGGATTTTTCAAGAATGAGTTCCAAATACACCTCTCAGACCAGCTGTTAAAACCAATACATTTCAGCTCAGAGATGAAAGTCCATGATTCTTGCCAGGTTTTCCCAAGATTTATTCTGCAGTTTCTATTGTGCTACAGTGAGTGGTTCTGACTATCGAGTTTCTTATTGCAGCAGTCTCCAGTGGAGGAAACCAGACAAAGCACAATCTGCTCAGTCACATCTTCAGAGCAGGCATCATCAACGAACATGCAGTACCACCACTTCACATGGAACAAGCTGGAGTACTTAACAAATATTTTGGGTGTTCAAGTAGATTTCACAAAAGCTGCAAGAAAATTGGAGATTGGTACCCAAAATATTCCCAGTCTGGGTTCTCATTCCAAAGTTTACATGAAATGTGGCCTTAATAATTGCCCCGCTGCTTCTTATGGAAGTAATGCCCACTAATTCCCCCAGCTGGGACTAGGTCTTGCAGACCACAGTCGTTACCATGAACACTGATTGTTGCTATGTGTAGACACCATCTGCAGTGCAGACAAGGTGGTCCTGGGGTGAAGAGGGTCTCTAAGCACTGCTAAATTCAAAAATAGGTTTGGTCTTCGGACAAGGTCACACAGCAGACACCCCAAGGGACATGCGCAACCCAGAGCAGCCGATGGGTGGGAAAAGTGCCATTAATTGTCTAATTAAGTAATTGAAGACTTCAGTGACACATGGACATCTGAAATTGAAGACTTGCAAGCCCCACTGAAGATTTGTAACTGCTGTGGCTCTGCAGCTGTGAAAGTGAAGCAGAGCACATCTTCCTTCTTGCCAGCTGCCGGTATTCTCTACTCCCGTGAGGTCCTACCAGTTCTCACTCTGGGGAGTTTGTGATGAACTTCAGCGGTTTAAATATTAGTCAGGCAGGATGTTCAAAGCCACATGAGGGATTTACAGGGCCAAATTCCATTAATTTTAGCGGGAATTGAAGGCTCCAAAACCTTAGGGACCATGAAGCATTTTACCCTCATTTCCATCCCTAAGATTTCCTTTCAAGGAAAGCTTTTGGTAAGAAATGCCGTGGGGGAAAGCACTGATTTGCAGCTGTTGCTAGAGAGAACAGATGAGAACATGAGTTTTCTATGCGCTTTCTTGTTGGTCCTCTGTGTCCTGTTTGTAGAGGTTGTTTTTGTATCACCTGCAGTCACTGTGTTGCAGTTGACAGCTGTAAAGAGGAGTGAAGGAGGATAATATGTGCAAGATGTGCTAGCAGAAGCTGAGGGATAAAAGTTTTAAATCACTTTCCTATGACAAGCCAAAGGGCTCTGTGGTTAAGGTTTACTGACTCTCTAACACAGCAATTTATCTCTTTCAGCCATTTTCTCTCTGCTTCCTTTCCCCAGGTAAAGTGTTACTAGAAATGAAATAACTGATAGCTTAAGCTCACACATAATTTATTACTGATGGACCCAAGGCACCACTACAGCCTTCATATGTTTATCCTAATGATTCAAGAAGCATCTAAAGGTGGGGATGAGATGGATCAGCGACATTTGCCATTGAGTTGCCAGGACAGACCTAAGAGATATCACAGGAATATACCAGGACCACGGTACTTTTGCTAGTGCCATTACAGATGCAGAGAGATGACTCCTATGTAATGCAGGTCTTTCTGAAGTGCTCTAAAGTCTGGCACACTAAAGAGACTCGCTGCTGGGGGGGGGGGCTCCTGCATTACAGCTCTTCACAAATAAGCCTGAAGCCCATTGCTCTGCTCAGCAGTGCCATGACTCTCCAACCCTGTGGTCCCTGTGCACTCAGGGATAGAGCTCCTTACTGGTTCCAGCCACAAGAACCTTGCTAGACAGCCCAGCTTTCACATGGATCAATTAGGTGTTTTTTGATATTCTGTGGAAAAGCAAACTTGAGTTGTTGTTTGAAGCATTCATTAACCTGAGCAGACTAAAGTCCCTGTGGCAGTAATGTCACCTCCTGCCCTTTTCCTCACCCAGGTGACAAGAAATCTGCTCCTGCATCTTTTCTTCTCTTAGGGTCGTTTCACTTGGTGCTTTCAGATGGTTCCCTACATGAGCAATACTGAAAAAAAAAAAAAATTTAAGAAAAAAAATCCACCCTTTCTTCACAACACACCTAAATAGGGATTTATGATGGAACAGATAGTAATAATTTTCTTGCCTGCCTTTCTGCCACATCATCTCTTTTGCAGAACAAAGGGCTCAAGGTTCCCTCAAGGTTCCTTCAGTGTCCTGGGCTTTCTGCAGAATTCTCTGCATGGCCAATTACAGTCATTGCGCACGTCAGTTTAGCAGCCAAGCAAGAGAGGTAACCCAAGTGCTTAACTCCTGAACAAGTGGGGAGAAAAAAACTTTGTAAGCATTTAAGCAGTGTTATGGTCAGTAAGAGGGCTGCGCTCATGGCACGCTGCCTGGCAGTGGTGTGAGCATCAAGCGGAGGTCTGACCAGCCACTCTTGCTTGCAGTCTGCGTTGGGAAGGAGTATGGGGACTTCTGCAGCATGGGAGACCGATGAAGCACCCATTGGGCATTTCTGAGGGGAGGTTAGAAGGGAATAAAATGGTGAGAGAACAACATATTTCTATGAATTCAAAGTCTGATTCTTGAAAGAAGTCCTAATTCCTTCCTAAATCTGGCAGCAGGTAATGATGCTGCTTTATGAAAGTAAAGATGTACCATCACCTGAGTTTATGGGGTCAAGGAACATCCTGCTGAAGGGGAATCAGGAGGGACTGTTTGTTCCTGCACATGCAAAGCTATGGCATGCCATAGACTGATTTAGTCTCACTTCCTCTCATTGCTTAAATCCTTCTCTATTGCAGAAGTAAAGGATAGTACTGCCATTTGCTTAAAAATATTCCTGTAATGATCTAGAACTGTGTGTCATCCTGTGCTCCCCAGCTCAGAGGAAGTCTGTGAGAAGATTTCACTATCAGAAATAATAAACAATAAACTTCACATCTATATAGACCACCAAAAAGCCTATCCTATGCTAAATATCTCTTTCACATGCACCGATGGGCACCCCAGCATGTAATCTGAAGGGTCAGCTGCAGAGCAGGAATTGCAGTAAAAAGAGGGGAAGATACAGAAGTAAAAATAGGTAAAATATCAAAAGGTACACAGAAAGGGGAATAGATCTCTCCTGCATATATTCTTGTGAAAGGAAGGAGATAATCTAGTTAATGTGAATTGAGAACCCATTGCAGGCTGTTCTAAGGAAATGCATGTCGATTTGCCCGGGCAGAAGGAATTCACGCAAACGCTACTGAGCCCTTGAAAGTTATTGCATCCTTCGATGCCACGTCACTGAGGGATACAGGAGATCACACGATAAAAGCCACCCTGCAGTTCAGCCTGTGCTTTCAGCCATGAACTTGGAGATCTGGGAATAAACTTCTCCTTAGGGCGAGTTGTTTAACTGTGGGGTTTCTTGGACTTGGGTCTTGGCATGTGGCTCTGGCAGCAGTCAGATGCAGGATGACACACACAGTTTTCTTCCAGCAGGACAAATCCCACATTTCTATACTTCACAGAAGCTAGAGAGTCATGTTCAGAGTTGTGTTTGTTAATTGTACAATACCACAAATAATTTGCTTTCTTTCAGCTCTTCCTCACAATTGAAAATCCTGGGTTCTTGCCCTTCCTCTGGAAACCTTAATCCCTCAACCACTTTGGAGAGGTACTCTGCAGAATTAAAATCCTCCCTGGGGAGACTTTGTAGGTACAGTAACACTGTTTAAAGATTGCTGCCAGCTAGCTTATGTCATTCAAAATCCTTCCGGAAATATTTAAAACAAGCAGAGTGAAGAGGTGGAAGTAAGGGAAATGTGAGACTCATGTAAGTATACAAGCACACAGTAACCTTTCTGAGAGTCCTAAAAGTGTGCCAGTTACCCAAACCAAGAATCAATTTCTAAAGCTGCAGAAACAACAAGATCCTTTTTAATTTTTGATAAGCAGAAATAAAGTTATAAAGAAACTCTGATGACAGCTTTATTATTAAAAATATCACTAATAAAAGTGTATTATATATTTAATATGTTTGGTAAAGTTTTGTCATGGAGAATCAATAGACTGAATCCAAGTGCCAGAGCAGCGCTTCACATATTTTTATGAACTTGTAAAATGTTTTACAGGATCTCATGAGCAGGAGACCACAAACAAAATTGGAAGCCCAAAGCAAATTTTTTTACATTCATATATAAAACCCAGAACTACAGGTTTATAATGATGATGCGGACACAGTTAACTATAACGGGAGCTGGTAACATTAAAAACAAAAAGGGGAAAGAAATGAAGAGAAAGAATTTGTTGGGTACTGTGAGTAAGTATATGTTTTCTGTTATGATACCTGTAAGTGAAACCATTAAGCAAAACAAAGACAAATGGTGGAATCACTGCTGAAATCCTCCATGGAAACTGCAAAATCTCCTCTGGATGAGGACAAAATTATAACCTGAGGTGCTCCCAGCACTGTTTTACCATGAGTGCCATTTGTTGCTTGGCAATGTAAAGCTGTACCCCTTTTTTTCCTCACTGGAAAGGCAAGAGATTCATATTTTATTTGATGCTAATTATGTAGTATTGCCATACACACAAAAAAGCATCAAAAAACCTTCCCAAGTTATACAGTCCCTACAGAGGAAAAATACAGAGAATTCTACCTAATAATTAACTTCATTTTCACTTAGTCAGATACTGTGAGTTTTCCTGTCCAAATATTTTTTGTAGGAAAACAACCATTGTAAAATGAAATGCATTGCAACAGTGTCAATCCTCTTATTGCACAGAGCCAATCATTAATTGGGTTATCGTGCCAAGAGCGCACCAAATTCACTGAACTGGGACCATTTAAATAAAAATAAATTCACTTTCACCTCCTTCCTCCCTCATCAATCTTCATGTAGCATGCCTTGTGTAAGCTAATAACAGATTCATTGCAGCCATGCTGTAATTGATTGCTATAACTTTGCATATTTTACTGATGTATATTAAGAGGTAGCACTTAGACTCTCAGGATTAACAGATCTATGCTTTGAACTACCTTTCATTTCCATTCAAATTCCATGAAATCCTTTACAAGGGCTCTCCAAGTGAAGTTCTGCAAGAAATAAAGCCAGATAATTCACAACAGATTAAAACTCAGCAGGGGTGAATCCATATGTGGTGAAGAAAGGAATTAAAATAAGAAAAACATTTTTACTTCTATGTTTTCAAAAAAGCAGAGTAATCATGATCTTACAATGATCATAATTCTTACAGCAACACAAACCAAAGGCTGATTGTGTCTGTTAATTGGTCTAAGTATGGACTAGGAAACTAAAATATATAGAACCCACAGGTCGCCTCCAGTTCTCAATGGGAACAAAATAATGGAATAATTTAGGTTGGAAAGGGACTTCTAGAAGTCAGGTGATCCAACACCTCCCCACCCAGCCTCTATGTAGGGCCAGCTTAGGACAAGCCTTTGTTTTGGGGATGGGGGGTGGGGAGGGTGGTGGAAATTTGGAACATTATTCTAGTTGTGGCCTCTAAACTGTTCAGTAGAGGGTAAGAAGCACCTAAGCTGTAGCTAACATAGCTAATGGTTTGAGTAGACATTGATGGTGCATGAGCAGCTTGATGCCCACCAGGCCATGCAGGTCCTTTTCCATAATTAATTTCTATATAAAGGGTTGGTTAGTGGCACTAAATAACTCACTGAAATTTCAGAACATTCCAAGATTGCCTTGGCCTATCTGCTATACCACCAACAAATCCCTGAATTTTCTAACACAATCTTTTTTCTTTTGATGCACTGTAATTTTATCCTGGTCTGCAGCTATCCTGTTAAAAACCATTGATCCAAACCCGCTACCAACTTTAGATAACACATCTGGAGCAGTCTAGCTGGAGAAACATATAATCCAGTGTCCTTCTTAGGCATTTGAAAGAAAGAATGAGAAAAATTTCAGTGGGAGATGAGAAATCTGAATGAATAACTGATGACTCTCTCTATTCATTAAGTGCCAGTCTCTACTTTGAGTCTTAATGAACTGGAGTTCAAGCCCACATTCTTCAGCTGGGGTAAGGCTAACACCTAAATCTAACACCTGGTATGTAATTGACAGGCTGTTTGCTCTTAGCTTATCTCCTTGGGTAAGCCTCTGTGATCCTGAAATAAGCAGCATCCCCTGCATACAGAAACTACATTAGCAGCCCTTTAAATCCCTCTGTTCTGCTGTCTAATGAGGTTTCCACATCCTTCCTGTCTTCATCCTCCTGTCCCCAGCTCCATACTGCACAGTATATTCCCCCCTCCGCAGTGTTCCCTTAACCACCATGTGATCCCCCAGCGCCTCTACCCTCCAGGGTAATCCTCTCTTCCAGTAGTTCCCATCTTTCAGCCATCAATAACTTCCTAACACTGGGAGAGAGGAGGAGGATTTTATGGGCATTTTCCCTTGCTGAAAAGCTAATCTTAGATAAAGTTTACCCAGGGACTCGAGATTTTCCTACAAACCGAAAGGAGAGACAGAAGGAGGGTATGGGAAGGGAGGTCCTCATGTGGCACTTCATGATCCAGTGCTACTTTTTTTTAAGGGTGGAAAGTTCCTGTCCAGTCACTTACATTTTTCTCCTGCCCAGAAGTTTTGAACGGGTGTTATGTTCTTATTCACTGAGCTGGTGTCAGTTAGCGCTGTCTCAAATTGTTAAGCAGTTTCTGGTTCCTCTCTTCTGATGGATGAGGCAATTCTGTCTTTACGTAATCCAGAGGAGCCACATGAGACTTAATTAATATTTATAAAGCATTTATAAAGCATTCAGGATGCTCAGTTGAAAAGGGTGATGATATAAAAGCTCTAGAAAAACACTCACAATTTTTCAAATCCTCTGATGTTGCAGGTCAAGTTAAAGACTCCTTTTCCTACAGCAATTCTGTCCTCTATGGGTTGTGTGGAACCAGTCAATGCCCAGAAGCCAGTAACACAGGGAATTTAAAAAGAGGGGATAACCTATTTGTGCTTGTGAAGGATGGCATCCTGTGAATGGCAAACGTCGTTTCCTGTGAATTTGTGTCCTGTCTCCTCCAACCACCCCCTTGTCACACATCTTCTCTCAGCCCTTACGTCTCCCATGGGGCATGTGGCGGTACAAGCAGTAGCTGATCTGACTCGGCTGAGGGGCTGCTCAGCTGGTGCACGGTGCTCAGCCACACGACTGCTGCAGCGTCTCGAACAGTGAAGGAGCTGACCTGCGCAGTGATGGTATGACAGCTTGTTAGTGCATCTGCAATTACTCTGACTGGTGCAAGTTGGTTGAAATTGTCTGGAAAAGAAGACAGACAGTCCTGGCTGTCTGAAGAACCTCATCGCTTAAAACTGCCAAGCACAACCCTAAGCAGAGCAGGCTGGACTGAGGCTCTTGAGGCCACTCAGTGATATCTAATTTCTACCCATGCCTCATTCTTTCAAATAGCTGTAGGGGCCAGCAAAGGCAGAAAACACTGCTTAACTTCGGCTGGCACAGAGTCCCCCACCCTGCTGCAGGGCAGTACCAAAGAGTTGCAATAGGGATCACAGTGACAACAGCAAAGGCACCGGACTGGAAGGGATGTGTTACAGCTGGCAAACAAAAGCACCCGTTAGAGAAACATCATAGGCCATAGGGAAACATGCATGCTCATTTTTTTCAGGTCTCGTCTACCACGCAGAGGAAAATTATAGAGAAAGAGAGTGTTTGTGTGTGTTTGTATCTCCACTCAACCGTGCCAGAAAAGAGAAATCATCCAGAGCACAGATTTATCTAATGTGGAATGATTTAATGGCATATGGCATAATTCAGCAAATAACTTGAGGCAATCTCCTCCTGCTGCAGCCCAGCAGTGCAGCAACATCATCCTCCCCCAGCGCCACAGGCAGGGCTCCTCAGGGATGTGGCTGCCTCTCCCCAGCAGCCGCCTCCTCTTGCTTGATCCAAGGGCTGCTCCCACCCTCCCCTCTCCTGGGGAGCTGAGGGGAGGTGGAGCAGCTGCTCCTGAGATGGAAATCTGGAAGTTGTTTTATTTCTTAACCTGCAATGCCTGCAACTTCTGCTCAGAGACATTGAAATGATCACATCCCTACTCTATGTCAAGTCGAGGGATGGCTGGGACTGAGCTCCTGAACTTTGGTGCCTCGCTCATGGTCCCATCTTATCTTCCCTTTCTTTCCCTAGTGCCAGCTCCAGTGTGCTTCTGGTCCAGACCTGGGCTATTTCAGCACTGGGATCTGTCGGACAAGTCCCCATTGTTTTGCTTTGCTGGGTTTGTTTTCACACGCCAATCAAGTCTTGTCCTCTTCTGTGTGCCTCCCCAGAACACCCCTTTCCTGCTGTGCCTGTCAAAGCATGTGAGAGCCCAGCCAGCCCTTCCACCAGTATGGCCCTGCTGTTGGTAACTGGTCTCTGGCAGAGGTGTCTCTGCCAAAGTTCAGCATCTCTTGCCAGGCTGCATCATACTGTAGATGACCTTCACCATGGTATGCATGATGTCTGTGTCCCTCTTTCCACTGCACTGAGCCCCTTAAGGAGAAGCTTCAGAGCTGTAAAAGGCTTTTTCATCCTGAATACCCAAATTGCCCATCGTGCTCAATGCCCTGACAGGTTCTGGAGCGAGCAGCTCCAGCAGGAGCAGCAGAGAGACTCAGAGGGGTCTGAGGTGGGGGCAAGAGGTGTTGTTTGTCCGAACTGGTCTTAGCAGTGGCTGTGCTGCCGCTGGCGGGCAGGTGAGAAGAGGTGAGCTGCCATCCTGGATGCTCAAAAAGCTGGTGGATCCCAGAAAAACGGAGTGAAAGGAAAAGGAACGTGAGAAAGCAGAAGGGGGACAGATGATTTGATTCGAGAGCAGCGGCGAGTTTCCCAGCTGCCCTCCGGTGGCTGCATGAGTACGTGTAAATCCTCCCCGGCTGGATTAGCTCCTGTTCCAGGTGTGGAAGAGATCCCTTTGGAGTTTTCCTTGTGGCAGAGTGACCGCTCCTCTCACAAGCAGTTTAAGACAGAACAATTGATCCCTTGTCATTTTGACTAAAGGAACCAAATTCTGATCCCAAGCAGTTCAGTGGCATAATAGTAAAACTGGTATTGCTGCTAAAGCTGTTGGCAGCCAGGCTGCAGAGGGCAGCCACAGGGAGCAAATGCAGCCTCTCCCAGCTCAGGTAATGCCTTTGGATTTATGATTTCTGGGTCAGAACCATGATTTTACACCCTCTATAAGGCAATTGCTCTTTTCTCAGACCCAGGCCTAGGTGTGAGCTCTGCCCTCCACATCACCTGCAAGGAATGAAGGGACCTAAGGCTCCTCTTGTTTTTTCTTCATTACCTTCACCTTGCTTTTTGGGCTAGCTGGAATTTCCCTAAATTGCCACAGAAATTTAAAATCCTGAAGGGTAAGAGGCCCTGAAAAAATGCTGATATAAAGTGTTCCTGGCCTCCTTTCAATTTTTCTGCATCATTTGTTCCTGTCCCCAGCTTGGCTCCCTCCACTGCACTGACAGAGGCCAGTGGTGCTTTGCAAGGTGCCTGTCTGGGACTTCAAACTCTAGAAAAGTAATCAGAAAGAAAGGGGGGGGGGGGTGAGGAAGCTTCAGAATTCCTTTTATCCGAGCCCCTAGCAAAGCCTCAAACCAGCTGCATGGGAACAAGGAGATAGGGGGGTCTGGGAGGAACTAAGCAGGGACAGGGAAGGGGAAAGGACAGGATTTGCCCACATCAATACTGTTGTCATTTAATGCACATGGGCCACATCTCCTGACTCCACAAAATCATCTGAACACCAGGACAGAGGTGCTCAGCAGGACAGTGACCATCTCTCTGTCCAGACCCGGACTCCTACGTGCTGTGTGGTAGAGTGAACTACACTTACTCCCCTACCCTCAAGGATTATTAAACTCAGGGGACAGCTCATTTTCTATTTAAGGTGAGTACAGATTCACTTTGCATTGGTATATCAGGATGTTTTTCTGTAAGAAACAACGTGAACTGATGAATTCAGCTGTTCGCTGATCTTTTAATGACTCTTCTTCCTGGGACACTGGAGTTCAGAAGATTATCCTCACAAGGAAAGGCCTGCAGAATATTTTAAAATTAAATTAATGCCTGTAATGCTTTGCAGAATACTCAAGAGAAGCAGTGGTACTATGAGAACACCTTGTACCCACATTCAGCCAAGGTCTTGGAGATGCTCTCCAGCATCGGAGGCAGGTTTTTGTATAAAACAGGATAAACTCAGCTGGCAGCCCTACCAGATCTCCAAATCACCCCAAAGATACAGCTTCTCCTTTTCACCTACCTTGAAGAAGACCAAATTCTCTGCCTCTACAGGGACACAGGGGCATTGTGGTTGGGTGGGTAAGGGGTATGAAACTCAGGAGTCAGTTTTAGAGTCCAAACTGAGGCATGCTCAGGTCTGAACTTGCAGTCGTTGCTTTGTTTCTTTAAAACCCCTGTCCAGACCAGAGGTTGCAGGAGGAAGGTGAGATGAAGAGCTTCTCTCCTAATGCAAATTTTGTATTAAAGCAGCATAAACACTGCCCTGTGCCTGCAGGCATTAAAGATGATCTTTCAAGGTGGTGGTGTTTGTGTCAGGCGCCAAACATGGCCTCACTGCTGCAACTATAAAAAATCAAACACAACGACAGATAAAAATTAGCCCCAAACTAAGTGCTTTCCATGCCAAGCAAATGCTGCATCTGGCTACCGAGAATACGATGTTTTGCTTCTAATGGACAGCCTGAGGCTGAGGTGTGGGACTGCTGGTGTCCAGGCCCTGGCCAGCATCACAGCTGTAGATGAAACTCCACCACCATCTGCTGGACACACTGAAGATGGAGCTTTGCTCATTCATGTTTATTAGCAAAATCACAAAATCCCTCTAAGGAAAGGGAAGGTTACAGATGCCGGGACCAAAGGCCTTAACCCCTTGTTTTCCAGCCACTGGGAACTTCTTTTACCCAAACAGTATGTGGTAACTGCACAACCCCCTGGGAAGTCTAGTTTTATTTCATTTTTTTGTAGCCCTGATACATCTGTGAAGCAATTCTTACCTCACAAAGTACAGTGTGAATACAAAAGCAGGCAAACCATGGGGAAAGAGTGTTTTCTTAGGCCATTTAAACAAAAAAAAAAACCCCAAACCCTGAAGTGGTTTACACAGTAGGGAGCAGTTGAACTCAAAGTTAACCCCCGATATGAGATGGGAGATAGAAATCACTGTACCGGAGCCCATGCAAACAGTGGAAATTGCTATAGTCACTTTGCAGTAACAGGGAGAACTGAATTTTTTGTATTAAAGAAGACAGTCACTCTGAGCTAGTTGGATTGGGATTCTGAATGCGCCTCACATCCCCTCATTTATCCCTACCTGATGCTGTGTGGCTGAAACTTGCCCAGAGTGGCAGTCCGCTGCACATGCCACGCACTCCATCACTGCTGTGGAGTGGCCAAGTAGGTGCCACTTGTCCTGCTCAGGGCCAGGGATGGGGCAGAGATGCCCAGCACAGAGATACACCCAGGTATTGCCAGCACCATGTGCATTAATACCTGTGACACTACAGAGGCATCCATCCTCCTGGGAGCTGCAGGGTGCCATGCCATCACCTCCTGGGCGCTGAAGGACATTCTAACAAACAGCATTAAGGCATCTTCCCAGGATCACATTTGGAGAGCCTTTGAGGGCCAGGAGCTGAGTCTTCTATTGTCGCGTATCAGAGCAACATCCCTTCAACCCCCCTCTGGTGCACAGCTCTCCCAGCTTTCCCCTCTCAGCAAATCACCTCTTCACAGAACCCACAATAACCCAGAGGAAGTGACCAGGCTCTCTGCAGGAGGTCCCACATACACAAAATTTCCTGCACCAAACTAACCTTCCACATTATCCCAAGTCCACAAAAGGGCACGACATGCCAGGCTATTGCAACAACGTCTAAAACCTTCTGCATCATTTAGATCTGATTCTTTAATAAATGAAGAAGTGAGGCTTTAATAAGAGATAAGGGAGTCTCGGGCTGCCTTGCTCAGACTAATCTTTTAATGGTTGAAGATGATAGACAAGCTGCTCCAGTTCCTTATCTAGCATTTTGCTTTGAATTATTAATAACCAATTTGTACTTAATTTACTTAGTTCAGAAAATTAACTACATGTGTCACTGGTTCCAACATTTTTCATTTTTACTGCCTTCTGCATTGGCAAAAGGATAACTTCATATAAACCAATTAAAAGACAAGAACACACAGACAACCTCCTGCCCTGGTTTGCTCTCCTCACTCTCTGGAGTATTTCCAGAAATACCAGCTTCTAGTATTTCCATGCTTCTTTGCTTCAGACTTCCTTATATGACAGCCTGAGTTAATGATTACAGCTAGCAAAGGGACAGAATTCTCCTAATATCTAAAATAGTTTTTGTGGACTCTTGGGCAAAAAAAGAAACACTTTGGGGTAAAAGGGACGGAATTTGCAGTTTTGAGGGAAGAACTGGACTTCTAGACCCCAGCATTAACATTAGTTCACATTATATCTAAAGTGTTTAGAAAAATGTAAACACAAGAGGTGTCTAAACTTCCCCGAGAGGCAGGGAACATTCATTTTAATCCATGTAATGATTTCTTTAAAAAATATTTTTAAAATATTTTCCAAGGAATGTGTCCTGTGGTGTGGTTTCCTCAAAACATAATTTCTTTCACAAAACATGATATTCTGCAGCATAGCATTAAAGTTCATCTCATTGAGTCAGGATGATCATTTTCAAAAATAGTAAGTAACATTAATTCAGGAAAACAAAGATTATTGGATTAATCAATCTAACCTCCAAAAAGGAGACGAATGACATTTCAGCAACAGCTGAATGAAACATCACAAACATTTCAAATCCTGTAGTTTTGTTGAAAGTTTTTATGGAAAAGGTTTTTGAGAAAAATCTTGTTCTACCTTCACTTTCAAAACCCCAAACTGAACAAGGCCAATACTTCAGTGCAAAGTCATTCTTCTAACACCAACAATTCTTGCGCAGGAATATACCTGCTTTTTAACACAGCAATTTTTTAGGAGACAGGATCTTAGGAAAAAGATAAAAAATGCTAATTACTTTTAGTTACCATGTCTGGATTTATTTTTGTATTCTGGGGTCTGTGTTTGAATGAGAAAGCCAAGTCTCCCAGCCAAAGAGCTGCTGCAAAGAAGGATGATGAGAACCCCCTGGTAACAGGAACAAGCGTGAGGATGATGAGTATCTAAACCTGTCTCACACAGAAAGAAGAAACTGGGGGCTATAAATGGCCAGAGAGAGGGAGAGATTTGTAGGCAAAGGTGCTGAATCATGGTAAGTTCAATGCAGAAGAAATATCAACACTGAAAAAGAGCTTATAGAGTTTTCTCACAGTTTGATTGGCCTTCTCCATCCTGCAGAGACAGAAGGAATCTAGGACCACTGCTACTTAGAGAGCATGAACACAGCCATAAGGTGAGCCTGGAAAGCTTTCCAGAGATAGCCAAATACTTAACTGGCGAACAAACCATCTGCCAGCCCTGCCTTAGCCTCATCTGAAGGAGAATGAAACAATAGTGAGAGGTTGGTTTTAGACAAGGGCTCTAGCTAGCTGTTAACAAGCCATTAATTATACAGCAGTATCACACTTGAAGAGGTTGCTTAAATATTTGGAGGAGGGGATCCTGGAAAGTCTTACAAAGAAAACGTGTTAATCGAAGGTATTACCAGTATCAATCCTGTGGCATCTATAAATGTTGTTGCTTCCTTTGGGTAGGTACAATCACCAGAAACTGAACTCCTGGGGTAAAGCAATAGTCAAGGCAGAGGTAAACAAAACAACTCAGAAAGTATCCCTTGGCTTCCAGCCTTTCCAAAGCAGGGTCAGAGTTAAACTCTAATCTGTTAAGAGATTACAGAGTTAATATTTAATTTCTTTTTGTGATCTGCCAGGAACAGTCTGGAAGGTGAAAATGCCAGGGCCAGGCTTCCTCACCCACTTTCCAGTCATTGGGGTTTTACCATTGGCTCCTACATATCTCTCCCCGCCAAAACGCTCACAGGATGCTTGAGATGCAGTGCAGAGGCATGGCGATGCTACCTGGATTCTTTTCTATTCCTTTTCTGATCCCTGCTGGCACTCCATCTGCTTTTTTACCAGCAGAGACACTAAGCAAACAGTCTTTACAAAACAATCCTTTTACACAACACCAGCACCTCCCCAGCCACCTATTTCAGTGCTTCGCTATACTTGAGGTAAAAAGATTTTCCAGTATCTAACCTGATTCTTTTCACTGCAACTGAAAACTGATATACCCATATCCAGGGAATAATCATGATTCCTCTTTTTCTCCTCAATAAGGAAAAAACCAGCCAATCCCACGTCCCACTCCCCTCTCCCCTGCATCTTGCCCATATCAGCCTTCAAATAGGGCTCTTAGCTCCTCAAACAGAAAATGGTGTCCCAGCTGAGACCTTACCAATCCCTTCCCAGGAAGTTTTGCCCCATGTTTGTCATTCATGTGCAGGTGTAAGGTACCTGTGCATCTGCCCTTTCCAGAATGGCACGTCGCTTTTGACTCATATTCTGCTTGTGATCTGGCCAGTAAATTGGGAGTTTTCTCCAAAGAACTGCTACACAGCCAGTTTATTTCCTTGCCTGTGCATTTAGTTTTTCTTCTCTCAGTCATGAACACATTGTACTTCCCCTGTTGACCTGCATTCTTTTTGCCTTCAGCTCTTTAGAAAAACAGGGATCACGACAATCTCTGGCTCTCCCAGACCTTCTCTGTAAATGTAAAGAGCAAACTCTCCCTTCCATTCCCCAGGTCACTAATGAAGATACTGAACAGATGAGACTCAGAACAGATGCTAGTAGAATTATGTCCAATGCTAACAGTAATTCTTCCATTGACTGTCAATGTAGCTTTAAGGAGAGAAAAGAATTCCTTTTAGTGCCTGTACACTTCCTCACACCATCAGCACTTGGCAAGACAGCATCAGAAGAGCAAAAGTATAGGCTGGCTGGTGTCACTGAACCCATGCAAGGCCTGACACACCTTACCTGATCTTCATGTCTATGTTTCTTCACCTCTCAAAGATTGTTCTGTAAAACACTGGAGGCCAAGAGATTGCAATTGCTACAAGTTTAAGCACCAATAGTATTACCATGCTGGAGAACACCCTTTTTATGTAAATTACTCATAGCAATTATGCCATGCAGCTTTTATTGAAATTTTGCATTGCATATCTGCATACATGTGCATTCATATAATTAATATAGAATTATTGATTAAATAGCTTTTGGTTCTGTAACTGTCAGTGCTTTATGACAGATGAAATCTAAATGTCTCTTTGGGGTTTATGGCCTCTCCAGTCTGAATTCTGGCATAACACACAGCCATGAACACTTCATACACATTTCTTTCTAAAATCCAGAAAGTTCCTTATTCTAATGGCAGCATCAATTTTTTGGACAATTATATTAAGAAGTGGGCCAACTTAGAGAAGAATTAATAAGGATGATACTTCTCACCCAGCAAATGCAAAGTGCAATGAACATCTAGAAAGGATTGAAAACGTTTCAAGCAGCAATTCAAACCAACGTGGATCTTACCTTGAAAATACAGGGCTGCTGAAAACTTGGTGTACCATAAAAGAGAACAAAGCAGAGAGCTCAAATCAAGTGATCCTTCTAAATAAGCCTGACAAGCTTTTATTACAAGAAAACTGAATTAAGCAAAACCCAGAGATAAGTGCTTTATCTGACATTTGGGATTTTAAGAGACTGAGAAATAGGAAGACATTTGCAGAAAGAATAGCATGTAAGGTCATCACCAATAAGAATTGGGTTTTATTCAAGCTATTGACAATAATTGAATTTTAGTTTCCTGCCTCTGCCTAGGCTTGTCAATTAACCAAGCCCTGCTTGCATGTGAACATCGCTAGAGGCCTCCTCAAGAATCAGCTGCTCACACGTTATTTTTTTTTCCTCCTGAAGGTCGAACCAGCATCCCTCCATCCCAATTTAAGTAACCATCATCTATGCAGGTTTTATTATATTAAAGCCCCACCACAATTGATTCACATTTGCCAGATGCTGTCAGAATTGCTGACAGGTGCTTATTGCACTACAGGTCAGCTGGAAAACCACCACCAGAAAGGACAGTCTGCAGCATCAGAGCATCACAGGCTCCTCTGTGACACTCGCCACCCCCCTGTAAGGTGAGAGGGACTTTCAAGAGAGGAAGCCACGCACAAAAGCCTTGCAGGGATGGGGAAGGAGAAGTAAAAATACAGCACCTCTGCTTCACAACAAAACACAGTGACTCAGGCTTCAGGATGTCACCTTAATCTGCTTTTTAAATGGTTTTTCTCCCATCTGTACACTGGTAGAGCCACTTCTACAATGAAAGCTTTTCACAGTTTAGTTTCAGAAACTACCTGGAACAGGACAAAGTTACTGAATTAGTATCTCAGCAGATAAATTTTAAAACAAACAAACACTTGAGGAACTTTTTAAATGTCATGTTAGCAAACAGTTTAATTTATTAAAATGACTCCAGTACACCTCTGTGCTTCTACAACAGACACAGCATTACATACAACAGGTAAAATGTGGTAACATTCTCAAGGAAGCAGTATCAGGCCCATTAGCACAGAAACACAAGTGCAGCAGTATATCCCATCCCCTCCCAGCTCAACCTTCTACACCGAGATCCTGATACTTCTCTGGGGAGCACAGAGTCAGCCGAATGCCAAGTGTGTGTAATGCTTCCTAACCAGAGATGGGTGAATAAAGCCCTATGCTGCCAAAGGCAAGGCAGATGTGCCTCCAATGTCAGCATGAGTACAAATTGAACATTTTAATAGGTTTATGATCCCTGGGGGCCTGCGCAGCTGTGGCAGCATGGGAAGTGGAGCTCTACATTTTCATCACTAAAAATGCAATACCTACAGGATGCAGATGGAAAGATTTCTCCTATCAGGAAAGATCCTGGCCCCAAGAAGACTTGCACACCTGAGTAATACGCTCATAACGATGATGAGACTTGTGTAAGTCTTTGTAAGAGAAGAGTCTTAAAATACCACTGTGGCAATTCAGGGCCAGTCCTTTCTTTTTACCAAAATTAACTCAACCTGGCATTCTATCAGCCACAGAAACATGAGAGGTTAAGTAAAGTCAGAAGACACTGAAGGTGTAAATACAGTGCAAGTGTTGGGTTTAGTTTTGACTGTTGCAGCCTGGTATTTTTTATTCTGTGCTTTATTTTCAGGGAAAAGCATAATTGTGGTGTGTCATAATATACACGCTTGCATATAGATGTATACCTACACACTTGCTGCAGAATGCAAGGTCTTCCAGTGGCATATGATGTGTAGCACTGACTTCTCACATGCAGATTTTTTTCATACAAAACCAAACCAATTTTAGAGGTGCCCCCTCCCTCTGCATACTAAATGCATTCATTAATGTGTATTCACATGCATCATTACCCACACACTGAATTATAATAACCAGATTATTCTTTATTTTCTTTTCTTATTTTTAAGTTAAGCCATAAGTTATCTTAGTCGCAACACCTGGCCAGAAAGCTCCAGTGACCACAGTACTCCTGGGTTTTATGGTAATTAATACATCAGTTGGCAGAACATTCTTAATAAAATAACTCAAGTTTTGTTTGCTTCATATTGCTTCATTTTAAAAAACCCTTTTTATGTGCAATCTCCACTGTCAGTACATTTCAGATTTACTGATGTGCAGCAAACTATGAGAGCTCGTTATTCAGAAGCACCTAGTCTTTTTTTTTTGGACATTAAATAGGAGCCATCAGCAACAGCCGTTGTATGGAGCATTCGTCAGGTTAAGGAAAGGTGCAGATCAGCTAGTATGAGATGAAGCTGTTTCCCAAATAGCTATTAGACTTCACAAAACAAATTATGCGTGACCTTGTCACTATCCTGCCGAGGCAACAGAAGGACGCAAGAACAAAAGCATCTCTAGAGTCAGTTTCTATCTGTATTAACGTAGCTTTGGTTCAGAAATTCTTTAAGTGTTGTAGAGCACCTGGTTTAGTGACAAAACACGCATCTCACAGTGCTAACAGTATAATGCTAATAAACTATAAACTGCAGGTTTCAAATATTAATAGCATTTAATAAAAAAATTTACAGAAGTATTCTTGTTGACAAATGTGCAGTACAAATGCAAGCTCCTTGGCCACAAACTCAAAGTGTGTGCATCAGTTTTGTGCTGGCATAACAGTGCAAGTGCTGGGATTCAAGTATGCTTTTCTGGATTTACGTTAAGTGACAGAGAATACATGATGACGTTTGGGGGGGTGGGGAGGTTCTGCTCACAAGGCCAGGATGCGAGAATCAAGCGAAACATTGCAGTAACTGAAATGTGTGATTTCCCTCAGACAGAAAGCAATCTCAGTGAGGAAAAGCACATTTCACAAGCAAACCAGCTTCACATACCACCGAGTTATTGCTTCAGCTAGATCAGCTGTACTAAAATACAGGACTACAGCTTGCAATCAAATCTCCACTCACATGAAGAGAAGATGAAATCTACAGTGCAAGTTCTCCATGCAGAAGGATCTAATCGCAAGACCAGAGTCCTGTTTTGTAGGGCAGAATTTATTCATCATTCAGTTTTTGTTTGTGGATTTGTTTTTGGTAAGTCAGATCAGAGTCAAAAAGTACATTGCTTATGGTATTTCTCTGTGTTACTACTTCATGCCAATTTACATCTCCTCAGCAATGGATTACAGTATGAACATTCATTTCCAAAGAACTGCAGAAGTTATTGCTGAATTTTTAGGGCCAAAATTATTTCACCAAATCAAGAAAAAAAAAAAAAAAGAGACATCCTATTAATTAAAAAAACCCCACCAAACCAACTCAATAGCTTTTTTCAATTAAATAATAATCTAAGATTTTACAAGATATTCACATTCAGGCAACTGTCTCGTGACTTTCATCTGGCTGAATGACAGATGCCACAATAAAAACAAGAACGCTACTCTCACATTCTTCATGACAGCAGTGATTAGTGCAATTAACCACTGCACTACACAGCTCTAATAGTGCAAGGTGTGCCTGCTAACAGTGTTTCTCACAATCATCTGCTACATGATCATTACTCTCAGATGTCTGCAACTGTTATTAGAATTTTGGCATTTATGTTAACTTTTATGAGAAACTATGGCTTTATCCATCAAACAGAAAAAATTTAAGCCATTTATTTAAAACAGTAAAACTGAATTGGAATGAAAGTTATTTGTTTATGCCATAAGCTGTGTTGCCACTAAACTCAAGATCTCAGGGTTAGCTACAGATCACAAATAAGTGTATTTGTGCATCTGTTACAGTCTTTAAAAGTAGATTTAAAACATAACACTGATAAAACATCGCTCTTCATTTTAAATCTAATTCTAATAATTTATCTTATTTTTTGCAACATGTTTAATTAGGTGTATCCAAAGTGTCATCTGAGTATCACTGTATTACAACAGGATTGGGATTGTAAGAAACCCATAAATGCATACATAAGAAGGCACTTGTCTTCCAGTAGTTCAAGTCAGAGGCGGCCTTACCCAGACAGTGGCACCTTACACTTTGAAGGATTAGCAAATGTCCCCAGGCTTTGATAGTCTCAAAACCTGTCTTCATGTCCCTGGACAAAGGTGCTGTATGCGCTCTATAATACCATGAAGCTCATGATGAATTCCAGTAGTTTTTGCCTGTTGCGCTGAGGTAGGAACGTAGTGCTCAGTTCCAAAATGGTGTCTCTCCTTTGCTTCGTCTGATTAAAGACCTAAGGCACAGCATGAACATGTGTAAGTATCACCAGGTTCAAGGAATTTCCTTTCTTTTGTGAGAAGAAATCTATGGTCTCTACTAAATTTGCCCTAATTTACAAGACTTTTCCCCACCCTCCGTCCTTTCTGGAAGGCTTAGATGGCAACGCCTTTAGATATCATTAGAATTCACTGAACGTTGAAGCCTTTCAAGTGGCAGGGAAGAAGAGAAAATGAGAAATGAGCACAGCTTATGGGAAACATCAAGCTTTAAACAGCAAGGGATAAATCATGCACTCAAGAGGCATCTGAACTCAAAGTGTAAGCACTCTGATGACAAGAATTCAGATGTTATGCTCTGAATGGATGCTCAGCAGATGTTATCTAGTTCCACTTTTCCAACAGCAGAATAAACTAGAATTAAAATGATGGATTTGGTATGTGCTTCCTTTGCAGCTCTTACAATCCATAGGAAAACACCCTTACTATAGGCTTTACTACACACTAACTAGCATTAGATTACTTAATACAGCAGAATTCAAGAACTTCAGAACCCTCATCTAGCAATATTTTGCCTAAGTGCCAATGCTTTCAAAATTATAATACTAAATTCCACCTGGTATTCGGGAATCCAGGCCATTCATTTGCAAAATCAAGACAGGCAAAATTCAGGAACTAATACCTTTTGAAGATTTATGTAGTCCTTCAAACTTAGAGTTAGCTGTCACTAAGCACAGAGCATGCTCTCAGCCTAGCAACATTGTCAATGATGTCCAATAAAAAAATGACATAGAGCAGAGAAATTTAATTTGCTGTGAGTAAAACTACCTAGGCACCTAACCCTCATCTAGACAGGTTTTCTGAGGGGCAAGAAATGCTCTGTTCTGCAGTGTGTACTCTTCTACAGCCCTGAGCTTTAAGGAAAGCAAAATGCTCAAAACCCACAATGCATCTGCACCGATACATTCACAGATTTTAAACTGAAACCAAACAGGCTCCTTGAATTGTCAAAATTGTGCTTGTTATTGAGATGATACTAAACAGTTTCTGGCTTTGATCACCAAACACTTACCCCAATCTCTTTAAAGACCTTCACTGCATTTTTCACATGACTGTAGGTAGCACTCTCAGCTGCAAAGAAAACCCAGAGATAAATAGACTTCCAACCTTGTACTAGGAAGAACAGAATTAATCAAAACTGGTTCCACAACCAGTTTAACATACCATATACAGCAACATTCTTCTCTGTCCTGCTTATTAAGTGCCTGTGCAACTTCTGAAGGTATTCAGACTCCGAAACAGGACCACTAAAATTGTGCACGAAGATGACAGCAGAGCTGTATGCCTCCAGTAAAGGTCCCAACAACCTCTGCAGGAAGGTGATGTACTGCTGGTGCTCTTGAGACTGGCTCACCTAAGAAAGGGCAACAACAGCCTAAGTGACAGAGACCAGTGGAAACAAGAAGTGACCTGCACATTGAAGCCAACATAATTCTTACCGTGGGGGCCCAACACAGAGCATAGTGAAAGGAAAGCAACAAAGCAGTTTACCATGAGGGACAAGACAGGTACTGCACATCACAGATCAGTAACACTTCTTTCTCCTCCAGCATATTAATAATTATTTTCCCAAGATAAAATTAAAGATGTTGTACCGTTCTGCATCCAACAGAAGGGCTGCCATACATTCAGAGATGGCCATAAGTTTCTAAGTTTTAGCAAGATATCCAAAATAGTGCTGCTGCTGAGAGTGCAGCTCTGTGAGAAAACTGGTAGTATGCCTAAAATCAACATGATTAATTTATACAGTGAAATTTTGGCTGAAAATAAATACCAGCCAGATGTACTCCTTTCAGAGTGCATGCTATCAGTAAAGAATAATGCATTTAGATGCTAAGATACCTGAGCAGTATCTTTACCAGTTTTCATGATACTAACCATTGCACTTCAACCTCCTTAGAAGATTATTTGATGTTTCTTTCGCTGTTTTCCCCATGGAAAGGAGAGAAATGTGTCTTACTGACTGCAACAAAATACAACACACTAATACCACAAACCAGCAAAATAAAACCTAAAAAAATTATCATTACCCTTCCTCTGAACTAGTGAAGTATCTCTTGCAAGCAGCTGTATTGTTACTAGCCTTAGGGTAATATTACCTTCAGGTAGCAATCTCTCTGCTCTTCTCCAAAATCACTGTCTTCATCTTCCTCATCACTTCTCCAAGATAACGGTTCAGGAAGTTTTTTATCCCACTGCTGCTCTGTAAGACTGGGGCTAACATCCTCCTGATCATCCTGCTTCAATGTGAAAGACAAGCAGGAAAATAGATAAGAAACCCCAAATCCAGGCAAACAATAGATTTATTTTATAATCTTACCTGGCTTCATTAACCAGTATTTAATGAAAGCAGGTGAGCCCCAATTACAGACAGGGTTGAGAAAAGCAGACAGAAGAGATGTGGTGAAAAAGACCGTTTTCCTTTAGTTTGGGGGTCACATAAAAGCAAAAGTCATTGGAAGGGTTGCTGAATCTTTCTAGCAGAAGCTGTGTGGTAGCAGTTGCCAAGAAAGTATTTTCAGTTGTGTTAGGACAGAAAGCTGAGATGCTATGTGGCTGTGGGTGATGCTAACCTCCATACTACTCTTGCCTTAAAGACAGAGTAGTAAACTCTGTGTCATCATATTAGAATAGCTGAAATCTCAATCAATGCAGAACGCCACAAGTTACTACGTGGAAGAGGTAACTTATTGCCTCTAATGATGCTGTTCTCATATTCATCCCCACAATATGGGTTGGAAAACAATGAGCTGGTTTTAATCACAAAGGCCCCAAATTGTTTAAACCTTGATTACGCTGAAACATTAAGACCACTCCACCTGTCACATCACAGCAGTTTCCTTGTACTAATCACCCTTATAAGCATCATCCAAGTTTAGCCTACAGATGCCCCACAGTAATCCACCCCTGGAGCAGGTATAGCAACTAAATAGCACCTGTGTCACATATATTGAAAAGATAAGCATGGATCAAAAGGTAGGCAAGCAAGGTCAGGGTGACGCAGAGGCCATGTGCAAATATACCAGGGGCAGCTCTAGCCTCCTTTGGCACTGGAGGAGCTGCAAGAAAGTAATCAATATGTAACTCTCTTTTGTGTGCTTCTTAAATTTTGTTGCTTCCTCCTGGGCACCAAGGTTTGCTCACCAGGCATGAAAAAACAATTAAATTAGGAAGCAAAGGTATGCTGAGCACACTGTCCCCTGGTTCTCAGGTTTTATTTAGTCTTTTATTTAGTCCGTACACCTCTGGCAGACTGTGCCACATAGCCATCTGTATGGACACCCCCTGAAACGCCCAACTGTGCTAGCAGAGGAGTGTTACAATCATTTCAAGATCGATGCAAAGCAATCAAGAAACACCACGTGATCATGCCTGTTGACTCCTGTAGAGCATCCATGTGGCCAT